>CM070716.1:33988184-35188184 GCA_036346275.1 Otatea glauca | reverse complement strand
ATAATTATACAGTTTCTGTTATTAAGAGATTTTGTTTTAAGTGATATAATAGCATAGAGATGCATGTTTTCCCATAGTCAGTACTTGTAAAATTATGTTAGGTAGCGTGCACATCGCTGTTCTGGCTGTTTTTACTGCATATAATAGGGAGGTAACTCTGTTCCATATGCATGGTATATGGCCTGCTTTTACTGCGTATACCTGGTCTTAGTTTGAAGCTGTTATGTTCATACACCTGATGACTTTATTTACGTCAGATTTGATGCTTTTCTTTTTATCATGTTTTATTCTCTCCGTTGCACTCACTTAGCTCTCCTACCCATGGTTGAGAAGTTTGGTAAATGACCCTACTCAATTCAGCCCCCAATAACCTAATTCAATGTAGGGCAGCTAGTTATGCAAGAACATCTATGCCACCTAGTCACCTAGATGATAAGTTGATAACATATGTAAGGCAGCCTATGATGAAAACATTTCTCTGCTATCAATCCATTACTTACTCAACACGCCTTTCCATCACTTCAAATGAATTTTCTTTTATTAGATTGAAAAATTGATCTCCTGTAATAGTAGAAGTATTATAGGAAAATATAGCAAACGTGAGGAAAGCTAGTGAATGTTTTCTTAGATCCACATGCATGTTCAGTTGTGCAAGCTACAGAAGGATGGGATCTGTTGTTGCTTACTGTTTGGGAATTCGCACTTAGGAACACTGCAAGATGATTAGATGCATGTCCTCTTGAGTTTTCTATCAAGTTCTTGTTATACTGTAATAACTCTTCTTATGCCTACTGGTCTTTATATCAGAGTAGACATAATGGGTGAAGACCTGTTCAAAGTTGTGAGATATGGTCCAAAGATCTAATGGGTGAAGACGGAACGGAGTGGTGGAGCTATATGGTAAAAAGATCTAATGGTGAAGACCGAACGTAACGGTGGAGCTAGGAATCCTAATATAGGCGTCCAAACAAAAGAGCAGAAAGGTGAATATTTATCCAGTGCCGAGTCAGTAGAAAAAGAGTTTGGGTGAACCGGTGTTACAAGCTCGCGGTCACGGTGTTAATATACGAGTGCCGAGTGATGTCTTTCACCAAAAGTACAAATATGAAGAACCAAAATGACCCTTGCACTGTTATGCCAATCTTAAGGGGCTAACTGTATCATACGCATTTCGGACCTCTACGTGTATAATTTAGTCGATTCCTAAGTATTTGTGAATGGACAGATTGTATCCTAGATGTAGTTGCACACTGATATCGTCTCTTTATTAGCCAAATTCGTCGTAACCAAGCAAAACAGGATCACAAGTTCACAACATCTGCAACACATACAATCCAACCATTATTATTCCTCTCTTGTCTCACTCCTATCATATCAAAAGATTCACAAGTGAGACCCGCAAGATTGATTTACATTGATGCTGCAGCAGAAGAGCAATTATGCCTTTTCCATTAGCACACTAGCTGGACTCACCATCAGAGCTTGCTGGAGACGGCTATGGGCTTGGGCCTAGGCTGTGCCGGCGCGGGCTCCTTGGGCACAACGAGGGTGAGCACGCTGTTGTCCACGCTGGCCCTGATGTGCTCCGCTTTCACGTTCTCCGGCAGCTCGACCTCCCGCGCGAACTCCGTCTTCCCGCGCTCGGCCACGTGCCACACCGCCTCCTTGCCGTCCTCCTCCTTCGATGCGGGTGCGGCGCCCCTGACGCTCAGCATGTTGCCGTCCTCGACCTGGATCTTGACGTCGTCCTTGCCCAGGCCTGGGACGTTGATTCTTATCACGTGCGAGGTCAGGGTCTCCACCCAGTCCATGGCCCCCGCGGCGGACGACGACGGCCAGCCAGGGGCGAAGGGGCAGGCGTAGAGAAGGCGCCGGAAGGGGCTCCCGAAGAAGAGGTCCGCCATGGGGGCGCGAGCGCCTAACTAGCAAGCTGCGTGTGCTACTGCTGGCTTGAAATCGCCGGATTGGAACGGAGTCTTGGTGCGTTGGAGAAGAGACGAAGGAATGCGATGGATGTGGGTATTAAATCTTGAACGGATTTGTGGTGTCCACGTCGGAGCGATGGTTCGAGAATCGAGAGATAGAGGATGGGAGAATGGTGTAGACTGTAGAGGAAAGAAAGAAGCTTCTGGAACATGATTTTGCTGCGTCACGTCTGGAGTTACTCGTCTCAGACAGATCTTCCGTTGGTTGCTAGAGACTTCTGCGCGTCTTTTTCCGTCGAACCAACCGATCCATAGTTCAACACTAATACTGTTTGGCAGGGTTCACATTTTTATTTTGGAGCCGGTTTTCGTAACTCCGGCTGTTTGAAATTTGCGAAAAACTGAACGGTATGGAAATGCAAACCGACCAATGAAAACTACGGGTTTTGAGCGAAAACCGTTCGGTTTTGATGAAAAACCGAGCGGTTTTTGTCGAAAACTGCTAGAAACCGAGTCAGGTTGGAAAAATGGGAAAAATTCCAAACAAAATAGGAAATTGCAAAAAAATATATTGTAAAATTTGTAAAAATATACTAAATATATAAAAAGGTATGTAAAAACACGAAAAAAATTCCAGTATGATCTCTCCTAAATATGAAAAAATTTCGACATAACCTTTGCTATATTTTAGACAATTGGAAGTTGTAAATTAGACATTTAGTAATAATATGTCAACAAATAATCTTTCATTGCAATACTACAATCACACAAGTGCAAAAATAGTCATTTATATAACCACATAGCAATATCATTTGCAATTTCACTATAGTTCACATGTCTACTCCATTTATATTATAATACATTTCAATTGAAGTTATGGAGTAGGCATAGGCATAGATTCGTTATTCTTCCATTGTCGTAGAAATGCCATGTTCGACCTACATGAACAGAATGTCAGTAAAAAAATCCACTTGCAATGAAATCAAACATACAAATGAAACAAAATTTTGGCATGACCTTTGCTACATTTTAGACAATCTGAAGTTGTAAAGTAGACATTTAGGCTTTAGCAATAATACGTGAATAAATAACCTTTCATTTCAATACCATTCACATATCAATCCAATAAGTGCAAAAAATAGGCATTCAAATATCAATACCATTCACATTTAGATACATTTCATTTAAAGTTGTAAAGTAGGCATATTTTCATCGTCCTTCCCACATAAATGCCATGTTGGGTCTGCATGGATGCTATATTAGTATAATATCAAGTTGCAATAAAATGAAACATGCAAATGAAACATTACATTCAGGGCTACGGATAGTATTGTTGCGTGTACACTTGATTGGCCATGTTGTATTCCTCGGTGGACATCAAGTCCAATCCTCGTGTAGCTAGCAACTCCGCCTTGTAATCGTGCCAACTTTGCCCTGTTCATATGCTTGTCGTTTGCCACTGTTGATACAATATGGCATAAAACTCAGGGTCATGCTACTTGTAGACCCATTGGGTGGGAGGTTGTGTATGAGCATTGGAGATGGCGTAGTTGTAGCTGTCATATGAGCCATAGCTCCCTTGCGTCTCGGCGACACCATAGGAGCTAGAGCTATTCTGTGGTGCGTCTTTTTCCTTCCCCTTAGTAGTCGTCCTCTGTGATTGAGGAGTGACATGGTCTCTGTCCTGTGTTGCATGAGTGTAGTGCGACTCCCCTGTAAATTCAATAGGTCGATGCTCTTCTGATTGGTGCGTAGGAGGTATGGAGGTATTGTCACCGCCATCGGTATCCGTCTTCGAGCTGTTATAATTGGACTCTTGGTATGGCGGGCTCCGATGATTCTCATTCTCAGTGGAGTCATCACTCCCTACAAGATGGGGCTAATCTGCGGGATGTTTCCCCTTTCATTTGGAGGATGCAATCCTTTTTGTTGTATCCCTTCTCGAGACTGATTGGTGCTTCCTCTTCCCTGTATGAGTGTCCCCGACTGTTTTGTCTGCCCATTCGGGTATACTTTCAGCCACAGTGTCCTTTCTTAAGACAGCAGGGTGAATTGGGTTTGTCACAAGTTGTGATGGAAGAGGGGTGTCACTCTCTATATCCTCCTCATCAAGTAATGGATCACCGTTGGACCTTCCTTTTTCTATCCACTATCGGATCGGGTTTGCATCGTTGCATAGTGTTAGCTCCATAAGCCGCTGGAATGGATTGTCTTCATCTGAGCGCCTTTGATTTTATGTGTCTTGAATTCGAAGCCGAAGGTTGCAGTTGACGTACACTAGCTTATGTAGCTTCTTGTATAACAGGCGGTCGGGATTTTTGTGTGGATGAATGCAAATGTACTCCAATTGCGCTCACATCCGCTAGAAGATGCGCATTGCGACACGAGAAGTACGGCAAACCGCGTAAGGGTGGGTGTTTCAGATCCGAATGCATCCCACCAATGTGCTGCAAATTAACGAATAAAATAGTAAATACTGACGAGAGTACCATTACATTTGAGACGGTGTAAGAAAAGTATTAGGAGATGTTTTGCCATCTTGTACCATCCTCGTAGCTAGAGCCGTTGAGAACGATCCAGCCTTCCTTCTAAAAACGTCGGCGTCATGAAGAGCTTGCGTGACACTTTCAGTATCATCAGCAAATGCTTCAAATGCATCCCAGAGATTTGGCAAGAAGCTGTTGTTCGTGCCGAAAGCATAGACAGTCCGGGGGTGTAGTGCGGAAGCTGCATGAAGTGAAACGAAGCATGTCAGTACAGGTATGTAACATATGTGCAATTGCAATGTACTGTGTTGCAGAGAAGAATATATTACCAGCATTCATATAAGTGTTGCGCATTAAGTTATCCATTCTTTGGTCCACCACATTCATGTACATGTACTTTGTTACTGGAGACTCGTAGAACAAACTATCGTACTCCTGTCGCACTATGCTGTACCATAGGATCGTCTCGCTCAATGTAGACACCCTATCCTGATCGGCGAATCGCAGGAAAGCGTACAACGGTTCGACCGATTTGATAACAGATCAAAGATTATCCCACTGGTCCAAGCTCGAGAGGCAGCCATACACGTAACTCCCCTCGGTGTTGTCAACGCAGCCATCATATCATGAGTTTGTCCTTCCACCGAAAGAAATTGTCCAAGAACATATAGTTGGTGCCGAAACGAGTTGCATTCTACTTAACCAACTTGCCTCCAATATACTTCATCATAGCATGAATCTTGGAATGATTGTATATCTATTGAGAGATTTTTCTTGCACTCTCAATGACCGAGGTGTGATCAGAAAACTCTCCAATCTCCTTCAGCATCAAAGTAATGGTGTGTGCCATACAAGGTTGCGGTGCTGTCATGCGATGAGCTTGCACGTCTTCTTATAGTTGGCACTATTATCCGTGATAATCTGCACCACATTTGTCGGACCCACCTCATTGACCACTGAATATATTTCCTGCGTGAGCAACCAAAACCAAGTACTACCATTACGTGATGTGTACATTAATTAAATTGCAGAAGAGTACAAATGAAACTAAGTACTTTGCGCAGGTACGAGGCATCCTGCGATACGCCGGTGGCATCGACGGACTTGTGGAAGAACATGGTGCCGTTGGAGTAAATCATTAAGTTAATTATGCTCATGCGTGTCGGTCCAGTTCAAGAATCACACATGGTTGTTACTCTGTACGTAGGTCATTGCTGCATGAACTTTGCGAAGCTCTCCTTAATGTCTGCTTCATTGGCTTCTGAATATTTTCCATCTATATCTCGGTCACTAGGGGACGGAACACCCTCGCCTGCAAATGAAACATAAATGTTAGCTATAAATCGGCGTACAACTGAACGAATATTTTAAATCTCACTTAGTGTATTTTTGTGTTTCCCTCACGGCGCTAACAAAGTATGGACTATGTGCTTTCCGCCCTGCGATACCAGCAGTGTGAAAGAATTTGGCCCACGCCGAGCCAATTGCCTGCTTCGCACTCTTCCCCTTTTGTGTCCACTGATGAGTGTCAATCTTTGGTTGCACGGGGCCACAGGTCGTACCAATGTTGTAATCCTCAACCGCCGGCGATCTTTTTCGTTGCGAGGAACTCCGAAACATCTTCGACAACAACTCACCGCGATCTCCTCCAGCCCCCTTGGAGGAGCCACTGCCACCACCGTGCTCGTACCTCCCACCTGTCTGGCTTCTAAATTCTTTCTCCGTCCTGGAGGCAGCCATGGCATGCTCGAGTTGGTCCTTCTCATCACATCATCCGTATACTCTGAGTATACACTTCGTCTCGGTGGGGAATCTCCAGCTGCTCCTTCTTTCCTCAGCCTCTCCTCTCTCTTGTCCTTCTTCTTATCCCTCACCCTGTCTAGCTCACCGCTGAAAGTACTCGTGAACGTCTGCAGGAACTTTACTACAATGGAGGACACTCATACCATGCTCTGCCAAGTGCTGCTTCAGCCGGGTCGCACTGCCTCCTTTCTTCTCTTTGAGCCAGTGCTTGCATAGAAATCCAGCACCCAACTTCTCACCGTGCTCCCACACCACGTCGACATGGTTTGTCATCTGCTAATGGAACACAATAAAAGTAAGCATACATACAAATATTGGTACTACATATACTTCAACAAATATTGCTACAAAATTTTGCTACTTGACATACTAGAACAAATATTGCTATTACATATAATTGAACAAATGTTGATACTAAAATATGGTGAAGTAAATATTGCTACTAGCCATACTCGAACAAATATTCGTACTAAAAAATCGTGAACACAATAAACAATGAGCATTTCGTCATGAACACAGTGAGGGTATCATCATAAAGTTAATATTGCTACTACAAATGCAAATACATGCATTAAGTTGATACTCTTGTGACAGATACAAACTCCATTCAAAATTCAGTTCATGATTCATCACCCAATGTATTGTCTACCACAATATATCATTATGAAGCAAAATGATGTACATAAGTGGTGTAGCATGGTTTAGAAGGCTGCTGACGTGGTGATCTTTGGGCAACGAAATGTGAAGAAAGGGTATCATCAAATTACTCCGTGCAGGACTCATCAACAACACACGTGCAACTGCAGCTACTACCGAGCGGTTTTGCGAAAATCATGGAAAATCGAGCGAAAACTGAAAGGAAATCATGATTTTCGTTCAACTGCTCGAAATTCAACAACAAATCGAAAAACCGCTCAAACCTAGTGGTTTTCGTGACTTACCGAGCGAAATTCGTTGCTAGACCGGAAATTCGTCGGCGCACGGCGACTTTGTTGGCAACGGGGAGGAATAGGGAAAGTGGCTTAGCTATGCATTCTGAAATGAGCTCACGGGAGGAATCTTCCAAGGTGATGGCTCACGGGTGGGCCTGGCTGGACGAGGTGGGTCGATCGGCTCACATGAGGCTTGGGCTGTGGGCTGAAAGCCCACAGGTCGGTTTTTCTTTCTTTTTTTTGCTTTTTCTATATTCAAGATTCTGAATTACTCAAAAAAGTGTTCAAACTTCGATTTTTTAAAAAAGATTACACCAGAGGCTATAAAACCAATTAATACTAATTTTAGGAATTTTTTGGATTAATTTTTCTATATTTTTCAAAAATTGTAAATTTCAATTTGAATGCAACCGGTAAACTGTTCGGCGTTGGATATCGAACCGCAGTGGTACGCATAAAAACCACGGTTTCCACGCGGTTTACCGCGGTTTCTTAAACCCTGCTGATTGGTTGACAGTAAAATATTGAAAACTATTAATAATATTGTGCTGTCGAATTGTCTAGCGGTCTGGTACTCTTACTAGTATGCAAGCACCACGCACAGCTTCAATTTGAGAATTACGCGTCGCAACTTACTCGTAATAGTACATTTTTAGATAATTCAGCTAAGTTTTTAGCACTTTTTTTAAAGAGAAAAATCACATTTTCCATTGGGTGAATGCCTACAGGACGTAGCCCACAGAAACTCAACGGCCCAGCGATGTCGTGGGCTCGTGGCTGCGGGGAGCCCAAGCCAGCAGGAGCAAGCTGGCACGTAAGGTGGCCGGGCATCGGCACGACGCGGCGGAGGCCGAGGTAGCTAGCTATCCACGCGGCCTGGCTCGCGCTCGATCGCAACGGTGGCGCACAGCTCCCACAGACCACAGGCCACACGGAACGAGTAGCGCACGTAAATCTTTCCGCGGCCTTTCTACAGGGAAAACCCCGCAGCTCATCCTCGCCGTGCGCTCTTGTGATGTAGCCGTATACGGTGGAGGGGGTGGGTGTTTAGTCCTAATACGACGGATGACTAGTGCGGCCCGTCGAAGACCATCTAGAAACTAAGACTAAAGAGGTACTTGGAATACGATGGTCGGAGTCAGTGCTATAGCCCTTCCGCGTCACTTCTTTTTGTCCGCCACTGGTCGTACGTGCGCACGCTCATGCGGTATATGCACCGTCGGCGTGTCGCCGGGCATGGCGTGGGAGCGAGAGCGGAACAAACTTGCCCAGAGTCCGTCTCGTCGACACCGGGACGCTTTAGCAACGACGCCTCTCCCGGACTCCCCCTGCTTTCGAGTTGGAGGCCCGCCTCACCTTGGAGCCTTTTGGTTTAATTAGTTTCTTTCTTTACCTCGCCATGGCATTGGCATGTAGGTCCTTCCAGATCCAGAATGCATGTGAGTAGAGAAGTGGTGAAAGGACACGCATGGCATTGCTGATGTTACGGCATGGAGAATACATATATGGAAGATTTACACAATTAACAGAAAGATTTCATGCTTTTGAATTCACAATTGGTACATGTACTTGTTTAACTTGACTGGCGGTTCATGTGTACTATAATATAGATCATTGCTGGTCCATGGCACGTATATATGCTGATAGCAGTGCCATCCTCCGATGAACTTTCTTGCCTATGCTTGCTCAAGAATAGCCTGAAGGAACAATAGGCATCCAAATTCGTGTGGAAGAGGACTTAACTCCACACCTCCCACTAACTGAGCTACCCTCGGCTCATGCTCTATGCTCACTCATTTGTAACGATTTTACCAGTACCAAAGAGCGCAATAAGATACATTTGACCCATCCATTTTTATGAACCCTCATGATGACAACCCTTGTCGCCATCACAAAAGTAGAAATTATTCAGTTCCTCAACCGGCTTACTCACCAACATATCATATGCCATGGCAGTACGCGAGATTGTAGTAATTAGTTATCTCCAAGAAATGAACAACAATTTACATCATTACATGAGTCCATGCCACCAACCATCGCAACGAGATAACACCACCAACAACAATTTCGATAAGAATCATATATAGGTTTCTTACACAAATATATATAGAGAGAGCAGGGACCGCACTTTAACTCCTTATTTTTGCGTAAACGCTAGTTGTTAACAGCAGCTGAAATCTTCACTTGACACTTGAGCACAGTGGCAACCTTTCAGCTTAGGTCATTGCAGCATGGCTTCCCTTTGTTTTGGCCAGTATAATGACACGACAAAAGAGACCCTAAAAGATAAGAAAAAAAAAGAGGCGCAGGAGAGATACTAAAGCAATGCCGAAGCAAAAGCCACCGACCGATCCAATCTGAGCTAAGTGGTTGACATCCTGCTGCACCTTAGCTTTTGCCTGAATATGGTTCAGATAAAAGAGGTAGATCCATGAATATGCCATGAACACTAACAACGGTGAACTTGATATAAATGATCGAATCAAGACTCAAAACAATTCTCAAATCAAATTTGATCTTACCACCGACACCGCCGGCCCGTCTGACGAAGGAGAGGAAGATGATCACAAGGGCGACCGCCGCCACGAGTCCGATGATGATGGCAATAGTCTTCCCAGATTCATCTGATGAACAATGGAACAGAACAGCGAACTGTCAAACTAAATCTACTCCATGTGTGTGCCGTGCTGTGTTCGATATGTATACTAGTACTATACTAGTAGATGCGTGCAAAGTAGCCCAGTAAAAGGTTTAAAGCTACCCCGGAAAGCAGAAAAGACTGAGCAGTACACTCTCACAGTGTGATACCAGAGATATACCCCCTCCCGTTTCAAATTCCAATGATAAAAAAGCAGGATCAAATAAAAAAGCAGGATCAAATTGAATCCACTTTGTGATATACTGCTTCAGAGTAAGCTTAATGACACCAAGAAAGTGGATCCACATGAAGGTCTAGCTAAAAGTTCAGAGAGAAAAAAGGTGAAAGGCCAAAAAGTCCTTTTGGTCTCTTTGATGCTTTTGCAGTTTGCACACACCATTGCTTGTAACTAGGCCGTTTAATTAGTATCATCTACCATAGCATATAATATACTATGTCTATGTGCATACATGAGAGAATACTTATACACCATAAGTTTGGGTTGAATTTGTCAAATTGTCAGTGTTACTGGTGTACACACTGTAATTCAGTACGCTAAGAACAATTTTGCTATATATTGAATTAAAATGCTTAAGTGACTGTCTCTATGATTGGGGACTCGGGGCATACATAATTGACGAGGGCCAAGAATATCATCAGAACGTTCTATTTGGTGCCTTAATTATTGACACCCTCCTTACTGAAGCCTGAAGGGAAATGTGGGGGCTACAAAAGCTGTACAGTCATGCCTAATTTCTAATGTAGATTTGCACAAAAGGTACATGGAAATCCCCAATTTCAGCAAATTCTGCTCACACAGCAGGTGGCAGAACTAAGACAGCATTAGTCAAGTTTTGGACGATTCAAATGTGTTGTCAGTTGTCACTCCCTAACAATGTAGCATACTGTTTAAATTTGTTCCTCTGACCAAAAGTTCTCTCTCTCTACAAGCTTCAGATGTTGTATTCTTTTTTCTCAAATTGAATCAGTTAATGCATGGATTAAACCTGAAGATAAGAAACAATATAGGTCTAGAAAGCCTAAAAATATAATGTGGCTGCACTCTGCAGTTCGTGCAGCCATATGACAGACACGAGGAGTGGTGACCTATGAGAATTTTAACACATAAATCTAGTTTCAGTAATGGGTAGTCTTAACAATTGAATCGTACGCGTAATGCAGCTACAATGGTCCAGTCGCGGTTGTAAGATCCAACAAAAAATTCAGAATTCCGTAAAAAGTAACCAGATGTGGCTCTCGCATCAACGTCATTTCTTCAGCATCCGTGCCGATGTGATGTACGCAAAGCTACATAACGGTATGCCCGTAAAGATATACACGCTATACGCCCATGCATTAAAAGCTAAAAAAAGTGCTGGATCAGCTGACTGGACAAAGCAACCTATATAAACTCTGCAATGCAGGAGTTATTATCAATTCCTATGGAACGAATTGTTTCCTTAAAATTACCGTGTCCTAAACTGGCATGTCCTATTTACTGTGTCCTAAATGGATCCTTCTTAGTTTGCAGTTTTGCACCCATTAAGGACACTGCCATTTTGGACACGGTAATTTTAAAGGAAGATAATAGCTCCTGCATTCCAGATAAGGCCTCATGCCTGAAAACTTCAACCAAAACTACGTTGCATACTTGCATATTAGTATGTATAGTTCTCTTGAGTTAGCTCATGGATTTAGGACGACGTATAGTAGCGGTGAGTGCACACTTACGCGTACGGTCGTCGGCTCGCCGCTAGCGAACGACGTCAAGCTGTTTCTATAACAAGTAGTAGGAATCAAGTAGGGCGAGAAGTAGCTGCTCACCGTGGACGCCGCCGTACGTATGCGGCACAAATCCATATGCGTATCCATTGCCTGCGCCCGCGCCGCCACCACTGATGCCATTGCCGCCGCCATTGATGCCACCTCCGTTGCTGGCCCCGGTGCCGGCATTGGACCAGAAGCGCGCATAGCACTTGCCGAGGTACACCTCCCCGGCCGAGGAGTAGCCGCAGCCTGCCTTGAGCTGCGACGCCGCGGCGGAGACGCAGTCGGAGCACGCCTTGACGCCGAGGTCCCCCACGCACTGCGACATGGCCTGCACGTACCCGGCAGCTCCGGCGCGGTACGAGCCCTCGTCGGCGGGCGCAGCGGCGGCCACGAGTGAGCCGAGCGCCCCGTCCCGCATGGCCACGACGCCAGCGTCCCCGCTGTCGCCGCCGCACTTCTTGAACAGCACCGTCCTGTCCTGCTTCCCCAGGAACGAGTCGTTCCCGTAACGCACGAAGCACGCGCGCAGCTGCACCGCGGCACCGGCTGCCGAGTTGCAGAGGGAGGGGAGCTTGGAGACGGCCGACCTCACGCAGCCACCGCAGATGGCTGCGGGGAGGTCGGAGCGGCACTGGTAGACCCCGACCAGGCCGGTGGCCGCCGATGGCGAGGTGTAGTTGGCGTAGGCAGTGTAGCCGGCGCTGTTGGTGAGGGACGAAAGCACGGTGTCGACGTCCGTCGCGTACTGCGAGCCCGCGTCGTAGCGCGCCTGCGAGCACCCGGCGTACACGAACGCCGTGTAGTCGTCAGCGCCGCGCACGCGCGTGAACAGGCACAGGACGAGCAACGAGAGGATAGGGAGCGCTGCTGTTACAGAAAGCTTCGACATGCTTGTTGTTTCTGGTTTGTGTTGTGTTTGATGAGCTCTAACGAGAGTTTCTTGAAGCTGAGGAGGCTCCACTCAGGAGGGAGGAGAAAATAGCAAGATGCAGTAGAGAGGGAAGGAGTGTGCTTGTTAGTGTGGACGAATGGGCTTAATAAAGGAATTATAATTGGGTAATTACCTGGATCAGCTCATCGTTAATGCTGTGAATATTTTCGCTTCCACTTACAAAAGTGAGGTGCTTAGCTGCACTTTTCGGTTTAACCATCTTGTTGTGTAATATTGTCGACGTCGTGCCAAATGTTGTCAACCTCATTTAATGTGTATTCAACTATATTAACCACATGAAATTCAAATGGGGTGGATTAATTATGCTATACTTTTTATTTTAAATATTTTTTAATAATATAATGCCCTTACATCTGAAAATTCATGTGACATTCCCCGTTCCAGACAGGCCCTTACATTTGGAGGGGGGGGGGGGGGTGAGGGGCACATGTACTAATTCTAAAAATCCTTTTGATAGCTACTATGTTTTCATAGATCGTATTGTACTCTAATTTTTTTGAAATTCCATTACTGCCTACAAGCAACCATAAGTCGGGGAATTAAACCACTCGACGTACACAGAACAATCATGTTGGAGATACCAGCCCGGGTACATCTCACATCATAGGGTGGGATAGCTAGCTTAGATAGGCTCAACACGCGAATTGACTTTGCAAACTTGTCGTCAGTGACTCAGTGTGATCAAAACAACTCTGTTGCTATTCTGGTTTACAAGTTTACAGCATGTGGTAGGGATAAAAACTCACGAGTCAACATGGCTTTTGATTCGTGTGTGTTTCTTTTTCTTTTTAGAGCGAGAGAGAGAGAGAGAGAGAGAGAGAGAGAGAGAGAGAGAGAGAGAGAGAGAGAGAGAGAGAGGGATCGAAACATGGACTCCGGGCGTGTGACCGGGCTGCAAAATCTCGTTCGACTCCTCGGCGCCACCATGCGCCTCCCGCGCTTCCACCGGCCAGGTTTCGCTCGGGCCCTCGGCCGCGTGCAGCTGCGGCTCGCAAGTTTCACTGGGCAGCGCCTTGGCTGGGCCGAAGAGCGTAAGCTGTGCCCGGGCTCTCCCCTCGTTTTACGCGTGCCGTGCCAGGTGCCACGGGCAGATCAACGTGCGCCTCGGCCGTTGGCTGCGCGACGCGGCTACAAGTCTACAACTCCGCTTTTGCCCGCGCGGTTCTTACTACTGCATCTCAGGGACGCACGGCCGCGGTGCCGGCCGTCTCCGTTCTTCTTTGCGGACTGGGTGGTTGCACGGGGCCGGCCAGTTGGGCGACAGAGAAGGACGACTTCTCCCGCGGCTTGGGCCGATGGAGTTGGGTTCAGGCCGCTCCTATTCCGACCAGCGGCTGCCTACACGGCTGGACCTCACGGTCATAGAGGTGGGCACTCGGGCCGGCCTAAGGCACGACGTCATGATCCGGCACGACACTGTAGCACGGGCTGTGTCGGTCTCGAGAATCAGGCATGATGGGCGGCCCAGCCCGGCACGACACTGTAGAATGGGTTGTATCGGGCCCGATGACTAGGGTATGGGGAAGAAACCTAGCATGAAGGTCACTGACTCACAAAGAATGACAGTCATAGATACACCTAGTAACATGAACGTCACCCCTGTCGCCGACACTTAAGAAAGACGGACAAAACAGGAGAAAGAGCTAAGAGAGATTGAGAGACGGTGCAAGAAGCTGCTCTCTCTCGCTCATCCCTCTCAATCTCTCTCAGCTCTCTCTCTCACCAGTCTCTCTCAATCTCCCTCACAATCTCTCTTGTCTGTCTCGCTCACTCTCTTTCTCGCCCATTGCCCCCTCTCTCGCTCGTATTGAGCACATCCTTCTCGCTCTATGTAACTGTTCAATAATAAATAAATTTTAGTTTTTTTTCTTATAATATTTGTATTCACTGTCTCAATTTTATGTATCTCCAGCTCCTTTCCTCTCGTTGCAATAGTGCAAATGGGTCGAATCTGGGTCGGTACGGCACGAAGCAGGCACGAAGCACAAATGGGCCGTGCCTGGGCTTACCGAAGGCGAGCCGGACCGGCACGGCGAGCACGACGGGCCGTCACGGCCCGACACGGTTCAGGCATGAAGCACGATGGGCCCGTGCTGGGCCGGCCCGGCCCGGCACGACGCCCACTTCTACTCACGGATCAGAATTTTTTTTAGAGGAAGGTAGGGACCTTATTTATTCTCAACTTTCAGAGTTACATCCAGGATTAGAAATGACAAGGGCCCTTTCTCTGTTCCCCACGTCCCCGGCGGGGAGTTCCCCTGTTAGGTGACCGGAACGGGGAAATTCCCATGAGGACACAACTTGGTCCAAAAAATTCATCGTCACGGTGGCGGAGACGGGATGGGACGTCTTATACCTGTTCTGTTCCCCACTGGGGTCCCCATAAGAACATGACAAGCGGGCCCTCGAACATACGTTGCTTGTATACCCTTTCACAAACGTTAGATCTTAGCATTATATGCCAGGCTTACAATTTATGATAAATTCTTGAATCTTTTACTAATTTAATCATGGTGTTATTGTTTTTTTAAGGGAAACGGTTGAGAGGCCCCTACCGTATATAACTTAAAAATAATAAAAGGTTTATGTTCAAAGTATGGTATAATCTCTTAAGGGAAAAACACCATTAATTTAAAGAATCTAGCCAGTAAAAAATTATCTGTCTTTAGTGCTCTCTAACTCTGCACATGCGGAGCTAGTTCATTCTTAAAAAGAGCCTTCCAATTAGTAACACTTGGCGTAATATTCTCAACGATTATCCCGTTCCTTTGCTTCCAAATATGCCACGCAACAATTATAAATATTTTCATGTGCAAACGAAGTTGAAGTTCCCTCTTGGATCTTTCGACTTTAAACTGAATGTCTGCCGCGTTGTCCTAATTTATTCTAATTACATTCGACCATGAAGAATTAAAACTGCAATAAAAAAAAGATGGCTAATCGTCTCCTGATGGGAATTATGGACTGTGTCAATATTTTACGGTCAAAGACTCTAAAGAGTATAGCCACGTATTAAGGGCCACTCAACATAACATAACGGTTATATACGACCACAATTCAAAGAAGATATTATTTACTTGGCATGTACAATACAAGATGCTTATGTATGAGTGTTTAAAGAGAAAAAATATAGCCACATTATAAACCACTTATGTAAAAGTTATTTCCTCAGTCTCTTTTATGGATGCTTAGATGGTATATTATCTATTAATCATATATAGTTATACACATAAGCACATGCTAAGCATCGGCGCTTAATTAAGTATCGATGTTTCAAAATAAGCACCTTATCTATCCTGTGTGGCAAGAAAAATAATTTTTCATTGCTAAGCACCTCTCTAAGCGCAAGCATTGTACATGGCCTTAGTAATAAACTAGTTGATGTTGGGATTAATCTTGGGCTAACCACCCAACTAACGAAATCCGAAAATTAGGGGATGAGATCCCATCTCTAGCGCTTTGATCGGGCGCAATCGCGGATGGTTGTGATCCTGTGTCGTGCGTGCGCTTATAAAAAGAGAGGAGAAGCTAGCTTTTGTGATCATCTCTAAGAAAAAAACAAAAGACTAATCTCCTGACATATTCACAAAGCTAAGAAACGATCCTTAGTGCGCACCGGATCGGCCTGAAGATCACCTACCGACGGCTTCCTTCTTCTTTGTCGTCGTTGTCGACCACGGCTACGAACTCGTCATCAAGCCTTCGGCCACCACTACCGATTCACCATTTCTAATGGCTTCACCGAACGGTATATGTATTTCTTCCGCATTTGGTGTTCAAGTATTGGCTATTGATTAATGTTGTTTAATGGCTTAAGAACCCTAAGTTTTACCTAACAATTGGTATCAGAGCGACCGATAGCCTAACTTGAACCACTTAAATCATGTATCTTTGATTCGGTTAGGTGGTGATTAACCTCCAGATTTATGTGTTTTTGGTTTCGGTTTAAGCATTAAGAAGGAGATGAGTTTCAGAAAAACCTAAGAACCAAAATCCCCAAATCCAAATCTTGATGAACCCGAACCCTAATCCCCAAATTAAGCAAAACCTAATGTCTAAAAGGGGGTTTTTTCGGGCTTACCTTTGGAGCTCTAGCCGTCGTCTCCTTTGCGGGCATTAGTTTCGCCTGCGGTCGAGCCTTCGCCTTGGTGGAGCTTCTCCTCGGTGGAGTCGCGAGCAGCTCCCGCTCGCCTTGAGAGCATCTTCGTCGCCATTGCGCCGGAGCTCCGCGCCTTAGCCCGCCGCCGGAGCCCCGCGCCTTAGCCCGCCGCCGAGCCCCGCGCTTAGCCTCGCGGCGGGTGCGCCGCCGCGCCTTGCCGCTCTCGCGTGAAAATCGGATCGAAATGAGCTAGGGTTAGGGTTCCGCCGCGCGCTGCGTTTATGTTTTGCTCGGATGATCTCACCGTCCGCTCGAATCGGAGCGAGATCGGGTGCGGTCGTCGCCTCGCTTCCTTCCGGCCGACGCCATGAGCCGCAGACGGCCGACGCTTCTCGCTTCGCCGCCGCTCTACCTCGTCTCCCGCGCGTGCCATGCGTGCGTCGCTAGCTAGGCCGCCAGCAGGCGCTGGGGTAGCGTCGTTTATTGGGCCGTGGCGTGGGCTCGCATGGTTCGGGCATTGTCATGTGGGCGGTTTTATGCTTTAGGCGAAATGGTTTAAGTTTTGGGCTTCTTTATTTTAAAGCATTTTCTTATGTATTTAAATGCTGTTTTCTTTTATGAATTGATGTTTGGGGTATTTTGTCCAGAAAATTAGACTTTTGTGGGATTAATTTAATTTCTGACATTTTCTCGAATTTAAATGTTGTTTATTCTTTTAATATGATGATTGGACTGTTTTAAGAGTGTAAATTCTGGATAAAATATTTAATTAAGTTGTCTCTAATTAAGATGGAACCAACGAGAAATCTTGATTAGAGATTTAATAATGTTTTGGGATTAATTTTATGATCATGATTATATTACGACCAAAGTTGATTATATTCATGAGTCATACCCATTTAAATTAAAAGTTAAGTTCTTTTTCATATTACGCCTTATCGGTGATTATGAGTTAGAACTGTCATTAGCATATTATTAACTGGACCAACGTAGGGTTAATTTTGTGCCGCATAATAAATTGCTTACTAATATTTGTATATATTTTATTCAGCTATGACCTCTACAAACATTGCCAGTACTCTGAATAGCATGGAACGACTTTACTGTAATAACTTCCCCTCCTGGAAAGAAAAACTGCTCATAACTCTTGGGATAATGGATTTGGACCTTGCACTCCGTGAGGTCGCTCCCACTCCTCCCATCGCGATGTTGAGAACTTCTCTGAGTTAAAGAAGTCCTATGAAACTGCAGCAGAGAAATGGGAGCGGTCTAACCGCATGTCCTTGATGATAATGAAGAGCACAATATCAGTAGGAATTAGGGGAGCAATTCCCGACTCCGAAGATGCTAAGATGTATCTGGCTTCAGTGGAGGAGCAATTCAAAGGCTCCTCAAAAGTCTATGCCAGTACATTAATCATGAAAATGCTCACTTCCAAGTATGAGGGACAGGGCAGTGTTAGGGAGCATATCATGATGATGACTGATATGGCTTCCAAGCTTAAAGGAATGGACATGGCTATTTCAGAAGGTTTTTTGGTTCATTTCATAATGACTTCTTTACCTTATGAGTTTGGTCCTTTTAAGATCAATTACAATACTCAAAAGGAGAAGTGGACCATGAGCGAATTAATTGCCATGTGCGTTCAGGAGGAGGAAAGACTGAAGGCCGATAAGAAGGACGTTGTCCACCTTGTTGGCAATAAGAAGAGAAAGTTCCAGGGAGACCATAAGTCCAAGAAGAAACTCAATTTCTTTCCCAAAACTGAGTCAAATAAGGTGGAGCATAAAAGAAAAGCTCCTGCAACACCCTCTTCATCCAACAGTGTCGTATGTCGCTTCTGCAAGAAATATGGGCATATTCAGAAAAATTGCCCAGGATTCCTGAAGTGGCTCGCGAAGAAGGGTAATGATGAAATCACCTTTATTGAGGAATCTCTTTATGCTGATTTTTCTCCTAATTGTTGGTGGATTGACTCAGGTGCCTCTACACATATTTCAAATTCTTTACAGGGATTCCTTTCCGTGAAGACGCTAAGAAAGGGGGAGCGAAGCCTTAGAGTCGCTAATGGGGAGGAGGCTGAAGTTGAAGCCATTGGGACCTTACCATTAGTATTAGAAAATGGCTTTGTACTTCATCTAAATAATGTTCTTTATGTTCCTAGTTTGAGAAGGAACCTTATTTCAGTTTCTTTATTAGATGATGAAGGTTATTATTGTAAGTTTGGGAACGCCAATGCATAATAAAGTTTAAATCTAATGATGTTGGTCTTGCTATCAAACGAGACAAGCTTTATGTTCTTTCCTTAAAGAATCGCTGTGTTAATGAATGTATGTGATGGCACAAATAAGCGTAAAAGAATTGATGATGAGACTTCATCGAAATTGTGGCACCGCCGCTAGGCCACATTTCAAGGGAGAATGGAACGTCTCATTAAGGAAGAGATACTCCACCCGCTTGATTTCTCGGACTCGGACCCTGCATAGATTGCATTAAAGGTAAATACGTAAAACAAATTAAGAAAGGGGCTACCCAAGCACGTGGATATTAGAATTAATCCACACCGATATTTGTGGGCCTTTTCTGTGACATCGTGGATGGTTTTGATTCTTTCATTACATTCACCGATGATTACTCCGTTATGGATATATTTTCCCATTCGTGATTGGTCCAATCGCCGATAAATTTAAAATATTCAAGGTGAAATAGAAAATCAGCACAATCTAAAGATTAAAGTAGTGCGATCGATCGAGGAGGAGAATATTATGGTAGACACGCTCCTTATGGACAAATTCTCGGTCCCTTTGCAAGATATCTTCAAAAATGGCATAGTACCTCAATACTCAACTCTGGTGAACCTCAAGAAATGGTGTATGAAAGAAGAAATCGCACACTTATGGATATGGTGCAAAGCATGCTCAGCTATTCCAGTTTACAAGAACCTTATGGATGGAAGCATTAAAAACAAATGCCCACATACTTAATCGGGTTCCTAGCAAATCACCCCTAAGACACCTTATGAAACTGGATGGCGTAAAACCGAGCTTAAAATACTTACGAGTGTGGGGTGTCTGCTGAAGCTAAAGTCTTTAACCCACATATTGGGAAATTAGACTCTAAAACAGTGAGTCGCCATTTTATCTGATACCCTAATAGATCTAAGGGATACCGATTTTATCGCCTGCATCGTCATACTAAATTTGTAGAAACTAGACATGTTGTGTTTATGGAGAATGGTCAAATCAGTGGGAGCTCAAAGGCCAGAAATATAGATCTCGAGGAAATTCGGGCTTACGTTCCATCACCGATAATCCAAGAGACTTTTATTAATGTGCCGCAAATCATTACACCTCTAAGTGATAACCCTGGTGTAGTAACCCCAGCTAATGATTCTGGGATTAGTAATATTGCTCCTAATGATGAACCTACATCAGCAATTAATGAAGAACTTCAACAACCATCTGTGATACCTAATGAAACCCCAAGAAGATCACAGCGGGTTAGAAGATCAGCCATTCCAAGTGACTATGTCGTATACATGAATGAAGATGTTAACGATATAGGGAAAGTGGATGATCCCATCTCATTTAAAGAAGCCATGAGTAATAAGGATTCAGACAAATGGCTCGAGGCCATGGAAGATGAATTGAAATCTATGAGCATTAATGATGTCTGGGATTTAGTAGACATACCTGATGGAGTCAAAGTAATAGGCTGTAAGTGGGTCTATAAAACTAAGCATGACTCCAAGGGAAACGTCGAAAGATTCAAAGCTAGGCTTGTAGCCAAAGGTTTTACACAGAGAGAGGGCATTGACTATGTTGATACCTTCTCTCCTGTGTCTAAGAAAGACTCATTAAGAATTGTCATGGCACTTGTCGCTCATTATGATTTGGAGCTACATCAGATGGATGTAAAAACTGCATTCCTTAACGGTGACTTGCATGAAAATGTATACATGGCTCAACCGGAAGGTTTTGTTATGGAAGGCAAGGAACAAATGGGATGTTACCTTAAGAAATCCATCTATGGACTAAAACAAGCGTCCAGACAATGGTACTTTAAGTTTGATGAAGTGATAAGAAAATTTGGCTTTAAAGAAAATGAGGTGGTTAATTGTATCTACATTAAGACTAAAGAGAGCAAATTTATTATTCTAGTGCTCTATGTGGATGATATCTTATTGGCTAGCAGCGATAAGAATATGCTGTATGAAACCAAGAGATTTCTATCCTCTAATTTTGACATGAAGGATCTTGGTGATGCTTCTTATGTTCTGGGCATAGAAATACACCGAAACAGGTCCAAAGGTGTATTAGGCTTATCACAAAGGTCATACATTGACAAAGTGCTTAAGAGATATAATATGCATAAGCTGCTCGCACTTTGCCCCAATTGTTAAGGGTGATAAGTTTGGTTTATTCCAAAGTCCAAGGAATCAATTAGAAAATGATCAAATGAAGTCGATTCCTTATGCTTCATTGCGGAAGCATTATGTATGCTCAAGTATGTACTGCATCGACTTAGCATTCAGAATCGGGATGCTTGGTAGATATCAATCTAATTCAGTTTGGACCATCGAGAGTGTTAAGAAAGTCTTGCGTTATTTGCGGGGCACTAAGAACTACATGCTCACATATAAGAAGTCCGATGACCTTGAGGTTATGGGTTATTGACGACGACTTCGCAGGATGTGTTGACTCTAAGAAATCCACGCCAAAGTTATGTCTTCACTCTTGCGGGAGGAGCCATTTCGTGGAAAAGCTCCAAACAAACCCTTACGGCATCTTCAACGATGCAAGCTGAGTTTGTGGCATGTTATGAGGCTGTGACAGACAGTGTATGGCTTAAGAATTTTATTCCTGACTAATGGTGGTTGACAAAGATATCAAAACCACTTACGATATTCTGCGATAATTTAGCCGCAGTTTTCTATTCGAGTAACAACAAGTCAAGTGGTGCTGCCAAGCATATTGACATTAAGTATCATGTTGTGAAAGATAGAATCCAGGATCAAACTATTAATGTTAAGCATATAAGCACTAAGTCTATGCTTGCGGATCCACTCACTAAAGGCTTACCACCCAAGATCTTCGAGAACATGTTGCTAGCATGGGTTTATTGGAAAGCCTATGATTCGTGTTAATTATGATAAGGATTTGAATCGATCCGGAAAATAAAGGACCATAAGAAAACAAACCAACTCTGTTAAGTTTAAGTGGCTATCCTATCGAGATGGAATAGTGTACTATAGATGATGGGGTTTTCAGAGCATTAATTGATCGTCAGAACGCATTATCTTGGTGTGTTGCTTTGTTGAGTGTGGACTTATGTTAGCCTTACGATTAAGTGGGAGAATGTTGGGATTAATCTTGGGCTAACCACCCAACTAACGAAATCCAAAATTAGGGATGAGATCCCATCTCTAGCGCTTTGATCGGGGCACAACCGCAGATGGTTGTGATCCCTGTGTCGTATGGTGCGCTTATAAAAGAGAGGAGAAGCTAGCTTTGTGATCATCTCTAAGAAAACACAAAAGACTAATCTCCTGACATATTCACAAAGCTAAGAAACGATCCTTAGTGCGCACCGGATCGGCCTGAAGATCACCTACCGACGGCTTCCTTCTTCTTTGTCGTCGTTGTCGACCACGGCTACGAACTCGTCATCAAGCCTTCGGCCACCACTACCGATTCACCATTTCTAATGGCTTCACCGAACGGTATATGTATTTCTTCCGCATTTGGTGTTCAAGTATTGGCTATTGATTAATGTTGTTTAATGGCTTAAGAACCCTAAGTTTTACCTAACAGTTGAAAGCTAATAACGACCGTTAAGATCTAGGAACGACCAGTCATGGGCAATAGGGACCAGTCATATAGTTTTATAAACCACTGCCAAGTAAAATAGTCTAAAGACAAGGCGATTTTTATCGTGTGATTAATGTTAGAGCGGGTATTGACCCATCTGGCAAATTACGACAGTTAGCTAAGGGACACGACGGTTGACCAAAGAGCGAGACGGTTTAAGACTCAGCAAAGACTCGCGCGTGAAGACAAGAGGCGTCTGTAGTAGTCAGGAGTGGATCTAGGAAAGAAGATCACCGAGGTCACTGGGTCAATACAAACTCGTAACACTAACTTATAAGTTATAATAAAAAAATCATATGCTTATATACTGAAGCAACTATATATACACACACTAAAGTATCTACTCAATCCACGAGAGGTGAAAGTCCTGAATAGTAGGCCTTTGATCAAATTTAGTACTAAATTGATCATTGTCATATGCTTACATACTAAATTGGTCATTGACAAATACTAAGCTGTGGTAGGTTGTGCTCAGTGTTTATCAATTATCAATTTACTACAAAAAGGTAGGCAGACACGTGAGTACTAAACTGATCATTCTCCTATGCTTATATACTAGGTCTCTAACCAATCCACAAGAGGTGAAAGTCCTGAACAGTAGGCCTCATGATCCCCAATGGGAGCCCCAGACAGGTGAAAGGAAAAGTTCCACAGCAATGCTTCTATGCTTTTCTTCCCAATGCAAGTTAAATAAATCTTGAAGCAAACGAAATGATAAATAATTACTATCTACCATTTGTTTATACTTTAATATTTGTGCAACTTTAAAAAAGAAAAGTATGAAAGCACCTCTCAAAGATCCAATTTGATATCCGAATGTTTGTGTAAACATGGGCACTTTATCTTCATGAACATTGATTGGGATCAGAAATGATTTGTTGTAATTTACCTGCAGTCCAATAGCGGTGTAAAAAGAATTTAAAATCCCCTTTAAGAAAAAAGAGTTGTTTTGCATTTGCTTCCATAATAATAAGAGTAGGGACGTATTGTATTAGAGCATGTACAATAGTATGATGTTAAATGTCTATAAATTTTGCCACGTAAGATTTTTACTGATATGGGGAGAGAGAAAGATGAGAGAGAGTGTAGCTGTCTCTTCGTGAAGAGACGATCATCTAGACAGTATAAAACATAAATGTATGAATTATTATTCATAACAAACACTTTTCATGACATAATTAAAAGATTGTGGGATCTCATGGAGACAATCTTAAAATGTTATCTATTGTAGAAATTGTTTTAAGTTTTATCTTTGGATGACATGAAAAAGTATATATGCAGTAACCATCTCTACTACTATATATGCTCTTATATAGGATAGTCCTCATCAACTATTGACAGAATTGGCGAGGTAAAAAGTCACCTTCCTTGGGCCTTGTTCACAACTGTTTGCGAAAGATTCATTGCTAGAACAAATAAGGGCATATACAATGGTGTGATGTCATGTAAGTTTTTTGCTAATATGGAAAAGAGAGGAGAGAGTATAACTGTCTCTTCGTGAAGAGATGACCATATAGACAACATAACCCAACACCATGGGTTTTGATAAACATCATCTGGATGTTTTGTTGCTAAAAATTATCCAAATTCTAGAATGTTGGATCCTCTGTAAGATCGAGGATGCCGACTAGAGGGGGGGGGGGGTGAATAGGCGGCTATAAAAATTTCTTCTATGATTAATTAAATTCTCGCCTAAATACCCTTATGTCAAAACCTAAATGATAATAGATGCAGAAGCGATAGGCTAAGATTTTGACAATTAAAGCCTAAGTCAACTACGCTCACTAAGTGCACTAGCTAATTATGTCTTTAACAAGAATATGTAATCCTAAAGACAATCAAGCAAATTAATTCAAGGAATGTAAATTGCAATAATATAAATAAGAATTGTAAGCAAACACAAAGAGAAACCGATATTTTACTGTGGTGTTCGGAGACTTGCCGGTCTTCCCTAACCCACGTTGAGGCAAGTCCAAACCGCTTTGGACCGGCTCCACGAATTGAGCACTCGCCTCGACTCCACTAGTGGTAGCCCTTTCCCCCTCCAGGTAGGTGAGCTCCAACCTTCACACTCACCGGGCCTTCTCACAATCTTCTTGAGAAGATCACCGGACCACAAAGCCTCAACGCCATCTAGGTGTCTGCAAACACCAAGAGTAATAGATCAAGCCTCTTGCTTGATCCTCACCAAGTGAAACACATGCACAAGGATGCTCAATCCTCCTCTAGATGCAACACATGCAACTAGAGGCTTTCTCTTCTTGCTCACAAAGTGCAACACATGCACAATATAGAGGAGAGGCTCACATGAGCTCTAGAGGTTTTGCTCTCAAGTGTATGCCTCAAATGGGTGCAAGAGCAGCAGCAAAACCTCCTAGCTTGTGATGAGGACATCACTCCTTCGGGTACGCCCACAGCACCTACTACCACAACTCCTCAGCCTATACAAGGACCGATCACTCGAGCTCGTGCACGTAAACTAAATTATCATGTACTTTCGTTTCTTGGTACATCTAATGACTTCAAGAACTATATGATGCTGCCTGAAACAGATTGTTTTATTCTTTGAAAGAATGAAGGTCCAAACTCGATGATGGTGAAGGGACACGATGATGGTGAAGGAGTTCTCCAGTTGACCACAAGACCCTGAAGTCTCCATGATTTCGGTAGCAAGGAGAGAAGGTGCTGCGTCACCTATAGACCTTGAAGTCTCCATGATTTCAGCAGCAAGGAGGGGAGGTGCTGCATCACCTATAGAGTGGCCCTTACCATGTAATAAAGTCTTTTAATTAGAGATAAGAGTATTAGGAAGGAGGTCTAGCTAAAGATAGAAAGGAATAGGAGGGAAGGTCTGATTTTCGGCCACAAATCAAGGCTTGGCAGAACAGCCCTCTCGTCCCCCACTTCTTTTTATACCAAGGCTAGCCTCCAAAGTACTCGGATTTCATTGAGTTTAGGTTTAGCCCTTGTGCAAACTTCTGTTATTCAGTTGTGTCGGTCGACCACCTGTAAAGACAGCTTAATAGGAATCCCACCTTTGCTATTCAGATTGCTTTTCATCTTATTCTTGCTACTTCTTCGATTGCTCGCAGGGATTGAACTTCGTGTTCAGGTTGACCGCGCCTTCGGCAAAGTCAATAACCATTTGGAGTTGGTTCAGCGATTGCTAAGGAGTAAACGACGTCGTGCGGTTGTAGTCGGATCGTGAGGGTCAATTCCACCAAATCGATATTTATCTACCTCATCAAAAGATCGGGCACCCTTCTTTACATCAGCTTGGGCCCTTTTATAGCCCCTCAAGAAAACTAGCCGTTGGGGGCATGTAACATCCCAAAATTTGAGTTTTGGAATGTTTGAATTCAAAAATAAACCATTTGCATTTTCTTGAATTAATCCCAGCTTAATTTGAATTTTCCTTAAATGAAAGGATTTAATTTGACTAAACTATTCATCAAAATCAAGAATTTCAGTTTTAGTTGGGTTCCTTGTGCTCCAAGGAATTTTTCTGTATTTTTGGGGATTTTTCTGAATTTATTTGATATTTATTTGAATTTATTTGAATTTATTCGAATTTCTGGAATTATATAAAATCGGAAAATGATTTTAATTTCCAAAAAAATGCTGTCGGGCCAATCCTCATGCCCACTCCGCCTCGCTTGGCGGCCGCCTCGCCACCACCGCGTAGCGGCCGCCTAGTCACCACGCGCCACCGCCGTCGGATGGACGACGCGTGGGCGGTGCGATGCGGCCACGTCGCGCCCGCGAAACCCTAGCGCCGCCGTTCGGAGTCCTGCCGCCGCACGCTGCCGCTCTCAGTCTCCGGGTCGGGCACGCCTCCCGAGGCCCTTATTTAAGGCGTCGCACGCCTCCCGAGGATCGCCTCCTCGCGCCGCCCCTTTTGCCCTACCTCCCGCTGCCCGAGCCACCGCCGTCGCTCCGCACGAGCTCGCCGTTGCTTCCGCCGTGCCCGAGACCTTCCGCTGTCTTCTTCTTCGCCTTCAATGCGTCTCCGCCGCAGCCGTTAGTCCCCTCGCGTTCTCCGCGTCGTCCTCTCCCAGTTCCGCCTTGCCCCGCGCCCGATCCGGTCATCTTTCGCCGTTTGCCGGTCCTTCTTCCTCGCGTCCGGCGGGTTCCCGCTGCTGCCTCGCCGTCGTCCGCCCTCGCTTGATCTTGGCCGTTCGATCGCCAGCCGATGCTCCAGATCTCGCCGCGTCGCCACTGCCGCAACCCCGCCTCCTTGCCGTCCGATCTGGCTAAGTTGCCGGATGTGCGACGCGTGGTCGCTGCGTCGGCCATTGGCGTGGGTCGCTGCGCCGCCGCGATCACCGAAGCCGCTCAGGTCAACGATGACGTCACGGGTGCGCCGGGTGCACGGTGGACCGAGCCTGCGCCGTGGACCCGTCCACCGTGAGCCACCGACGCCGCGTTGCGCAATAAATCCTTTTCCGATACAAAAATAAATCCGAATTTCGATTTTACGATTTTCTGTATTTTCTCTGAATTTAATCTTTCGGAGGCCCGTTCTCGCTCATACGAACTCCGATTGAGGCGATTCAAGTTTTTAAATTTTTCTAAAATCAAGATCTATCTTCCAGAGCCATTTATTTTCAGTTTTGAGCTTGTTTGAGTCTCTGGTTGGTATTTATTTGGTTTCGTTGCTTTCTTTTCCGGTAGACGCTAATTCCGAGGGAGCGAACGAAGACTTCAAGACCAAGATTCAAAGACTAGATCAGCAAGGCAAGTCGTAATCCTTTGATCATATTGATCCTATGTTTGCAAAGTAATTTATTTTATACACTTGCATGCTATTTACGTATCAATGTTTATTTAATGGGAGTAGATGTATACCTAGTTGACATTATGCCACCTTGATTAGTTGTATGCCATGTATCCATTGTTAAACCTAGGTTGGGACATTACTAGTTGGACATAATCATTATACTAACATTGGGTTATCGTAGCTATGCTTAGACATGCTTACATATACGTTGGGATTCATGTCACATGTGAATAATGATAATATTGACTTAATGAGATATTGAATCGTGGCCGGTAGCCACTGTTGTAAAATTTGTTGTACCATGGCGGGGGTTGCCATTGGTCTTGGTTGAACGAATTGTTTTCCCTCGGGCAAGTGATCGTGCAGTAAAGGGGGTGCTTTCTAGCACATTGGGATGTGGATGTCTTGCCTGAGACAACTTAAGGACTTAATCTTGTGTGCCATTGAACTGGGTCTAATCGTACTACCACATGTCTGGAATGGGATAGACCTAGCTGATTAATTTGCAATGTCTAGTCTTGAGTACTGCCAGTTGGTGGTGTGGGTTCCGGGATGGACGGGTAGATTCGCAAGGCGCAAGAGGGGGCCCTAAAGGGCGAAACCTTAGCGGGCAGTACCGAGTTTAGACAGTGCATTGTAACGGCTTTGTCATGATATCTCTGCGACACACCAAAGGATGTGTGTTAAGATCGATTGCACAAAGAGATGTTCATGTCTTGTGGGTAAAGTTGTACAACCTCTGCAGAGTGTAAAACTATTCGAATAGCCGCGTCCGCGGTCATGGACAAAGCCCGGGAATTTCACACGGGGTATAGAGTGTTTCATAAAATGTGGAATGTGGAATTGTTGGGATGTGAACGGGGAGTTCACTGTTGTTTTGTTGTCTATCATTAATCTATCAGTTATTTATTTATGTTTTCATAAATATGCTTTCAATCTATTTATTGTATTTCAATTCAAGTTATTGCTTTCTGCAAAAGAACTATATAGCCATCATTGTCAAGCGTGCATAAATATATTGCATCATTTCCTACTACTTTTCGAGTACCTTTGTACTCACGGCTTTATGCCCTTGTTGATCGATTCTTTGAAGGAGATGATGAATATCATGAGGAGGAATTCTATGAAGACTACGTGGATTAGGAAGGCGTTCCCCAGACGATTGCCTGTGGCATGTCGAATGGCTCAAGTTATCTTTTCCGCTGCAATAGTATTTGTTTCTCAAGCCCTTAAGGCATAATGGTGTAAACATTAACCATAAGGTCGTTTGCTTTATTTAATAATAATTTGCTTCTTCTTAGTTAATTCGTTGTATGGAATGGTATTTCATCTATGTTTCCACTGTGTGCACTAGCGTGATCCTGGACTAGTGCAGTATACACAGAGGGTTTCGGATTTGCAAATCTGGGTCCCGACAGGGCAAAATGCCAAAAAAAGCAAAACTCGGTGCTACCGCCCATCTAGAACTGGTAGCACCAGCCCCAGGCTCAACGGTCAGTTTCGTGCATTAAAAACACCAAAAACTAGCTGTTGCTACAGTACCCCCAGTGCTACTGCCCATCTAGGACCGGTAGCAACGGCCATTTCAACCAAAAAATACCTCTCTGGTATTTTTACACCGCCCATCTAGGAGCGGTGCTACCACTATTTTAGCTACAAACGGTCATAACTTTTTACTCCGAACTCCGATTTAGGTGGTCTTTGACTCTATGCGAAGCTTATCACGAGGGCTAAAATCCCCACCAATTTTTAATATTTAAGCAACCATTGATATTTTTAAATATCACAAAAATAAAGACTCTAATGTAGTCATTCAAGTCTAAAATCTGATTTCTCGAAATCCCTCACATAGGCTTGATCAGGAGCGTGACTACAATCTAGAGAGAGTCAATAAGATCAAATATTTAATCATGTGATGATCAACTCATGATCAAAATAATTTTGCAAAACACATTTGCAAATTCTAATCACATGCTCCAATATCATATGCATGAACACCAATATTTTGTAAAACACATTTGCAAATATAAATCTTGCAAACAAGAGCAATCAAGATCATATCTTTGAGCAATGTGATGATCAACCCATGATCAAACCAATTTTCAAATACATTTTCAAACCCTATTCACATGCCCCAAGATAAGATTCAATTAAACCATATTTTGCAAAAACTTATTTTGCAAACACAAAGCATAATCCTATATTAGCCTTTGTGATGATCAACACATGATTTCTAGTGGTAGTTGGGTTCCTCGTGCTCCAAGGATTTTTTTGGAATTTTTGAGATTTTTCTAAATTTATTTGCACTCGAAACGGCAGCAAGAAAACGAAAAATTCAGCAAAGGCAAGAATAAAAGAATAAGAAGAGTCAAGAGTTTCTTATTAGTCAAATTTATATTTTTCTTTAGAAAATAATTTTGGACACACCTAGGAGACAACAAAACTATCTCAGGTCAAGACCTACAGTCAGTATGGCTCTGATACCACCTCTGTCGAGACCCAAATATGCAAATCCGGACCCTCTGTGTATATCACACTAGTCCAGGATCACGCTAGTGCACATAGGCTCAACATAGGTAAATATCACAATTATAAACAACAAAAATATAATATAAGACTCCATGTATTAAATATAACTGATTGTATTACCTTATGATCAACTTACATGATTAAATCACGCAGGGCTAGACTAAGATATTAAACTAAGACATAGCAGCGAAAAAGAAAACGTAAATGACCATTCTGTTTATCACAGGCAACTGACAAGGCTCGCACCATAAACACCTGTACCCTCCTGGTACTCCTCTAGAATTGATGTAGACTCCTCAACTGTTGATGTTATTGTTTGGCAAGGGTGAGTACTTAAAGCACTAAACAAGTTGTGCATATAATGCAATTCTAACATAACTATATGCAAGGCTTATTCCAATGGAATTGCCATCATGGTTATTTTGCAGTAAAGCAGTATTTGTAAATGAATACGGTAAGTAGATTGAACAGATAATAAAACAATCAACAATAAGTAATAACTTTCATCATTTTTCAAGTAAACATGGCATCTAACCCTAAGTCAAATTCAAACATTCCAATGATAAATTGTCATTCCAACCCAAGTTTTTATTTTGTAAAGTCTAACCCTTGACTGTAATTCCCGAGCATTGCTCAATACCGCGAGCATGGCTATCCGAATAGATTTTACACTCTGCAGAGGTTATGCGCTTTACCCACACAACATGATAATATCCTTTAGATTGGCTATTAGCACACTTCTTTTGGTGTGCCGATAGAGAAATCATGACAAAGCCTTTATAATACTCTATCTTAACCCAGTACACCCGCTAAGGTTTCAACATTGATGGGACTGGTTACCACACTTAGGGCCCCCTCTGCGCCATGTAAGTTCATAAAAAGGTCGAACCTCACACCACCACTGGTAGTACCAAAGCTAAGATATTGCAAATTAATTAGTTAGGTCCGTCCTATTCTAGACATGTGGTTGTATGTTTGACTCAGGTTAAAGGCTTGCAAAGTTAAGTCCTTACGATGACTAGGGCAAGACTTCCACATACCTTCTGCCCTTCTGGCACACTGCCCCTTGACAATTGCCCCAATCTAAATGATTACCCACCCTAGTTGATTACCAAGCACCATATGCTATCAACAAGTCAACATCGTTGCGTGACATCCCTCATCACTACAACTCAACATCATTGTGTGACCATGATGGCAATTCCAGTAAAACAACATATTGGTCTTCGAGGTTGGAAACGAGTGGTTAAATGAATTAATGGGAAAATGTGGATAGCTAGAAAATTTCTAAAAAATCTTGTGTAGTGTTCAGAACATATATGATTTATTATGTTTGTACTCTTAAGCTAGGAGTTATGGTCTTTTGATCACAAGGACATCAAATGGGAAACTGTTCGGCGAGAGGGAAAGTTAAGTCTGGTATCGTGCGTAGGAGTGATATTGTTATGTTTAATGAATGTACTGTTATGACATGTTTTTGAAATGGATTTACCTACTGTAGGAGGTGTGACTACAGGTTGGCTTCAACCTCACGCCATTCTAATCCTCGTGGGTAAAAAGGCAAGCGCATGGTAGAATAATGACATGGGTTGTTAATTCTTATTGTTCTTGTTGGGAATTTGTTATCATATCGCTTTACATTATTCCTTTTATTTATTATAAGAATGATACGATGACAAGATTAATGGAGATGATGAAATATGTTAATGTTGATAAATCATGTTATTCACATATGTTGCATTCATGATGGAAAGAGCTGACAAGTGTAGGCCTCTACGACCTACTTGGTATAGGCATTAAAGACCTACTTCGGTAGGCACCTCCATAGGATATAGGGATTGAGAGGGTGTGACATCGATAGATGTTCCCTTAGTGATATATGTATACACTATGTGATGAGCTTATGAGTATGTAAACATATTTGCATTACATAGCTAATGATAGAAGATGATTGATGAGATGGATATAACAAATGGTTATATTATCGTTTTATTGTGTACCTACTGAGTCGTAAACTCACCCTTACTTATTTAATAGTTTTAGATGAACAATGAAGGAACATGTATGGGATGGGAGTAGTGCCACTATTTCACTTGTCAAGCTATCTCTCAGAAATAGCTAGTATTAGTGATCACTCTTGAGATAATAAAGTGTCTATTTAAATTAGTTGACGAACTTTTGTATTCATAATAATGGTCATATGAAATTAGTTGGTGTTTAATGTTCATAGAGAAATTTAGTTGTTTATTCAATGTCTCTATAATATTGAACAATTGTCATCGCCAAAAAGTAAAGATTACTCCTAATGCACATGATCCCAGCGTACCTAAGTGCGAAGGCTTGGACATTCCTGAGTGCATGGACTCGAGCATGCTTAGGCATGTGGTTCCAAGGTTTATTATTGTTTTTGTTATTTTTTATATTATTATGCAAATTCTTATCAGTATTGCTTAGTTGGGGTGCTATTTGTTTTAAGATGCTTATTGAAATTATGGTTAAAATCATGGTAAAAATGGTAAAAAAATATAAATAATGGTAATATCTTGAGTACATAAAATACCGAGTTGTTACAGTTTATCCCTAAAACACACATAGAATTGTAACAACCTACAAGTGAATATGTAACAATATTAAAGGACCAACTAGGAACCATCAGACAATAGCTCTGACTAAACAGTAAGCTAAGCATTAGCTTCACCAACTCACCATTCGGTCCTGCATTCAAGGCTTCAAAGGACACCTCTTTAGGAGGAACCCTGCATTGATTGATGCCCGAACACTGTATAACCTCGATCGGCATGGGTGGAACTGCATAGAGAAGGGCATCGGGCCGAGCTTTTTGGGCCGGCACGAGGCACGGCGCGCACGGTCCGGCATGAAGTGGGTCGTGCCGTGCTAGCATGGTACTGTAGCTTGGGCCGTGTTGGGCCCGAAAACCGGGCACAATGGTACGACGCCTGCGGTAGGGCACGCCGACCGCGACAGGGAGGTGGCCAGGTGGGTCGTGGGGGAGAAGAGCGATACCTCGCCTCCCGCACCACCTTGCCTCGCTTCCCCGCCTTGCCCGCCACATCCTCATCCTTGCTGCACCCTCGTCCTTACCGCGTCGCGCCCTAGCCGCGCCGCACCCCGCCTCGCTCACGCACGCCATGCCCCACCACGTCGCCACCCGCCTCGCCCACGCAGCCACTGTGGTAGCCCATGCCCTGGCAACCCGCCTTGCCCACACCGCCGTCGTGGCAGCCCATGCCCTGGCCACTCGTGCCATGGCTACCGGCGCCGTGGCAGCCCACACCCGAGCCTTGGTCACCCCCGCCGTGGCAGCCCGCGCTCACACCGTGACCGCCCGCCCGCCCAGCGCTGTGCTGGTGTCGCGCCTCATCCGCGCCATGCCCACCAGCACCGCCATGGGGAGGTGAGTGGTCGGTCGACACGGGTGGCTCGCACGGGGCGAAGGGGTCGGCAGGCGGGGGTAGAAGCACGGGGAGGTGTCGGCCGACGTGTGGAGGGGAAGGGGAGGTCAGCTTTGCGGGTGGCCGGGCGAGCGAGAAGACAAGGGGCAGGGAGGTGAGGCAAGGCGGGGAAGCGAGGCCGGGAGGGGAGGAGAAGGGGATGGTCGGTTGGGTGGGAAGACGAGGCCGGGTAGGGAGGCTAAGGGGTGGGGAGCCAGGGAGGTGAGGGCGTGAGGCTAGGCAGGATTGGGAAGGCGAGGCCGAGTGGGGAGAGAGAGGGAAAAGAGGGGAGAGTGCGGGAGCCGAGGGAAAGAGAGAAAAACAAGGCAACCTCAGTGCCTCACAGGCTCACAGTGCACGAGAAAAGAGAGGGAGAGAGAGAGGGAAAAAGAGTGGGAGAGAGGGGAAGGGGGTTTCATTTGGCGTCGCATGATTTTTTTGGGAAAAGAGAGGGAAAATATTCGCCTAACGGGAAGATTTGTTCAATTTTCCTCTTTCGCAATGTTCAGCGAACGACAGAAATGACAGTGATATGACGCATGAAAAGAAATAAAGTTAATTTTAACGTCCATCCCATGCGGCCACGCCTGATTGCAACTGGCATTTAACTATCATTTGCTCGCTAATCGCTTTAAAATCAGCCCCGAGCGCTCCCATTTGTTCAGCACTTCAGCAAAACTCTCTCGCTCTCTCATTTGCTTAGCACATCTGCTTGTTCTCCATTTGTTCACTCTGTTTACTTTCTATTTGCTCTCTTTTTATGCTCTCCCGCCAAGAAATAAAATATTTAGCAAGAGCAAGAGCAGGAGAGCACGTCCTCACTCTCCAAGCCCCCCTCGTCGGGATCAAGGGATCGATCCGTGCCAACTCTCCCCCAGCATGGGAGACTATGGCATGGATAACCGTCATTTGGATGGTACGTACGTCATCGAGGATATCTCTTACAATCCCGAGGGGCGAGCGTCGGTATCCGTACCGCGCTATGATGGTGCTACATTTATGCATCTGAGATAGGCACCGATATCCGGCTTTGGTCCGAGCTCCGAAGCCACTACATCGGTGTATCCGGGACGGGCATCTATATCCAGCAGATGATGGGTATGGTGCTGGCAATATATGGATAGAACCATCGAAATTATGGACTGGTATGAGTTAGTGTGTGCTATTTGTAAATATTGTCAATCTAAATTATCTGCATCTGCATGTGGAGGAACAGGTCAACTCAAGCGACACGCGGAGGCATACTTGAAAAAGATATCGGTAGGACAGAGACCAGGCGAGGGCATCTAGACATAGCTCAACTTCAACACTGACGGTTCGGTAAATATATGGGTATACAACACCGATGTAGCTAGAGACAAAATTGCACGTTACATAATTACGGAGGATCTTCCACTTAGAATGGTTGAGAACTCTAGTTTTGAAATGATGATGCAACGTGGTTTTTGTCCACAATATCAACACGTTAGTAGGAGAACAACTACACGTGACATATACGCAATGTACATAAATAAACTAGCAATGTTGAAATAGGCCTTCACGAGAGTTAGTTATTCCTTTTCCTTGACATCAAATATACGAACTTTCTCCCACCAAAGAGTAGCCTATCTTAGCGTTCTCACACATTACTTGGACGATGACTACATCCTAAATAAAGGGGTCATAGGGTTTAAGCCAATCGATGAGGCACACATCGGAGAGGCTATCGCTAACCGTGTACTTGAGGTTATTACTGACTTTAACATAGAAAATAGAATTATTTCAATCACTCTTGATAATACATTAGTTAACACGACGGCCATAGAGTATCTCTCACCGCACCTGCAGACTTATGTTGGAGGTTTCGTACTCCACCAGATATGTGTATGCCACATCTTAATCTCGTTGTGCAGGCAGGTTTGGATATAATTAAACCTAGTTTAAACAACATACGCGACACTATCAATTTTGTTACATGTTTGACTATAAGGTTCGCCCAATTCTCGTAGTATAGTAGGGGCTAATAATAAGCTACCAAGAAGATTTAATCTTGATATGAAGGTTAGATGGAACTCTACGTATACTATGTTGGAGCTGTGCAAGGACTACGAGCACATTATCACCGTCTTCGTCAATTGCAATAATGGTAAGTCGTTGGTTCATGATATGGATTGGGAAGTTGCCCGTCATTTTCATCAATTTTTAGTAATTTTTTACAATGCAACCAACATGTTATCCAGTGTGTACTACCTAACTTCTTGCTTAGTCATTGAGTGGCTTTGGACTATTGCTATCAGTTTTAAAGAAAACAGAGATAATGATATTTACAGCCCATTATAGAACCATTGGAGAGAAAAAATTAAAATATTTTCAAGCTATTCCACATCTCTACTGTTTTGCTATTATTCTGGATCCTTAGAGAAAATTAACTGATTTTCAGGGTGTCTTCGAGGGAATAGATGAAGCATTCGATCTTGATTTTTTTGAGACCTATACTCATGTTTATAACGAGTTTTTCAGAGTTTTCAACAAATATTACAAAAATTTTGGCAGCAGAAGTGAAGCAAGAAGATCTACCTCAACAACGCAACAAGCACGAGGCATTTCGACTGCTTCAAACATATGGAAGAAGCTAAAAGGCAAGGCATCTAGTTCGTCTTCCGAAGCACCGAGCAGGTCGCAATGGAATACATAGGTAGAGATCAACCACTCCCTCAAGACGCCTTTCGTGGAGAGCGAGTTTGACATGGACGAGGACAATCAACTCAACTTGCTCTTGTGGTGAAAGAATCACAAACTTATTTACTGCGTGATATTGCATTTTGCACGGGAGGTTCCGGTGTCCACTGTCTCGTTGGAAGCCACTTTCAATTTGGTGGGGAGGATACTTGAGCCGAGGAGATCATCTCTCAGATCTGAGATGGTTGTGACAATTACATGCCTAACTTGGAGCGTGCAGATGAAACAACACAACATCAGACCGAGGATCCGTGCGTCGCCAAGAAATCGCCCTCCACAGAGCTCTCGAGGACTAGTATATATAAAGCGGAGAGAATCTAGGAGCATGCAAGGGTGCAACATCAGCGGGTTTGCGAAAAAGTCCTTCAGAAAAATTGAATTTGCGTTTAGGCCCTCCGATCGGTTTTCAGCAGAAAGGACCCAAAAACAAAATTACGTTTAGGTCCCTGCACGGTTTACATTCAGGTCCTCCCGACGGTTTTTAGAAGAGCAAACCCGAGAAAACAAAAAATTGCATTTAGGTCCCAAGGAGTCAGTTTTTAGCATATTGGACCTGAAGAAAAAACAGAAATACGTTTAGGTCCCTCTGTGGTTTTCTCCCAAAAAAACCACAGATTCACCGATGGTTTATAGTAAAACATATATTCGCCGATGGGTCCTGGTAGCCCATTTTTTTAAAAAAATAAGCAAACCGAAATTACGCAAAAAACAAAAATATATTTATTTTCACCCGAAAACAAAAAAAACAGATTCGCCAACGATTTATAACAATCCACTGATTCGTGAGCGGGTCCTAGAGACCCATTTTAAAAAAAATCAAGAAAGCCGGAATTACGCAATAAACAACCTATTTTTTTTAAAAAAAACCAAGGAAACCGAAACTACGCAATTTTTTTCCAGAAATATCCATCGGACCAAATTTCAAGCAGTGCAGCGTCACGCGACCAAATTTCCCAAATTTAGCGCGTGGCCCTAGCTAGTTTCTCTGATGTGTGCATGATCCATAGAAACACCGAAACAACTTATACCCAATTTGTAACAGACTCTGCATCGTAAAGGACTCGTGAGATACCTCCCGCATATTTTGTACTCTCTCCGTTGATAAATGTAAGGCGTATTTTGACTTTGCACAAGGATTAAGGTTGTGATGAAATTGAGAAAGACATGAGATAAAATGACTTACATATCCCTCTTAGTTGTCTTGAAAGATGAGAGATAATGAATAAATGCATATGGTTGAGAGAGAATAAATAGGGGTATAGGTGGAAGGGCTCATTAAATCTACATGCATGCATTATATTTTTCAACAAGATCATTCAAACTATAGACCTTATATTTATCAACGGGGGGAGTAATTACTAGTTCAGTACGCGTACGTTGCTACCGAAAACAAAATTTGTAACGAAACATAAAAGTCAACCAATAAAAGAAAATTTGGTTATAAGATAAAATATCAATTTTATGTATACCGATGATCAAGGAATATAACATAAAGGTGAAATACCAATAAAAAAACAACTGAACTTAGGCCTTGAAATATTTGTGCATACCTCCAAATCGCAATGCATATTGGCATGATCAGATTAGGCCCTAGAAATAAAACAAAAGTAGCAAACCTAATTTAGATGATTTGAATGTAGCATGTTAAGAAAATAACTAATGGATCAGAAAAAACATTTTTAGAACTATTGTAGTATAACTGGAACCAGAATATCCACCTATCACTTTAACTGAAAATAAAAGGAATGTAATCAAACATTTCCAGTTCAGATTCCTCTAGGAAGAGAAGGCTAAACTACATGTTAGCTACAAGTCCAAAACCCATGCACCAACCAATCACCATATAGTTTCGAACAAATGTGAGAATCCAAGCTAATTATGGGCCTGTTTGGGGGAGCTGTAGCTTTTCTGAAAAGCTGCTTTTTAGATTTCTAGGCTGAAAAGCGGTTGTAACATTTTATAAGAGGCTGTTAAATAAATAGCGAATTTCCCTCAGCAATAAGCTACAAAAGCAGGTCTTGCCTAGCTTTTGGTTTTTGTTAGCTATATATGGCTTTTAGCTTATACCAAAAGCTGCTTAAAGCTGAGCTATTTAGAGAGCTTACCGCCTTTTTTGGAAAATGAAATTGGCTTTAAGCCACCCCCAAACAAACAAGGCCTACATGTTTTCCTCAATTCTCAACAGCCATCCATAATCACAAATTCCTCCAAATAACCATGTAAATTTAGAAAAAGTTAGCATCATGGATTTCAGTAATTCACTAATTCTTTACCATAATCACAAATTACTCCAGATTTTATTTTCATGATCAGTCTGATTGACTGTTGTAGGATCAAGGATAACCGACTAGAGAGGGGTGAATAGGAGGTTTCTAAGATTTTTTTATTCTAATTTGCAATTAACAAAATCACTAAGGAGAGAAGCAATAATTGCAAATTTATAACATGATCTCTAGGGATATCTAAATCACTATAGCAATTCAAGTAGTACAATAAATAATTCTAGGCGCAAACAATCTACTCAATTTTGCTAGAATATGAAATTTAGCATAAGAATGATGAAGGCAAATCACAAGAGAATGAACGACAAGGATTTTATCCCGTGGTCTCGGAGACTTGCCGGTCTCCCCTACTCCACGTTGAGGTGACTTGAACCACTTCAAGCCGGCTCCACTCGCTTGAGCCTTCCTCGATCACTCGTGGTAGTTCTTCACCACTCCGGTTAGGTGAGCTCCTTGCCTTCACAATCGATCGGGCCTTCTCACAAGCTTCGTTGAGAAGATCACCAATGCCACACACCTCCAAGCAGTCTAGGATGCGGCAACCTCCAAGAGTAAAAGGTGATGATGCTTGCTTGAGGTCGAATTGAGTGCTAGAGGCTCAACATAAATGCACCACTCGATTTTGCTCTTAACTCTCTCCAAATATGAATTGAACGCACACGAGAGTATTTGAGACTTGCTTGAGCTCAAAATATCATCAATGAGGGTCAAGAAGGCTCTACAATACAGGTGGGGGGTATTTATAACCCCCACCAACCAAATATGGTCGTTGGCCAAAAGTTGACCAAAAATTTCTTGAGAGGCTGGTCATACCGCCCCTGGGCTAGTATGACCGACCCTCAGAGAGTAACGGTCGGAACTATGCATTTATTGCACCGTCAGTGACCATTGGTCTCTGGTCGGTATGACCGAAGAGGGTCCGGTCATACCGCTCACCGGTATGACCGAAGGACCACCGGTCATACTGCCTTCCAAAGAGCAAAAACACCCCCTACTGGAAGAAACAGACCGGCCTTGGGCCCAGTCATACCGACGACTGGTATGACCGGAGGGGGTCCGGTCATACCGGCCCCACAAACTCAAAAACACCATTTTCGATCTTTTGGTTTCTACTTTGAATGCATTTCCAAGAAGGTATTTAATTGCCGTTTCTTTTTCTCATAAAAGATAATGCAATCCATATGAATGTCTAATGCACAAGAATTGAGCCTGTAAACCTTTTTCGACACCGATCAAGAGGCGATAACCCCTCTTTATAGTACGGCGCCTATTCTAGCAATCCGATCTTTTCTCCAAACTCCGAGATCGGTAAAATACTATGAAAAACTCCTTAAACTTTATACCTTGAACATTTTTCACTTATACATGCTCTTCCCTTTTTCTCATTTCGAGCTCCCACGTTCGTCAATCTTCAGACCAACCTATTCTTATAAAGCTTAAACGAAATAGTTAGTCCCTTTTCTTTGATTGTCATTAATTACCAAAACTCAAAATAAATTAGGAGCCTAGATGCTTTCAATCTCCCCCTTTTTTGTAATTGATGACAATCCTCAATTAATAATTATATTTGTCGACGATCGGGACCGTCGACCGCAAAAAAAGGGGGGAAGGATCGCACGAAGGGGCGAGGCCCAGAGTCGCGTTCGTCCGGGAAGAGGGGTTAGGAGACGTGCAGCACAGAGAAGAAGGACGAGCAAACAGGGGACACAAAGTTTATACTGGTTCGAGCCCCCTAGGTCGGTTAACAGCTCTACTCCAGTCTTGCCCGTAGGCGAAAGATGTCTAAGAGCTCTTCGGGAGAGAACTACAGGGGGAGCCCGGCCTCGGGGTCGTTGGGAAGCAACGGTCGAGGGGGCTCGGTGAACGGTGGAATGTACAAATGTTGCCACAGACGTATCTGCGCGTTCCCCTTAGGTTTCTTGGTGTGTTGCCTTGTGCGATCTTGTTACCGTTGCGGTTCTTTGGATGCTGGATCTCCTTCCGACCGGGGCGGTCGGGCGCTTTATAGGCTCCCGACGCTGATCCCAAGGCTGACGTCAGGTGGCCATTTGTGAGTTGACGGGAGTAGTTAACCCCAGTTCCCACACAGGGGAACTGACAAGAGCTGTTGGGGAGTGGTTGACCCTAGTTCCCACGTAGGGGATTCTGACAGGGGCAGATAGCCTCTAGTCCCCACGCAGGGGACTGACAAGAGTGGTTGACCCTAGTTCCCACGCAGGGGATGGAGGTCATCCATACATAAAAGAGGAGATCTATTACATTGAAGTCTGGATCGGGGGCGCCGAGGTCGAGGAGGTCGTCGAGGTTTGCAGAAGTTTGGGGAAGCTCTTGCCCGAGCTCGGGAATAGTCTTCCGAGCTCGGGACCACCCTCGCCCGAGCTCGGGAACAGTCCTCCGAGCTCGGGAGAGGACGGCCTAAAGCCCCGGGGGGTCTGGACACGTGTCAGGATGACCGATCCCTGACAATATTGAAATTGAATTTTGAGTGTGCAACTTAGGAAAGTTGTATACTCGAAAGGTTTTGTTAGAAACACTAATACTTAATTGAAAAACTCCCCCTAACTATGTGCATAAGATTGAAGAGATAAATGTTGCACATTCTAGGATTTTTGACAAAAGTTTGACGGAGTTTCCCTAAAAATATTTTATCCGAGAATAAGCAATTATAATCAATGAATATGAGAAAACGAACATAAGTTACATGAAACCATAATTATTAAACATCCAAGAAGGTCATAAACATCCATAAGCAATATAAGGTAATAGTTCAACCATAACCAATCAACAACTTAAGAGAAAGTAAACGAGGTTCATTAGCTTATAATATAAGAAATAGTAATAACTTTAGCTAAATCCTCCAAGATCCAAGCGACGTTATCACTTCTCCCCCTTTGTCATTAAGAACCAAAAAGGGGTCACCAATCGCAAGCTCAAGATGAAGGAGGCCGCGGAGGTGGCGAAGTGCGATGAGCTCCAAACCAGTGAAAAGAGACAGGAGCCTGTTGAGAGCGAAGCTCCTCAAACGAAGTGCGAAGCTCGGTGATGGAGGAATCAATAGAATCCATCCTCCCTCTTACCTCCTCAACAGCCTGGCGAGACTGAGCCTGATAATCATCAATACGAGCAAAGTTGCTCATCATGTCAGTCCGGAGACTCGCAAAGCTGGCCATCATAGCATTGTGTAGCACATCAAAATTCTCATGAGTGAGTCCGGAGTAAAGCTAAGGTGTAGGATGTGCTGCCTGCTCCTCTCCAACACCCTGATGAGATGACTGCAGCTGGGAAGACTGTCCTCGCTGGGCTTAAGGACCAGCCTCTCGTGGCTTGTAGGGTTTGTGGGCACTCTCACATCCACCGCGGTACCCTGTTACCCTTTTTATGATCATCATGATATAAGGGGAAAAATAAATCTGTTTGCCACGATCACCAGCTGATGAGCGCATCTCTCTAAGAACAAAGTCCACCACATCAAATTTTTCTTTCTTTAGAATTTTGTCCATAATATTCCATGCATAGCCTCTAATCTCATCGAAGTTACCGCTTTTGGGATGAACGGTAACTCGCACAATCCTATTAATGAGGCTAGATGTGGGAAGGAGATGGGTCATCTTACAGTCTCGACTGAGTGAAGGATCATAGAAGCTATACTGCTCTTGGAGAGGGAGAGAAGGGGTACTGTGAATTTTGGGCTGACTGCTGTGATAAACTCCCCAAGCTTGTTCAATCTCTACTTTCGAAGCCGTGTACACAGCTGCATCCGTCATCCAAGTAATCTCATCAAAGGACTCAGAGATATGCAAAGTAGCATAGAACTGACGGATGATATCTTCATTGTAGCTGACAAAGTGTGCAAGATCTGCTCCATGAAAAAGTTCAGGCACCCCTACAAACAAAGGAATTTTCTGATGTGCTCCCAGCTCACCCATTTGTGATATGCAAATTCCTTATTTAGATAAATCTCATGATAGACTTTTTGCTGAAAAAGAGTTCTGAATTTGTCCAAAGTGGCACTTCGGGGAAGCAAATATTGATTTCCTATACGAAGAGAGAAGTATCTTTCCCCTTTAATCTTTCTTAGATCCATTGTGGGCTGGAAATCATCAAAATTCTCTTCTTATGATTCTTCATTTTCACTGTCATTTTCTTCTTCAAAGTATACATCCATTTCATCATCGCTTTCACTTGATTCAGAAACGGCCTTCTTTCCTTTTCCTCCACGAGAACTCCCACCAAGTTCTTCTTGGATCTTCCTCCGGATTTCCCTATCTCTGACAACAAGAGTTTGGGAATCCTCGCTGTCACTGTCACGAGCCCGAGGAACTCCCCTTCCTCGTGTGGACTTGCGAATAACTCCGCCGCCACGAGGAGGCGCATTCTTTGTCCTCGGCATGATAACTAAGATTTCAAGGAGTAGATATAATGAGAACAAGGATTCAATGCCCTAGAGATGGATTATGATGAATATTTGGCATAAAAATGCAAGAAATGGACATTTGGACCTGCAACCCCGGTCATACCGCCCAAGGGTCCGGTAGCACCGGACATGGGCGGTGCTACTGCCTAGGGGGTCGGTATGACCGGCCGCACGACCCTCTTTTCCCAAAACTTCGAAATTTTGAGTTTTGAGTAGATCGGTTCATTGAATGACTCATATAGACATCACAAGTCTATTATCTACTCATTTTACCCAAAAATTTCTAGTTATTTTGCATGATTTCGCCGCATTTTGCATCTAACCCTAAAATATCAAAAGAGGACCCTTGGGAATGAAAATGCGAGTAAAAACAAGGAAGAATCAAAGGAAAGGAGTACCTTAGATCAGAGGAGGAAGATGAGACCGAGAGATTTTGATATAGAGGATTGATTTGGGAGGAGTCTTCTCGGGAGATTTTGAGGGAGAGAGAGTTCTTGAGAGGAGAGAGAGAGAAAACGAAGAGATGAGAGGAGAGAGAGAGATTAAGGAGGGTCGGTTACACCGAAAAATCCGCGAAAACTGCTTCTGCCCGACTTGGCCGGTATGACCGCACAAGGGCCGGTCATACCGCTCGCCGGTGCTACTGCACCCCTTGCGGTTGCACCGCCCTTGATAGGCAAACAAAATGCAAATTTTGCTAAAACACATCAAATGAAGTCCAAATAATTGGAAACCCTTTTGGAATTCAACTTAGCACTAATTTAAAAGGTTTCACAAAAAGAATTTTCTTAAAATGATTTTTATTTCAAAAGGTATGATAATTTGTGCCTTGAGGCAAAAAGGAAATTGATTTTGGTTGAAATGAAATCTTTTTGGCCAAAATTTGATTTCAACATAGAATTTTCATTTTGGAAGCTTATAAAATATTTGAAATATATAATAGAATACTTTTTACAAAGCTTTTCACAAATTTAGTCCTTTTAAACATGAATTTTGACTTTTACCAAAGTGGTCCTTTTGAAATAGCCATTTAAACAACAAAGCCAAATATTTCAACACAAGATTCAAATAAAGAATAAGATGAGATATAGGAATTTGAATTTATGTATGAGTCTAAAATACCATTCCTTTACTATTGTCTAAAATAAGATTAGGATTGGATAGCAAATTGAAATTCAAAGTTACAACTAACGAGACATTTGAAATAGAAAGATCATTTGAGATAGTGATTTTACCCAATCCTAGTACCTTTCCTTTACTATTGTCTCCGAAAGTGATCTTGTCATGTTGTCCATTTCCAGATTCAAATGTGGTGAACATTTTTCGGTCACCGGTCATGTGTTGGGTGCATCCACTATCTAACACCTAATGCCGTCCACCGGTCTTGTAGTTCACCTACAAAAGAGAATCAAGTCCTTTTAGGTACCCAAATTTGTTTGGGTCCTTGGAGGTTAGTAACCAAGGCTTTGGACACTCAAATGGCATTCTTTCTACGGCCAAGTATAGGAGTGCCAACGAATCTAGCAATTATATTACCCTTTTTATCTTTCTTAAGAACATAGCAAGAATCATAGATATTATTTTTAGATGCTTTACTTAAGGGCAATCATTTGCTAAATGTCCTACATCATGGCACTTATAACAAAGCTTCCCATTTGATTTTACAAATCGAGGAGCTTAGTTATTAATCTTTTTGCCCTTTTTATGAACATACCCTAGCCCTTCTTTATTGTAGGAGCATCTTTGACTATTTAAGATTTTGTTAAGAGTATCTTTGCCCTTAAAGCATCTATCTAAGCTCTTGCTAAGTTTGACTACTTGTTCTTTAAGTTCATTATTTTCTACCATTAAATTCTCATGACATGGGATTGCGCTAGCACATGAAATTGATGGTATATCAAATAAATCATCACAAGAAGTACATATGTTAGTTTTTGATATACAACATGAATCGATTTCTAGGCAAGATAAATCATCAATAATTTTGCAACTAATGCCTACATCATTTTGAGACTTTGAATGGTCCTTAGCAAGAAGAGTCTCATGAGCTTCCTTTAGCTCCTCATAAGAATCTTTGAGGGAAAGATATTCTTTTCTCAAAGCTTTATGTTTAGACTTTTCTTTACCGAGATACTCATTCAAGTCTTCAAGCATATCCATTAGTTCATCATAAGAGGATTCATCATCATCATTTGATTTTACCTTAAAATCTCCTTTTGCCATAAGACATAAAGAAGTGATGAAGGGTGATGAAGCCTCCTTGATAGCAATGCCGGCAAGACCTTTCTTCTTTGGAGGTGTATCATCCTCGGAAGAGTCGGAGTCCGAATATTCTTCTTCGGAATTCCACTCTCCAATGTGAGCCTCGCCTTTCCCGTCATTATTCAACCTTTTGAAGAGCTTCTTCTTTCCATGAAAGAACTTCTTCAAAGGCGACTTGTTCTTATCATCCTTTTTCTTGGGACATTTGGAGGCAATATTGCCTTTCTCATCACACTCATAGCACCGAATATTTGCACATCGGTTGGTACTAGAGTATTGTCCCTTCTTTAATTTTTTAGAAGCATTTGTGCTTGAGCGCCTCTTCATGAATTTCCTCATTCTTCTTACAAGGAGGGCCATTTCCTCCTCGGTGTCTTCATCATCATCGGAGTCATCAAGCGCCTCATCGCTTGACTCCACTTTCGCCTTGAAGGCGATATTCTTTTTCTTCGAAGAGCTTTGCTCCAAGAGCTCTTCCTTATCCTTCTTGTAGAGCTCATTTGTTATAAAGTTTCCAAGAAGTCCCGTTGGCGTCATTCTTGGCAACTCCGGTGAGTTGAGAAACAATGTCACCAAGGTCTCATATTTTCCCGGAAGAGCCCTAAGCATCTTACGAATAATATCAAAATCGGTTAGTGATGCTCCAAGGCCTTGAACTCATTTACTATGTTGTTCAACCGTGAATACATCTCATTGATGTTTTCATGGGGCAACATAATAAAACTCTCATATTTGATCCGAAGCATATGAATTTGGTTTCTTTGACCGAGGATGTCCCCTCATGAATTTCCGAGAGGGTTGTCCAAATCTCATGAGCGGTTTCAAGGTTGCTCACTTGATTGAACTCATCCGTGTTCAAAGCACTAAAAAGAGCATTCATAGCTTGAGCATTGAGATGAGTGTTTCGCTCCTCTTGTTCTATTGTGAGTGTGGGATTGACCCCCGGAATGAAACCCTCAACTACAATTCTCCATATACTTGAGCTCATGGCCTTAAGATAAATGGTCATGCGAATTTTCCAATAAGTATAATTCGTGACATCGAAAAATGGCGCCTTGCCTATTGACACCCCATCGCTAGCCATCCTTACTCTCTAGGCGGTGAAGCCCCAAAAGAGAGTCCAGGCTCTGATACCACTTGTAGGATCAAGGATAACCGACTAGAGGGGGGTGAATAGGAGGTTTCTAAGATTTTTAGATTCTAATTTGCAATTAACAAAATCACTAAGGAGAGAAGCAATAATTGCAAATTTATAACATGATCTCTAGGGATATCTAAATCACTATAGCAATTCAAGTAGTACAATAAATAATTCTAGGCACAAACAATCTACTCAATTTTGATAGAATATGAAATTTAGCACAAGAATGATGAAGGCAAATCACAAGAGGACGAATGACAAGGATTTTACCCTGTGATCTCAGAGACTTGCCGGTCTCCCCTACTCCACGTTGAGGTGACTTGAACCACTTCAAGCCGGCTCCAATCGCTTGAGCCTTCCTCGATCACTCGTGGTAGCTCTTCACCATTCCGATTAGGTGAGCTCCTTGCCTTAACAATCGATCGGGCCTTCTCACAAGCTTCGTTGAGAAGACCACCAATGCCACACACCTCCAAGCTGTCTAGGATGCGGCAACCTCCAAGAGTAAAAGGTGATGACGCTTGCTTGAGGTCGAATTGAGTGCTAGAGGCTCAACACTAAATGCACCACTCAATTTTGCTCTTAACTCTCTCAAAATATGAATTGTATGCACACGAGAGTATTTGAGACTTGCTTGAGCTCAAAATATCATCAATGAGGGTCAAGAAGGCTTTACAATACATGTAGGGGGTATTTATAACCCCCACCAACTAAATATGGCTGTTGTCCAAAAACCTCGTGAGAGGCTGGTCATACTGCCCCTAGGCCGGTATGACCGGCCCTCAGAGAGTAACGGTCGGAATTGTGCATTTATTGCACCGTCAGTGACCGTTGGTCTCTGGCCGTTATGACCGGAGAGGGTCCGGTCATACCGCTCACCGGTATGACCGAAGGACCATCGATCATACCGCCCTCCAGAGAGCAAAAATACACCCTACTGGAAAAAACAGACCGACCTTAGGCCCAGTCATACCGACGGCCGGTATGACCGAAGGGGGTCCGGTCATACCGACCCCACAGACCCAAAAATACCATTTTCGATCTTTTGATTTCTACTTTGAATGCATTTCCAAGAAGGTGTTTAATTGCCATTTCTTTTTCTCATAAAAGATATAATGCAATCCATATGAATGTCTAATGCACAAGAATTGAGCCTCTAAACCTTGTTCGACACCGATCAAGAGGCGATAACCCTACTTAATAGTACGACGCCTATTCTAGCAATCCGATCTTTTCTCCAAACTCCTAGATTGGTAAAAGACTATGAAAACTCCTTAAACTTTATACCTTGATCATTTTTCACTTATGCATTCTCTTCCCTTTTTCTCATTTCGAGCTCCCACGTCCGTCAATCTTCGGACCAACCTATTCTTATAAAGCTTAAACGAATTAGTTTGTCCCTTTTCTTTGATTGTCATTAATTACCAAAACTCAAAATAAATTAAGGGCCTAGATGCTTTTAACTATAACAAGTTCACTGTAAATTATAAATAGTCCTAGCCTAGCTCTAATCCCTGTGAATTTATTAGAGCAGAGTCACATCCATCCACCGTATGCAAGTGCAGTTCACGATCAAAAGGGCATTCAACAACAGCTTGGGAGAGGGCAAAAGCTGAGCTCATGCTAAAGGTTAAAAGTTAAGCTACATCCGATTCACCACAAAAGAACTGCTCCAAATATGCAAGGGCATCCTCTTATCCTAATGCCAAAATCGACTAGCATTTCGGCCAGAACGGAAAGCAATTGAGCCCGCCAATAGCCCAGTTGTAGGATCAAGGATAACCGGCTAGAGGGGGTGAATAGGAGGTTTAAAAAAATTTCGATTTTAATTGCAATAAATGATCAATCTAAGCAAAAATTATGATTTTTGATAATTAAATCCTAAATCATCTAATTTTTGCTAAGTGCACCAACAAACTAAGTCTAATCAACTAAGCAATCCTAAACAAAAGATCAATATGATAAGCTAGCTAGGAATGTAAATTGCACAAATTGAATACTAGAAATCAAACCACAAGAGAAGATGAACACGAAATTTATCCCATAGTCTCGGAGACTTGCCGATCTCCCCTAATCAACGTTGAGGTAGCTTGACCAACTCAAGCCGGCTCCTTTGCACAAAAGAGCCTCCCTCGGTCACTATGGTAGCTCTTCCCTGCACCGGGTAGGTGAGCTCCGGCCTTCACAAACCACCAGGCTTTCTCACAAGCTCCATTGAGAAAGTCACAGGTTCTCTCACCTCCAAGCCATCTAGGAAGCGGCAACCTCCAAGAGTAACAAGTCTGGAGGCTTGCTTGAGGTCGATTCAAGTGTCTAAAGGCTGAAACACTAAATGCACACTTTAATGCACCTAGCTCTCTCAAAATGAGAATTTAATACACAAGAGTGAGTTGGAGACTTGCTAGAGTCAAATATGTTCAATCAGGTCCAAGAGTTACTCTAGTATGCAGTTGTGGGGCTATTTATAGCCCCACCAATATTTCCAACCATGTGACAAAATTATAGAAAAATTCAGCATTTTCGGTGCTACCGCCCATGTAGGGTCGGTAACACCGGACCCATGTCCAACGGTCGGCTCAGTGCATTTAATGCACCCCCAGTAGCCATTGTTACTGAGGGCCGGTGCTACCTCCCAACTAGGACCGGTAGCATCGGGTCCTATTTTTTGCTCGGCCAAAAGGTGTCTCTCTAAAAAAATTACACCGGTCATTGGGCTGGTGCTACCGCTCGACCAGTAGCACCGCGCCTACCTGGCCAGTAGCATCGGCCTGGCGTAAGGACCAAGTTGGCCTAGAGGGGGGGTGAATAGGCAACTTTAAAACTTTTTAATTGTTATGAAAAACTTTTCTCAATAAAAAATAGAAACAGAAACAATTAGTATAAAGTCGAGCACAACACTTGTTAAAGAAAACTTTGTATGGAAGGGAATTTTGAATGAGAAACAATAAGAGAATATAAGCAATGATAAACAAAAACAAAATAACTCTAGGATTTTCCACCGAGGTTCAGAGATCACTCCTACGTCCCCGTTAGAGCACTTCCTCAGAAGTATTGCTCCACCAAATAGCCAATCTCAATAGCTTTTGGTTTTCCCCTATCTTGACTCTTTCACTACTCCAGTGAGGTGAGTCTCAACCTTTCACAGCAATGGTGGCCTTCCACAATCACTGTTGGATAGGTCGCACCAGTAACTTCTCCAACCATCTAGGAACAGCTAGTTTCAAGAGTAATAGACTATCCACAAGCCCTGTCTCTTGGTTCAGTAGCTAGATGCAAACTAAACTTAGCTTGGAGCAAGTACACTAAATGTTTAGAATGAATGTTTGTGATTTCTGAGTTGAAGCTCAAACTCTTGATGAAAATAAAACTCAGGAATTCTGAAGATCAAGAGTTGTATAGGATTTGAATGATGTCAAAGATGTACAGGATATCAAAGATGTGAATGTGCAAAGCTTTTTTTTTTTGTTTGTGAACCCAGGCTTTCTATATATAGACTCTGAACAAAAATAACCATTACACCTGCCATTTGCCCGTTGGGGGTTGGTAGGTTAGATGGGGTAGGTCAACTGCTACTCTTTTGCAAGAATTCTATGGTGTATGAACCATAAGTCAAACTACACACACGCCGGACCGAAAATCTTGGTCCGGGGTACATAGGAAAAAAAAGCTTTGTTGAACTCAGATAGACCCTTTTATGCTCGACCGAAAATATTGGTCCGTCGTACACATGCATTGTTTAGCTTTGATACCTGCAAGACAATGCTTGCGCCGGACCGAAAAAGTTGGTCCTGCGTACACATGATATGTTTCTTTTGAGTTCCAGCAAATAGAGTTTGCGCCGGACCAAAAAAGTTGGTCCGACGTACATAGGAAAATGGCTGGTTTTATCTGAGTGAAACATGTTTGCACCGGACCGAAAAAGTTGGTCCAGCGTACACATAGAATTCTGGTCTGCATCAGACTTTGTATATCTGGTTTAAAATAAATTTTAACACAGACTTAGAATTTTATGAAGAGGAAATATAACTTATGCCGGACTGAATTATAGAAAGAATTCAGATTGGTCCGACGAAGACAGTTATACTTGAAAAGAATCAAAGAAGAACTCTTAATGCCGAACCATCAAAAATCAGTCCGGCGTACATGGAATACGCTCGGTGAAGGAGGTTCTTAGCGCCGGACCGAAAATATCGGTCCGGCGTACATGGTGTACGCTCGGTTAGAGTTTGAACTTAGGATCTTTGAGCGCCTGAGTAAAAGAAGTTTGGTCCAGAGAGAATTGTTTTGGCTAAGAAGATAGAGCTTTCGATTTTTGAGTGAGAAATATGAAAAGTTCTATGCTCCAAGTAATCTTAGTGATTTTGCATATGAACCTAGATCATTTCTTATGTATAATCCCTCTTAATAGTACGGTGATTTTAACTATATGGCTTGAATCAACTCCCAAGCCAAAACTAGAAAAACACCTTAGCCTTGATCATCAAATCTGACTATTGTTGGTTTTCACTGAGTATCCTTTTTAGTCATCAACACCAAAACCTATATAATAGGCATAATTTATACAATAGGGAGTCTAGATGCTCTCAATCTCCCCCTTTTTGGTGATTGATGACAATATCTTTAATAACTGCTCAGAGCTATAAAAGGAATACTTATCCTGCATATAAAAGTTAGTCTGATAAATCAAATAACTCAAGTGTTTTATACTCCCCCTGAATGAATGCATGAGATGAAATATAATTGAACACATGAAGTAATATTAGAAACATTCAGAATAGGTTTTTCAATAAATTCAAGAAAAGCAAATGCATAAAGCAAAGTCCATAAAAGACTTGAGTTTTTATATAACAAACTCTTTAGATAATAAGCTTTAGAAACAAGCTTTAGATAACTCAGATAGGGGGCTCTACAGAGAGAATACCTCCAATCTTAACCCTCTTCTCCCAATATGTTTCTCCCTCTTAAACTAAATCTATAATATTCTTCTCCCCCTTTGGCATCAATAGCTAAAAAGGGTACTTCTTGCGTTTTGAGAAAGTCCTTTTTAGCATGCTTGCCATCTTGGAACTTGTGCTTCTTCTTGGAGGAGAAGGAGATGATTGCTCTTGGTATTTGTCAGAATGAGGAGTGGCCATTGCTTGATCATGCCAGCTAGGATAATCAGGATCACCAGACTGAGGATTGAATGTGAGTTCACTGAAATCATGCTGGACACCTCTGACAAGCTCTTGAGTTTCATCAGACTTATCCAACAAGAGTTGTGCAATTTGTTCCTGATTGGACACCAGGTTATTTCGAGCATCTATAGAGTAGTCCCGAAGATAATCCAATTGATCTGTTTGCGAGTCCAAACAGCTGCTAGTCTTTTCAAAGTTCTTGTACACATTTTGAGCAAACCGGTCAATCTTTGTATCTTGAGCATTCTACTTTTTATTTAGATCATACATTCTATCTTTGATCACCAGTTGTTCAGTTTTGATCTCACCTAACTATTTCCTCATATCCCATTGATTTCCTCTGATCATATCAAACCTTTTATAAGTTTCATCTCTGAGTTTTGCTTGGTCTTGATAGATCTTTTGCAGCATTTTTTGCTGCAGTTGATTGGCTGCCATTTGTTCATTGTGTCTTTGTGCTGCCAACCTTCTTTCTTCTTCAAAGTTTTCTTGGGCATGTCTGAGGTCTGAATTGTATTGTTGCTCAAAAGTAGTGAACCAACCTGGCTGAGAATCCCACCAAGATGGTTGTTGACCAAAATCATGAGTGGACTCAGGTTCAGCAAAATGGGAATAATGAGAATCCTCATCTGAGTGCTGAGAAAATGTTGTCATATGACCCTGAGGTGGCCTAGAACCACCTGCTTCATGTTCATGGGTTGCTAATGGAAATCTTTGACCCTCCATGAACCTAGTTGCAGCTACTAGTTCTTGTAATTTATGCACTTCCTCATCTTCATGATGAGACTCTGAGCTAACATGGATTTCAGTATGTTCAGATTGTCCAAACCTTTGCTGACTATGAAGTTCAGAGCTGTAATCCACTATTTCTGTAGGACTATGTGGAAAGTCAGGAGCTGGAAAAAGATATTCCTGAGTATGATAGCTATGACTTGGAGCTCTATCATCATCATCTGAACTTCCATGTACCTCAGTGCCTTCTTGAGCACTTGGCTCATGAATTACTGGTAGTGGAGTAGAAATTCTTGCTGGCCTTTCATCTTGAGCAACTAGCTTGGGCATTTTGTATTGCTTTGGTCCAGAATTGAAATCCCTATCCCTCTCAAGCTGGGAGATGATCCCTTGAGCCAATAACATTTGAGTGATTTGCATGGCAAAAGGGAGAGGACTGCCCATTTTTCTGTAAATAGATTCTTCCATCTCTCCAAAAATATAGTCTGTCAGATCAATGGGTTGTCTTGACAAAATTAGATGCAGCAACCAAGCAAGACATGGAGTTACTCCCTCTTTGTAGCCAGTTTTAGGGTAAATTGTGTGTCTGAGAATCAGGAGCAGAGCCTTGGCCTCGACAGTTAAACAATGAACCCTATTAGCATTAAATCCAACCTCATGGATATTTCTGTAGATGTAAGCAGATACTTGCAAGTCAGGCATGTCACCAATCTACCTCCATCTATTTCTAGGAAACATCCTATCATGAATCCTAGTTCTGTTTAGTAAAGGACTTAAGGCTCCAATAGCAGCTTCAAACTGAGGTGATCTCACTTTTCTCTTATTTCCATCAATAGTAAACAAAATATAGGGCCTGTTCTTGTTTACTAATAGAGATGCATAGAATTCCATAATTCTGTTTTCATTCCAAGCTGGCCGAACAGAAGACATAAGAGTTGCAAGCCCAGGAGTTGACCTTACACAATCTAGAATTCTATTTGATTCTAGAACAGAGCTAATCTGGTTCCAGTCAACATATTGATGCTTGCATAGGGCTGACAGGAGTTTACCATTCTTATTTCTCCTATTTTTGTAGCCCATATATATATTTCTATGGAATGTGGTGATGAATTGCTCATTAAAGGAATATCTATCAAAAGGAAACCAGACCCTTTCAGGCACTAATCTAGCATCTCTTAGTTTCTTTCCACCTAAAACAGCTAGCTCATGTCCACAAATCATGTCAATTTCACTACTGAGCTCTATTTCTTCATCAGAAGATATATTTGCACTAGGCTGATAGTCACTATCATTTGAAGAAGAGGTTGAATCATGTTGCATTGGTTGTTTTCCCCTTTTTGATTGTTTAGTAGTTACTTTCTTTACTACACTACCAGACTCCTGGGTTTGACTGGATTGGTCTGTTTTGGCTTTCTTTTTCCCTTTGACCTTATCAGTAATTTTTTCAAAAAGACCTCTTTTGTCTGGATTTTGGGAACTCATTTTGACTAAGGCTTCTTTATCAAGTAGAAAAACTGAGCTGATTCGGTTGACAGACAAGCAGGCTATTTTATTGACAATGCAAAACGCAAGAACTGAAGAACACCCTAAAGAACATAAAGAAGACCTTAAGAAAAGATTTCTAGCTTAGGGTTTCTAAGCAAAGATAAGATATAAAGATTGAAGAACTTACAGAACCCTAGATGCAATGCCTTGCTGTGAGCACACAGAGATACCGTCGTCATCACACGGTCAGGATGAGCTTCGGTGAGTAGAGGGTTTTGTGCTCAAGAACAAGCTTGCGAGAAGATTTGGAGATCAAAGAGCTTGAGGAACTTCTGAGGAAGATGAGGCTATAAGTAGCGCTCAATGCGAGGAGTAAATTAAGGAAGTTATTGCAGTAGTTTTGAGTACGGACAATGTATGGGAAAAGAGCTGACTGCAACTGTCCGGTTTTGAAGGAAGTCTCTTTATGGTGGGGTCAGAAACAGAGAATCCAAGAAACAAGGTTACCAAATTCGGATAGGTTTAGCACAGATAAGTCCTAAGAATAGGAAATATTTTGACAAGAATAGCAAGGGTAAGATATTTTAGAGTTTTGAGATGAACACGGTTTGAAAAAGATAAGCACTTAGATAATAGAATTATTGTCGAACAGGCTTGGGACAGCTTTCTCAGATAAGACTGAAACCCTTTATCTACGCCGGACCGTGTTCGTATAAGACATCATTTGGTCCGCCGTAGTTAGAAAGCTCTCGGTTAGGTTCAGCAGTCCATGATATTTGAAAATACAGATATAACTAATTATTTAAGGATTTTCTGAGATCTCTCTTTTAGGAATAACACACAAATTTTAGAGGGATCTTAGAATAATCTTAATATATAGATTAATCAACCAATAAATTTGAGAGACGTTGGATTTCAAATGGAAATGTATGAGCCCTAATTTTCATAAGAACATGAGTATGATTAACTTCAAGCTCAAGAAAAGAGAACTCATGTGCTGAGTAATTTAGGTTTTCAAGAGTTCTTATTTATATAAGTATTTTTCTTCTGAAACTTACCTAACCTAATTACTGTGTTTTAGGAAAGCGTAGTATTATACTAGAGAAAGAGAAGGCTTTCAGCAGCAATTTTATGACTATTAGTTTTTTTCAAGTGAACCTACTTAATTTTATAATATAGCTTTAATATTATTCAGCACCAGTAATTTCTTTTGATCATATAAGGATAGCGAGATATGCATGACAGGCAAACTTGACTCCCTCTTAGTGTGATATTTGAAAGAATCAAACAATGTTTGAAAAAGCAAGAATGTTTAGTTCATTTCTTAATTTTGAAAATCTGGCCTCATCAAGTGGTTTAGTGAAAATATCAGCCAATTGATTCTCAATCCTTACATGACTAAGCATAATATCACTTTTAGCAACATGATCACGTATGAAGTGATGTCTTATTTCATTATGCTTAGTTTTGGAGTACTGGACTGGATTGTTGACTATTTTCACTGCACTTTCATTATCACATAACAGAGGCACATGTTAAAACTTAATACCATAGTCCAAAAAGGTTTGTTTAATAAAAAGAATTTGAGAACAACAAGCGCTGCAACAACATATTACCTTGGCAGATTGAAAGTGCTACTGAATTTTGTTTTTTTGAACACCAAGACACTAAAGATCTTCCAAGTAAATGACAACCCCCAGAGGTGCTTTTTCGATCAACTTTGCAACCGGCATAATCAGAATCTGAGTAGCCAAGAAGTTCAAAAGAAGCACCTTTTGGGTACCATAGGCCAAAATAAGAAGTATGCTTTAAGTATCTGAAAATCCTTTTTACTGCACTAAGATGTACTTCTTTAGGTGCAGCCTGAAATCTAGCACACATGCATACACTAAACATGATACCTGGCCTAGATGCTGTCAAATAAAGTAAAAAACCTATCATGGATCTGTATAACTTTTGATCAACAGACTTACCTCCCACATCTTGATCAAGATGTGTATTGGTTGCCACAGGAGTTTTTAAGAGGCTTGCATTCTTCCAGATTAAAGCGCTTGAGAAGGTCTTTAGTATACTTTTCTTGTGAGATAAAAGTCCCTTCCTTCAATTGCTTGACTTGAAATCCCAAAAAGAATGTAAGATCTCCCATCATTGACATTTCAAATTCTTTAGCTATTTGATTACTGAATTCTTTGCAGAGAGACAGATTAGTACTTCCAAAGATGATATCATCAACATATATTTGGCAAATCATTAATGTACCATTGAAGTCTTTTAGAAATAATGTTGGATCAACCTTTCCAATTTTGAAATTCTTTTCTAGTAAAGAGTCTCTAAGGTGCTCATACCATGCCCTAGGGGCTTGTTTCAAACCATATAGTGCCTTAGATAACTTATATACTGAAGGACCATGTGGAGGTCCATCCATGTTTGTGATGAGTATTTGACTTTATTTGAGCAAGGTGTGCTCAAGTTTGAGTTTGATTTGGATTGATTTTCAAAATAAAGCAATTTGAGTTGTCTCTGCCAGGAGTGGTAGTACCGGTTGTATGAGCGCGGTAGTGATGAGTTGGATGGTTTATTGCATATCATTGTGGGCATTGCTATGTGAAGGGTTTTTCCTTGTCTTTGATGGTTGCAGGACGACGGTGCTAGGTCATGGTGAGGCGAAGGATAACCGGGACAAGGCGAGGAGCGTCGGAGGTCCAGACGGTTGGGAGATCGCCGGAAGATGATCGGAGACGGAGTCCGGGCAAGTCAAGAAGACAAGGAAAGGAGATGATGCTAGCTAGATGCCGCGTGGATCAATGAGGGCCGTCGGATTGAGGTCTAGTTGATAGGTTAGCGGGTCTAGGTAGTATGCTTTGAAAACCATGCAAGAAAACCCGGTATGTGTGTGGGTTAATCCTAGCCCTTAGATGAGTGCTCTAGGGTTGAGGGACTCATCCAAGGGTGGTAGGTGGCCCAAGAGTAGTATAAATAGGGGTGGAGGGGTAGCCTCCTCCCCTTGAAGGTTTTGAGGTTTGTGAATGCTCCTTTGAGCTTTGCCCACATGAAAGTGAGGCTTTATAACCTCTCCTTCCAGAAATGAAAGTTTTATCCATCCATCTCTGAATTTATTTTGCGCATTTACATTATGTTTTTACTTTACGCAATTTAAATTCAGCATTTACTTTCCCGCAATTACATTCTTGCAATTTACTTTCATGTAATTTGGATTTGCCTCCCCTCCTTCTAAATGCTGCTGATCTTGGATGTTTTGAGTGTGTTCATATGGTTTTACATCTCTTTTGCACTCTTGGATTGAGTAGAGAACATCTTTTCTTTCAAGTTCCAACTTTGTTCAGAACTTGTTCTTCGCGCAGCAGTCAGTGTTTGATTTCTATAAAACTCTAGAAAAATCTTTTTCAAGTGATTCTTCTTGGATGAGGTGCAAAACTCTGACATCCACTTGCAGAAAAAGTTTGGAGTTCACTTGTTGCACCGTTTGGGCGCCATGAGGTGAAAACCGAGCCCCAAACTTTCTGCTCGAAGTTCTTGACCAGACTGTGTTCTTAGATTTTTCCTGTTTTTTGTGTAAGGATTTTTGAGGATAAATTTGGTGGTGTTCTTCACGACTCTGATGCTCATAGGGAGAAAAAGTCTCAAAATTTTGTGAGCTGCAGAAACCCACCAACCTCCTGTGCAAATTGAGGACAAGTTCTGGAAATTCTGCTTTTGCTTTTCTGAAAGTGACTTTTGTGATTTGAATTGATGTCCTTTCTAAAAGCAAGAGTTTGAATTGATTTCTCTTTATCTTGGACACTAGACAGCCAGTATTGTGACTCAAAAATCCCCACATATTTTATGGTACTTATCCATGCAAGCTTGGGGTACATATAGTTGTCTAGTTTTTTAGGTTTTCCACGATTTTCTTTGAGCGATCTTGTCGAGGTTTTTGTTGGAGTATTTTGGGGGAAATTTTATTTGCGACCATTCACCCCCCCTCTGTTCATCATCTCGGTCCTTCATATACATGATTAGGAAATTTCATATGTTCAAAGCCAGGAGGTTGTTCAACATAGACAGTTTCTCCAATGATACCATTAAGAAAAGCACTTTTAATGTCCATTTGGAAAGAGTAATATTGAAATGACATGCAAAGGCTAGAAGGAACCTGTCGGGACCCGAATTTGCAAATCCGGACCCTCTGTGTATACCGCACTAGTCCAGGATCACGCTAGTGCACACAGGTGCAACATAGATGCTATCATAGTCGTACACAGCGAAATATAGCATAAACTTCAATGATTAATAATAACTATTGTCTTACATGAATAATGCCTCACAGGGCTTAAATAAAAAGTATCAATGAAAAGCAGCGGAAATAGAATAAACGCAGTGGCGCTCCAGTTCACCACAGGCAACTGATGAGGCTCAGACCCTAAGCATTCGCTTCCAAATAATCCTCCTCCATGAATGGCGTAGATTCCTCTTCTTCTGAAGTTGTGGTTGTTGGGGTGAGTACATAAAGCACTCAACAAGTTGTGCACAATAATGCAAGTCTAATATTCTATATGCTTGGCTTAATCCAAAGGAATGGCTTATCATGGTTATTTTGCAGTAAAGCAGCATTTGAGAACATTTACGGTAAATAGATTGTAAAGACAATAATACAAATAACTGTAATAAATAGAATCAGCATTTCTCAAGTAAACCAAGTTCCAACCCTTAATCAAGTTCCAACTTACCATGGCAACCGGCCATCCATCCCAAGTTTTGTTTTAACAAAAGTCTAACCCTTAACTGTAATTCCCGAGCATTGCTCAATACCGTGAGCACGGCTATTCGAATAGATTGTACACTCTGCAGAGGTTATGCACTTTACCCACACGATACAACCAAACACCACCAAGGCGAGTGATCGTAACAAAGCCTTTACAATGCTACACCTAGACCCGATCTTGCTCGCTAAGGTTTCAACTTTGAAGGGTTAAACCACCACAACAGGCCCCCTCTTGCGCCATGTGAGTTAAACCGTAACGGGACTCACTATTCACCACGACGATGATCAAATCTAGGTTTCACAAATTATTCAGCTAGGCTGTCCAATTCCAGACATGTGGTCGCATGATTGACTCAGGTCAAATGCTTGCAAGGTTAAGTCCTTAAGATGATCGAGGCAAGACTTCCACATACCCCCTGCCCATCGGGCCCACCTTGGCATTCTCGCCCCTTGCCACTTGCCCCAATCTAAATCATAACCACCCCAGTTGATTACCAAGCACCACATGCCATCAGCAATTTAACCTCGTTGCGTGACATCCTCTCGCCACCGCAACTCAATCTCATCGTGTGACCACACATGACACACAAGTTCATAACATCGTTCCATATTCCATTAGTCAAGATTATTTATCAAAGACTAAAGTACATGTGATGGCGTGGCATGACTAAGCAACTAATACGGTCTAACCATCCATGTTGATTATTATTACTAACCAACTATAATGAACCAATCTAGGGTGACAATATATCATGGTATACAAATGGCAAGGTAGGGTATAGAGCAATTGGGTACATTCTGTGCACAACTTGTTGAGTGCTTTATGTACTCACCCTTGCCATCAACAAAATCATCAGTTGAGGAGAAGACTACAACTTCAAAGGAGAAGTTCCACGAGGGGGCGAATATCTAGGAGTTGAACCTTGTCAGTTGCCTGTGGCATATTGATGGGATTCGTCGGCGTTCTTCATTCATTGCTATTTATTTAATTTGAGTTGAAGCCACCAAGGCCTGCATAAGTGTAAGTTTGACCTTAAGGTCGTTCAATAGTTCTATATTAATAAATGAAATCTTTGTTTATTATTTCGCTGTGTATGATTGTGATATTTCATCTATGTTGAGACTGTGTGCACTAGCGTGATCCTGGACTAGTGCTGAATACACAGAGGGTCTGGATCAGAAATTCTATTTTCTGTATTTTCAGTATTTATTCAAACTTCAAAAGGCTATATCTTTTGCATTTTAACTCGGATTTGAGTGATTCAAATTTCTAAAAATTTGTAAAATCAAGATCTATTTATTGGTGAATTTTATTTTATTTTTTGAGTTTGGTTGCTCTCTGTTTTGGTGTTTATTTGCTATTTTGGCATCGTTTCGCGTAGACGTTGAACTGCTCGGTGATCCGGAGGAAGATTCATCGCTTCAAGACCCAAGCTCAGAGCAAGACCAGCACCTACTCCAAGGCAAGTTGTGCTTTGATCATTTTGAACCTACGATTACAAAAAGCGCTATATTGTTTTACTTTATTGCATATTATTTGACATGTACAAATGTCTTCAATTAAATTTGGGACTTAGCTATTATACCCAATTGCTCTATACCCTACCTTGCCATTTGTATACCATGATATATTGTCACCTAGATTGGTTCATTATAGTTGGTTAGTAATAATAATCAACATGGGATGGTTAGACAGTATTAGTTGCTTAGTCATGCCACGCCATCACATGTACTTTAGTCTTTGATAAATAATCTTGACTAATGGAATATGGAGCGATGTTATGAACTTGTGTGTCATGTGTGGTCACACAATGAGATTGAGTTGCGGTGGCGAGAGGATGTCACATAGCGAGGTTAAATTCTTGATGGCACGTGGTGCTTGGTAATCAACTGGGGTGGTTATGATTTAGATTGGGGCAAGTGGCAAGGGGCGAGAATGCCAAGGTGGGCCCGATGGGCAGGGGGTATGTGGAAGTCTTGCCTCGATCATCTTAAGGACTTAACCTTGCAAGCCTTTGACCTGAGTCAATCATGCGACCACATGTCTGGAATTGGACAGCCTAGCTGAATAATTTGTGAAACCTAGATTTCGGTACTGTCGTGGTGAAGAGTGAGTCTCGGGTTACGGTTTAACTCACATGGCGCAAGAGGGGGGCCCTATTGTGGTGGTTTAACCCTTCAGTATTGAAACCTTAGCGAGCAGTACTGGGTCTAGGTGTAGCATTGTAAAGGCTTTGTTACGATCACTCGCCTTGGTGGTGTTTGGTTGTATCGTGTGGGTAAAGTGCATAACCTCTGCAGAGTGTACAATCTATTCGAATAGCCGTGCTCACGGTATTGAGCAATGCTCGGGAATTACAGTTAAGGGTTAGACTTTTGTTAAAACAAAACTTGGGATGGATGGCCGGTTGCCATGGTAAGTTGGAACTTGATTAAGGGTTGGAACTTGGTTTACTTGAGAAATACTGAATCTATTTATTACAGTTATTTGTATTATTGTCTTTACAATCTATTTACCGTAAATGTTCTCAAATGCTGCTTTACTGCAAAATAACCATGATAAGCCATTCCTTTGGATTAAGCCAAGCATATAGAATATTAGACTTGCATTATTGTGCACAACTTGTTGAGTGCTTTATGTACTCACCCCAACAACCACAACTTCAGAAGAAGAGGAATCTACGCCATTCATGGAGGAGGATTATTTGGATGCGAATGCTTAGGGTCCGAGCCTCGTCAGTTGCCTGTGGCGAACTGGAGCGCCACTGCGTTTATTCTATTTCCGCTGCTTTTCATTGATACTTTTTATTTAAGCCCTGTGAGGTATTATTCATGTAAGACAACAGTTATTATTAATCATTGAAGTTTATGCTATATTTCGCTGTGTACGACTATGATAGCATCTATGTTGCGCCTGTGTGCACTAGCGTGATCCTGGACTAGTGCGGTATACACAGAGGGTCCGGATTTGCAAATTCGGGTCCCGACAGAGGTGGTATCAGAGCCATACTGACTATAGGTCTTGGCCCTAGGTAGTTGGTATCTCTTAGGAGTGTCCAAAATTATTTTCTAAAGAAAAAGGTGAAATTGACTAATAAGAAACCCTTGGCTTATCTCATCCCTCTACTCTCATCCTTGCTAAATTACCTTCTTTTTCGTTGCCGTTTGAGTGGAGATCTTATTCAAAATTTTGTTTTGAATAGATGCCGATCTTCGATCTTCGAGTCGAGGCGTGGTGGCTACGCCATGGAGCCGTGGAGAGTTCTTCAAGTGATTGGAGGCTTTGCTCGTCCGCTCTACCGAGGAAGCAAGCTGGGCGTCAGCGGTGTGCATCGGGATTCTTACGCAAGGTGATCATCTTCGCTCGAGTGCGGCGAGACCACGGACCGATCCACATCACCGCCCGGAGGTTCACTTACGAGGTGGAGTTGGAGGCGCTAGACTTGCTCTCACGACGGATGCGCCGCGACTACGCCTACGAGCTTAGCGACACCGTGTTTCGGCTTCACCCGACAAAGGCGGCGTGCAAGCGTCGGCGGTTCGTGGAGGAGTGTGCCCGCGCGGTACACCTCGCTGAGTTCGCCTCGCGCCGGGAGGAGCACTGAGGACACTGCGCAGAGCTGGAGAGGCAGCGTGAGGCGCCGAGAGTGGCGGAGTGAGAGCTTCAAAAGACCCGTGACGCGCGGCCGAGTCATCGGTGAGTTGGAGGAGGCCTTGCAGGTAGCTGAGGAGATAGCAGACCAGGTCGTCCAGGAGCCGGATGAGGACGCCGAAGAAGAAGAAGACCCGGAAGAACGTGAGTGGGAGCCTGAGGAGCCAGCAGAGGGTCACCAGGATAGGTTCGCACCCATGCCAGCCCACCCACCGGTGTATGCACGGATCGGTCTCACCAGGTGGTGGATGAGTGAAGTCGGTATTAGAGTTGTGTTGAGACTCGAGTGTTGAGTCGCGTCTTTAAGTTAGCCTTTACCTTTTAGTAGACGTTAAGGTTGCATGTTTAGTTTGGTTCTTAATTGTTTGCTGAGTGTGCAGTATGTGTTGCAAAGCCCTTAGGCATTGTAAGCAACCATACCAAGTATTAATAAAGATTATTTAAGTTGGGTTTAACCTGTTTCCCCGCCTTAGAAATTCTTGCATCTTATCTATGCTACATCCGCCTTTCCTAACCCAAGAAGCAATCAAGCGGATGGTGAACACCCGCAGCAACAACGGAGCTTGAGAAGTGGTCTGCTACGGGCAACAATCCCAACGAAGGAGCACCACCGCATCGAGCACCGCCGATGGATATGCGAGAACTTGGGAGCCTTTCTCCGCTGCGCAGACTCGGTTGATCGCACAATGATGCGTGAGATGACCAATATGGCTGCGATCAACAACCCCGCTTACTCAGATTAATAACGGCGGACCTCGTCCTTATTCCAAATTGTCAGACTTTATGAGGACCCGACCGCCAACATTCTCGGGCAACGTCAACCCCTTGGAATCGGATGATTGGCTGAGAACCATTGAGAGGAAGTTGTACATCACGCAATGTGAAGGGCATGAGAAGGTTCTTTATGCATCCCATCGCCTTGAGGAACAATTGCGAGAATAGTGGGAGAACTCTTGTGCTACTCATGAGGCACCCATGGAAATCACGTGGGAAGAATTATAACGGCCTTTCGCCAATACCACGTACGGAAGGAATGATGGACTGAAAAGGAAGAATTGGGCGCTTAAGCAAGGAGGCCAACCGGTGGTTGATTACTTGAACAAATTCACGCAGTTAGCTCGCTATGCTCCTGAAGATGTAGTGACGGACAAGGCTAGGCAGTCCCGATTCATGAAGGGATTAAACTCAGGACTGCAAGTGGGACTGATTACCCACACCTTTCCAAATTTAATTGAAGACATTTGTACATGTCAAATAATATGCAATAAAGTAAAACAATATAGCAGTTTTTGTAATCGTAGGTTCAAAATGATCAAAGCACAACTTGCCTTGGAGTAGGTGCTGGTCTTGCTCTGAGCTTGGGTCTTGAAGCGATGAATCTTCCTCCGGATCACCGAAAGCGGTTCAACGTCTCTGCAAACGATGCCAAAATAGCAAATAAACACCAAAATAGAGAGCAACCAAACTCCAAAAATAAAATAAAATTCACCAATAAATAGATCTTGATTTTACAAATTTTTAGAAATTTGAATCACTCAAATCCGAGTTAAAATGCAAAAGATATAGCCTTTTGAAGTTTGAATAAATACTGAAAATACAGAAAATAGAATTTTTGATTTTTCTGAATTATTTTTCTATTGGAAAAGATCTTTATTGCGCAACGCTGACGTCAGCCTTGACTCGGACCAATCAGGCACTGACACGTCGCCTGGTCCATGGACTCGGTCCACGGGACCGCCTCTGGTCCACCGTGGACGTGGCCCACGGCGCCTTGCGCCACGCGCCCTGTTAGTGTTATGCCCTTGAGGCAATCATTTAGATGATTGTAACATGACTATGTTTATGAATAATAATATGATTATTGGTCCAATGAATGTATATCATTGTATTGATCAACAAGTATGTGACTTGATTATGAAGCTCTTTACTTAATGATGTAATTCGATAAATATCTCTGATCGGATATCATCGTATAGGACTACGATGAATAGATCAGCACATGTAGTGATCGATGATCATGCTTCATAGATCATGGGATATGGAGATATCATCTCTACATTGTGGACCATGTTGAAGAACATGGGTTAGATAGACCCGCTATGGGACAACTGCGAGAATGTTTCATTCTTATGTGTCATCGATGTATCTCATACCTAGAAGATGTATGATCCTTAGACACGAGATTGTCATATTCCCTACATGTGTAATAGTTTTCCTTGGGGCTATCAAACACTACTTCCTAACCGGATAGTTATAAAGGTAGCTTTCATGTTTACTATGAAACGTGCGAGAGAAGTGGCGATCAAGATGGAATTTGCCACTCCAATGAAACGGAGATATATGACAAGGCCACTCGTGTGATATGATTAAGAAAGTGCATGGCCATGCCGTGATTGAGAGTCAATCACAACTTATTAATATATCACGGATACGAGAGATGGATTGAATCATCAAAGGATGACATGCTTCTCGCCTTGAGATCAATCTTCATATACTTGGCAAAGGGATTATTACATGAGTTCTTTTGATAGGTTACATTCGATTTGATCACAGTATGTTTGGGAGTTGGCATACTTTGCAAGAAGCCGCTACCAACTATTGGATTGAAAAGGAGTTTTCGAATCCATGTCCAAACGTATGTGAACCTGCGCAGGTCACACACTTAATGGGTGGGACGCATTAATTTGGATTGGATCCGTAATTAATGAACCTCGTGGGCTTAGCATCTTTGGTGGGCCCTGGTTTAGGGTTTCATCTCGTGGCTATATAAGGAGGGGAGGAGGAGGCGCGGTGTGTGCTTTCCACGGTTTAGGTTTGATTCACTTGAAACCCTAGCCTCCTCCTCTCGCCGCCCGCCGAGCGACTAGGTGCTTGCACACACGCCGCGGCGTTCCATCTCTGGACGTGTGGACTATCTGCGGTGGCCGCTGCTGCGTCTGCGGCGTGGGAGGACGATCCACGGCGAGGCGAGGACGATCCACTACATCGACGCAACGACTGCGGTGAGGGCGAACCACTACATCGACGCGCGAAGGATTCCGCAACTGCGCGTCTAGTGGTAATCTTATCTATGATCCCCTTCTTGCGAGTAGCTTTACGGTTGCTTGCGGTAGTTTTTTTGTGCTAGCGTAGCATCCGCATTTCCTTCAGTGGTATCGAGCCATCTCGTATAGTTTTGTGATCGGATGTTGCACATATGATGTGTGAGGTTAGTAGATTGGATCTATTACATGTTCACCAGTTCATGTGATGAATTGGTGGCGACCATCGATGAGATCGATCGATTTAGGGTTTGAGGAAAGTGCAAACCGACTCAATCTTGATTTGGGTGAGTCCGTTCATGGTGCGGCGTTACCCTTACCGGTCGGTTACCGCCATCGGGGTTTCAAACGTATCCATATGGGACCAAGCCAATCGGATCGAGTTGGATTGGGTCAATCTGGTTGATCCATGGTAGCGCAAACAGATTCAATATTGATTTGGGTGAGTCCGTTCATGGTGCGAGCGTTGCCCTTACCGTCCGGGTTACCGCCATCGGGGTTTCAAACGTATCCATATGGGACTCGACCCGCCACATTGGCCAACGGATAGGACCGCGCTCGAGCTCTGCCCCTTGGACCCGCCGCGCCGCCTCGGACCCGCCGTGACCGGCCAATGGGGCAGGGGCGCCGCCTTGATAGCTTATGGACCCCTTGAGCGCGCCCCTCGGACCCTGAGTCGTAGGGTTGCTTTTGTTTAACTCGTTTTGCAGGAATTATGTGAAATAGTATGGCCTATGTGTATGTGATGCATGTAATTTCCACATGGCTGCGTGCGTGTTAAGCCATAAGGCTATTTAAATTGTATAACGACTGCGTGTCGACTTGTGATGCTTCAAACCCTCATGTAAAATTCATTATCAAAAGTTGTAAGGAGTTGCATCCATAATGATGAAGACGATGGCTAGGTGAACAAATCAAGCAAGGTGGCTAGGTGAACAACCAAGCATGATGATGGAGATCTTAATGCTAAGGGCCATGCTATTTCACGACTTATTTTGATTTTACGTGGATGTGTGTTTTATCCTTGCTATTTTCTTTATGCTCATTGCATGTGATGCTATGTTCATAGTAATCTTTGTTCATCCTTATAGTTAAAAATCTTAAATCAAATTGTCCATCCAATTGTTGCACCTATCAAGAATTTAGATCGTTATTGATATGACTGCCAAAGTAGTATATCAATAGCTATCTCAATAGATGATAGGGATGTGTTGGACACATCACGTATAACAATGGCAGATTTAAACGAGCTATCAAAACGGTTTTGGGCTTGAGGACATAAGTGGTTGGGATTTGATTTCAGTAATGAAGGAACCTATACAAGACAATTGGTGTCTAGGAAAACACACATGAGGCAGGTTTCTTAATTGGCACCGAATACGGAAGTGCTCCCTCCTCATGTGAGCCCTTGGGGCGAGTTGACTGGCCATGAGTCAAGTTGATGGAGGCATTCATTACTTGTTTTCATACTCAACAAACAAGAGTTACATATGATGTAATTAGCAAAGGTGTTGCTTACCTATGTCATTAAATTTCTAGCAGTGATGCCAAAGCTCACTAGTGTTTAATGAATATGGATCTTGAATACTCACTATGTGTCTATAAAAGGACATAAAATAGGAGTGTCTTTAATTAAAAAGTTTAATAAAAGTTTTACATAAACATAGTGCTTAGAATCTTTGCATATTTTTTGTTGTAGTTCAATGGCACCTTCTCCTACTCCTGCTACACCTGGTTTTGCTTTGAGATCGGTTTTGGAAAGGGAAAAACTGAATGGAACTAATTTTGTTGATTGGTATCGCAACTTTGAGAATTGTTCTCAAGCATGAAAAGAAGGACTATGTTCTAGAGAATCCAATTCTGATGAACAGTAGAAAATCTTTGCTCGCAATTTGAGGGTTGAATATGAAAAGCATGTTAATGCTTACAGAGAGGTCGGTGTCTCATGCTAGTCACAATGGACTCGAGCTCCAAAAGCAATATGAGGACAGGATGCTTACAATATGATTGTGGGCTTGAAGGGCATGTTTGGGAATCAAGCAAGAGCTGAGAGGTATGGTATCTCAAAGCTTTTATTTGCTTGTGGTGGTGAAGGCGATCGGTCGATCCTCATGTGATCAAGATGATTGGTTACATTGGGAGATTGGAAAAACTTGAGTTTCCCTTAGCCTCGGTTTGGCCACGATGTTATTCTCCGTCTACGCCTCAGAGCTTTGAGCCATTCATTATGAATTTTCATATGAATAGCATGGAGAAGAGCCTAACAGAGCTACATGGGATGCTCAAGGCTGCGGAGAAAGCATTAAGAAAAACCCAATCATGTGATGATGGTTGAGAAAACAACCGCTTTCAAAAAGAGAAAGGCTAAGGGGGGAGCGGGAAAGAGCAAGGGCAAGGGCAAGGGCAAGGCTCAAGATGAGATCGCGAGCCTCAAAACTAAGCTTGAAGCTTAAAGTTGGCCCTCAACACGATACCCAATGCTTCTATTGCAAGAAATCGGGGCATTGGAAGCGGGCTGCGAAAAGTACTGGCAGATAAGAAGAATGGAAATGTGGTTTCCACTTGGTATTAATGTTATAGAAATTAATCTTGCTACTTCTTCACTCACTCATGGGTATATGATACCGGTTCGGTTGCTCACATTTGCAATTCGTTGCGGTGATAAAGAGTAGAGACTTGGCAAAGGAGAAGTGGATCTTGGCGTGGGGAATAAAGCAAGAGTTCTTTGGTCTTGCTGTTGGCACATACCCATTGCATTTGCCTTGAGATTAGTTTTAGAACTCAATAATTGTTATTTTGTTCCATCTTTGAGTAGAAACATTATTTCATCTTCTTGTTTGGAACATGAAGGTTATGATTTCAGAATAAAGAACTTTGTTTGTTCAATATTTTTGAATGATATGTATTATGGTCGTTGCCCCATGGTGGATGGGTTGTACGTCCTTGAACTCGAAGAAAAACACATCTATAATATTAATGTCAAAAGGCACCGACCTAATGATTTGAACCCTACCTTTTTGTGGCATTGTCGCTTAGGTCATATAAATGAGAAGCGCATGAAGAAGCTCCATGGTGATGGACTTCTAACCTCATTTGATTTTGAATCATTTGAAACATGTGAATCTTGTTTACTTGGCAAGATGACAAAAGCCCTTTCACGAGTTTTAGTGAGAGAGCAAGTGAATTATTGGCCCTAGTACATACTGGATGTATGTGGACCAATGAGCTCATTGCTAGGGGTGGGTTTGATGCTTTGTAACTTTTACAGATGACTTGATAGATATGGATATATCTATTTAATGAGGCATAAATCTGAAACTTTTGAAAGGTTCAAAGAGTTTGAGCGAAGTACAAAATCAACTTGGCAAAACAATAAAACACTTACGATCCGATCGTGGTGGCGAATACTTGAGCCAAGAGTTTGGGATCATTTAAAGCAATGTGGAATCGTTCGCAACTTACTCCGCCAGAACGCCTCAATGGAATGGTGTATCCGAACGACGTATCGGACTTTATTAGATATGGTTCGGTCAATGATCACCAAACAGATCGCCATTATCCTTTTGGGGTTTCGCTCTAGAGACAATTGCATTCACTTTGAATAGGGTCCCATCAAAATCCATTGAGAAGACGCCATATGAGATATGGGTGGGAGAAGACCCATGTTGTCATTTCTCAAGATATGGGGATGTGAGGCTTATGTAAAACGCGTTTACAATCGATAAACTCGCACCTAAATCGGAAAAATGCTTTTTGTGGGGTATCCTAAAGAAACAAAAGGATATTACTTTTACAAAAGAAACGAGAACAAAGTTTTGTTGCTCGAAATGGTGTCTTTTGGAGAAAGAGTTTCTTTCAAAAGAAATCAGTAGGAGTGATGTGTATCTTGATGAAGTTCGAGAATCACATGAATATGTTCAAGCTACCTCTGAACCTTCACAAGATGTACAAAGTGTTGTACAACCTGTGGAAGAGACTCACCCCACGTAGGTCGGGAGGCCACGTCATGTACCTATTAGATATGGGAATGACATATTATTGTTGGACAATGATGAGCCCACGACTTATGAAGAAGCAATGATGGACCCAAACTCGAAAAATGGCTTGAAGCCATGAGATCCGAAATTCAATCCATGCATGACAATCAAGTTTGGAACTTGGTCGATTCACTGATGGTGTAAAACCATTGAGTGCAAATGGATTTTCAAGAAAAGATAGACGTAGATGGAAATGTTCAGATCTATAAGGCACGGTTGGTGGCAAAGGGTTTCAAACAAGTTCAAGGAGTTGACTATGATGAAACTTTCTCACCGTAGCCATGCTCAAGTCTGTCCGGATCATTTTAGCTATTCTTGCATATTTTGATTATGAAATATGGCGGATGGATGTCAAAACGACCTTCCTTAATGGGAATCTTTCTGAGGATGTATACATGATACAACCTGAAGGCTTTGTTGATCCTAAATATGCTAAAAGGGTATGCAAGCTTCAAAGATCCATTTATGGGTTAAAGCAAGCATCTAGGAGTTGGAACATTCGTTTTGATGAAGTAGTAAAAGGTTTTGACTTTATCAAAAATGAAGAAGAGCCTTGTGTTTACAAGAAGGCTAGTGGGAGCGCACTTGTATTTCTGATTTTGTATGTGGATGACATATTATTAATTGGGAATGACATTCCTATGCTTGAAGATGTTAAGACTTCATTGAAAAGGAGTTTCTCAATGAAGGACTTGGGAGAAGCATGCTATATCTTGGGCATAAAAATCTATAGAGATAGATCAAAAAGGTTAATTGGATTAAGTCAGGAAACGTACATTGACAAGATATTGAAAAGGTTCAATATGCATGAATCCAAGAGAGGTTTCATGCCAATGTCACATGGCATCAGTCTCTGCAAGAATCAGTGTCCTTCGACATCTGATGAGCGAGACAGGATGAGCAAGATTCCATATGCTTCAGCTATTGGGTCTATTATGTATGCCATGATCTGTACACGCCCAGATGTCTCATATGCTCTAAGTGTCACGAGCAGATACCAAGCGGATCCTGGTGATGGTCATTGGATAGCCGTAAAAAATATCCTGAAGTACTTGAGAAGAACTAAGGGTATGTTCCTTGTTTTTGGAGGTGAGGAAGATCTGGTTGCAAAGGGTTACACCGACGCAAGCTTCCAAACTGACAAAGATGATTTTCGATCGCAATCCGGGTTTGTGTTTACACTTAATGGAGGAGCAGTAAGCTGGAAGAGTTCCAAGCAAAACACGGTGGCCGACTCTACGACAGAAGCGGAGTACATTGCGGCTTCGGAGGCCGCAAAGGAGGCTGTGTGGATTAAGAAGTTTATCACAGAGCTTGGTGTGGTCGCTAGTGTCTCTAGTCCAATGGACATCTATTGTGATAATAGTGGTGCCATTGCACAAGCAAAAGAGCCTAGATCACATCAAAGTCTAAACACATACTCCGTCGCTTTCACCTTATTCGCGAGATTGTGGATAGAGGTGACGTCAGAATATGCAAAGTACATACGGAAGCCAATGTGGTCGATCCGTTGACAAAGCCACTGCCACAGCCTAAGCATGAGGCGCACACAAGGTCTATTGGTATTAGATACTTAATTGATTGACTCAAGTGCAAGTGGGAGATTGTTAGTGTTATGCCCTTGAGGCAATCATTTAGATGATTGTAACATGACTATGTTTATGAATAATAATATGATTATTGGTCCAATGAATGTATATCATTGTATTGATCAACAAGTATGTGACTTGATTATGAAGCTCTTTACTTAATGATGTAATTCGATAAATATCTCTGATCGGATATCATCGTATAGGACTACGATGAATAGATCAGCACATGTAGTGATCGATGATCATGCTTCATAGATCATGGGATATGGAGATATCATCTCTACATTGTGGACCATGTTGAAGAACATGGGTTAGATAGACCCGCTATGGGACAACTGCGAGAATGTTTCATTCTTATGTGTCATCGATGTATCTCATACCTAGAAGATGTATGATCCTTAGACACGAGATTGTCATATTCCCTACATGTGTAATAGTTTTCCTTGGGGCTATCAAACACTACTTCCTAACCGGATAGTTATAAAGGTAGCTTTCATGTTTACTATGAAGCGTGCAGAGGGAAGTGAGCGATCAAGATGGAATTTGCCACTCCAATGAAACGGAGATATATGACAAGGCCACTCGTGTGATATGATTAAGAAAGTGCATGGCCATGCCGTGATTGAGAGTCAATCACAACTTATTAATATATCACGGATACGAGAGATGGATTGAATCATCAAAGGATGACATGCTTCGCCTTGAGATCAATCTTCATATCTTGGCAAAGGGATTATTACATGAGTTCTTTTGATAGGTTACATTCGATTTGATCACAAGTATGTTTGGGAGTTGGCATACTTTGCAAGAAGCCGCTACCAACTATTGGATTGAAAAGGAGTTTTCGAATCCATGTCCAAACGTATGTGAACCTGCAGGTCACACACTTAATGGGTGGGACGCATTAATTTGGATTGGATCCGTAATTAATGAACCTCGTGGGCTTAGCATCTTTGGTGGGCCCTGGTTTAGGGTTTCATCTCGTGGCTATATAAGGAGGGGAGGAGGGAGGCGCGGTGTGTGCTTTCCACGGTTTAGGTTTGATTCACTTGAAACCCTAGCCTCCTCCTCTCGCCGCCCGCCGAGCGACTAGGTGCTTGCACACGACGCACGGCGTTCCATCTCTGGGCGTGTGGACTCTGCGGTGACGCTGCTGCGATCTGCGGGTGGGAGGACGATCCACGGCGAGGCGAGGACGATCCACTACATCGACGCAACGATCGCGGCGAGGACGAACCACTACATCGACGCGCGAAGGATTACGCAATGCGCGTCTAGTGGTAATCTTATCTATGATCCCTTCTTGCGAGTAGCTTTACGGTTCTTGCGGTAGTTTTTTTTTTGTGCTAGCGTAGCATACGCGCTTCCCTTCACGCCCGACACGCGGCACGCATCGATCGGTCGCAACGCCGCCGCGTCGCCGATGCTCGACACGCGGCGCACATCCGAAGCGACGATCCAACGGCTAACGCCTAACGCACACGCGGGCGCGATCTCAACCGAACAAACTGATCCAACGATCGACGCTTACGAGCCGCTTGTTGCTCTTCGAGGCGTGGCGCGATCGCAGATCCGACGAAGATCAACGGTGATGAAGCTTCCGACGAAGATGGCAAGACGGCGGCGGTCCGCACCGAGCGGAGGGCGACGACCACCGACGGCGTTCGGCGTGACTCGGCGAGATGAAGTGGCTACCCCGATGCGGCTTGACGCGACGAGCCCGGATCTGGAACCGATTCGGCGAATGGCGGCTTGACGGAGACGCAAACTAAAGAAAACGGCCGTGGCGCTACGAAAAGCTGCGGCGAGCTCTCATCGCACGGCGACGGCGACTCGACGGCGAAGACTAGAGCGACTCGAAGCGCAAGGCGATGAGGAACCTCGGGGTGCAGCCCACGCCTTTTATAGCCTCGGCATGCGCGCTAAAACGGCAACCCTAGACAATCCCGGCGGAGGCGGCGGCGGCGAACGCGAACCGGATCGGGACGACGATCGCGGCCGTCCGATCCAAGATGAGCGCCACGATTAGATCCGGCGATACGATCCGATCCGCTCCTTCCAAATCCAACGGCGAGATCTAAACTTACCAAAACAACGCGGCGATCCCGACCACTTGATCTCGATCCAACGGCTCGCAAAGACTAGGTTACGCGATGAAGCGACCGCCCGATCTTCATTCAACGGTCACACGCGGCGGGCGCGTGGTTGGTGACGGGCGACCGCGATGGGTCGCAAGACGCACAATTGGGCTTGGCCCAAGATCGCTCCAAGATTTTTCAAAAGCTTTTTGATTTAAAATAATTCCTGAAATTAGATTAATCTATTTTAAGTAATTAAAATATCAGGAAAAATCCCAAAAAATTCTCATAAATACTTTGAGACATTCTGAGCTTAAATAAAATATTTTTGGTAAAACTTTATATTAACTTTATCTATATATATTTAGTTTTCACCAAAGGTTCAATATACTTAATTAAAATAAATTCAAATAATTTCTGGAAAAATCCAATAAATTCAGAAAATCACAAAAATGCATGTGAGCGAAATTATAGGTCAAATTTTTGGGATGTTACAGAACCGTATGGCTTCAAGTCGAGCTACAGATGCATAAGTTTTTCCATAATCCAAACCTTCAACTTGAGAGTATCCTTGAGCCACTAGCCTTGCTTTATTTCGTGTGATCACACCATTTTCATCTTGTTTATTTCTGAAAACCCACTTTGTTCCAATGACATTGTGATCTGTGGGTCTTTCCACTAAGTTCCAGACTTTGTTTCTTTCAAAATTGTTGAGCTCTTCTTCCATTGCCACAATCCAATCAGCATCCTTCAAAGCTTCAACTATATTTCTAGGCTCAACACATGAAACAAAAGAATAATGTTCACAAAAGGATGCTTGTTTAGAACGAGTTTGAACACCCTTACTAAATTCACCAATGATTTGATCTACAGGATGATCCTTTGTAATGGTGTGATGGCTCTTTATGAAGTTCAGTCCTTCGTCCTTCTTTTCATCATCTTCAAGTTGTGATCCATCTTGAGGTATTGTGGACATTTGTGGTAGATCATATTTATCCTCTTTGGGCTTGATCTCACCAATTGCCATCTTCTTCATGGATTCTTTTAGAGCTTCTTCACCTACATCAGCTAGATTCTCATGCTCACCTTGTGAGCCATTAGATTCATCAAATTTAACATCATAGGTTTCTTCTACTAGCCCAGTTGAATTATTGAAAACTCTATAAGCTTTAGATTTAGAAGAATAACCTAGCATAATACCGGTATCACATCTCTTTTGGAATTTACCTAAATGTGTTCTCTTTTTATAGATATATACCTTGCATCCAAACACACGAAAGTATGAGATATTAGGTTTTCTTCCTACGTAAGCTCATATGAAGTCTTCTTGAGAAGTCGGTGAAGATAGAGCACATTGATAGCATGACATGCAGTATTGATAGCTTACACTTGTAAAGCATCAGTATTATATTCTTCCAACATTGTCCTTGCCATCTCTATGAGAGTTCTATTTTCCTTTCAACCACACCATTACATTGAGGAGTGTATGTGGTGAAAGTTAATGCTTTATACCTAACTCATCACAAGATTCAATAATGTTAGTATTGACAAATTGGATCCATTGTCACTCCTGATCTTCTTAATGGGACAGTCAAATTCATTTTGAGCTCTTTTTGCAAAAGTTTTAAATATTCTTCCAACTTCACTTTTATTTGGCAAAAAGAATACACATGTGAATCTAGAGAAATCATCCACAATTACAAGACAGTATGAGTTACTACCTATACTTGCATATGAGGTAGGACCAAAAACATCCATATGCAAAAGTTCTAGGGGCCTAGTAGTGGACATAATATTTTTAGCAGGATGAGAGTTAGCTACTTGCTTGCCAGCTTGACAAGCATTGCATAGTTTATCCTTTTCAAATTTGACATCTTTTAGGCCCACTACTAGCTCATTTTTGAAGAGTTTTTTGAGATTAGACATACCTACATGCCCAAGTCTTATGTGCCAAAACCAAACATGTGAAACTTTAGCAAGCAGACAAGTTGAAATGCATGAGGAATTAGAGGTAAAGTCAACAAGATAGAGATTTTGAAATCTGGAACCCTTAAAAATAAGCTTCTCATTTTTGTCAAGAACTGTTACTCCATCACTGGAGAAAATACAATGGAAGCCTAGATCACAGAGTTGAGCAACACACAAAAGATTGAAATTTAAAAAATCAACAAGTAATACATTTTCAATAGAGTGATTATTTGAGATAGCTATTTTACCATTACCCTTTACCTTTCTTTTACTGTTATCTCCAAAAGTAATTTTGTGACTTGAATCTTTTTTCCTTTTCAACTGAACTGAACATTCTTGAGGTGCCGGTCATGTGTTGTGTGCAGCCGCTGTCAATAACTCAATGCTTGCCGCCACTCTTGTAATTTACCTAAAAGAATGTTCATTTCTTGATTTTAGGTACCCAAATACTTTTGGGTCCATTAGTGTTAGTCTGAACAAATTTGGGGCCAAATGGATTAGTAAGTAAGGACTTAGGCACCCAAATAGCTTTAAGATTCTTATCCAGATTAGAGGGGCCAACATATTTGACATTCATTTTACCCCTAAAATCCTTAAACAACATATAGTGTGCATCAACCATGCATCTTCTGTTAATCTTAGCATATGAGGCATAGGCAAACTTGCAATTTATAGAAGCATGATTGTAGTTATGACAATAACAACATTGAGTCCTACTTTTGACAAAATTTATCTTGGGTTTTGGCTGTTCATTCCTTTTGGGCACATATTTGGTTTTATAACCTAATCCCTTTTTACCCAGAACAACCTTTTGCTCCCCAAGAGTCTTATCAAGAGTAGCATTACCAAGAAAGCATTTTTCTAATCCTTTGTCAAATTTTGCTACCTTGGATTTTAGCTCATTGTTTTCTGTCGTGGGCTTTTTAGCATACAAGGAATTTTTGCAGTTTTCATTGCACATGCTAGGTGAGCTAGGAGTAATTATATTATCAGATAGCAAGTCACAACTGATTGAAATATTGTGAGAAGAAATATTGTCAAATTTGCTGCCTTGCATTTCATTATCAATTTCTAGCTCATAGTATTTGTTAAGTAATTCATCATGATCTTTAACAAGTTGTATATGAGTGGTTTTCAAAGATTCATGAGAATTAATAAGAAGAGTATGATCGGAATTTAGTACAGAATGAGCATGTGAAAGTTTCTCATGTTTATCTAAAAGCTCATTTTGACTAATTTGCATCACATCATAATTTTCATGCATGATCTTAAAGTTTGATTCAAGAGTATCAACTTTATTTATCAAACTGATATTATTTTTCTTAAGAGCTTTGTCTTTAACAGATTTAACATATAAAGCATTATTAAGTTCCTTAATAATCTCTACAAGCTCTTCATACGAAGGTGAATCATTTACCTTCTCTTCATCATTTTTGGCCATTAGGCACAAAGGTAAGGAAGCTGAAGGTGAAGGTGGTGTAGATTCATCCAAAGCAAGCCCTGCTAGTCCCTTGGGCCTTGGCTCTTCTTCATCTGAGGAGGAGAAGGATTCTTCACTTGAATTTTCTTCATCAATGATCCATTCACCAATGTGTGCCTCCTTCTTCCCTTTTCTCCAATGTTTCTTGGAGTAGCTCTTCTTATGATAACTTCTCTTATAGCTTCCCTGAGCCTTTTCTTCATCATTGTCATCTTTGTTTTTGCACTTGCCCTTTTTGTTGCTTTTGTTAGGGCATCGGGCAGCTATGTGTCCTTTCTCATTGCACTCAAAGCAGACAATGTTAGAGAAAGGGTTTCTTTTTTAGAAGTGATTAGAGGATTTACCTTTGGCATTTACCCTTCTCATGATTTTGTTTGCTGACCTCATGAGTAATGCCAATTTTCTTACATCTTCATCCTCTTCATAGGATGTATCTTCTTCTTCTTCATCATCAGAAGAATCTTGAACTTTTTCCTTCGCCTTGAGTGCAATTGATTTCTTCTTGATCTCAACTTCATCACCCAAGGTAAGCTCATGAGATGATATTTTGCCCAAAAGTTTAGTGGGTGTGAGCTTCTTCAGATCACCACTATTTGAGGCTCGAGGTAGAACCCTGATCATTTTTCTGCATACTTCAACATCATCAATTTTAGTTCCTAGACCCTTAAGCTCATTTATAATGGGGTTTTATCTAGAGAACATATCATTAGCATTTTCATGAGGGAGCATTTTGAACTGATCAAATTTTTCTCTGACAACAAAATATTTTTCCTCTTTTACATCAGAGGTACCCTCATGAATTTCTTGAAGAGTCGTCCATATATCATAGGCAGTTGACAAATTACTGACTCTATCAAAAACTTCAATACTGAGGCATGAAAAGATAGCATTTCTAGCCTGAGCATCAAATTGCAAATTCCTTATCTCTCCAGCGAGGTTACGAGGATGAGGATTGCCCTTACAGTATGACCGTGGAGGCAAAGGTCATCTCAGAACCCTCCACACATCATAACTCACGGCCTCAAGATAACACCTCATTCTAATTTTCCAATAAACATAATTTGTGCCATCAAAAATAGGAACCCTTCCTACACTTACTGTAGTTGACCCTATTCCCTCGGCCATTTTACCCAAGCTGTTAAGCTTTTAAAAGGGTAACCTTGCTTTGATACCACTTGTAAGGACCAAGTTGGCCTAGAAGGGGGCAGAATAGGCAACTTTAAAACTTTTTAATTGTTATGAAAAACTTTTCTCAATAAAAAATAGAAACGGAAGCAATTAGTATAAAAGTCGAGCACAACACTTGTTAAAGAAAACTTTGTATGTAAGGGACTTTCGCATGAGAAACAATAAGAGAATATAAGCAATGATAAACAAAAACAAAAGAACTCTAGGATTTTCCACCGAGGTTCAGAGATCACTCCTACATCCACGTTAGAGCACTTCCTCAGAAGTATTGCTCCACCAAACAGCCAATCTCAATAGCTTTTGGTTTTCCACTATCTTGACTCTTTCACTACTCCAGTGAGGTGAGTCTCAACCTTTCACAGCAATGGTGGCCTTCCACAATCACTGTTGGATAGGTCGCACCAGTAACTTCTCCAACCGTCTAGGAACAGCTAGTTCCAAGAGTAATAGACTATCCACAAGCCCTGTCTCTTGGTTCAGTAGCTAGATGCAAACTAAACTTAGCTTGGAGCAAGTACTCTAAATGTTCAGAATGAATGTTTGTGATTTCTGAGTTGAAGCTCAAACTCTTGATGAAAATGAAACTCACGAATTCTGAAGATCAAGAGTTGTATAGGATTTGAATGATGTCAAAGATGTTCAGGATATCAAAGATGTGAATGTGCAAAGCTTTTTTTTTGTTTGTGAACCCAGGCTTTCTATATATAGACTCTAAACAAAAATAATCGTTACACCTGCCATTTGCCCGTTGGGGGTTGGTAGGTTAGATGGGGTAGGTCAACTGCTACCCTTTTGCAAGAATTCTATGGTGTATGAACCATAAGTCAAACTACACACAAGCCGGACCGAAAATCTTGGTCCGGGCTACATAGGAAAAAAAAGCTTTGTTGAACTCAGATAGACCCTTTTATGCTCGATCGAAAATATTGGTCCGTCGTACACATGCATTGTTTAGCTTTGATACCTGCAAGACAATGCTTGCGCCGGACCGAAAAAGTTGGTCCTGCGTACACATGATATGTTTCTTTTGAGTTCCAGCAAATAGAGTTTGCGTCGGACCAAAAAAGTTGGTCCGACGTACATAGGAAAATGGCTGGTTTTATCTGAGTGAAACATGTTTGCGCCGGACCGAAAAAGTTGGTCCGGCGTACACATAGAATTCTGGTCTGCATCAGACTTTGTATATCTAGTTTAAAATAAATTTTAACACAGACTTAGAATTTTATGAAGGGGAAATATAACTTATGCCGGACTGAATTATCGAAAGAATTCAGATTGGTCCGACGAAGACAGTTATACTTGAAAAGAATCAAAGAAGAACTCTTAATGCCGAACCATCAAAAATCAGTCCGGCGTACATGGAATACGCTCGGCGAAGGAGGTTCTTAGCGCCGGACCGAAAATATCGATCCGGCGTACATGGTGTACGCTCGGTTAGAGTTTGAACTTAGGATCTTTGAGCGCCTGAGTAAAAGAAGTTTGGTCCAGAGAGAATTGTTTTGGCTAAGAAGATAGAGCTTTCGATTTTTGAGTGAGAAATATGAAAAGTCCTATACTCCAAGTAATCTTAGTGATTTTGCATATGAACCTAGATCATTTCTTATGTATAATCCCTCTTAATAGTACGGTGATTTTAACTATATGGCTTGAATCAACTCCCAAGCCAAAACTAGAAAAAACACCTTAGCCTTGATCATCAAATCTGACTATTGTTGGTTTTCACTGAGTATCCTTTTTAGTCATCAACACCAAAACCTATATAATAAGCATAATTTATACAAATAGGGAGTTTAGATGCTCTCACCTGGAAAACTAGGCGAGAGACCCTTTCTGTGAAAAGGCACCGCCCTTAGGGCCGGTGCTACCGTAGGCTTAATTGAATTTTCTTTGAATATTCAAGATGACTCAATGCAAAATCAAATATGAAGTCAAGTAAGCAAGATTTGAGCCATTAGACTTTGATCAACATCAAACTACTAGCCAAGACCCCTCTTAATAGTACAACACCTATTTTAGCAATCCGATCTTTCTCCAAAACTCCAAGATCGGCAAAAGCTATGAAAAGGTCCTTAATTTTATACCTTGGCAATTTTGCTTGATGCGTTGATCTTATTTTAGCTTCATTTCGTGCCATGTATAGGACCAATCTATTTCCAATAATCTCAAAAAAATATTAGTCATTTAATCACGATTGTCACTAATTACCAAGACCAAAATGAATTGGGGGCGTAAATGCTTTCAATCTCCCCCTTTTTGGTAATTGATGACAACCTCAACATATATAATGAAAATGAGGTTGTTTTTGAGCACGCAACAAGTCAAACAAGTTGTATACTCAAGGATTTTTGCTTTAGTGATATTTTACTCCTTTGAAGTGAAAAGGATTAAATTTGAGTAAAATGCTAATAAAGCCACAATATTTAGTTGAAAACTCCCCCTAAAGGTGTGCATAGAGATAATGAGTTGAAATTTGCACACCTATGAAATTTTTGATATTTTGGCAGAGTTTCCTCTAAATATTGAACCTGTGGAACAATATGACTATTGATGACACAATGAATATATTAAACAAGTAAAGCATGGAAATCAATAAAACAATATAAAACTATAAAGATTTAACAATAAGCATAAACAAGCATTCAACATCCAAACCACATCCAAAAGTAATAAACAAGGTTCATTAGTTTACATAACCATACATAAATAGCTTACATAACCATACATAATTATTAAACATAAGCTAATCCTCTAAGGCTTCAAACTTCACTTGATTTTCTTCATTCTCTTGCCCCCTTTGGCATCAAGTACCAAAACAGGGGTTGCTCTCAAGGGGACTCAAGATGGAGGAGGAGTACAAGGATGACGCCCGTAGCGATGAAATGCAATCGGAGCTTGTTCGATGCGATATTGCTGAAAGGAGGTACTGAGCTTGTGAATAGTAGCATCGATCGAGTCCAACCAACCTCTGACCTCCTCTACTGCCTACCGAGACTAAGCCTGATACTCATCAACTCTTGCAAAGTTGCTCATCATTTCGGTCCTCAAACTAGCGAAGTTGCTCATCATGTCACTCCTCAAGCTGTCGAGGCTCGCAAGATGGGGTCATGAGAAATCTCCTGAGCTGGTTGAGTCTGCTCACCCTCTCCTGGCTCCTACTACTACGGTTGCTACTGTGAAGACTAAGCCCTTTAACCAAAAGCTTGATGTGCCGCCTCACGAGGCTTATATGGCTTGTGGGAGTTGCCACATCCACCTTGGTACCCCGTCACCCTCTTAATAATCATCATTATGTATGGGGTGAAGTAAATCCTTTTGACTCGATAACAGACAGAAGAGGCCATTTCTCTTATCATAAAATCCACCACATTGAATTTCTGCTTATGCATAATCTTATTCATCAACATCCATACATAACCTCTAATTTCATCAAAATTACCATTCTTAGGATGAACGGTAACCCTGATTATCCTATTAATGAGGCTCTATGTAGGAAGAAGGTTTGCCATTTTTCCTGGCCTTCGGACACTTGCATTTGGATCATAGAACTCAAACTGCCTTTGGAGCGCAAGAACTCTATCGTTGTGGACTCTGGGATATCCACTGTGGAAGATCCCCCATGCCTGCTCAATGTCCTCCTTGGACACTGTATAAACCGCAGAGTCTGTCATCCAGGTAATTTCATCATATGAGTCTGATACATAGAGGGTGGTATAGAATTGTCTTATCTTGTCATCCACGTAGTCATAACTCTTGTTGACAAAGTCTGCCAGTCCCGCTCCTTGGAAGAGCTCAGGTACATCGACAAACAATACGACCTTCTGGATGTGCTCCCAACTGACCCACTTGTGATCTACGAATTCTTTGTTCAGGTAGATTTCATGATAAACCTTCTGCTAAAACATGGTCCTGAACCTGTCAACTGTAGCACTGTGAGGCAGAAGGAGCAGATTGGCTTGCCTTAGAGAATAATACTTCTAGCCTTTTATCTCTCTCAAATCCACAGAAGGGTCGAAGTCATCAAAGTTTTCTTGTTCTTCTGATTCTTCAATGCCATTTTCACTCCCAAAATCCACATCCATATCTGCACTTGCTTCCTCTTCTTACTCCTCCTTACTTAACTCAGAAGCGATTTGCTTTCCTTTCCTTGCACGGGAACTACCACCAATCTCTGCTTGTACTTTACTACTTATTTCCAAATCTCTCACAGCCATAATCTGTGTGCCCTCACTGTCGCTGTTAGGAGCAATAGGAACACCCCTGTTCCTTGTTGACTTGCGAAGAGTGCCACCGCCGCGAGGTTTGGGCGTTGATTTAGCCTTCGGCATGATTTCTAGATAAGCAAGGGGTACAAGGGGTGAGAACAAGGAATAATTGCCCTAAAGATAGGATTAAATGAAAATGAGGCAAATTTGAGTAATTTTGGGTACATTCCCGGTACTACCGCTCATACTAGATCGGTAGCATCGGGCATGGGCAGTGATACTGCTCCAGAGGCCGATAGCACCGGCCGCACGGGTGCCAAACCCTAATTTGGTGAAATTTTGACCATTTGAGTAGATTAAACCATGGAATAGTATTTAGAGACGTCATAGGTCACTAATCTACTCATTTCAACCAAGATTTACAACAAATTTTGCATGAATATGCTACATTTTGCATGAACCCTGAAATTTGAGAAAATGAATTCTAGGGCAAAACACAAGGGATGAAATCCAAAAGGAAAGGAGGGGAAAGAACCTTGATGGAGTAGAGGGCTTAAGAACCAAAGGATTCACAAAGAGGAACTCGAATCAAAGGAGATGCTCTCGGGATATTTGAGTGGAGAAGGAGAGAAAAGAAGAGGAGAGAAGAGAGGCTCGGATTAAAAGAGAGGAATAGGAAGCAGTTGCATCGCACCCTGACTTAACTGCCAAAACCCGACTAATCTGGTGCTACTGTCCTTAGGTCGGTAGTACCACTCCTCCGGTACTACAGGCCACAACCCCAGTAATACCGGCCCTGACAGCCTGACAGGCTGAACAAATACTCAAATGTGTTGAGGATAGCTATAATGTCCTTATTTCTTAATGAGAAACATATATGAGCATTCCAACTTGATAAATCAAGAAAGAACACAACATTTCAAACAGTTTCTTTTTTATCAAAATAGACTCTTTTAGAGGAAATAAATGAACTTTTTGAAAATAAAACACTTATATGAATGGAATCAATTTGTTGGCATGTTTGAGTTATAAAATACCTCTTAGGACACTAGACATAACAATATCCTAGTTCCGAAGGCGATAACTCACAAAGTGCATTAATTAGGTCAATATAGACCAAAATTTTGGATTTAAAGGAAGTTTAAAAGAATAAGACTTTGTCCAAAGCATTTTGATTTTTATTTCAACATAAGAACAGTTTATTTAGGTACATACATCCAAGAGATAAGATTTACATATTTATATGTTGGAAATGAAAGTTTTGGAGGAATAAGTTTATTAAACTTCAAAATGAGATGATTTTAAATAGTTTTGACCTAGTATGGTCTAGAGTCTTCTTTTTGGGAAATATTTGCACTTATTTGATATTTTCATATTTTAGGGATGTAGTATACATATGAATGGTATAATAATCCCCCTTAATGTGTTGCTCATCAAAATGATTAGAAAATCGAATAAGAGCCAATAACACCAAATGAAAGTCCACCATGTTGCAAATATTCAAGCCACATTTGAGATATCTATGATATTTAATTCATTTCTCAATTTGCAAAAATGAGATTCATCTAAGGGCTTGGTAACGATATCCGCTATTTGATCTTCGGTTCTAATGTAACTAATCACAATATCACCTTTACTCACATGATCTCTTGAGAAATGATGGCGGGTATCTATATACTTAGTTATTGAATGTTGGACTGGATTGTTGGTTATCTTAACCGCGCTTTCATTATCACATAAAAGAGGCACACTTTTAAAATTTATTCCATAATTCATCAAAGTTTGCCTCATCCATAATAAATGAGCGTAACAACTACTGGTGGATATATATTTGGTTTCAGCGGTGGATATGGCAACGAAATTTTGTTTCTTGAAAAATCATAAAACAAGGGATCTACCTAGGAATTGACAACTTTCCGAGTTGCTCCTTCTATCCACTTTGCAACCCGCATAATCCAAATCCGAATATCCAATTAAATTAAATTTAGCACCCTTAGGATACCATAAGCCTATATTTGAGGAATGCTTTAAATATCTTAGAATCCTTTTAATGGCCACTAAATGGCACTCTTTACGTGAAGCTTGAAAACGTGCACACATGCAAACACTAAACATGATATCGGGCCTAGATACGGTAAGATAAAGCAAACTACCAATCACAGAACGATAAAGTTTTAAATCTACCAGTTTACCTCCTTTATTGAGGTCTAGATGCCCGTTGGATGCCATGGGAGTCTTGATGGGCTTTGCGTCCACCATACCAAACCCCTTGAGTAGGTCCTTCATGTACTTGGTTTGGCTCACGAACGTCCCATTCTTGAGTTGTTTAATTTGAAGTCTAAGGAAGAAGCTCAACTCAATCATGGATATCTCAAATACACTAGACATCATTTCACCAAATTCATTGCAAAAAATCTTCAATTAGTAGCGCCAAAAACGATATCATCAACATAAATTTGGCAAACAAAGAATTCTCCATCTATTACTTTAGTGAAGAGTGTTGTATTAACCTTCCCAATTTTGAATCTTTTAGAAAGTAGATGGTCTCTAAGTCGCTCATACCATGTTTTAGGAGCTTGTTTGAGTCCATATAGCGCCTTAGAGAGCTTGTAAAAATGATTTGGGTATTTAGGATTTTTAAAACCGGGAGGTTGTTCAATAAATACCAACTCGGATATTTGTCCATTTAAAAAAGTAATCTTCACATCCATTTGAAATAATTTAATATCAAAGGAAGATGCAAATGCAAGAAAGATACGAATGGCTTCTAATCTAGCCACGGGTGCAAAGGGTTTACCAAAATCTAATCCTTCGATTTGTGTGAAATATTATGCCACCAACCTTGCTTTGTTTCTTACCACAATACCATTCTCATCTTTGCTAATTCCGAAATACCCATGTTGTGCCGATGACGTTGTGTTCCTTGGGTCTTTCAACTAATGTCCATACGTCATTTTGGGCATAGTTGTTGAGTTCTTCATGCATGGAGTTCACCCAATCCAGATTATCTAAAGCTTCATCTACATGAGATGGTTTAAAAGAAGACACAAAGGAGTAATGTTCACAAAAAGAAGTAACACAAGATCAAGTTTGAACACCCTTACTAATATCACCCAATATTTGATCTATTGGATGATCCTTTGAGATTGCATGATGGATTCTTGGAGGTGGAGGTTGAAGTTGTTGGTTGTCCTTCTTTTCGTCCACATCGATTGCTTGAGCTTGGCTTGGCGTTGCGGAAGTAGGCGGTTCAACTTGAGTGGTTGAAGGTTGATCTTCTTTATCCTCCTTTGCTTGATGTCTATAAGCGTCATATTCTTCATTGCTTGTCTCAAGTCTTCATCACCTACATCATTCAAATTCTTTTGCTCTTCTTGAGAGCCATTAGTCTCATCAAACTCAACATCATACGTCTCTTCAACTAAACCTTTGGCTTGGTTGAAGATACGGTAAGCTTTACTATTTGAAGAATATCCAAGCAAGAAACCAACATCTCAACGACTTTGAAATTTTGAAAGCCAAACACCATTTTTCAAAATATAACACTTGCAACCAAATACGCGAAAATAAGAGATATTCGGTCTTCTTCTAATGATAAGCTCATAGGAAGACTTTTTCAAAAGGCGATGCAAATAAAGACGATTTGTTGCATGGCAACCGGTATTGATAGCTTTCGCCCAAAAACTATCGAAAGTACCATATTCGTCAAGCATAGTTCTTGCCATTTCAATTAATATTTGATTTTTCTGTTCTACAACTCTATTTTGCTCTGGAGTGTAGGTAGCGGAAAGCTCATGATTTACTCCAAGTTCATCATAATAATCTTTGATTCTTGTATTTTTGAACTCAGAACCATTATCGCTACGATTTTTTTTATTTTAAAATCAAATTCATTTTGAGCCCTTTTTGCAAAACTTTTGAAAATACCGGAGGCTTCGGATTTGTCATCTAAGAAGAAGACCCAAGTATATCTTGAGTAATAATCTACAATGACCAAACAATAAGAAATGCCTCCGATGCTCTTATAGGTTGTTGGGCCAAACAAATCCATATGTAGGAGCTCTAATAGCCTAGATGTAGACATGATACTCTTAGAATGATGAGAACTAGCCACTTGCTTACCGGCTTGGCAAGAACTACACAATTTATTTTTCTCAAACTTCACATCTTTTAAGCCCACAACTAGATTATTTTTAAAAAGCTTTTTGAGTTGAATCATCCTGACATGAGCTAGTCTTCTATGCCATAACCATCCTAAGGAGGTTTTCGCAATTAAACAAGTTTGAAGATATGACGCATTTGAGGTGAAGTCAACTAAATAAAGATTTCCAAATCTAAATCCTTTAAACACCAAAGAATTATCATTTTCTTTAGAAATCACAGCACCATTTCTAGAAAAAGTGCAATTAAGACCAAGATCACAAATTTGAGCAACGGATAGCAACTTAAAATTTAATGTTTCAACTAATGAGACATTTGAAATGGAAAGGTTGTTGGAGATAGCAATTTTACCCAAACCAATTACCTTTCCTTTGCTATTTGAAAGACCATGCGGAGGTCTATCCTTGGTGGTGATAAGTTATTGACTATGTTTTAGCATGAGGTGCTTAAGTTTGAGTTTGTTTTGAGTACTATTATGAATTTGAAGCAATTTGAGCTCGGTTTAGAATTTGCGGTGCTATCGGCCATGTGGGAGTAGTAGCACAGGTCCTGCGGTACTACTGGCCCTGGGGGCAGTAGCACTGGGGTGTCGGTACTACCGGCCCTAAGGGTGGTGTGTATTTTCCAGAGAGGGTCTTCGCTGAGATTTTAGGTGAGCGATGCTACCGGCCATGTGGGAGCGGTAGCACCGAATGTGCAGTGCCGACTTTATGAGCGAAGTTGCGATTAAATTATGATTTTGTGATGTTTATTGCATATCATTTTGGACATTGCTATGTGATGGGTTTTCCTTGTCTTTGATGGTTGCAGGACGTCGGTATTAGGTCATGTTGAGGCGGAGGATGATCGGGACTAGGCAAGGTACGCCAGAGGTCTAGACGGTCGAGGATCACTAGAAGATGATCGGAGACGAAGTCGCTATGTACTTAGAAGATAAGGAACGATTGAGATGCTAACTTGGAGCTACTCAGATCGAGGAGGGCCGTTGTTTGCGGTCTAAGTGATAGAGTAGCGGTTGAGTTAGTAGGCTTTGAAAAGCTTGCAAAACCAAGTATGTGTGTGGGTTTCGGGTTAGGCCATCTATGAGTGAGTGAGTCATTCCTAGCCCTTGATGGTGGTCCTTAGGGTTGAAGGAGCTCTTCCAAGGGTGGAGGATGACTCAAGAGTAGTATAAATAGAGGGGTAGAGGTACCTGTCCCCTCTTGAAGGTTTTAGAGGTTTTGGTACTCCTTTGAGCTTTGCCCACCTTGTTGTGAGGCTTTGTAAACCTCCCTTCTAGAAATGAAAATCCAAGTTTCTCAATTCTGAATTTACTTTTCGTATTTACATTATGTCTTAAATTCTGCACTTTAAATTCTTGCAATTTTCTTTCAGCACATTTGGATTTGCCACCCCTCCTTCTAAATGCTTATGGATCTTGTGCCGAGGATGTATGATTGATGGATGAATCTTCTTCAAATCATATCCCAATCATCTAGGCAAACCTTGTGTGTTCTTTGCGAGAAAATGATCTTTTGTTGTTGAGAGAATCATTCTTGTTAGATCAGGTTTGTTTGGTTCTTGTCTTGTGTTCTTGCTTGCCTTGACGTGTGGGAGGTTATCCAAGATCATCTTGATCATTAAACCCCACGAGCAAGATTAGGACCAAGATTTTGATTTGTGCTCAAACTTGGTGCATTATTCCTTCAAGTCGAAAAAGGTCAAACTTTGATGTCAATCCCTTGGATTGAAGGTTGGAATGGGTTCCTGACTACCATAAGGAGGTGCATTTCAAGTTTCATGGTGTTTGGTGCAGCCGATCAAACGTTTGATCAATTTTGCTTTTGAGTGCGTGGTTGTTCTTGCTTTGTTCATCCAGGTCCAGTACTACCAACCATCTGAGCGGTAGCACTGCCCCATCGGTACTACTGCCCTTGTAGTGGTAGCATTGGCCAGAACAGTCTCCTCTAATTTGCTTTAGGCTAATTTGCGAGAGTTCTTGGTTGGATTGTTTTGAGTGGGGGATAAATTTATTTTTGGATCATTCACCCCCCTCTGGTCGTCATTGCGGTCCTTCACTATTGTCGTCAAACATGATCTTGTCATGATGACCACTCCCGATTTCAAATGTGGTGATTATCTCCCGATTTCAAATGTGGTGATTATCTTTCAGTTTCTGGTCATGTGTTGAGTGCATCCATTATTCAACACCCAATGCCGTCCATCGGTTTTGTAGTTCACCTATAAAAAAAGATCAAACATTTTTAAGTACCCAAATTTGTTTGGGTCCTTGAAGGTTAGTAACCAAGACTTTTGGCACCCAAATGACATTCTTTCTACTACCGAGTATAGGAGTGCCAACAAATTTTTTAATAATTTTTCTATTGCTATTTTTCCTAAGAACATAGCATGAATCATAAATGTTATTCTTAGGAGCTTTACCTAATGGGCAATCATTTGCTATATATCCCACATCATGGCACTTATAGAAAAGCTTCCCATTTGATTTCACAAACCTTGGAGCTTTGTTGTTCATTTTATTACCCTTGTTGGGAATAAACCCAAGGCCTTCTTTGTTGTATGAGCAACGTTGATTGTTCAAGATCTTGTCAAGGGTCTTCTTACCCTTGAAACACTGGTCCAAGCTCTTGCTTAGCTTGCTCACTTGCTCCTTTAGCTCATTGTTCTCAACAATTAAATTTTCATGAATAGTAATTGAACTAGAGCATGAGCTAGAAAGCATATCAAGAAGATCATCACATGAAGTGGATGTGTTAGATTTAGATATACAACAAGGATCATTTTCTAGTCTAGGCATATCATCAAGAATATTGCAAGTAATGCCTATGTCATTTTGAGACTTTGAATGATCCTTGAGAAGGTGAGTCTCATGAGCTTCCTTTAACTCCTCACAAGAATCCTTAAGAGAGAGATATTCCTTTCTCAAGGCTTTATGCTTGGACTTATCCTTGTCAAAGTACTCATTCAAGTCCTCAAGAATATCTATTAGCTCGTCATAAGTTGGCTCATCATCGTCATTTGATTTTACCTTATGATCTCCTTTTGCCATGAGACAAAAAGGAGTGACGAATGGTGAAGAAGTCTCCTTGTTGGCGACACCGGTAAGGCCCTTCTTTTTGGAAGTTTGTCATCATCGGATGAGTCAAAATTCGAATACTCCTCTTCAGAATCCCACTCTCCAATGTGGGCCTCACCCTTACCGTCCTTGTGAAGCTTCTTGAAGAGCTTCTTCTTCCCTTGAAAAACCTTCTTCTTCTTAGGTGACTTGGCTTTGTTATCCTTCTTCTTGGGACATTGAGAGTCAATGTGCCCCTTCTCATCACACTCGTAGCACCGAATGTTGGTATAGCGGTTGTTGCTAGAGTGTTGTCCCTTCTTGAATTTATGAGGGACGCTTGAGCTTGAGCGCCTCTTCATAAATCTCCTCATTCTCCTCACGAGGAGAACCATCTCCTCCTCGATGTCGTCTTCAAAGTCTTCAAGCGGCTCATCGCTTGACTCCGTGTTTGCCTTGAAGGCAATGTTCTTCTTCTTTGGAGAGCTTTACTCTAAAAGCTCCTCCTTGTCCTTCTTGTAAAGCTCATTGGTAATGAGGTTTCCAAGAAGTCCAGTTGGCGTCATCCTTGACAACTCGGGTGAGTTGAGGAACAATGTCACCAAGGTCTCATATTTGTCTAAAAGAGCCCTAAGCATCTTACGAATAACATCAAGATCGGTTAGTGACGCCCCAAGGCCTTTGAGCTCATTCACTATGTTATTGAGCCTTGAGTACATCTCATTGATGTTTTCATGGAGTAACACAAAAAAACTCTCATATTTGATCCTAAGCATATGCAATTTGGTCTCTCTGACCGAGGATGTTCCTGCATGGATTTTCTAGAGGGTAGTCCAAATTCATGAATGGTGTCAAGATTGTTCACTCGATTGAACTCATCCGTGTTCAAGGCTCAAAATAGAGCATTCATTGTTTGAGTATTAAGATGAGAATTTCGCTCTTCTTGATCAACCGTGAGTGTGGGATTTAATTCGGTAGCGAAATCCGCATCTACAATTCTCCATATGCTAGGGCTCATGGCCTTCAGATAAACAGACATGCGTATTTTTCAATACGCATAATTTGTGCTATCAAAGAAAGGTGATTTGCCTATAGATACCCCATCGCTAGCCATCCTTTACTCTCTATGCGGTAAAGCCCCAAAAGAGAGTCCAAGCTCTGATACCACTTGTAGGATCATGGATAACTGACTAGAGGGGGTGAATAGGATGTTTTAAAATTCTTCGACTTTAATTGCAATAAACAATCAATCTAAGCAAGAATTATGATTTTTGGTAATTAAAGCCTAAATCCTCTAAGTTTCGCTAAGTGCACCAACAAACTAAGTCTAATCAACTAAGCAATCCTAAGCTCAAGATCAACATGGTAAGCTAGCTAGGAATGTAAATTGCACAAATTGAATACAAGTAATAAAACCTCAAGAGAAGATGAATACAAAATTTATCCCATGGTCTCGGAGACTTGCCGGTCTCCCCTAATCCACGTTGAGGTAACTTGACCAACTCAAGCTGGCTCCTTTGAGCAAATGAGCCTCCCTCGATCACTATGGTAGCTCTTCCCCGCTCCAGGTAGGTGAGCTCTGGCCTTCACAAACCACCGGGATTTATCACAAGCTCCTTTGAGAAAGTCACCGGTTCTCTCGCCTTCAAGCCATTTAGGAGGCGCCAACCTCTAAGAGTAACAAGTCTTGACACTTGCTTGATGTCGATTCAAGTGTCTAAAGGCTCAAATAATAAATGCACACTTGAATGCTCCTAGCTCTCTCAAAATGAGAATTTAATACACAAGAGTGAGTTGGAGACTTGATAAAGCTCAAATATGTTCAATGAGGTCCAAGAGTTACTCTAGGATGCAGGTGTGGGGGTATTTATAGCCCCAACCAACATTTCCAACCGTTGGAACATAATTAAAGAAAAATCCAGCATTTTCGGTGCTACCGCCCATTTAGGGCCGGTAGCACTGGACCCATGTCCAACGGTTGGCTCAGTGCATTTAATGCACCCCTAGTAGCCATTGCTACTGAGGGCCGATGCTATCGCCCAACTAGGACCGGTAGTACCGGTCCTATTTTTATTTTGCTCGGCCAAAAGGTCTCTCTGGAAAAAATGCACGAGTCATTGGGCCGGTGCTACCGCTTGGCCGCTAGCACCGCACCTACATGGCCGATAGCACCGGCCTGGAAAATCAGCCGAGAGACCCTTTTATGAAAACGCACCACCACTGGGGCCGGTGCTACCACAGATGCGGTAGCACCGCACCCACATGGGCGGTATGACCGGCTTAACTGAATTTTCTTTGAAAATTCAAGATGACTCAATGCAAAATCAAATATGAATTCAAGTATGCAAGATTTGAGCCATTAGACTTTGATCAACATCAAACTACAAGTCAAGACCCCTCTTAATAGTACGGCACCTATTCTACCAATCCAATCTTTCGTCAAAACTCCAAGAGCGACAAAAGCTATGAAATGGTCCTTAATTTTATACCTTGGCAATTTAACTTGACGTGTTGATCTTCTTTTAGCTTCTTTTCCATGCTTCATTACTTGCCATGTCGAGGACCAATCTATTTTCAATAATCTCAAAAAAATATTAGTTATTTAATCATGATTGTCATTAATTACTAAAACCAAAACGAATCGGGGACCTAGATGCTTTCACCAACACCTACTAAAGCCTAAGCAAAGACCAACATTTATAATAAAAATATTTTTGAACTTCCATCTTATATTGCGTTGATTTTCTGATTTTCTTAAGATGCATGTTCCAACTGCTCCAGGTTTTTCTTTTTTTTCATGTAACTACTGGTAAATTTGATAGCTAGTTAATAGATTAGTGGTCATCTACTCACCTCACAATATGAGCACTATTCTTTAGTCCTGAAATGGCACTTTGGGTAAATTGAAGCAGCTCTTCACGTTTCACCTACATGTGTATAGAAACAGAATATTATTTGACAAGAATTTCAGTTTTTGCAAAGTTTACCAACTTGTGAATCAGAGTCAATTTTTCTCCTAATAGAAAGACATTAAAAATGGGAAATTATAAACAATATTTTGTCCTCTCCATAAAAAATAGCCATAATCTAGGGACAGTGGAGCAGAAATATAAAAGTCAAGCCAACATCCGAAATTAGTGAACAAAGAAGCATAATAATAACCTATTATGCTGAAATTGCCACAAGCAATATGTTGTACTTAATGAGTTTGGAGAGGCAAATCCTTGTGCATGTGTTGGACTTGGTGGTGGACTGTGTATCCATCGAAGCTTTGGCACTTGATTCGTTCAAGTAAAAGTTTCCGACTTGTTACTCTTGGAGGTTGCCGCCTCCTAGACGTCTTGGAGTTGTGTTGGTGATCTTCTCAAGCTTGTGAGAAGGCTCAGTTGCACGTGAGTGGCTTGGTTCTCGCTATCTCTGGAGTGTAGAAAGAGCAACCCTAGTGGATTCAAATGTTGCCTTAATTTATGGAACCAGTCTAATTCGTTTTGTCTTATCCTAACGTGGATTAGGAGAGACCGATAAGTCTCCGAACATCACGGTAAAAACATCATGTGTCATTGTGTTTTGTTGTCTTGTGTATATTTATATTCTTGCTATTTACATTTCTAGAATTAAATTGCTTGCTTATCACTCTAGGATTGCAAACCTTGACATATACTTAAGTTATTGGTGTACATAGTTGAGACTAGTTGATTTAAGCTTTAATTTTGCAAAACCGATTTGATTTACAATTCTGCGTAAAACTGAATTTTACCTAAATGATTTGATAATTTATGCAATCGGTGTGGTTTGAATAAAAAAATTGTTACATATCAAGTATGTTAATCTATGCTTGCGTGCGCGTGTGCATAAGAGAGAGAGAGAGTACAGGGCTTGTTATTGGACCAAGAGCTGCGTGCAGGGAGGAGGCGGAATCTCTGGAAGATGCAACATCGCAACCTATTGCAATAAATCCTACAATCCAAGATATAAGTTTAATATATATTAGAATAAGAAATAACACGTGGAACATATAGCAAGTTTTTTTTAGAACTCAACATAGCTATACACACATGCTTATCGGTTGCTAATTCAAATGCTTTCGTGACAATGGTCTTATGTGGAAAGAAAGAGTGTAAATTAAATATATTGGCAATTAAAGCATTTGTGTAAAACTAATTATTTGATAACCTCATCAAATCACAATTAGCTAATATATGTGTTGATAAATATAATATTTCTCTTTTTTCAAATTTAATATAATTAACAAAAAGAAATTTCAAACACGGCAAGCAAATTAACTTAAGCATGATGTCACATTGAAAACATTTTTTTGCTTTATTATACTTCACATGTAGTTCTAAATTTGTATTATCTATTTTTTTACGATTAAAACATCAGCTGAGCTTATCTTTTGCTCATCAAACTGTACTTTCATGATTTAAAAAGAAATGCAGATACACGTGATTCTCAAGTGTCCAGAAGAAAAAATGCAGATACACGTGATTCTCAAGTGTCCAGAAGAACAAACTTTGCAGAATTTGTTGCGTAACCAACGAAGCAATCAATCACCTTCAAAGTGTTAAAAGGAACCTCGCTATCGAATAGTCCGGTGTTCCCGAACAGATCTAAAATTGGAGAACAGAAAGAGAGAGACACAGATATATGGGAGCGACTGAATTTTTTATTGCTTTCAGACTACTTGTACATAGGGGGGACCCCCTCCTCCTTTTATAGCGCTCACCTAGGGTTTCGGCTAAGGGACCACCGTGGGCTTTCTATTGGGCCACGTGGTTTCCCAACACTCCCCCTTGGGCCCTTTGCCGCGAGATGCATATGCCTCATTAAAACTCCAGAAAAACCCAGTGGGAAAAATACTTGGAGAAAGAGTACATAGCATACGCTTACTATGTTGCACGAATTGCCTCGTTAAAACCTTATGCAAGAAAACTTCATGAAAAACCTGCTAAGGAAAAAGAGTACAATTCACCCAACTTCAATTGCTAATCTTCGAGACTCATGTTGGGTATTCATAATTCATCTTCGAGATTTATATGGGAGTATGTGAAATATCTCCCCCTGAAACCTGCACTTCTCTAAGTCTCATCATCCCAATTCCTTTTACGCACCTTTCAAAGGTAGATGCTGGGAGTGATTTAGTGAACAAATCTGCAAGATTTTCACATGACTTAGTATGCAATATCTTGATCTCGTTCATCTTATGCAATTCGTGAGCATAGAAGAACTTGGGGTTGATATGCTTCGTGAGATTGCTCATCACATAACCCATCTGTGCTTGGGCAACACAAGCTGCATTATCTTCATAAATGATTGTGGGAGTTTGCTCAATGTTCAAGCCACATGACTTCTGGATGTGGTGAACCATTCTTCTGAGCCATGCACATTCACGAGATGCTTCATACAAAGCAATGATTTCCGAGTGGTTTGTCGACGTCGAGACAAGAGTCTGCTTAGACGAGTTCCAAGAAATTGATGTTCCTCCACATAGGAAAACATAGCCAGTTTGGGATTTGCCAGTATGTGGGTCTGATAAGTACCCAACATCGGCGTAGCCAACCAAATTCAATTCATTGTTTCTTCTGAAAAACAGACCGAGGTCTTTGCTTCCTTGGAGGTAGCGGAAGATGTCCTTGATCCCTTTCCAATGCCTTTTGGTGGGTTCTGCACTGTACCGGGCTAGCAAATTCACAGCGAACGCAATGTCCGGCCTAGTGCTATTCGCAAGGTACATGAGCGCTCCAACCGCAATCAGATATGGGAATTCTGCTCCCAGGACTTCCTCCCCCTCTTCTCTAGGTCTATATGGGTCTAGGTCTACTTGGAGTGACCTTCCGACCATTGGAGTCTTTGCAGGATATGCTTTTTCGAATCAAAACCTTTCCAACACTTTCTGCGTGTAGGTTGATTGGTGTACCAAGATTCCTCCTTGGACATGTTCAAGCTGCAAGCCTAAACAAAACTTGGTTTTACACAAATCCTTCATTTCAAACTCAGACTTCAAGTATGAGCATGCTTCTTCAATTTCTTTATCCGTCCCAATGATATTCAAGTCATCTACATAGACGGAGATTATACAGAATCCATTCGGGGATCGCTGTATAAATACACATGGACAATCTTCGCTGTTTGTGTAGCCTTTCTTGCAGAGAAAATCACTCAAGCGATTGTACCACATTCTTCCTGACTGCTTTAGCCCATACGGTGATTTCTCCAATTTCACATCAGATAGGTTTCTATTTGCTCCGTCTTGGTTGGGATAGGGATTCCTTCCGATACTTTCATGTATATCTCGAATCCAAGTTTCCATACAAATATGTTGTGACAACATCCATTAGCTTCATTCTCAACTTCAAGTTGATCGCCATTGAGATCAAATATCTAAAGGTAATTCCTCCCATGACCGGAGAATAGGTTTCTTCATAATCAACTCCGGACGTTGAGTGAAACCTTGAGCTACAAGCCTTGCCTTGTACCTTACAACCGTTGTTTTCATTCCTCTTCGAACAAAGACCCATTTGTGACCTACGGGTTTATATGGGGAGGTGTGCGGCATACTGGCCCAAACACCTCTCTTGTTCGAAGAGACTAACTCGCATAATTGCCTTTTCCATTCTTCCCAATCTAGCCTTTTCTTGCACTCTGCTAGAGATGCAGGCTCGGGATCATGATCAATGATCGAGGCAATCTTCTTTGCAAGTATGCATCAACGTTGGTCGTTGCTCTATTCAGGATTCTCTGTTATTACAAAGTTTATGGCCATTTCTTCATGGGGTGCTTCATGCACTTCTACTTGCTCTTCACTGCTATTCCCTATCGCAGAGCAAGTTCCTTTAGCTTTCATCGCCTATGTGTGCGCACACATTATTTCCGGCCGCTTCCTACAGTGGAAGGTTCAAGTTTGGAATTGCCTTTCCTGTTGGCTTCTTCCCAGTGCCAAGTCTCAACTGGCTCCCCTTCATTCCTTGGGGCATTTCCGTGATTGGTTGTGGTAAGTCCTCTGCTTGATTTTCTCCAGACGTCTCCGGTACTTTGGGTTTGAGGAGCCGATTTCTGCTCTTTTCTTTGAGGCCTCGAGCAGGTTGAGGGATACCTTCTATTTTCTTTGGTATTTCCACCCTCTCGGTGCATTCCTTGCGGGTACATGCGACTTAACCACGCCCTTCGATCACAAAAATGATCGACAGTTTATTTGCTAAATTCTGCAAATCAATTATCTTCTGGACTTCTTGATTTGCTTCATTAGTGCGGGGTCATGTGCGGGATCCGGTGGAATGCCATATGATTTCCGGCATTTTTCATCCGAAGGTTGATTTTCTCCCTAATGACGGAAACGATCCTCGTCAAAGATGCAATCGAATCGGGTCAGATGCGATCTCTCAATCATGGGTTCCAAATACCTGATTATGGATGCACTCTCATAACCAACGTATATCCCAGACTTGCGGAGAGGGCCCATTGCAATCCGCTGAGAGGGTGACATAGATACATATACCATACACCCAAATTTTCTAAGATGGGAGATCTCCGGGATGATCCCGTGCACAAGCTGCATAGGAGAATGGATGTTGTAGGCCGACGGTCTAAAATTGATAAGAGCTGCTGCGTGCAGGACTGCGTGTCCCCAACAAGTGTTGGGCAAGTTAAAACTCTGCAAAAGTGGTCTGGCAATGAATTTAATCCTCTTTATTAGTGCTTCAGCTAGTCCATTCTGCGTATGGACGTGCGGTACGGAGTGCTCAACTAATATCCCTGTTGCCGTGCAATAATCATCAAATGCCTTTGAAGTAAATTCTCCGGCATTGTCCATTCTAATGGACTTCACGCGATGATCAGGGAAAGCATTCTTAATTCTTATGATCTGCGAGATCAGCTTTGCAAAAGCATGGTTTCTTGTTGATAATAAGCATACATGCGACCATTTCGAGGAAGCATCGATGAGCACTATAAAGTATCGAAACGGCCCTGACAAGGGCTGAATCGGGCTGCAAATATCCCCTAGATGCGTTCCAGGAATGCAGGGATTTCACTTTGCACTTTCATGACAGAGGGTCTAGTTATTAATTTCCCGGTGGCACATGCAGGGCACACAAAATCTTCATGATTCGGAAAACTTTTAACATTAATGCCATGACCTTGTGAGTTGTTCACTATATTTCTCATCATTCTAAGACCAGGATGACCTAATCTACCATGCCATAAAGAAAATAACTCAGAGCTTCTAAAAACAGTCTTCAAGGAAGTATACACTTCGGGTGCATGAATATTCGTGTAGTACAACCCAGATTCATATGAGGGACATTTTTCTAATACCATTTTTCCACATACCGCGTGCTTCACAATGCACAAGTATCTGTTGCAGGAGTTGTCAATCTCAGATGCTGGACTTGTCAGTTGCAGCCATTCTCGCATTCTTTGCTATTTTCTTCGTTGGTTTCTACATGAAAACCATTGGCGCGGATGTCTTTGAAGCTTAAGAGAGTGTGCGTTGATTCAGGGTACAAAAGGGCTTCTTCGATTACCAAAATTGTACCCATAGGCAATATAATAGTGGCTCTTCCTGAGCCGATTACATATGAGTCGCTTCCTACGATCGTAGTAATCTTTCCAGCGTTCTTCGTGATCGACTGGAAGTATTTAGACTCTCTTAAGATGGTATTTGTTGTGCCACTATCAACAATGCACATCTCTTCCATTTGGGCGCTACACGATTTCTAGATAAAAAAATATATAGTTCCAATCAGATAGAGGCAAAATAATTCAAATATTGCTTGCAAATTTGAAGAATACTGGAATAAAGAATAAATTGCATATTTATTCATGAAGGAAGTATGCTCTTCTAGAGCTTACAATTCATTATTCAAAAGAAAATGCTAACAACCATAATCTAAAAAACATTAAACAGAATCTGTAAAATATGCATTAATTTCTGCTTCTATGTCATCGGCAGAAGTTTTCTCTTCATTTGCCATAATAATGGCTGCAGCATCGATGTCCAGGCTATTCTGTGAGAATGAGACAAGTGGGGTATCTACATCCATGACATCATCATCACCGATGTTGACGAAGTATGCCTCTGCGGGGGCGTTTTCCTTTGCCTTCCTCTTAGCCTGATATGCGTTGATCACTTCCTTGGATTCTCGACATATCTTCGACCAATGTCCCCAAGTGCCACACTTGAAGCACGTTTGGTTCTGCTATCCATACGGCTTGGCGTGCGTCTTTTCTTTGTCATCCCTCTTCATAGGGGCTTTGCACTTTCCTTTGGCCTGAGACCTCTCTTTTCCACCCTGTTTGCCCTTCTTTCTATTAATGGGCTTTCTCACCTTGTAGCTATTGGCATTGACTTCTGTGTCAGTGCCTCGTCCAGGTGGCTGCAAGACATAATTCTTGCGTAGAACATCGTCTTGCGATTCCGCAACTTGCATTACATCAATCAGTTCGCTATACTCCTTGTATGCGTCCTAACGATAGCTACGTGCACTCTGGATAGCATTTGGGTGGAAGGTGGAGAGGGTTTTTTCAATCTTCTCCTCATCAGTAATCTTCTTGCCACATAGGGAGAGATTGGTACAAATTCTGTGCAAGGCAGAATTGTACTCGGCCACTGTTTTAAAGTCTGCAAATCTCAGGCGTACCCAATCTTGCTGTGCTTGGGGCAAGATGGTATACTTGAGCTTTTCGAACCACTTCTGAAGTGCAGTCCAAAGCTCAAGTGCACTCTCCTCAGCCATATATTCATTCTTCAGAGTGGCTGAGAGGTGGTGCCCGAGAAAGTGTAGGGCTTGATCGTTCTGCTCTGCGGTAGGTTTCGCGTCCTGCGAGGACCCTAGACCAATCGCTGCACGGAGCTCCTTACCCGCAAGAACGATCTTCACGTCCGATGCCCAAGTGAGGTAGTTCTGACCGTGCGGGGCCAGTTCTTCAAACTCACGATTCACGATGCCGGACATCTGCATGTTTTCAAAAATTCCGACATTAGATTACTGCGTGTAATCTAATAGAAAATGGTTGCAAAAGCACAAAGTGCAGAAAAATTAAATTGCTATGCATTGCAATATCTTAAATAAAGCAACGGATTCAAAATTAAAACAGAGCCAAATAAATCTTCTTGATTTTTTGGCAATTTTTCAAAATTTTCTGCAATTTTTCAAAATTTTCTGCAATTTTTCAAAATTTTCTGCAATTTTTTTTCCTTTTTCCTTTTCTTTCTTTTCTTTTCTCTTCTTCCGGCCGATCCGGCCCGCTGGGCCTTGCCTTTTTTTTTCTTTCGGGCGCTGCGGCCACTGGGCCTTGCTTCTTTTAGGCCCATACGTGCGTGCGTGACGGCTAGGGTAAAAACCCTAGCCGCCACAGCTTGCTGCGCCTCCTTCTCCCCTTTGCGCACTCGCGCGGGCGGGCGAGCGGTGGCGAGCTGCGTCGCTGCGTCTTGGCGATGTCGGCGTCGGCGCCGCTGCGCTGCGGGCCCGGGCGGCGAGGCCATCACCACTGGTCGGTCGCGACGCTGGCGAAGGCGTCGTGTGCGGCGTCCGCAAGCGGCCGGCAGCGCGACATGGCGAGCCGGCAGGCGGCGGCGGGCGGCGGCAACCGCCGTGTGTGGCGCAAGCACGCCGCGGGCATGAAGCGACACCAAGGGCCGAGGCGCGGACAAGACCGAGGCGACGCCGAGCTCGTGCACGGCCGCGAGCCGGTAGCCGAGGCGCGATGGCACCGCGGCCTCGTGCGCGCTGTGGCGCGAGGCGAGGACGGCATCGGGCCGGCCGCGAAGCGGCGTGGAGGCGAGGCCGAGATGCGGCGGCTCGGGCCTGGCTGCGGCGCGGTGGGCGCGAACGCGGGCGCGTGGGCGGCGGAGGCGACGACGCAGATCGAGGCGTGGCGGCGGTAAGCCGGAGGCCGATGCGCGGCGGGCGGCTGCTTGCCGGCGGCGCGTGGTGGCCGGACCGAGGCCGGGCGAGGCGGCGCCGGCGGCGCGCGCGGCGGCCGGACCGAGGCCGGCGAGGCGGTGCCGGCGGCGCGCTTCGGCGGCCGAACCGAGGCCGGCGAGGCGGCGACGGCAGGCGACGACGGCTGCGTGCACAAAGCGGCGGCGACGGCGCCATCGGCGACGCGATGCGCGGCGCCAAGACCGAGGCAACGTCGATTTCTTTCCCTTTTTCTATGATGAACAGTAAAAACCGTAATCGTAGCCGTGCTAGTAGTCTTCGAGTGATCGCCGTGTAACCGTACACGTGATTTAAAGCGGTACAAGATGCGAGGATAGATGCATGCATAGAAACGACAAGCGCCTAGATTCAATTGCAAAATCCTACATTTCTCACCTTTCAAATCGAACTCGGTAGAGCTTCAGGTCGATAACGTGTTAAGGAACCTCGCTATCGAATAGTCCGGGGTTCCCGAACAGATCTAAAATTGGAGAACAGAAAGAGAGAGACACAGATATATGGGAGCGACTGAATTCTTTATTGCTTTCAGACTACTTGTACATAGGGGGACCCCCTCCTCCTTTTATAGCGCTCACCTAGGGTTTTGGCTAAGGAACCACCGTGGACTTTCTATTAGGCGACGTGGTTTCCCAACACAAAAGTCTCGGAAGGAGTAACAATTCCATTCCTTTAAAAAAGAGACATGTTTTTGGAGTGTCGTCACGTTAGCAATATCAGTATATGCCGTCACATGCCCCCCTTACATTGCAAAAATATGCATGCGAGAAAATTTGCACGACAAATATGTTTTTTGCTGAAATATTGATACCAATATTAGAGTCTGAAAGTTTTCCTAATTCTTCTGTAAGAAAAAATAATAATCTAGAAAACAGAAAACTGCAGCATGTATGAAGGACTTACAGGTAAAGACCCATAGAAACAGAAGAGCAGTCACCAGCGACAGCTGCAGAGAAGCTGCTGCCGACAGTCGTCGCCGCCGGCGATTACTGCTTCTGAAGCCGTGTGACTGTGAACACGCACCTCACAAATAGCATCACATGAGTTCAATTAGCTCGGGGAAGAGCTACATATGAAGACGACGTCCTCTCTCTGCAATAGATGATACTAGTCCTTGGCACATTTGTGACTGATGTGCCATGGGTATTAATGGTCACTTTTTTCTTTGATTCTGGTTTTCTATATATATTTATTGAAATTATGAGAGAAGAAATTGGAATAAGACAGTGATAGAGAACAAAATCAAGCCACCTGTTGAATAGCTCTGTGGTGGTCCTTGTGTTTGCTCGGCAGAAACTAAACCACATTTTAATAGGAACCAGGCTTGAAAAATATAAAACAAAACTCAGATAAAATTGGAGAACAATCTAAGTGTAATTCTTTTTTTGAGGAATACACATCTAATTCTACTAGCTGCTAAACAGACTAGGATCTGACGAACTTATGAAACTGAAAACAAAGGAATGGATCAAAAATGAGTTTGAATCATCAATTCAGCTGTTTGTGGAAACATAAACAAAGGAAGACTAACAACAATATGTAAAAAAAAAGGAAACATGAACTGAAAACATTGGAGGCTATCACGATTACTAGTTCACTCGCACACCACAAGTTGCAAACAATAGCAATATCTGTGCAAACATGCATCAATTTTCATTACAGGAAAGATGAATCAACAAACACACGGAATCAAACTACAGTGATAATTTACTGTTACACAAACACACACGCACATATACCATAATTTACAATACTTGCACACAATCACAAATAAGAGGGTATCCAGGATGTTCTTATCATTTCTTCTTAGCAGACTCCTTAGCATTCTTCCTCTCTTCCTCCAACTTTACAAACAGGCTGCCATCATAGACTGCCCTGACAGTGTCCTTGTGAAGAAACCCTTCCTTGTCTTTACAGAGGAAGTACAGCAATTTCCACTCTGTGAAACCACCCACCCTGCAATTTTTCCCAAAAATCGAGCTCAAAAGAGCACTAGTTACATTTTCCATTGTTCCTAACTCCAGATGAAAACTTACCATCCTTTGAAATCTTTAGGCTCCCTGTTTCCTTTAAGCATCCCCTGCAGCTCTTTTCCTGTCAGGGCATCAGGCCTGGTGTGGGCATGCTTCTTAAATATCTCCTCAAACTTTTCAGGAACAAACCTGCAAGTTGACAGATTGTAAAGTTAGCAAATCTGCAGCCATGTTAGTCTATTGCATTATTTTTGTACCTCTAGATAAAACATGTGCCGTTAATTGCAAGACAGATTATAAAGTTAGCAAATCTGCAGCCACATCTCAGCGATACTTTTATCTCATGCGTCTCACGTTGAGCAGCTGACCAGCTGTTAATTGCTGAGTTTGGCAGTGTGGCATCACTTGCTTCAGAGCTTAGACAAAGGGCAAAAGAACAAAGACAACATATCACTCCCAGCTGCTTCCTTTAACCTTTTGTTCACATCAAGAAGTGGTTTGAGAATCGTGCATCCATCCCCCGTGATAAAAGCGGCGCTTCTTTTGTTTTGTTTAGCAATTCGCATCTCCCTCTTCGAGCTCTTTTACCGTGGATTAAAATCAATATAAGCCGTTCATTCCTTTGAATATAATGGTTGAGATCAATTTAGATCTAGTTATACTACCACCTGTAGTATTGGTAGTAAAATTGAAAGAGAGGTAAAAGGGTAAAAAATTCCGTTATACTATCTGTCCTCTACGGTAAAACACGTCTTGTGATCCTGATGAATGACGGATGAATGGATAAGGAGTCTTTGAAGATCAACAGGTATTCGGTGAATCCAAAACTATAAACGAATTAGGAAAAATATAAAATACCCCTGATAAATGGATAGAAAAAGTCTAAAATACCCTTGAGAATGGATGGTTAGATTTGATTTCTACTACCACTACTTACTACCTATGTAATCCACTGTAAAATTTCTCCCCTCTTCGCGCATTACTTTACGGTTGGCTGCTTGTTTAGTTTCCCCTGTCTTGAGTAAAGTACAATCAAAAGTGATTGACTCTAATAAAAAACTAGATTCTTGCATAGTGGCATGATCTGTCCTAGGCCCTGTTTGGTAGAGCTCCAGATTCTGGCTCCACCTTAGATCTGAATCTTGTAGGCTAAAATAAATAGAATTAAATTTATATTTTTAGTCTAAAATTAAATAAAATGACCTACCTAAACACTCTTAATATACCCACAGATCCAACTTCGCGAATCTGTGGAGTTACAAATACCCAACTCCACTAGATCCATGAATCTGGTAGAGCTGGAGCCGTACCAAACACGCCCTTAGGATCATAACATCGATGGTGATGGGTATAACATAGGTAGCTAACCTTCCATGGGCATCGTACACGCCTGAATCGCTTCCATGCTTGCCTTTGTGGATGTTCTTTACGTAAATGGGGAACTTGAAAGCTGGAGCCTTCTCGTTCTCCTGCAGTAGCACAAGAATAATGGAAAACGAGTCAGCATCACAAACGATCTTTACACCTGAATCGATCCCCATTTCATGTCACGGTCCCAAAGTCCTATTGAAAAGCGATCAACCAAAAGGCGTGGCTCCACTTTGTTCAGTACTCACAAATCACGACAGAAATGCAGTAGAATTAATGTAGCATGTGTATGCGATAACACATGTCCCCGTAGCTTTGCTTCCTGCCTGTTTTCTTCTCCTTTTCTGACAAAAGGGGGCATCTTACCAGTTGCAATATGTGTTGTCACGTACATATCCTCACGTCAGGAATATGTTTTTTTAGCTTTTTTTTTATGATACACTAAATTCAATATGGACCGTTCATTATTTTCGATCCAATAGATTAGATTAGTTAGTATTTATTTATACTTCTTCTAGCAGTAGAGTAGTAGAAATACCCTTAACAAATCTACTGATAAATCTGATTTTTACTACTCACTGTATACTACCAGTATTATACACCGTGAAATTTCTCTCTTTTTTTCATCCAGTTGTCTAATCATATAGTAAATGACACTGCTCAAAATTCTGAATCAAGTATGTATGAATGTGTCATCTTTTTACCAAGAGGTACGCTAGCTGCAGAAAACTTGCTGATTTCGTAACATCTCAAGGCTTTTATCTTCGCTTTGTCCAAGAAGGCTAACCTGTTTAGGATGTTTGTCTTGTTCTGAAATGGTCACAGGATCACAGCTACCAGGCTGTTCGCCCCCACACACATGGACATGGCAAACTAACTTGTGATAAATGGCAAACTAACTTGTGAAAGAGGAATGGCGATAAATGGCAAACGACCTTAGCATCTTTCTAGTTTGTGCGCTGTTCGTCTACTGAAATCTTGTGAAGCAAGTGAACAACAATAACCAAATTGACCCAAAAACAGCTCTGAAGAATCTAGAAAACAACAACGCAAAAAAGCAATTACACCAAGAACAGTAGAACAGTGTGTACATTTCCATCATCCAGAGATAGAGAGATTGTGCATACCGGTATCGTCTTGGGTCCGAGGAAGCCGTTGATGAAGGCGGCGCTGGCGGCGGACAGCGCGACTCCGCACCCTATCGCGCGGAACCCTGCAAGGCAACAGTCCACAAACAAACAAACACCCTTACTTAATTAGGTCCTACGTACTGGCATAGCAGTACGCACGCAGTACAAAATAAATGGGGACGCAGAGACGAACAAAAAGCTACAGACGTCGCCACCGGCCGTACGCGCCGTGCTAGCAAGGCGTCAAAAACTAATTAAGCGCCGTACATCCGGAGAAGTGATGACTATTCTGGTATTTTTCCATATTTTTTTTTCAAATTTAGCCTCCTTTTGACTAAAATTACAAATCCAGTCTCCTTTCGATCAGAATTATAAATCTAGTTTTCTCTATCGTACTCCTGCGTTCACGTTTCCCCTACCACGAGAACTGGCCTACCGTGCCCCGGGAGCGCGAGGGAGCCCACCTGCCATAGCAACCGGGCGTGGGAAGCGGCCTATTATGGCCAACGAGCGTCCTGCGGTGCGGTAGGGGAGTGCAGAAGCACGTTGAAGAGAGCTAGATTTACAATTATGATCGAAGGGGAGCTAGATTTTAAAAAATATAAGATAAAAGGTGCTAGAAAAGTCATCACTTGGTGAAACGCAAAAAAATCACGAGATTCGCGTGTTCTATCTGCAAGAGATAATATCGAGATGATATGAGATGAGATGTCGGTGGTCGGTCACCTTCGTAGGTCTCGGAGGGGTAGATGACGCCGTCCTTGTTCCTGTCGAAGAAGGCCACGTGCCTCTGCAGCGGCGTCATCTCGGAGTTGTACACCTCCGCCATGGACTCGCTGCCGCTCCCTAATAGCAACGCATGGAGAGTAAGCACCGTGGCTACAAGCGCCAAAGATTTGCCGCAGAGCGCGTGCAGAGCCATGGTGGATATGGATATTTCCTTGCTTGCTTCTTGGGGGAGCTAGGGGACTCACCTGCAGTGTCCGCAGATTTGGAGGCCATGGAGACGACGAGGCGAGGGGGGGAGAGTGAGAGAGACGATGCGAAGGTGGCGTGGAGAGGGAAAGAAGAGAGAACAGTTTGCGATGGCTTGTGGGTCGCGCACTGGTATCTGGCGCGTGAGTGGGGTATATATGTACTCGCCCGACGTACCAAACACAGCAGCGTTTTTTCCTTAATTTTGCACGTATATATCATCATGTCGGTGTGCTTTTCTGCAAGGCAGGGGATTCACATCGCGCGCGGCATTGCAGTTTGCAACACCCTGTGCGACGTCGCACGCGGAAAAACGCGTATCTCGGCGTGCGAACGCCGGCTCTTGCATGCGCTGCTATATAAAAAAATGGTTGTGCAGCTTCTCGCGTCGCGTGTTGTTCCGATCGAACTTAATTTCTTTGCAGTGTCCGGCTGGTCGCTCACGGGCGGATCGTGCTCGTGCGTGCGTGTTTTGTGATGGTGTTTGCACCAAAATTCGGCAAGATAATTAAAATCAGGCAAATAGAATTAAAGATATGGAAGCTAACGGATGTTTGGAAAGAATCCGAAACGTTTGGTGAATTGTGAGATTTTAAAGGAAACAACCTCTCGAGATAAGGCCGATACGGATACGGATCTTAAAGCGTGTTGGAGTAGGACACGATCGGCCGAAGGGTATAAAAGAAGAGCCAAGCAAGTCGCAGGAGGGACACATACAAACAACCACTTTACTTTTCATCTATTTTTTCCATCGACTAGAGTAGCTTGTGTAATTTAGCCTTTGTAATCGATTTCGATCAATAAAGTTGCGATCGCGATTGTTGATCTTCGTCAATTACACCCGTGTTCGATTTGTTCGATTTTGTTGCACATCGCCTTCTTCGAATTGATTCGCTTTATCATCCGATTAGCCTTAATCGCTAATCGACTTATCCGTTACTTTGATCTTGATCGGCTTCAAGTCGATTGAGTTTAAGCCGATTGATCTTGACGATCGGCTTGAAGTAAATTTTATTGTTTTTACCTTGTCGATTCCGAGTCAAATCGACCGCACGCCTCAACTGTGTTAAATCGTGTGTCTTTGTCGTAAACCCCGCATCAAGTTTTTGACGTAACACACTTTTGACACGCCCGGTGGGACGCGTAATGTCTTCATCGGAAGTCGATTCCGCCATCGGATCTCAACTCGGCTATAATCGTCCCAACAATGGACGATTTGTCCGCAGAACAACGCCAAGAAATTGAAGCTCGGAAAGTCGCTCTTGAAGAGATGATGCTAAGTTGCTATCGAAAACAAGACGTGGCGTTACTCAAAAATCCGCCCTACCGACGGCCGACGCTACAGGTGATGCGGGCATAAGAACAAGTAAGCCGATATCACCGCCAAGTCGAATTATCGGCTATGATTAATCAATCAGACACCACGCCTTGATAAACCAATCATCGGCTCTAGTAACAACCCTTAAGCCGATGATAGTGAATAGCGCCAAAACTATAGCTCAGAGTTGGCCTCGTCAAGAAGTCGCTAGACCCATTGGAAGTTCTCGCCAAATTATCCAATTTTTCTCAGATCGCGAGAACACGCAAAGCACGATGGCGATCCTAAACCATCGGCTATGACCTCACCTCCTACAATGATGCCCACACAACCCACGGTCATATTGCCTAGGGATCCCGGTCAAGTGGGGTGAGCCATTATCACGCTTATACCGACGCCGCAAAGTTGGATTCATCCATCAACCTTCCACCGTCGGCCCGCTTTACGCTTTTCCCCAATCACCTTCACGGTAGGTTAACTCGAGAGACATCCCCAAGAACCTATCCCGCTTAGAAACCCGGGGCCACACAGGTAGTAACATACTCGTAACCGCTTATCCGGTGCGGAACCTCAAATTAGGCATAATCGGCACGATCAATATAATCGGATGCCGACGCACAAGATAATTGGCAACCCGAGCTTGCACTCGGGGCGGGATGCGATTATGACAGACATTATCAAGAGCCCGCCATACCGGTGGCCGATAATGCTAATTGGGCCGATCAAATCTCTGCTGCTTTGAGGGATCAATTCGCATACAACCAAAAGGAAAGTTATCGGCTATAAAAAGCCGTACTCGATTACATAGATCGCATGCCTTACCCTCATAATTTCGAGTCCCGGATTTTGCCAAATTCTCCGGGATGATTCAATTACCACCTTAGAACATGTTGACGCTTTATCGCGCAATGCGGTGAAGCAACCACCGACGGCTTGAAAATTAGATTGTTTCCGTTATCTTTATCTCGGGCAAGATTTACTTGGTTTACTGCTTGCCTCCGAACGGTCCATCGTGGAACGATTTGGAAAGCCGATTCCATGAATATTTCTTTTAGGCGATCTGAGCTTAGAATTTCAGATCTCGAGTTCTGATGACGTCAAAAATTTGGGGAATCGTGACGGAATACATCAAGAGGTTTAGAGAAATTAGGAATCGTGTTTCGTTGTTACATTACCCGACAATCAACTCGCCGATTTAGCGTTTCAAGGTTTGATTCTCTTAGGGAGAAATTTGGAGGACAAGAATTCACCGACCTTAGCCATTTGTTGCATCGTATCGGCTCAAGAAAGTCGATTTATCGATAACAAAGTATTTAAAGACAGATTTAAGAACAAGAATAGCAATAATAAAGAGAAGGATAAGGCCAAGGTTAATATGGTTGAGTATTGTCCTAGTGATTCATCTAAGATGAGGAAGCGTAAATAAACATAGCCGAATGGATAAAAGGGCTAAAAATCCTTAGTCCTGTTTTGGTTGAAGCCGACTAGGAATAAGTCGGAGGTCAAATACTCTTTTGATGTTTCCAAGTGCGATCGCATGTTTGATTTGCTTCTGCAAGAAAAAATAATACGATTGCCGGAGGGACATGTAATACCATCGACCGACGAGATCAAAAAACGCAGGTATTGCAAGTGGCATCATTCTTATTCACATAACACTAATGACTGCAATATCTTCCGTCAACAGATCCAGTCTGCCATTGAAGATGGTCGGTTGAAGTTTGCCGATGAGCCGACCATGCAGGTGGACGTTGACCCATTTCCTATTAATATGGTACAATGCTCTGCTAAAGGAAAAGAGCCGATGCAAGATGAGCAGAAGAAGGATCGACAAGTCGATATGCAATCAAGCTCTGACGGCGGCCAGACACTGAAGATTACCATCGGCTCCTTACAAATAGAAGCCGATCGAGAAGGAAAAAATTCAAGGACCATTAAACCTAAGGGAATCCCGGATAGGCAAATGGTACAAAGCGTAAAAGGTTCCATTAAGGCACCAAATAAAAGCCAGTCCAACGCTCACAATTAATGGAGAAATACGAGAGGATGAATAGCCGACCATGGTACCACACCCACGGCCGGATAATTTGTATCGCATGAGAACGTGGAGAGGGCCCATAGGAGGTGTCCTTTGGCAATTTTTGCTGAAAGGAGAGTAGCGTTGCCATCACCGTATAACTGCCCGATGGAACATTATCCTCGAGACGATTGGCCGATGCAGTCGGCTAGAGATAGACTATTCGGGCCGATCAGAGAACAAGACCGAAGTCACAGAAGGCCGGTCCGTGAGAGATTATCTCAACCGGATCAAGAACAAAGCAAGCCAAGACGCACAAGACTAGTTCTAATCAAGAAGACTTGGTCGGTAAAGTACGAAAACCGGTGGAACCTAAACCTGTGTGGTGCCCATCAGCCTAAGCAAATCACAACGACGACGGCGTGAGGTTAAGGACACAAGAAATTCGTGAAGCCGATGCCGAAAGAGAGAGATGAGGTATTTAATGAGCTTCGTCCAATCAAATGCGTCAAGAGAGAATGGAGAAGAAAAGAACAGGTCGAAGAAGATTTCGAATCGGCTGATGACCTGGATTCTCCCATGATTAGGGACGATACACCTCCCATGGACATCAACATGGTGTTCACCTTGCCTACCGAGTTCAAAGTCGAAGAGAATCGCCAATGAGGCCGCTGCTCGCTTATGCTCCGGTACGTAACGCCATCTTTGAGAAACCCAAAGACGATCATCGGCATCTCAAACCATTGTACCTAAAAGGGTATATAAATGGCAAGCCGATATCTAGAATGTCGTAGATGGAGGCGCCACGGTGAATCTAATGCCTTACACGACATGTAAAAGTCGGGTAAGTCCGATGAAGACTTAATTAAAACTAACATGGTTCGAATGACTTCACAGCGACCCTACGAACAAAGGTGTCATGGTCACGAGCTAACCGTCGGTAGTAAGACTTTGCCGACGCCGTTCTTTGTAATTGACGCCAAGGAAACTACAGCAGCCGCTTGCTCGGCCGAGATTGGATTCATGCAATTGTCGATCCCATCGACCATGCACCAAGCACTAGTTCAATGGAACGGAGAAGAAGTTGAAATCGTCACACCGATACATCGCACACATCGCCATGGCTAGCTCCGATGCAAATTGGCAACACGAAGAAGCGGGCCGATATCGCAAGGCAATCGGACGATTGCGACTTCATATGCGTGAGCAACGGACTAATGCCGATCGATGTCAAGCTCGGCACTTTGATCGGCAAATGAAGTATTGCGCCGATGGGGACAAGAAAAGCATTGAGGTGCTACAAGACAAAATGCAAAGCTATCGGCAAACAACAGATAGCTACGAAGTCATAGAAGACTATGAAGAAATCGAAAAGTTAGGTCAAGGATTCACGCCCACCGACTTGCTTGAAGAAGTCGATATAGGTGAGGTGATAGAAAAGACCAACTTTTGTCGGTGCAAATTTAGATGTAAAGTACAAGGAAAAATTAATAAAAATACTTAGGAATTATAAAGATTGTTTCGCTTGGGAGTATCACGAGATGCCCGGATTAAGCCGTCAATTTGGTGGAACATCGGCTACCTATTAAATCGGCTATCGACCGCTCAAACAAGATCCCAGCGTTTTAATCCAAACCTTTGTACCAAGTCATAAAAGAAGAGATAGAACGATTATTGAAGCAAAGTTTATCAGCCTTGCCGATACACCGAATGGGTTTCCAACATCGCTCCAAAGAATGAAGAAAATGGAAAACTTCGAGTATGTGTCGATTTTAGAGATCCGAACAAGGCGACGCCTAAAAGACGAATACCCTATGCCAATAGCCGATATGCTTATCGATGCCGCATCAGAAATAAGATCATAAGCTTTTGGACGGTGAATGGGTATAATCGATACTCATGGCGAAGTCGATATACCCAAGACTGACCTTTGGATGTCCGGTGCAATAGGTTTATTCGAGTGGATCAGAATGACTTTCGCTTGAAAACGCCGTGCAACATATCACGGCAATGAATCTTATCTTCCACGATTTAATCGGCCACACCGCTGAGATTTATATAGATGATGTAGTGGTAAAATTGCAAAAATCTCCAACATCCGCCGATTTGGAGAGGTGTTCAAAAACATAAGAGCGCATGGTTTGAAGATGAATCTTACAAGTGTGCGTTGGCGTGGTCGGCAGGATGCTTTTGGGCTTTATGGTACATGAAAGAGGAATCAAGTCACCAAACAAGGGTCAAAGCCATAGCCAATACCAAACCGCCAACATGTAAAACGAATTACAAAAGTTGATCGGCAAAATTAACTATCTTCGTCGGTTCATCTCGAACCTCTCGGTAGGATTCATGCTTTTACTCCGTTCATCAAGTTAAAGGACAATGAAGAATTTATATGGGGAGCCGATCGCCAGAAAGCATTTGTGAAGTAAAAGGTATTTATCCAACCCTCCATCTGGCCGCACCTCAAAAAGGTGTTCCTTTCAGATTGTATGTCTCACCAAGAAGATACTATTGAGCTGTTTTGGCACAAGAAGTACATGGTAAAGAGAAGGTTATCTTTTATTTGCCGACGGTTGCTAGATGCGTAAGTCGTACCCTTTCATTGAAAAATTATGTTTATCATTGTACTTCTCATGCACAAAGCTAAGGCACTACATACTAGCATCGGCTTGTAAAGTCATCTCAGAAACCGATGTTATAAAGTATATATTGTCACCCAATTTTGCGAGGTCGACTTGGCAAATGGGCTTACGCCTTGGTCGAGTTCGACTTATCATATGAATCGCCAAAGGTTAAGGGACAAGTCCTAGTCGATTTTATAACAGACATGACACAACATGCAAACTTGGTCTTGATCGCACCATGGCAATTGTTCTTTGATGGATCAAGATGCGAGGAAGGGTATGGTATCGGTGTTGTACTCATATCACCTAGAGGACATTGCTTTGAGTTCGCATTCGGCTAAATAGCCGATGTTCAAACAATCGTGCCGAGCACGGCATTACTCAAAGGCTTACGGTTGTTGGAAAATATCGGAGTGAGGCCGTTGAAGCATACGGTGATTCACTATTAGTGGTACAAAGAAATAAAAGGAGAATACCAATGTCGAGATGAAATGCTATCAAAGTATTTAGAGCAATGCGTAAATCATCGGCTCTTTTTACATCATTTTCTATCGGTCATGTTCCTCGAGAATTGAACGATAGAGCTAATGCTTTGGCCCAGCAAGCATCGGGATATAAAGATGTTGGCCAAGTCGAAACCGAACTAGTAGATAAAGCAATAATGTGCACGGATATTGCTCGATTGGAGGACACAAATAAGAGACTATCTAGTCGATCCATCTAAGCCGACGAACGAAGGATACGGCAACAAGCATTGAAATACGTTATCATGGACGATATATCGTATTATCGAACTCTAGAAGGCTTGTTGCTAAGATGTCTTGAGGTCAAGAAGCCCGAGTGGCGATGGGTGAAGTGCATGAAGGAATTTGTGGTTCTCATCAATCGGCACATAAAATGAAATGGATGCTTAGGCGACAGTTACTTTTGGCCAACGATGCTAGAGGATTGCTTCAAATATTACAAAGGATGTCGACATGTCAAAAGTTTGGCAACGCATAACTAGCACCAAGATCGACTTTGCATCCAATTATCAAACCTTGGCCATTCGGAGGTTGGGGAATAGATATAATCGCCAAATTTTTCCAACTTCGAGTAAAGGCCATAAATTTATTTTGGCCGCAACCGATTATTTTTCAAAGTGGGTCGAAGCTATACCGCTTAAGAAGGTGACTAGCGTTGAGGCGATTAGTTTTGTGAATGAACATATCGTCCATCGATTTGGAATACCGCAAACAATCACGACCGATCAAGGTACGGTATTCATGTCTAACGAGTTTCAAGGTTATGCAACGAGTTTAGGGATCAAATTGTTAAACTCTTCGCCGTATTACGCTCAAGCTAATGGTCAAGCCGAGTCGTCTAATAAAACGCTTATTAAATTGATCAAAAGAAAGATTGATGAAAAGCCGAGGAATTGGCACTCAACACTATCGGAGTCATTGTGGGCCTATCGCTATCTTATCACTGAGCGATCAAGCTTTCACCTTACCGGTTGGTATGTGGACAAGAAGCCGTTCTACCGTGGAGATCAATATTGAGTCGATACGAGTAGCCAGTCAAAATGGTTTGTCGGCTCAAGATTATAATGATTTAATGATAGACAACTTGGATGAACTAGCGAGTTACGCTTGTTTACACTCGATCGACTTAAGAAGAACAAGGTTAGAGTAACAAAGGCGCATAATAAAAGGTTATGCCTAAATCTTTCGATCAGTCGACTTAGTATGGAAAACTATACTACTGTTGGTTCTAAGGATAACCGATTTGGAAAATGGTCGCCACGTGGGAAGGGCCATACAAGATTAATCGGTTAGTCGGTGGGAACTCAGACTTCATCGGAAACACTTGAAGGGCATGTTTTGCCTAAAGCCATTAATGGGAAATATCTAAAGAAATATTATCCTAGCGCTTGATCGGAGCCTAGCCGACTAAAATCGCTGTCAGGCCAAGATTAACACGATGTCGTTAATCTATTTGAAAGGATTGTAGACTAGAGATATAAGCAAGATAAAATCGGTTAAATGTACCGATTATAAACATAACAAGTTAGGTCGCAAAACATTCGTAACAAGCATTCGTGACACGTTTTCAAGATAAACCGACAAAGTTTTACATCCCGTAACTCGAGTCGTGTTCTAAAGCCGACAAAGGCTCCGGCCGCTTTGGCAATTGTTTCTTGCACCTCATCCAGATCCCGCCATCCTCTCACGCATTGCCAGGATGGGTACAAGTTTAGCCGATTGCTCCTTGAAGGTCGCCACATTATTGCTATCTCTTTCTTCTCGCTCCTTGGCGGTGACGATGTTTTTTGAAGGAATCTTGGCCTTCAACGATGAGCTTCGTCTTCAACAATTCTTCTTCAAGGAATTTCTTAGTGGTTTCTAGCTTTTGAAGAGAGGTTTTGTTAGCCTTCAGAGACTCCATGATCACATCAATTTTTTCTTTTTGCTTTTGTCTCTATGATCATTTTGTCAAGGATCCTCCAGTGGCTTCTTGGCCGCTCTCCTTTTCTTCCTTTCTTCACCGCCTCCACTGAGTCTTTTCTCGCCCAAATGGCAAACCTCAAGCAAGCAAACCATAGTCGCTGGTGGAAGATCGGCCTCAATCGCCGACATAGCGCCCCTAATCGGTTGATTATTGTTCAAAATCTCCGATTGGGGCCTTGAGACTAAATCAAATAGTTTGTTGAGGCGTTCTTGCATGCCGGGGCCGATGAAATCTGCGCCGATGCACCTTTTGAAACAAGAATTATATTTTGAATTGCGAAATATAATCATCACCGCAAAGATCTCTCGGATCATCCAAATCGGATAGATTGAAGCCAAGGACGTTGGATAGGTGCAAGTCTCCGAGCAATATCGTTAGGCCGCATCTACCGAGGCAATGGCTCTTGGCCGATATGTCCGACAAACTTGCTAGGATGTTCGCCACTTGTGCCGATGCGCGGGCCGGAAAAAGAATGTAATAAGAACCAATGATCCAATCAAGACCGATGGACTAAATTAAGATGTGTGTTATAGATACCGAGCAAGAGTCGATTCGTGAGGTGAACTCGCCACTTTGTTCTTGTGGTTTAGAGTATTTCTTCTTGGCGTGGACCTTGGTGGACTTTGGCTTCCTCTTTTCTACATATTCATCTACCGAAAGTCGGTTGACTAAACGATGAAAGAATCAAGGTAGATTGAGTATAACTTATCGGGTTGTTGTTGCTTTTCCAAGTCGACAATGATGGGCTTTGAATACCCAAGGAGCCGAGGTGTAACCAATGAGCAGCTTGTTTTATGTGGTCGTTTTCCTTGCTTATCACTGGAACTTCGATCGGCTTTTTGCCCTCGATTTAGTCCGCAAAGAAAACAATATGAAGTCGATTAGACAAGTTCGTAAACTATTTAACGAAAAGTTAAAGTCGACTAAATACCTCGCTAGCAATATTTACAAGACTCAGATATCGTATCCGAGCTCGATTCGTCACTTGAATTGTTATCCGGTTAGCATCGGCTCAGAACATCCGGGAAGAGGGCATCAATGATAGCCGATGGAGTACGGTCAAGGAGAAGTGCATCAAGAATTGAAGACCACCATGAGGTGAATCGGCTAGATCGACGATTGTTCGTAACAAAGTGTGGCAAAGATTTGATCTCAGAATCATCGGCTATCTCCAAAACCATGTTCTTCGCACTAAGGATCGCACTCTAGTCCTAGGTCAACCAAGTCAAGAAGTGGAAGGTGGGAATCACTTGGCAAAACCCAATTGTCCGCAAAATGGAAGGATGGTAAAATTCATAAGAAGGTGAAAAGTACGATTCCTTGTGTTGAAGCCGACATGAAAGATAATGGGAGATGAAAATTTTGATGAAATCCAAAGTCGATTCTGCATTTGAGTCGTCGAGTCCAAGTGAAGAAATGATGGCCATTCAAAATCGGCCGCACTAGTATAATCGAAAAAATCTTGTTGATTGAAATCATTACTATCCAAATTCAAGAAGAAAGATAAGTATTTTTCAGTCAATCGAGAAATCTTCTTATCGCCGTAACACATGATGAATCTCTCGCCATAGGATCGGCCGCTCAATTCGTGTCGCATTTTCGTGTGTCCTCGCGAGGGAATCTGAATCTTCGAGAGATCTAGTCCAAAGATCGGCTAAATAAGCAAGACAACCAAATTTGAATAAACCGTAGAGGACCACCTACATTGCCGACGCAGAATTTGGCAAACCCAAAGAAAAGCCGACTCTAATTACATGCATCATTTGGCAACCGCCCAAGAAACATCTTTCCCAATGCTAGCCGACGGCCTCTACCAATCGCTCGCCACTAGCCGATACACTTGTGTTGGTCCCAAAGAAGCACCACGTAACAAGAATCGGTCTAACCATAGATTGTAAAAGCGACGTGTTCTTCGTGCGATACCCACCGCTCACTTTGTTATTGTTATTAATGTACTTACGCCAACCTTCTCCTTTAGATTGAATAAGCTTATATTTCGGTTTTCCACTAAAAGCCGATATTTGTTCACCATCCGCCTCAAGCAACACAATTGGGCTATGTCCATAAGAGTCGGGCCGATGGGACCAAAGTCTGAAACAAGAAAGCATTGAAGGTCTCCGACCGTAAATAACAAAGCCGTGGCCACTAAGGGCTCATTGGCTTCGGATCGGCTAAAGAGAGAGGAATACACTCACTATACCCATTTTTTCCCATTCCCCTTTTTGAGTCTGCCACACGGATATACCAAGATCTCCATCCCTTGCGCCGCGGCCATGCTCAAGCTCTTATCCCACTCTCTATATTGAATGCAGAGGCGATAAAGGAAGACGGGAATATCTTGGCTAATTATCAGATCAAGGCGTCTAGGTTTCCTATCGGACCAAGAAAATACTGATCTTTCATCGTTAGGGATCGAATGAGTACCGACTCACGCCCATTTCAAACGATCTTAGCAAGCCGATTGAAGAAGATGTATGCAAGTCGATCGATGGAAACCGAACAATGGATGAACAAAAGCCATTGTTTGATTCGAGAGCTTGTGCGCGTGAGAAATGACCGCGGTGGGGCGCGATTTTATAGCACGGTGAAAACTTGAAGAGGCGGGAGGTGAATTTCAAAAGGCGTGGGCAGTTAAAACGCACTAACTGCATGTCAGAGAAATACGGCGCGAATAAAGCGGCAGTTAATGAGTGAAGATTAAACGTTAGCCGATTGAACAAGCCGATAATTATGATTTTTGACAGATGACAAGTCATCTCTCAAAAATGGGGGGCATATGTTTGCACCAAAATTCGGCAAGATAATTAAAATCAGGCAAATAGAATTAAAGATATGGAAGCTAACGGATGTTTGGAAAGAATCAAACGCTTGGTGAATTGTGAGATTTTAAAGGAAACAACCTCTCGAGATAAGGCCGATACGGATACGAATCTTAAAGCGTGTTGGAGTAGGACACGATCGGCCGAAGGGTATAAAAGAAGAGCCGAAGCAAGCTGCAGGAGGGACACATACAAACAACCAGCTTTACTTTTCATCTATTTTTTCTGTCGACTAGGAGTAGCTTGTGTAATTTAGCCTTTGTAATCGATTTCGATCAATAAAGTTGCGCATCGCCGATTGTTGATCTTCGTCAATTACACCCCGTGTTCGATTTGTTTCGATTTTGTTGCGCACGCCTTCTTCGTAATTGATTCGCTTTATCATCCGATTAGCCTTAATCGCTAATCGACTTATCCGTTACTTTGATCTTGATCGGCTTCAAGTCGATTGAGTTTAAGCCGATTGATCTTGACGATCGGCTTAAGTAAATTTTATTGTTTTTACCTTGTCGATTTCAGTCAAATCGACCGCACGCCTCGAACTGTGTGTTCGCCCCGTGTCTTCTTTGTCGTAAACCCCGTGATCAAGTTTTGACGCCAACAGATGGTCAGGATTCAGGGAAGAAACTCGACCCAACGAATGACGCCCTCGTCGCCCAGCTGCCCTGCCGCCCGCCACCAACCACTGTGGACAGTGGCGGAGCCAACAGCTCAGTGGCAATCAATTGATCGTGCAATTCCTCGTGTAATCAAGCCTCCAAAACACTAATCCAAACACACATCACAAGATGGGAAGTTTAGATCAAGGTTCTACGGGAGGGTTGAATAGATCGAGCTAATAAAACTCATGACCGAACATGTTCTTATTCTCTGTAGCTTGGACCTAGTTCTCCGTGGAAGCATCAGAGCTTTCTCCTCTTCTCCCACTTTTCATTCTCTTCTTTCCCTTTCCTGTCTTCCCTTCTCTGCCTCCTCCCTCGGCTTTACGGCAGCAGCTGGTACAGCTCGTGATGCAGCAACACAAGCAGGAGGACGGGTGTTGCGCAGTGAAGGGAGGCCTCCACGAGTCGGCTCCACCACTAACTGTGGATCTAAAGCCTCCACGAGTCGGCTCCACCGCTGACTGTGGATTTAAACTGGGAGAGGTCTTTTCACGTTTTTCATTTTTACAGTTACATAAATATTAAAACATGAATAAAAGATAGATAATAATTATTTATCTCTTTGCTTGCTTTAAGATTTATACAACTTGTATGAGGAAGGAAAGCATTGAAACACTGCTCTTAAACTAGGCTGTTGAAAAAAGCTCGAGACTCGCGAGTTACTTAAGTTCGGTTTGTTCTAGGTTTGATTCGAGCTCGTTTCGAACCCCAAACGAGTCGGACTCGAGCTTGATCCCGAGCTCGCGAGCTTCACCGAGCCGAGTTCAAATAGTTCGCGAGCCTGATAAATTTACAAATCAGTTACTATATATTAATTCTTACCGAACTTACTCGAGCCGAGCTCGAGTTTAAATATTTTTTTTATTGGTAAAAAATAATATATATTGAATTGTTTACCGTTATCGAGCTTACTTGAACCGAGCTCAAGCCTACTCAAGCTTAGATTAAGCCGAGCTCAAATCTAAGCCCAAGTTCGGCTAGAGTTTTTACCGAACTCGAGTTTGGTAAGCCAGGTTCACTCGAGCTCGGTTAGTTTACGGCCTAATTCTAAACCCAACTCCCTTTTTTTACTGATTCTATCCGAGTTAAGTACGTGGATACGTAATTTAATGGTGCCTTACGATATATTCAAACGATACTTAAAAAAAACTCGAATAATTTCAACATAAGACTACAGAGATGAGGAATAAAAGAACAACCCATCGCAATAAGAACCCTCCTTTATTCGTTCCCCCGAATCCTTCCACGGAATCACAGGCGCCCCCTGACCTGACCTGACCTGTGGCCGCGGTCGCGGCCCGCAAGTCGCAACGTCACCTCAACACACGGTCCCCAGGTGCGAGAAAATATCTTGGAACGGATTCGATCAGTCGCCCCGCCCGCGTGCACCGGACGGACATCAGCAGCCACCCATGCCCGGCGCGGACGTGAACCGACGGGGTGCGGAGGAGGGCCGGGGGAAGACCACACCACAACTCGCACGCGCGAGATGCGACGGCTAGCTATAGCTGCTCTAGCCACCCGGCCGTACGTTGGCGACGACTCAATGTGCGTCGACATCGATCGCACCACACGTGAAACAAAGATTCCGAGTGGTGACGCACGAAATCGAGGACAGGAGTAAGACAGTGACGGAAGGACGTCGTCGTCGTCGTCCGCGCGACCACGACCACGCGGAGACAGGCCCCCACATCCTCTGCCTCCCGAGTCGATCAGGAGGCACGCAAGACAGCTAGCTGCCGCGCCTCATCACAAATCAACCGCTCGGATGAGAATGCGTGTGACTCATTTTGGGGCGCTCCATCGATATTCCTCCCGTGCATGGAAAGCTACTCGTTCAATATCTTGGTCAGTTTTGATGTTTCGGTCTCTGGCTTGCTAATTTGAGGGCACGCCCAACATGTGGCAGCTCCTACTTCATTCTCCACTTCTCTTCACCCCCAAAGGTCTCTGTTGAGAAACTTGCAGCATCCACTTTATCCCATTTTCCTCCCCGTCCTTTCCCCAAAACTAAAAAAGTGTTTTTTTTAAAATTTCTCCCTATGTTTTTGAATAAGTATTTTTTAACATTTTCGAAAGTTTTGAATAAAAAATTTTCAAACTGAAAGTTTTTCAGTCAAAAGTTTTCGAACCGAAAGTTCATTAAGTCAAAACTTTTTGAACCGTAAAGTTTTTTAAATCGAATCTTTCGAACCGATTTTTTCAATCGATCGAAAGTTTATGAAATTTCCCCACTTGAATTTTTTTTTCTGATTTGACATTTCATGGGCTGAAATTTGTCGATTTGAATTTCCCGAGTTGAAAGTTCCTTGATTTGAAAATTTCTGATTTGAAATTGCCAGAGTTGAAATTTTGCGTAATTAAAATTTTTTGAGTTGAATTTTTCCAATTCAAAATTTTTTTGAGTTGAAATTTCCTTTTTAAAATTTTAAAAGTTATTTTTTTATTTGAAATTTTTGTGTTAGAGAGGAAGGAAGTGGGGAAGTTAGTAAGAAAGAGGGAAGAGCACGGTGAATGTGGATAGAGAAGATGACACATGGTATCTTTTGAGGGTTTTTTCAATATTTTAATTTGAGGGTAACCTCAAACTAGTCGTACCCAATCGATCTGATTGAATTGCTAATTTTAGTGTGCCCTCACCATATCTTTGGTAAGGACGTCCTCTCGTTGTGACATGTGGCGATACCTACTTTATTCCCCCATTTTCCTTCTCCCTCGAAGGCTCTGTCGTCACAACACTTGGCGACATCCCCTTTTCTCTCCTATTCCTTTCCCCTCGAACTCAAAAAAGTTTTCATTTTTTTCAAGTTTTCCACCAAGTTTTTGAATAGGAAGTATTTTTTAACTTTTTTTGAGCAAAAGGTTTTCGAATTGAAAGTTACTTTAATAAAAAAAATTGAACAAAAAGTTGTTTGAATTGAAATTTTTGAACAATAAGTTTTTTGAATCAAAATTTTTGAACCGAAAGTTTTTTGAATCTAAATTTTTCGAACTAAAGTTTTTTTAATCAAAATTTTTTGAGCCAAAACTTTACGATTGAATTCATCTGAAAGTTTTGAATCAAAATTTTTTGTATTAGAGGAGAAGGAATGATTAGGAAAGAGGAAGAGAAAGGAGTGTGATCGGAGGGACATCACGTGGCAACACCTAGATGTGTCTTCACCAAAGAATTGGTGAGGGTAACCTCAAATTAGCAATACCCACCACTACAAGAATCAGGGAAAAATTCGTGGGCCAAAAACCCACGAATTTAAGCTAAAACCCACGAATTTAACTTAAATTCGTGAGCAAACCGTCGAATTTAGTTCACTAATTTAACTCGACGAAATTAATTAATTAAATTCGTGGGTACCACAATTTAAGTTAAATTCGTGGGTTTCTACTAAGCCCACGAATTTAATTGTTTCGAGTTAAATTCGTGGGTTAAAAACCCACGATTTTATCGATTAAATTGTAAATTGAAAAAACTCACGAATTTAATCGATTAAATTGGTGAAAAAACCCACGAATTTAATCGATTAAATTCGTGGGTTTTTTCACCACGATTTAATCGATTAAATTCGTGGTTTTTTCAACCACGATTTAATCGATTAAATTCGTGGGTTTTTTCAAACCACTTAATTTAAATCATTTTTACAAAAAATGTGTATATATCCAAATGATTTATATATATATATGTATCGCACTCAATACATATATGTATATATATCCAAATGTATGTATTTTTATATATATATGTATCGCACTCAATTCATATAACAACTAAAGAAGAAAAGAAAAGGCAAAAAGAACATTGAAACTAAAATTGCTAAGTTTAAGAATAAATAAGATCATCTATTTTGTTCAAATCGATCGTAAATCAGAACACAAAAAGACAAACTCCACAATGAAGTTGAATCGAACGAATAATTAACAAACGAGACACGAAACCTATTACGCATTTAAAATATCAAACCAACCTTTTAACACTTCAAAACGGCTTAAAACTAAGTCTCCGAATGTACAAAATTTGGCATGACCTCTCTTGTAAATAGGACATCCACTCACAGACAAAAAACATTTGCGTTATAATATATATATATCAATCTCTCAAATCGAAGGAGACATTCTAGCGATCCTTAGATAATCCAATCACACATCCAACGGCAATTTGTAAACTACGCAATGACGCATACAACACATTACAACCACAATATATACAATCAATATCCATTAAAATAAGTCCATCACAATAAGTCGATCACAACGATCCATCACAACAAGTTATAAAATACAACAGCTTATACACCAATCGAGCTTACAATGGAATTCATGCCTCGGGGTTGTTGGAGTTGTGGGCGCTACCACCACCGTCGGTATTTGTTGAAGATGTCTTCTATGATGTCGTCGTTAGAACGTCGGAGGGCGTGACCTAGAAACCCGCAAGTTCAAGATTAACTTAGGTTGTGCTACAAGTAACATTATGTCGATTCACATGAATGTCAATATGAGAATATCAATAGTACTATTCAACCAAGACACAATATGAGAATATCAATATGACAGTCAAGCTAAACAAGAATAGGTATTATATATAAGAACTACACGCACGAGCTAGTCAAGATATGCCGCAATAATCATATGAACATCAATCTCATATTCAATGAAGTATCAAAGTAATACTCTCTAGTATTAACATAAGGCCAAGATTACAACTACAATTATTTAATTCAACTTCCAAAGACCCCAATTGCATCACTGAGTATTCAAAAGATAACAAGCGGTGAAAATAGTTCAAAGAAACAATAAGCGTTTTGGTAGTCATTTTAAGAGTTCAATATACGAAGTAGAAATATAAAGCATTCTACAAGGATAAACAATCAGATTGTACATGGGCAAACAACATTCTACAAGGATACCATATGAAGCATTTAAAATATAAGTTCACATGGACGGAGGCATCACGCATACACTATATAGCAACATTCATCACTGTTAGTCTAATATTAAGTTACTACAACAATTCATTTTAGAAAAATGAATAAATAGTCAAATTACATGCTGACGGAACCATTGCACGAAGCTTGGGCCGCCTTTCAACCCATCACGACGTAGGTTATCCAATTGCTTAATTGTGGGTTGTCGAGGTGACTTCCAATTTTCTTTGTCAAATACTCTGCGTCATTTATTCTCGGGTTAAAAAGGACACTACACTGAAATGTTCAAAACATAATTCAGAAAGTCACTTACTCAAAATATTTTTCAACTTCTACCATGTTAGTGAACATGTAAAGCATGGCCATGTTCCACTCCTCATACTCAACATGGTGTGCGGTACGACCCAACAAAGTTGACCCTTGCATTGAAAAAGCTTAAGTTCGCTCAACGGTTCTTCTTCCGCGACGGTACCGATTCTTACGGACGTTCACGTTGTGCTTGCGCGCGAAATACTTTGTTGAGAAGTTTGTGATCTCTTTACTTGCATAAGCCTCGCGATACACCCTCTACCCTTGCCTTGTTGCGCATCGTAGCTCTAAGCTTTTTCAACTCCCTTTCCGACTATACATCCATCCGAATGCGCAGACCTCCAACCTTCGCTTCCTAAGGTAGATGCACCAAAGAGTGTTGCATCACATTCATAAAACCAGTGGGAAAGTTTTTCCAACTTGCATACAAGCAATGGAATTTCTTCTAACTTCGCATCAACGCCTTAGAGATTTCCTTACCGCATATCCGCCTATAGAAGTATGGCGAGCTCGGCCAACATCCTCCACAACTCATTATCAAAATAGCCACGAAACATTACCGAACAAGTCTTTCCATGATAATATGGTAATCATGACTCTTTAGCCCATTTAGCTTAATACGGTCTTGACATTCACACTCCGTTTTATGTTAGATGCATAGCGGTCAGAAACTTTAGAGTTTTCAACCACCTCAAAATCTGTTTACGGTCTTACGGCTTCACAAGATGGAGCTCGTGGCGGCTCTCATTCCCATTTAAACCAACTTTAACCTCGAGCCACGGCCTAGCACAATGATCACCCATGTCTTTCCTAGCACTCACGTTATCCTTTGTTTTGTCGGTTACATCAAACACCATGCTTATGATGCTTTCGCCACATTGCGCTCTTGGTGCATTAAATCTATGTTATGCGGCAGAATCAAAGCTTTCAGCGTAAGGCGACTCCCAAAGAAAAGAAATATGAGTCCGGTTGTGCTCCTTTCCATAGCCGATGAAACCCACTTAGTAGATCGTACAAGCCGACTATGCCACTCACCTATCTCCTCTCCCGTGAGTCGCCGGGGCCCTTTTTAACTTTTCATCCTTTTGAAATGCTTTAGCGTCGTTCCTAAAGGGTGCCTCGCCGGAAGCCGGCGTCGATGGCAATCGAAGAATGTGATCTTTTTACCGCGTGAGCTGAATGCATCAGTCACCATACAAATTGGACAACACAGCGACCATGAACACACCGGTACGCCCAAATGCCATATGCCAACAAATCATGGACCGACCACGGTATGCGGCTCGTAAGGTAAACTCTCGCCACCAACGCTGTCGTATGCCTTTTCCCTCGCCACAACTTCTTCAACTCATCAATTAAGGGCCGCATGAACACATTGAGATCCTTCCTGGATGCTTAGGACTGGAATGACAAGAGCAAGGAATATGAACCCTCTTTCAAGCAAATCTCGGTGGAAGATTGTATGGCATGATGAAGACCGCCAACAAGAGTAGGGGCTAGCGCTTGTCCGAAGGTGTGAAACCGTCCGTGGACAAACCAAGACGGACACTCCTAGGGTCGCTTGCAAATGCGAGGATCGAATCGTTCCAATGCTCGCCATGCCTCGCCATCGACGGATGGACCATCATATCCGGTCTTGGTCCTCACGTTTACCTTCTTTGTGCCACCGCATATGTTTCATTGTTTCTTTTGACATGTTAGGAACGCGCACCTCACAAGCAAATGTGAGATGCGCCGTTCCCGAACAGGTGACGCCTATGCTCTCTCTTGTTCGACACAAACCCTAAACTCTAACGTTACATACAACGACAATGAGAAAATAAAAATATATATATCATATGCAAGAAATATAAAATAAGATGAAATAACTTTAAACAAATATAAAAGAGACGAATATACCTTCTCCAACGCCGGCAGGCGTCGCGAGGGTCCGGGAGGGCGGGTGGCGCGGCGACGGCGAGGCGGAGACCGCGCGGGCGGCGCGGCGATGGCGCATGGCCAGTGCGCTGGCGGCGACAAAGGGAGGTAGGGGCGCCGCCGTCAGCAAGCGGGCGGCGCTCGCGATCGAGCGGGCGGTGCACAAAGGGGCGCAGCGCGAAGCAGTGGCGGAAGGCGGGCTGGCCGCAATGGGCGGCGGGGTAAGCGTGGCGGGCGGCCGGCGGCGCATGCGGCGGCGGCAACGCGCCGGCGGCCGGGCGAAGCGGCGGCGGGCGGAGGGCGGGCGGCCGGCGGGCGGCGTCGCGCGGTGAGAGGGCGGCCGGCCGGCGCAGAGCGGCAGCGGCGGCGGCGTGGCGGCGGCCGGCGGCGGGCGAGCGGGCGAATGAGCGGGCGCAAAGACGGCGTGCGATCGCCGGGCGCTGCGGCGCGGGCTGCTGGCGGGGCGGGGCGGGCGGCGGGCGGTCACGGGCTGCATGACGGGCGGAGGTCGGCCGGTCTGGCCGGCCGGTCGGCGCGAGCGGGCAGCGGCGGCGGCGCGACGTGGCCGAGCGGGCGAGCGAGGCGGCGCCGGCCGGCCCAGCTGAATCCACGGCGTGGAACGGGCCGGCCGGCGGCGGCGGCAGTGGTGGCGGCCGTGCGGCATGGAAGTGGCGGGCGAGCGAAAGCGGCAAGCGGGCAGTGGCGAGCGGGGCGAAGTGGCAGCGGCAGCCGAGGCGGCAGGCGGAGGGCAGGGCGGGCCGACGGCATGAGATGGGGGCGGGCGGACGGCAGAGGATGGAGTCGGGCCGACGGCAGGCAGCAAGCAAGCAGTAAGGGCGCGGCGGCGGCATGCGGCATGGCAAGCACAAGAAATGGGAAATTTTTGGCTCTACTGGGATCAGTGGCGCCAGAGGCTTTTTTCGCAGATAAATTGTAGGTATGCGGGCCCACGAATTTAAAACCTTAAATCGTGTGTATTGATTGGCCCACAATTTAAATATTTAAATCGTGGGTAATTTTGGCCCACTAATTTAAATATTTAAATTGTGGGTATTTTTGGCTATTTTAATTTAAATATTTAAATTGTGGGTAATTTTTATTACAATTTAAATATTTAAATTGTGGGTTTCATTTTGGCCCACAATTTAAATATTTAAATTGTGGGTTTTATTTGGCCCATTTAATTTAATTAAAAACGTGGGTTTTATTCAAACCGACGAATTTAAATAAATAATTTCGTGAGTTTTTTTTGGGCCCACGAATTTAAAAAACCCACGAATTTTTCCCTGATTCTTGTAGTGCACATATAATTGTCACAATTGACTTTGATTAGTCAAACTTTAACAGCAAAAATAATCTTTGAAACTAGTAACACTAAAATAATATCATTAGATTTTGTTATGAAACCTTGTGTTTTGTAGACAATTTCGAAAATACCTCTTCAATGGTTTTACTTCTTTAGTTTATAAATAGGACTCATTAAGACGGTATTGATGATGGCATTAATAAAGAGTTCTACACCCTTGCTGTCTCATATCTCGTGTCTATTGTGTTGATGTAATTGCTTATGTTATGGATTGATCTACAAGTCAACAACGTGACGATTATCCAAAGCTCAACACATTATTAGCTTCGATGCTCTTCAATTCAGGTATGTCGTTCCATACCTTGGCAAATTGATCACTTTCGTTTGGATTCTACTTACTGAAATCGGTATATATCTATTTCGCAGGAAACTACTCAATTTCATTGTCGTTGTTCTCCTCGGACTTCATTGTCGTTGTTCTCCTCGGCTGCATCGGCGCGAGTACTGGTGATCCTCTTCGTGAATTGCTACCGTTGGAAGCTTGTCTACATCCGATCTAGACTATCGTTGCCACACGACCACGCTCGTGAATGGATCTGCATCAACGCCTTCCAAGATGGATCACTTTGTCAAGATCTCCTACGAGCAAGCCGTGAGTACACATACACAATCAATCAACTGCATTTGGTAGTAGTAGAGATATATTCACAATCAATCAACTTCACCCTCTTGAATAGATCGGGCCGTCGCGGCCCACAAGCACGAGCGGTCGAGGAGCCGCACAACCCACTAAAAATGTGGCCCGAAGGCCAAATTCATGATTATGCCTATTTTGCATTCTAGCCCTTAAAGAGTTGGTTAATTGCAAGATATTTGTCGCATAGTAGCCGAAGTAAAACTTGCGGTTTAACCCCTATACTTTATGGTAATCCTGAAAATTAATATTAAATCCTAGAAACTGAATTTTTAGGTATGTAACCTTCCATAAATTTGTGAAATGTTTGACCTAATACACCTTGGAAGTATGAATTTTTAGGTATGTAACCTTCCATAAATTTGCGAAACATTTGACCTAATACACCTTGGAAGTATCATATTATTTTATGGTTTAATTTGTTCTTAGCATTGTGTGTTTTGGGGATTGTTTCATGGGTTTAGTAATTCTATAATTACTTAATGGCCTCAAAATTATCAGCGAATCCCAAAATTTGCTAGAAAAATTCTGAGAAATTAGTAATATTGTCTACTGAATAGATAAATCTAATCATTCATGCATGTGAAATTATTTACCTAAGACCCAATATCTATATAAACACCATCCTCCACCACACTGATTTCTTAATTGAAGAACTTTGTAAGCAGGATGTTACAAAGTATATGTTGGTTTCACACTAATAAAATTGTGCTCCTGTTTAAATATGATTGCAAATCTTTGCTAAACTCCGAGTTGATCTCAAGCAAATGACTGATGCACACGCTAGCGCTCAGGATTTTTATAGTTCACGTGAAAAGGGGGAGGATATTGGGCAAGTGAGAGATGTTGGAAAGAAAGAGGTATAGAAAAAATGTTAAAAACAAGTCATGGCATACCAAATTGCTTATCCTAGGTCAAGACCAGAAGCAATTTAGCCCAAGCAATAATTAATCTAACTTATTTTGGAAGATAAATAAAATAAATTGCATTAAATTGTATGATTATTGCCCATATCTAGTTGATATGGAAAGTGGTAATTACACCACTTATACCATTGCCGATACCCATGTTGCTCGAAACCACAATAATTGCAACCCACGATGGGCAATTGATTTGTGCCATCAGCAATATGTTAATCTCCATCATGAGGTAATACACATGGCAAATCAACACCCGCCTGATGCAGGCACACGTGTGCCATGTTTAGCTGCACACTGAAGCATATCATACTCATCGGCCATGACACATGCATATTGGTAAATGCGGTCCGCAAGTGCATTGCCACTGAAGCCATTTTATTTTCTTAAAGTGAATATAACTCCCAAAATACAAGATGACAACCTATTGCATTTTGATGATCCAGACTGATCTAATTTTATCCATATGTATTTGGGATTACAAAATCACATCAGTCGTATAGATTACCACCCATTTAATTAATTATTGTGTTCTTGTTGAACAATAAACATTCTGTGCAGATTAATCCTTAGTCATGTTTTATGTGTCAGCATTATATTTATGCTCCTGTTGATTTATATTTTGTTGTTATAACATTATATTTTTGACCATATGTAAACATGTTTCATTAATATAAACTTGAAGTTTAATGACCAAAATTAGTTAAAAAAACATGGTATGAATAATTGGGTCAAACCTTGAGCATAATATAAGAAGCTAGAATGTAAAACAATTCTGTTGACACTTGGACCCTTATTCGGGCTCTTCGTTGCAAAATAATAACCCATTAGTCGCTTGGGATAGCCCACCAATTGTATGGATATGGAGTTTTTCATGCCACTATATTAATATAAGTATTCAAGCCTCTTTTTTAAAAGAGCTGACTAAAAGTCTCAGCCAGCCCAGCACTAGATAAAAGTGCAGAACTCCCAAAGCGTCTTTTGTAAAAAAGAGTCAACTAAAAGGCTCAGCTAGCCCAGCACCGGACAAAAGAGAAAAACTCCCAAAGCATCTTTTGTAAAAGAGCCAAGTAAAGGCTCAACCAGCCTAGCATTGGACAAAAGAGCAAAACTCTCGAATGAACAGTAAATTCAGGATGAACAGTAAAATCACGATCTCAAAATCAAGAATCGTTCTAACTTTTGATTGACTGATCCAAATCCCGTAAACTTTGCATGGACCTTCCTATGGATGTCATGAACTTATTTCAACCTTCAATCACAAGGACTGATGTCAAAGTTTTGACCTTTCAGTTTGAAGGAAGGTTATGCCAAAACCAGGGTGAACTCACAACCTATACTCTGAGCTTGCTCTTGGGGATTTGATGATCAAGAAGGTCTTCGATGATCTCCCACATGTCACAACAAGCAAGAACTCCAAAGGCAATCTACTGGTTTCTTGAGAGGAATCTTAGAGATCTTGTTCAAAGCTTGTCTAGATGATTGAGACATGATCTGCAGAAGAATCATCCAGCAATCATTCATCCTTGGCAGCACAAGATCAAGAGAAAAAGAAACCAAAAAGAGATCAATGACTCAAAAAGAAGGGAGTCCAAAAACTTGAGCAAAGATAAGTTCTAGTGGATCTTGCTGGGTTAGAACATACTCTAGATGAATTCCTTAATCTCTTATTCGTCCTCGATCCAGTAGAAACAGAGCAAGTAGAAAGAGGTGAAGCACAGCTCAAGTCACAAGAAAGAACCAAGCAAAAATGCAAGAACATAAATAGACTTTAGAACATAGATGAACTTGGATATTGTATTACATAGAGAGGGATAGTTACAATGCCACACCTCCAGGTGGGAAAAGTTCAACCGAGCATAAAGAAATCAAAGAACCATTCTCTAAGACTTGGTACCAACCAAGGTGTGGAGACATCCCTCCACCCCTCCATTTATAGCATACTGGGAGCAACCTCCACCCTTAGATGACCTTCTTAGCTCTCAAGAAACATCATCAAGGGTTGAGATTTACTCCCTCATACATACATAGGCTAACCCGCAACCCAACAACATAACGGGTTTTGACCATTCTAACTTAACCGCTACTCCACCCGCGAACACTTGATCTAACGATCCTCTTTCTCATGAGTAGGGCTCCAGTTAGCATCACATCTATCCACTTGAAGTATCTCCCATGCTTCGTCACCTTCCATGTGGCACCAATGATTGCCGCCAATCCTCTCACGCGTACGGACTCCCCCAAACAATCATCACTTGCAAACGGGCCCAAATCACTTGGCACGCCAAATGTCCTTATATGTACCAAGACGGCTTCGGCTTCCTTGACCATTATGGATCTCAACTCCTCCTTGAGCCTAGTCTTGGTCCACCTTTCAATTGCCCGCCATGTCCATCACCAATGCTTCACACTCTGGCTCCTTGTCTTCCTGGCTCGCAACCACTTCTCACCCTCAGTCATCTTCAAGCATGTAAGATTGAGGATACTGACTAGAGGGGGGTGAATAGGTGGTTTTTAAAATTTATCTCTAAACGCTCTTTGGTGAAAACCTAATTATATACGGAAGCGATAAACAAACGGTTTTGACCAATTAAAGCCTAAATCATTTTTACTATTGTGTTCGGAGACTTGCCGGTCTCCCCTAATCCACATTGAGTACGCCCAAACGAATTGGACCGACTCTACGAATTAAGCCAAGTACCTCGAATCCACTAGCGGTAGCTCTTTCCCTCTCCGGATAGATGGGCTCCAACCTTCACAACTCACTGGGCCTTCTCACAACCTTCTTGAGAAGATTATCGGACTACGTCGCCTCCATGCCGTCTAGGTGTCGACAAACACCAAGAGTAATAGGTCAAGCCTCTTGCTTGATCCTCACCAAGTGCAACACATGCAAAAGGATGCTCAATCCTTCTCTAATGCAATACATGCAACTAGTGGCCTTCTCTTCTTGCTCACAAGGTGCAACACACGCACAATTGAGAGAAGAGGCTTGCACTAGCTTAAGAGAAAGAATCAACACATGAAAACTTTAGTTTAAATGCAACTCAAATCTCTCAATCAAAGCTCTATGAGCTCTTGAGCATTTGCTCTCACAAGAATACCTCAAATGGTGCTGAAGCAGCAGCAAAACCCTCCTCATTTGACCTCTTATAAAGTCCCTGAAAGAAACTAGCCGTTCGGGGCCAAAATCGGAAAAAAAGAACTCAACAAAACCGGCACTACCGACTATGTAGGACCGGAAGTACCAGCCTTAAAGGTAACTGATAGTTTATGAGCATTGAATGCACTGAAACTAGCTGTTGCTACAATACCTCGACACTATCGCCCATGTAGGATCAGTAGTACTGGCCTTTAACCCCAAAACAACTCAAAAACGTCTTCTCTAGAAAATAACTAATGCAACATTCAGCGGTAGTGCCACTCTACCGCCCATGTAGGATCGTAGTGCCGCTCAAGCAGTACTACCACCCATGTAGGATCGGTAGTGCCATATTTTCAGCAATAAAAAGATCATAACTTTTTACTCCAAAGTCCGATTTAAGTATTCTTGGATTCTATGAAAAGCTTATCAAGAGGGCTACAACTTCTACTCAATTTCAAAATTTAAGAAGCTATAGATATATCCAAAGAACACTAAAACTCCAATGTAGCCACAAGAGTCCAAAATATAATTTTTCTCGAAATCATTCACATAAACTTGATCAAGAGCATGACTACAAGCTAGCAAGAGTCAACAAGATTAAATCTAGAGCCATGTGATGATCAACTCATGATCAAAATAATTTACAAAATACATTTGCAAATCCTAGTCACATGCTTGAAGACCAAATTAATAAATATCAGCTTATTTGCAAAACACATTTGAAAATAACAAATCCAAGCAAACAAAAGCACAAAGAACACGCATGAACTCAAACATAGCCATGTGATGATCAACACAAGATATCTAGCAATTTGAAAACACATTTGCAAACTCTAGTCACATGCAAAGAAAAGTTCTTGCATGAACTTCAACATTTTTGCAAAACACATTTGGAGGACTAAAATGGCAATTAGAGGGGGGTGAATGATCCCAAATCTGAAAGTTCTCCCACTCAAAAATGATTCAACTAAGCCCACAAACAGATCAATCAAAAGGAGCAAATACGAAGGAGGTTTTCCTGCAAGTCCCGTATGACCGTATGAAGGACGGTATGACCAGACTTAAGAATAGCAAGAAGAACATAAACAAGAACAGCACAAACATAAAAGCTAATTCAAGGAATCTTTTGATAGGCTGAACAAAAACTCATGAAACTTGGTAGATGTGATATTAAGGATGTCAGGAACTTATTCCAACCTTCAATCGCAAGGATTGACATCAAAGTTCTGACCTTTTTGCCCTGGAAGGAAAAACACACCAAGTTCATACAAGACACAAGAACTTGATCTTGGACTTGCTCGTGGGGATTTGATGATCAAGATGATCTTGGAAAACCTCCCACTTGTCACAGCAAGCAAGAACTTAAGATGATCCTTCGAAATAAGAGGCAATAGCAAGTAGAAGAAGGGGAGGCAAATCCAAATTGTGTATAAGTAGATTGCAAGAATGTAAGTGCTGAATTTAAATGCTTGAAAGTAAGTTGCTGAATTTAATGCGAAATGTAATTTCAAGTATGATATAAAGTGTTTTGTATTTTTGGAAGGAAGGTTTACAAAGCCTCATAACAAAGTGGGCAAAAAGCTCAAAGGAGCCAAAACCTCTAAATCCTTCAGAGGAGGAAGGCCACCCCTTCCCCTCTATTTGTACTACTCTTAAGTCACCCTCCACCCTTGGATGAGTTCCTTCTGCCCTAAGGACCACCATCAAGGGTTAGGACGACTCCCACACATAGCCTTACATGGGCTAACCAGAAACCCAACAAGCACACAGGATTTTCAAGGCATGCTAACTAGACTCGCTACTCTATCACCTAGACCGACATATGACGGCCCTCCTTAATCCGAGTAGCTCCTAGCTAGCATCTCAACCATTCCTTGTCTTCTAGGTTCACAGCGACTCCGTCTCCGATCATCTTCCGGTGATACTCGACCGTCTGGACCTCCGACGCACCTCGCCTAGTCCCGGTCATCCTTCGTCTCACCATGACCTAGCACCGTCGTCCTGCAACCATCAAAAACAAGGAAACACATCACATAGCATTGCCCACTTTGATCAATATCGAGTCGATGAGTCGATATCGAGCATCGAGTAACCCTACTCGATACTTATTGATTCTCACTCTACTCGAGTCACTAGACCACAAGACGACAGGGCATTACTCGAGCTAACCCGCCGCTCGACCTAACAGCATCCTTACTCGATACTTCTTAATCATAACTCTACTCGAGTCACTCGACAACTGGTCTTCGACCAGCCAAAGTCCAAACCTCTCGAGGTCCGACCACTGGTCTTCGACTAGCCAAAGTCCAGACCACTCGAGGTCTGACCACCGATATTCGACCAGGACAGACTCAAATCAAACTCAACCTTGAGCACCAAAAGCTCGAATATAGTCAATTACTCATCACACACTTGGGTAGACCTCTACATGGTCTTTCAATCTCCCCCTTGATGAGTATATTGACAAACACCCAAAAGGCATAAAAATTTTGAGTTTAACAAGAGAAGATAATGAATCAATTAGGATGAAAAGCCAAACTTGATCCAGAAAGAAAGAAAATAAGGACTTGACCAAGTTGACAGAAAGGATTTTAGAGCAAAAACCAAGAAAGAACAGGTTTCCACAAAAGCTCTAAACATTCCAAGAAAAACTCAAATATACTTATGATCCTAAAAATTTGCAAGACTTTACAAAGATCATAAGAGACAGAATGCAATTGCATCTTTATCTTTTTAATGATGCATTTTCTACAATTTTTTAGAAAATGGTGCCTTTTCCACATTTCTCCCCCTTTTGGCAATATAGGCATCAAGATGATATTTTCTTCTATTTTCCCCCTTTTGAAAATGCATGCATGAAATGCATCCTAAAAGAGCTTTAAGAATTATCCAAGTGACCACATAAACAAAGTATGACACCAAACTACTCAAAATCAGAATGTGCTTAACAAAGACATGTCTAAGTGCAAATGTCAATTTTGCTATCAAGCACAAAGAATACGATGCCATTTTTGCATGAGTTAACAAGTGCAACACTAAGCATAGTTTCTAAACTAGAGGCAAAGCCATACAATGGATCAAATGGAAAACCTAGAGTTCAACCTACTCAACACTTTGGGGAATCTAGAAATACATACAAGGTCCTTCAAGCTCATTTTTCAGTTAATGCAAATTTTGCTTTAAGACTTTTAAAAAGATAGCGGGGTGTAAATGTTTGATATTATTTGCATTCTTTTCCCATTTATGTTTTTTTATATTTGCATTTTTAAGTAAGATTGACTCGAACCATAGTCGACCATCTCAAGAATAGCTCTTAAGAGGATGGTCTTGGTCATACACAATACATTCCAAGTTCATCTCATATGCAATGGGAGGCAGTCTTGTGAATGTAAGGTGTTGAGATCAATTTGCACAAAAAGAGTCAACTTTTGTTTTCATTTTAGCACACAAATCTATGAGCAATTGAATGACTCGAGTATGGATCTACCTAGCTTCACCCAAGTTGCTATAGGGACTCTAGTAGAAATCCAAAATTTTATAAATAATGGCATATGCACCTAGAGAGGAAACATAGCTAGTAAAAGCAACAAGTTTCATCAAGTTTTCATTTAAAGCTTTATTTTTCAAATTTTAACAAGCTTAGCAAGGTGAATCAAAATGAACTTGAACATATCTAAGCTTAGCATTTTTCTTCATGAAAGTAGCAGGGTGCATAGCATGATTAGAAGTTCAGTTGCATAATAGACAAAGCTCATAAAATAGAAAATGAAGTCTATATGCAATGCATGAAGCAGATTCTCAAACTCCCCTTCAACAAGTGAATCAATTTTAAGCACAAATCTGATTCAAGTTGAGTTATTAGCAGAATTAAGCTCAAGAAAGGTCCCAACTGAACTCAACAGAAACTAGAAACATAGAATAAAGAGAAGAAGTCGAGAAACTGCAAACTAGATAGCTATAGAGCAGAGAAAAGATAGTGGGTAACACTATAGCTCAGAAACACCCAGGAGATGCAAAGGAAAAGAAAGGCTGGAAGAAAATATATAATACATAATATACAAACTAGCTCCCCCTCACGATAAGCCGTAAGGGCTCACGACTCCAAACTCACTCCTCAAGGAAACAAATCTGGTGCTAACTAATGGCTTGGTAAAAATATCGGCTATCTTGTGGTCACTCTCTACGAACTGAAGCGCAATATCCCCCTTCTCCACATGGTCTTTAAGGAAGTGATATCTAACATCAATATGCTTGGTCCAGAAATGCTGCACTGGATTCTTAGCAATGCAAATAGCAGAAGTGTTGTCACAGAAAAGTAGAACACTCGCTATCGGTAATCCAAAGTCACGCATAGTTGAGTGCATCCAGAGCACCTAACTACAGCAACATACTCGGCCTCTGCAGTGGACTATGCAACCCTAGACTGCTTCCTAGATGACCAAGAAACAAGAGAAGTGCTAATAAATTGGCAAGCACCAGAAGTGCTCTTCCTATCTATCCTACAGCCAGTGAAATCAGCATCGAAAAAGGCTCGAAAAGATAGACAAGAAGAAGCAGAGTATCAAATACTATAATCAGTGGTAGCACAGAGGTACCTAAAGATGCGTTTCACCGCTTGGCGGTGAGAGGTGAGAGGAGAAGCCTAAAATCGAGCGCATAGACACACAGCGAAATGTATGTCCGGCCTTGAAGCAGTGAGATACAGGGGGAGCCGATCATGCTTCGAAACTCCTTCTGATCAACTGGCTCACCATCCTCATCAGGCTCAAGGACAGCAGTGGTGGCCATAGGAGTCATCACTGGCTTCCCATTAGACATATCAAAGCGCTTCAAGAGGTCTTGGGTGTACTTGCCTTCATGGAAAAAAGGTCCCCTCCCGAGTTTGCTTGATTTAGAAATCAAGAAAGTAGCTCAACTCGCCAATCATACTTATCTCAAACTATGTGCTCATCACGTCAGAAAACTGAGACACAAGTGAATGAGATGAGCCACCGAAAATGATATCATCCACATAAATTTGGACGAGAAGAAAATGCAACTCATGGTGACCGATGAACAGAGTTTTGTCTAATATGCATATCTTGAAGCCATGACTGAGAAGATAAGACTTGAGCCTCTCATACCATGCTCCGAGGGCCTGCTTGAGTCCATACAAAACTTTGAAAAGCTTGTATACTGAAGGACCATGTGGAGGTCCATCCATGTTTGTGATGAGCATTTGATTTTATTTGAGCAAGGTGTGCTCAAGTTTGAGTTTGATTTGGATTGATTTTCAAAATGAAGCAATTTGAGTTGTCTCTGCCAGGAGTGGAAGTACCGATCGTATGGACGCGGTAGTGATGAGTTGGATGGTTTATATTGCATATCATTGTGGGCATTGCTATGTGAAAGGTTTTTTCCTTGTCTTTGATGGTTGCAGGACGACGGTGCTAAGTCATGGTGAGGCGGAGGATGACCGGGACTAGGCGAGGAGCGTCGGAGGTCCAAACGGTTGGGAGATCGCCGGAAGATGATCGGAGACGGAGTCCGGGCAAGTCAAGAAGACAAGGAAAGGAGTTGATGCTAGCTAGATGCTGCGTGGATCAATGAGGGCCGTCTGATTGAGGTCTAGTTGATAGGTTAGCGGATCTAGGTAGTATGCTTTGAAAATCGTGCAAGAAAACCTGGTATGTGTGTGGGTTTTGGGTTAGCCCTTGCATGGCTGTGTCTGTGTGTTAATCCTAGCCCTTAGATGAGCGCTCTAGGGTTGAGGGACTCATCCAAGGGTGGTAGGTGGCCCAAGAGTAGTATAAATAGGGGGTGGAGGGGTAGCCTCCTTCCCTTGAAGGTTTTGAGGTTTGTGAATGCTCCTTTGAGCTTTGCCCACATGAAAGTGAGGCTTTGTAACCTCTCCTTCCAAAAATGGAAGTTTTATCCATCCTTCTCTAAATTTATTTTGCGCATTTATATTATGTCTTTACTTTACGCAATTTAAATTCAGCATTTACTTTCCCTCAATTACATTCACGCAATTTACTTTCATGTAATTTGGATTTGCCTCCCCTCCTTCTAAATGCTGCTGATTTTGGATGTTTTGAGTGTGTTCATATAGTTTTACATCTCTTTTTGCACTCTTGGATTGAGTAGAGAACATCTTTTCTTTCAGGTTCCAACTTTGTTCAGAACTTGTTCTTCGCGCAGTAGTCAGTGTTTGATTTCTATAAAAATATAGAAAAATATTTTTGAAGTGATTCTTGTTGGAGGAGGTGCGGGACTCTGACTTACACTCTCAGAAAAAATTTGGAGTTCACTTGTTGCACCGTTTGGGTGGCATGAGGTGCAAACCGAGCCCCAAACTTTCTGCTTGAAGTTCTTGACCAGACTGTGTTCTTAGATTTTTCCTGTTTTTTTTGTAAGGCTTTTTGAGGAGAAATTTGTTGGAGTTCTTTACGACTCTGATTCTCATAGGGAGAAAAAGTCTCAAAAAATTTTGAGCTGCAGAAACGCACCAACCTCCTGTGCAAATTGTGGACAAGTTCTGGAAATTCTGCTTTTGCTTTTCTGAAAGTGACTTTTGTGATTTGAATTGATGTCCTTTCTAAAAGCAAGAGTTTGAATTGATTCCTCTTTATCTTGGACACTAGACAACCAGTATTGTGACTCAAAAATCCCCACATATTTTATGATACTTATCCATGCAAGCTTGGGGTACACATAGTTGTCTAGTTCTTCATGTTTTTCTCAATTTCCTTTGAGCGATCTTGTCGAGGTTTTTGTTGGAGTATTTTGGGGGAAATTTTATTTGCGACCATTCACCCCCCCTCTGTTCGCCATCTCGGTCCTTCAATTGGTATCAGAGCCGGTTTTGCTCTTCCATAGATCTTGACCGGTCTCAAGAGCCATGGCGACGAACAAATATTCCACCAAGCCTCCCATCTTTAGGGCCTGTTTGTTTTAGCTTTTGATTCTGGATTCTGGTCCTAAAAGCAGAATCAGAAACAAACAGCCTGATTCTAGAATCCGATTATGACAATTCACCCCACTCATATACACTAGAATCCACAATCCACTTCATATGTGCTTTTGGATTCTAGCTTTTGGACAATCAGCTTCTCAAAACCATTAATCCGAATCGGCTTTAGAGAATCCAAAGTGAAACAAACAGCCCTTAATGGAGTTGATTTTCCTTTTGGAAGTCGGATGGAGTCATACATCACGCCTGGGGTTACGATATGGCGAAGGTGAAACTCCCATATGAGGTTCCTCACGATGAAAATGTCACGCCATCAATATGGTTGACGTTGAGGCGAATGCTAAGACAAAGAACATTCTCATCTGTGGTCTTAGCGCGGTGAGTATGATAGATTTTCACCTTTGCTCGCCACGAGATTTGGGTAACCCTCGATGCTTACCATGAGGGCTCTACTCAAATCAAGGCGTGAGCGAGGCAGATTCAAGCGCGAGTACAACAAATTTGATCAACGCTTGGTGAGAGTCTCGACGAGTGTTTTGGTCGGTTTACAAAGATTTTGAGCGACCTCCGAGCGATTGGTTGCATATACCCCGACTCGGACAATGCTCGGCATTTCTTGACCGCACTCGACCTTGGGTTTGGGAGATGAAGGTGACCACCATCAAGGACACCACCGACTTATCGACTCGACTCTTGACGGGCTTTATTCCGCCTCAAGACTCATTAGATCGATGTCGCTCTCGGAAGACGAAATCTCAGTTGATGGCTTTGGTCACCGATCCCATTGGATCTTCTTCTTCTGATCCTTCTATTGGTTTCTCTCTTTCCGCCCTTTGCGAGCTAAGCGATGACCAACTGGAAAAATTTCCAGAAAATGAGTTTGCTCTTCTCGCTCGCAAGTTTTCTCATGCATACAAGAGGGTGAGAGAGAGGAAGAGAGGTGGCATGATCACCTGCTTCGAGTGTGGTGGCCCCAACCACATTCGAGCGAACTGTCCCAAGCTGGAGAAGGGCAAGAACGACGTTGGCGGTTCGGGCAAGAACGACTACACCGACAAGAACCGCAACAAGAAGCCTCCAGTTCATGAACCGGCACACGAGAAGAAGTACCGCAACTTCTCCAAGAACAAGAAGCACTTCCACCGCGTCCTCGCCGCGCTTGACGACATCGACCTCTCCGACACGGAGACATGGAGCGACGAGGGTGAGGATGATCCGCAAGAGAAGAAGGGCGGCGACGACTTCTCCGGCATGTGCTTCATGGCCGACACCAACGACATCAGCGACTCCGAGCTCTACAGCGACTCGGATGAGGTACCCTCCTATGACCAGCTCAACGAAGCTTTCTGCAAATTAGGAAAATTTCATGCTAGAGCTAGAGCTAGGTGTACGGAGCTTGAGAAGGAAGTAGGCACCTTGACTCGAGAGTTAGCTTCACTTAGATCTTCTCCCTCCCGAGTCACTGATGATTGCTCTTTGTGTGATGCTATTCTTGTGGAGTTGGAGAACCTAAGGACCATACATGATAGTGTGCTTGCTGAACTTTATGGTCTTAGGTTGAAGAATGCTAGCACTAGTTACATTGATGCTATTCTGTTGAGGCTAGTTTTCTTCATGCTCACTCCACTCCATCATGTGCTAATTGCCCTAAATTGCTTGTCGAAATTGATGCCATGAGCGAACACCTTAGAAAGCTTTCGCTAGAAATGATGAACTTGAATTGCATGATTCTAAGGACCCGGTACTCATGTGAGGGTCAGAGGCAACTAAAACTTGACAATGATGCTTTGAATGTCAAGTGTGATCAACTTGCTAAGGACTTACTAGTTAAGTCAAAAGCGGTTGCTTCTTTGTGTGTTGGGGTTAAGGATGATGCGGATCAAATCCATGTCGAGCTCAAGAAGAAGTTAAAAGACCAAACCCTTAGGATTAGAGATGCTCCTTGCGTTTCTTGTGAGGCCCTCAAGATTGAGGCGATCGTGCTAAGGGAACAAAAAGCACGCTCGAGAGATCTTCTCTTTCGGTTCTTCTTCTTCCTCTCCTTCCCCTGTTCTTCTTGTGCTTCTTTCTTCCGAGATTGCCAAGATCTTATGATCACTCTCGAGAAGTTTGTTGGAGGCAAGAAGAAGCTCAATCTTATTCTAGACCAATCCAAGATTAGTAGATTCAATCAAGGTCTAGGATTTGATCCTTGAAGCACGCCGGCGCATCCTCCCACCATTGTGCGCGGCTCCAAGAGTGGTGAGATTGTGGTAGCTCCCAAAGTGAGTACCACCGTGTTTAGGTCCACTGGGTTGTCCATAGGACTTGACCGGAAGGGTGTTACTCCTATTGCTTACGCCTCTAGCAAGGCGGTACACATGCACCTTCCGTAAGAAGGATGGTCACCTAGTAGATTTACGCTTGAGCACGCCAAGATCACTCGGCGTGAGCGTGTTGTTGCTCTTAGGGGTATTCAGGGTCATCCCCAGACTTTGAGTGCTCCTAAGACACACACTGCTTCTAGACAGGTTAGAGAGTCGTCTGTTTTTGGGCAGCGTCTAGGACTTGGTTCTCATGCTAGTTCTTCGAGTTTTAGTCCTGGAGCTGTTCGTAGTCAGTCTTTCCGCCGTCCTCTCAGCGGCGTGAGGTAGATATCAGCGGCGTGAGGTGTTTTCCGGTAGGAGATCCAGGCAGCCTTACTGGGATGGTCCGGCTTTTGCACCACGGCGTGCCAACCCAGTTTTGACTCCTAGATTATCTACCAGAGTTGCTCCTGATCGTGTGAGAGTTGCGCGTCAAAGAGACACTCGAGTCCAGTCTTCTTCTGTGGCTGGTACTCTGAGGTGTCGTATGGTTCAGTATTGGGTTCCTAAGTCTTCACTCTATCCCAAGATCGAGTCATCTTTCTCTCTTGTGTCTTGATCAGTTAAATCGGATGGGAAGGGCGATGTTTGGATTGTTGACTCGGTTGTTCTCGTCATATGACCGGAGATTCTCGTTGGTTCTCTTCCTAGTCCGAGCCCCGTGATGAGTTAATCACTTTTGGGGATGCATCTTGAGTAGAGTCATTGCTAAAGGTACCATCTACATTAACCAAAATTTCATTCTTAAAGATGTTGCCTTAGTAAGTAAGTCGCAATACAATCGCTCTCTGTTTCTCACTTATCGATGACTCTTTCGAGGTAAGCTTCAAGAGTAATGCTCAGAGAATTCTTGATTCATCAGAGGGTTAGTTTATGGATTTCTAGATTTGGGAGAGTCTTTCGTGCTGATTTTTACGCTTCTTCCGAGACTCTCTTCGATGTTTGATTGCTTCGAGTCCCGTGATCTTTCCTTCCGCATAGGAGACTTGGTCACATTGGTTTTGATCATTTGACCCGAGTAAGCGACCACGATCTCATTCGGGTTTGCCCAAACTCAAGATGGTCAAAGACTTAGTTTGCTCTCCTTGCCGACATGGCAAGATGGTTATCGCTTCTCATCCTCCGATCCACCGTAGTGATGGTGATGCACCAGACAGCTTTTACATATGGACACCTTTGTTGGTCCGGCTAGAGTGCGATCAACAGGAGGAAGTGGTATGTTCTTGTCATCGTTGATGATTTTTCTAGATACTCTTGGGTATTCTTCATGGCCTCGAAGGATGAGACTTTTTCTCACTTCAGGGGTTTGGTCAGTAGGTTGTCTATTGAGCTCCCAGGTGCATTACGAGCTATACGCAGTGATAATGGCACGGAGTTCAAGAATTCTACTTTGAGAGTTTCTGTGTGGAGTCTGGTTTAGAGCATCAGTTCTCTTCTCCCTACGCCCCTCAGCAGAATGGCGTAGTGGAAAGGAAGAACAGGAGCTTGGTTGAGATGGCCAGGACGATGCTAGATGAGTACAGTACTCCTAGGAAGTTTTGGGCTGAGGCTATAGCTACTGCTTGTCATGTTTCTAATAGCGTGTTTTTGAGAGCACATCTGCATCGCACTTCTTATGAGTTGAGGTATGGGCGAAAGCCCAGTGTGTCTCATTTTCGCGTTTTCGGTTGCAAGTGTTTTATCTTGAAGTTTGGTAACCTAGATAAGTTTGAGTCTCACTCTTCTGATGGTATCTTTCTAGGTTACTCGACTTCTTCTCGTAGCTATAGGGTCTGGAGTGTTGATGCGCATAGGATCATAGAGACCTGTGATGTGACCTTTGATGAGGCTAGCCCAGGAGCTAGACCTGATGTTTCAGGCTCTTCTTATCCCTCCGAGACCATCTTTGTAGAAGATGAGGATGATGGAGATGATGGTGTTCCACCGGATCCAGTCCCCTCTTCACCTGAGGTGCCTCCTGTTTCCATTTTTACACCTCAAGGAGACCAGCCCTTGCCTTCCGACTCTCCTTCAGCTAGTGGCTCTGCTCCTACCTCTTCTGTGCATGAGGTAGAGGCCACTTCTGTTTCTGGACCTCCCCGTCATATTCAACGTTCTCATCCACCTGATCAGATCGTCTGTTTGAGCGGGTCACTCGATCAAAATCAGGTTTGTCCGGGCCGCCTCCACTCGCCTTCGTTGCCTCCTTTGAGCGAAGGATGTTTCTCATGCATTATCCGATGAATCGTGGATTAATGCTATGCATGAGGAACTTGAGAACTTTGAGAGGAACAAGGTATGGCAGCTTGTCGAGCCCCATCCGCCATAATGTCATTGGGACCAAGTGGGTGTTCAAAAACAAGCAGAGTGAGGATGGGGTTGTCATTCGCAACAAGGCTAGTCTAGTTGCATGAGGTTTTTCTCGAGGTTGAGGGTCTTGACTTTGAGGAGAACTTTGCCCTCGTAGCTAGACTAGAGGCTATTAGGATCCCGCTTGCATTCTCTGCATCCCGTGGCTTCAAGCTCTATCAAATGGATGTCAAGAGTGCATTCCTCAATGGATATATTGAGGAAGAGGTTTATGTCAAACAACCTCCGTGATTCGAGAACCCCAAGTTTTGAGTCATGTATACAAGCTCTCCAAAGCTTTGTATGGACTCAAGCAGCCCCAGAGCATGGTATGAGAGGCTCAAGTCTTATCTTCTCACCATGACTTCAAATGGGCATAGTAGACAAAACTCGCTAATCGGACACCATGAGTCTCATTTTCTTCTTGTCCATTTATGTGGAAGATATCATTTTGGTGGCTCATCTCATTCGCTTGTGTCTCGGTTTTACGAGGTGATGAGCACTGAGTTTGAGATGAGTATGATGGGCGAGTTGAGCTACTTTCTTGGCTTCCAAATCAAGCGCACTCGGGAGGGTACTTTCTTGCATCAAGGCAAGTATACCCGTGACCTCCGAGGTGCTTGATATGTCCGATGGGAAGCCGGTGATGACTCCTATGGCCACCATCGCTGTCCTCGAGCCCGATGAGGATGGTGAGCCTCGCGATCAAAAGGAGTTTTGAGCATGATCGGCTCCTCTTGTACCTCACCGCTTCGAGGCCGGACATACATTTCATTTGTGTGTGCGTGCGCTCGATTTCAAGCTTCTCCTCGCGCTCTCACCGCCAGCGGTCAAGCGCATCTTTAGGTACCTTCGTGCTACCACCGATTATGGTATTTGGTACTCTTCGCCTTCTTGTCTATCTCTTAGAGCCTTTTCGATGCCGACTTTTTGGTGTCAGAGGATAGATAGGAAGAGCACTTCGGCACTTGCCAATTCATTGGCACTTCTCTTGTTTCTTGGTCATCTAGGAAGTAGTGCAGGGTTGCATGCCCATCACCGAGGTCGAGTATGTTGTTGCAGACCGATTCTTGAGCAGTGCTCTGGATGAGATCGACCTTACGGGACTATGGGTTAGAGATAGAGAGTGTGCCACTTTTCTGTGACAACACTTCAGCTATTTGCATTGCTAAAAACCCAGTGCAACATTCCCGAACCAAACACATTGATATTAGATATCACTTCCTTAGAGACCATGTGGAGAAGGGAGATATCGCGCTTCAGTTCGTAGAGAGTGACCTTCAATTAGCCGATATCTTCACCAAGCCTTTGGATAGCTCCAGATTTGTTGCCTTGAGGAGTGAGCTTGGTGTCGTGAGCCCTTACGGCTTTTCGTGAGGGGGAGCTGGTTTGTATATTATGTATTATATGTTTTCTTTCAGCTTTTCTTTTCTTTGTGCTTCTTCTGGGTGACTTTGGGCTTGTTTTCTTGAGTTGAGTTCACTCACTTAGACTTCTGGCATGCCTTGCATGGACCTCTTATCTTGTGCTTTAGGTTGCTATCATGCGTGATTAGCTGTTCTCTCTTCTCTCTAGGTTGAGTTCCCTCACAGTCTTATAAGTCTAGCAGGTATTGGGCCTCCTGGGTAGACAGGGTCTGTGTGCACTCCTTAGTTGGGATCTAGAGTCATCTTCCCTATGTCAGTCTCTGGGGAAGATAAGAGCGAGTCTAAGCCGTAGTGAGTCTCTTATATCTTTCTATGCTCTATAGCCATCCAGCTTTGCGTTTCTCGACTTCTTCTCCTCATTCTGCTTTTTCTCGTTATTATTGAGTTCATTCGGTTTTTCTTTGTGCCTAATCTTGATAATAACTCAACTTTAACCAGATTTGAGCTTAAAATTGATTCATTTGTTGAGGGGAGTTTGGGAATCTGTTCGTGCATTGCATATAGACTGCATTTCTGCTTAATGAGCTTTGTCTATTATGCAATTGATTTCTTCTTCATGCTATACACCATTTGCATCATATGGAGGAAATCACTAGCTCAGATATGTCCAAGTTCATTTAACTTGCTAAGCTTTAAAATGAAAAAGTCTTAAATGAAAAACTTGATGAAACTTGTTGCTTTTACTTGCTAGGTTTCTTCTCTAGAGGTTTGTGCCATAATTTGAGAAATTTTGGAGTTCTCTAGAGTCCCTATAGCAACTTGGGTGAAACTAGTTTGATCCATGCTAGAGTCCTTCAATTGCTCATGAATCATTGTGCTAAAAATGAAAATTAAACAAAATTGACTCTTCTTGTGCACATACGACTCAACACCTTGCATTCACAAGACCGCTTCCCATTGCACTTGGGATGAACTTGGAATACATCGTGTTTGACCTAGACCATCCTCTTAAGAGTTCATCTTGAGATGGTCGCATATGGCTTGAGTCAATTGGTTGTCAAAAGAAAATGCAAATAAATTAAAAACAAAGACATATGTGGGTAAAGAATGCAAATAATGTCAAACATTTGCACCCCTCTATGTCTTGTATGATGATAAATCAAAATTTGTATTAAGTGATAAATGAGCCCGAAGGACCTTGTATGCTCTTCTAGATTCCCTAAAGTGTTGAGTAGGTTGAACTCTAGGTTTTCCTTTTGATCCTTAGAGTGGCTATTCTTCTATTTTTGAAACTAAAGCTAAGTGTTGCACTTGTCAAATCTTGCTAAAAATTAAATATTCAAAACTAAGCTCGTATTTGCACTTGGACATGTCTTAGTTTAGTAATCTTCTGAAATTGACAAGCTTGGTGTAATATCCTTCCATTTTGATCAATTGGATAATCTTCAAAGCTCTTTCGATTGCATTTCATGCATACATAAAAAAAATTGATGCCTATATTGCCAAAAGGGGGAGAAAACATAGAAAAGGCATCACTAAAAAGAAAAATGTGAATGCTTATTTGGTGATTATGATCTTTGTAAAACTATGCTACTACTTCTATTGGATCATAATCTCATAATCACATTTGACATGTTTAGTTGGATTTTAGAGTTTTTGTTGAAAACTTGCTCTTTCTTAAATTTAACTCTAAAATCTAAATTCCTCTTCGTCAACTTGGTCATGGTTCTAATTTCTATCTTTGGACCAAGTTTGACTTTACAACTAAAAATTGTTTTCTTCTTCATTTTCTTCAAACTCAAATTTATGCCTTTTTGTGTGGTTTGTCAATATACTCATCAAGGGGGAGATTGAAGGACCATGTGGAGGTCCATCCATGTTTGTGATGAGTATTTGACTTTATTTGAGCAAGGTGTGCTCAAGTTTGAGTTTGATTTCGATTGATTTTCAAAATGAAGCAATTTGAGTTGTCTCTACCAGGAGTGGAAGTACCGATCGTATGGACACGGTAGTGATGAGTTGGATGGTTTATATTGCATATCATGTGGGCATTTCTATGTGAAAGGTTTTTTCCTTGTCTTTGATGGTTGCAGGACGACGGTGCTAGGTCATGGTGAGGCGGAGGATAACCTGGACTAGACGAGGAGCGTCGGAGGTCCAGACGGTTGGGAGATCGCCGGAAGATGATCGGAGACGGAGTCCGGGCAAGCCAAGAAGACAAGGAAAGGAGTTGATGCTAGCTAGATGCCGCGTGGATCAATGAGGGCCGTCTGATTGAGGTCTAGTTGATAGGTTAGCGGGTCTAGGTAGTATGCTTTGAAAACAGTACAAGAAAACCCGGTATGTGTGTGGGTTTTGGGTTAGCCCTTGCATGGCTGTGTGTGTGGGTTAATCCTAGCCTTTAGATGAGTGCTCTAGGGTTGAGGGACTCATCCAAGGGTGGTAGGTGGCCCAAGAGTAATATAAATAGGGGTGGAGGGTTAGCCTCCTTCCCTTGAAGGTTTTGAGGTTTGTGAATGCTCCTTTTAGCTTTGCCCACATGAAAGTGAGGTTTTGTAACCTCTCCTTCCAGAAATGAAAGTTTTATCCATCCACCTCTGAATTTATTTTTCTGCATTTATATTATGTCTTTCCTTTACGCAATTTAAATTCAGTATTTACTTTCCCGCAATTACATTCTCGCAATTTACTTTCATGTAATTTGGATTTACCTCCCCTCCTTCTAAATGCTGCTGATCTTGGATGTTTTGAGTGTGTTCATATGGTTTTACATCTCTTTTGCACTCTTGGATTGAGTAGAGAACATCTTTTCTTTCAAGTTCCAACTTTGTTCAGAACTTGTTCTTCGCGCAGCAGTCAGTGTTTGATTTCTATAAAAATATAGAAAAATATTTTTTCAAGTGATTTTTTTGGAGGAGGTGCGGGACTCTTATTTCCACTTGAAAAAAAAATTTGGAGTTCACTTGTTGCACCGTTTGGGCGCCATGAGGTGCAAACCAAGCCCCAAACTTTCTGCTCGAAGTTCTTGACCAGACTGTGTTCTTAGATTTTTTCTGTTTTTTCTGTAAGGATTTTTTAGGAGAAATTTGGTGGAGTTCTTGACGACTCTGATGCTCATAGGGAGAAAAAGTCTCAAAATTTTGTGAGTTGCAGAAACCCACAAACCTCCTGTGAAAATTGAGGACAAGTTCTGGAAATTCTGCTTTTGCTTTTCTGAAAGTGACTTTTGTGATTTGAATTGATGTCCTTTCTAAAAGCAAGAGTTTGAATTGATTCCTCTTTATTTTGGACACTAGACAACTAGTATTGTGACTCAAAAATCCCGACATATTTTATGATACTTATCCATGCAAGCTTGGGGTACACATAGTTGTCTAGTTTTTCAGGTTTTTCACGATTTCCTTTGAGCGATCTTGTCGAGGTTTTTGTTGGAGTATTTTGGGGGAAATTTTATTTGCGACCATTCACCCCCCCTCTGTTCGCCATCTCGGTCCTTCATATACATGACTCAAAAACTTGGTGTTCTCGAATTTTGGAGGTTGCCTGACATAGACATCTTCCTCGATATATCCATTGAGGAATGCACTCTTGACATCCATTTGATAAAGCTTGAAGCCCTTGGATGTAGAGAATGCAAGAAAGATCCTAATAGCCTCTAGTCTAGTTACAGGGGCAAAGGTTTCCTCGAAGTCAAGACACTCGACCTGAGAAAAGCCCTGTGCAACTAGCCTAGCCTTGTTTCTAATGACAACACCATCCTCACTCTGCTTATTTTTGAACACCCACTTGATCCCAATGATATTATGATCAGATGGGAGCTCGACAAGCTGCCAAACTTTGTTCATGTCGAAGTTTTCAAGTTCCTCATGCATAGCATTAATTCATGACTCATCAGATAATGCATGAGAAACATCATTTGACTCAAACGAGGCAACAAAGACAGAGTGGAGGCAAAAACTGGATAACCCCGATTTCGAGCATGTGACATGCTCAAACAGATCACCAATGATCTGATCAGGTGGATGATGTCTCTAAATATGGTGGGGCGGTCCAGAAATAGAAGTGGTGTCTACCTCATGAACAGAAGAGGCGGGAACAGGGCCACTAGTTGCATGAGAGTCAGAAGACAAGGGCTGGTCTCCCTGAGGTGCAGAAATAGAAACAGGAGGCACCTCAGGTGTAGAGGGGAATAGATTAGGTGAAACACCATCATCTCCATCATCCTCATCCTCTACAAAAATGGTCTCAAAGGTGGAAGAAGAGCCTGAAATATCAGGTCTAGCTCCTGGGCTAGCCTCATTAAAGGTCACTTCAAAATGATCCTATTCGACTCACAGCTCCAGACCCTATAGCTATGAGAATAAGTCGAGTAACCCAGAAAAATATCATCAGAAGAGCGAGACTCAAACTTATCCAGGTTACCAGACTTCAAAATGAAACACTTGCAACCAAACACACGAAAATGAGAAACACTGGGTTTTCGCCCATACCTCAACTCGTAAGAAGTGCGGTGCAAATGTGCTCTCAAGAATACTCGATTAGAAACATGGCATGCAGTAGCTGTAGCCTCAGCTCAAAACTTTCGAGGAGTACTGTACTCGTCTAGCATCGTTCTAGCCATCTCAACCAGGGTTCTATTCTTCCTTTCTACTACGCCATTTTGCTGAGGGACGTAGGGAGAGGAGAACTGATGCTCTAAGCCAGACTCCACATAGAAACTCTCAAAGCAGGAGTTCTTGAACTCCGTGCCATTGTCACTGTTTATAGCTCGTAAGGCAAATGGGAGCTCGATAGACAACCTACTGACCAAACCCTTGAAATGAGTAAAAGACTCATCCTTTGAGGTCATGAAAAACACCTAAGAATACCTCGAAAAATCGTCGACTATGACAAGGACATACCACTTCCCACCTGCTGACTACACTCGAACTAGACCAACAGTGTCCATATGTAAAAGTTGTCCTGGTGCATCAGTCATCATAACAGTGATTGGAGGATGAGAAGCAGAAACCATCTTGCAATATCGGTAAGGAGAGCAAACTAAGTCTTTGACCATCTTGAGTTTAGGCAAACCACGAATGAGATCATGATTGCTAACTCGAGTCAAATGGTCGAAGCCGATGTGACCAAGTTCCTATGCCAGAACGAGAGATCACGGGACTCAGAAGCAATCAAACATCGAAGAGAGTCTCCAGAAAAAACAGAAAAATCAGCACGAAATACTTTCCCAAATCTAGAAATCACGCAAACAAACTCTCCTGAAGAATCGAGGATTCTACAGGCACTACTCTTGAAGCTTACCTCGAAAGAGTCATCGATAAGCTGAGAAACAGAAAGCAAATTATACTGCAGCTTACTTACTAAGGTAACATTCTTAAGAATGAAATTATGATTAATGCAAATGTTACCTTTAGCAATGACTATACCTGAAGACGCATCCCCAAAAGTGATCAACTCATCACCAAGGGCTCGGACTAGGGAAGAGAACTAACGAGAATCTCCGGTCATATGACGAGAACAACCGGAGTCAACAATCCAAACCTCTACCTTCCCCATCTGACGATCCTGATCAAGCCAAAAGAGAAAGAGATGACTCAGTACTGGGATAAAGTGAAGACCTGGGAACACAATACTGAACCACACGAAACCTCAGAGCACCAGTCATAGAAGAAAAAGACTGGACTCGAGTGTCTCTCTGACGCTCAACTCTCACAGGATCGGAACTAGCAATAGTAGAAGATCGAGGAGCTGAAACCGGGTTGGCCCATCGTGATGCAAAGATTGGACTATCCCAATGAGACTGCCTGAATCTCCTACCAGAAAACACCTCACGCCGCTGGTATCTACCCCGATTGAAAAAATGAGGAATAACAAGAGGACGGCGGAAAGACTAACAATGAATAGCTCCAGGACTAAAAATCGAATGAACAGCATGAAAATCGAGTCCTGGACGCTGCCCAAAAACAGGCGACTTTCTAACCTGTCTAGAAGCAGTGCGTGCCTTAGAAGCACTTAGAGTCTGGGGATGACCCTGAATACTCCTAAGAGTAGCAACACGCTCACGTCGAGTGATCTTGGCGTGCCTGAAATAGAAATCTACTAGGTGACCATCCTTCTGACAGAAGGTGCATGTATATTTCGCCTTACTAGAGGCAGAAGCAACAGGAGGAGGAGCCTTCTTGTCAGAGATCCCATGGGTAACCCCAGCAGACCTAAACACAGTGGTACTCACCCTGGGAGCTACCACGATCTCACCACTTTTGGAGCCACGCACAATGGTAGGAGGATGAGTCCTAGCGTGCTCCAAGTAGTCAAATCATATACCTTAATTGAATCGGCTAATCTTGGATTGGTCTAGAATGAGATTGAGCTTCTTTTTGCCTCCAACAAACTTCTCAAGAGTGCTCATGAGATATTCACACTCCCAGAAGAAAGAGTCACATGAAGAACAGGGAAGAGAAGAGGAAGAAGAACCAGACAGAGAAGAACTACCAGCACATGCATTTTTCTCCCTCAGCATGGCTGCCTCAATCTTGAGGGCCTCACAAGAAACGCAAGGGGCATTTCTAATCCTAAAGGCTTGGTCTTCTAGCTTCTTCCTAAGTTCGACTTGGATTTTATCCAAGTCCCCCTCAATCTCAGTACATCGCAAGCAACTTTCTTGTGACTTATCTAGTAAGTCCTTAGCAAGGTTAGCACACTTGACATTTAGAGATTCATTGTTAAGTTTTAGTTGCTTATAGCCCTCACATGCGTTGACTGAGTCCTTAGAAGTATGCAATTCGAGTTCATTGTTTCTATAAGATAGCTTCCTAAGGTGATCGATCATGACATTAATTTCAACAAGCAATTTAGGGCAATTTTCACACGATGCACTAGTGTGAGCCTGAAGAAAGCTAGCATCGATAGGAATAGCATCAACAGAACTAGTGGTAGCATACTTCGACCTAAGACTCTCAAGCTCAGAAACCACACTATCATGCATAGTCCTTAGGTTCTCAAGCTTCACAAGCAAAGCATCGCAAATAATACAGTCATCAGTGGCTTGGGAGGGAGAAGATCTAAGAGAAGCTAACTCCCAAGTCAAGGTACCTAACAGTCATCAGTGGCTTGGGAGGGAGAAGATCTAAGAGAAGCTAACTCCCAAGTCAAGGTACCTACTTCCTTCTCTAGCTCCATACACCTAGCTCTAGCTCTAGCATAAATTTTTTTTAATTTGCAGAAAGCTTGATTGAACTGGTCATAGGAAGGTATCTCGCTCGAGTCGCTAATGCCGTTGGCGTCCCCCATGAAGCACATCCCAGTGAAGTCGTCGTCGCCTTTCTTCTCTTGCGGATCATCCTCGCCCTCGTCGCTCCAGGTCTCCGTGTCATAGAGATTGATATCATCGAGTGCGGCGAGGACGCGATAGAAGAGCTTCTTGTTCTTCAAGAAGTTGCGGTACTTCTTCTCACGCGCCGGGTCATGAGTTGGAGGCTTCTTGTTGCGGTTCTTGTCGATGTAGTCGTTCTTTACCGAACCGCCAGAGTCGATCTTGCCCTTCTCCAGCTTGGGGCAGTTCGCTCGAATGTGCTTGAGGCCACCACACTCGAAGTAGGTGATCGTGCCACCTCTCTTCCTCTCCCTCACCCTCTTGTATGCATGAGAGAATTTGCGAGCCAAAAGAGCAAGCTTATTTTCTAAAAAAAATTCAGTTGGTCATCACTTAGCTCGCAAAGGGTGGAGAGAGAAAAACCAGCAGAAGAATCTGAAGTGGATCCAGTGGGATCGGTGACCAAAGCCATCGACTGAGATTTCGTCTTGTGAGAGATGACATCGATCTCATGAGTCTTGAGTTGGGAATAAAAACCCGTCATGAGTCAGAGTCGATAGATCTGTAGTGTCCTTGATGGTGGTCACCTTCATCTCCCAAACTCGAAGATCGAGTGTAGTCAAGAAGTGTCGAGCATTATCCGAGTCAGGGTATATGCAACCGACTGCTCGAAGGTCGCTCAAAATCTTTGTAAATCAACCAAAGCACTCGTCAAGACCCTCACCAGCGTGTTGTTCAAACTTGTTGTAATCACGCTTGAATTGGTCCTGTCTCACCGTCTTGATTTGGGTAGTGCCCTCATGATAAGCATCGAGAGTCACCCAAATCTGGTGAGCAGAACGGAGGTGAGAAATCTTATTATACTCACTGCGGCTAAGACCCTGTATGAGGATGTTCCTTGCCTTAGCGTTTGCCTCAACGTCAGCCATATTGCCAGCAGTGACGTTTTCATCAGCAGGAACCTCGTACGGGAGTTTCACCTTCTTCCATATTAGGAAGCCCTAGGCAGTGATGTATGACTCCATCCGCGATTTCCAAAACGGAAAATCAACTCCAGAAAAAATAGGGGGCTTGGTGGAATACTTGTCCATCTCCATAGCTCTTGAGACCGGTCAAGATCTATGGAAGAGTAAAACCGTCTCTGATACCAATTAGAGGACCGAAATGGTGATTAGAGGGGGTGAATGATCCCAAATCTGAAAGTTCCCCCACTCAAAAATGATTCAACTAAGACCACAAACAGATCAATCAAAAGGAGCAAATAGGAAGGAGGTTTTCCTGCAAGTTCGGTATGACCGTACGAAGGACGGTATAACCAGACTCAAGAACAGCAGGAAGAACAGAGCCAAGAACAGCACGAATATAAAAGCTAATTCGAGGACCTTTTGATCAGCTGAACAAAAACTCATGAAACTTGGTAGATGTGATCTTAAAGATGTCAGGAACTTATTCCAACCTTCAATCATAAGGATTGACGTCAAAGTTCCGACCTTTTTGCCCTGGAAGGAAAAACACATCAAGTTCAGGCAAAACACAAGAACTTGATCTTGGACTTGCTCGTGGGGATTTGATGATCAAGATGATCTTAAACAACCTCCCACTTGTCACAGCAAGCAAGAACTCAAGTCAAAAATCTCCACGAACACAATCTATAAGAATGAATCACTTAAGAACACAAGATCGGTTTCTTGTAATAAAAACGCAACGATCCTTCGAAATAAGAGGCAATAGCAAGTAGAAGGAGGGGGGGCAAATCCAAATTGCGTATAAGTAGATTGCAAGAATGTAAGTGCAGAATTTAAATGCTTGAAAGTAAGTTGCTGAATTTAATGCGAAATGTAAATTCAAGCATGATATAAAGTGTTTTGTATTTTTGGAAGGAAGGTTTACAAAGCCTCACAACAAAGTGGGCAAAAAGCTCAAAGGAGCCAAAACCTCTAAATCCTTCAGAGGAGGAAGGCCACCCCTTCCCCTCTATTTGTACTACTCTTGAGTCACGCTCCACCCTTGGATGAGTTCCTTCTGCCCTAAGGATCACCATCATGGGTTAGGACGAATCCCACACACAGCCTTACATGGGATAACCCGAAACCCAACAAACACACCGAGTTTTCAAGGCATGCTAACTAGACCCACTACTCTATCACCTAGACCGATATCCGACGGCCCTCCTTGATCCGAGTAGCTCCTAGCTAGCATCTCAACCATTCCTTGTCTTCTAGGTTCACAACGACTCCGTCTCCGATCATCTTCCGACGATCCTCGACCGTCTGGACCTCCGACGCACCTCGTCTAGTCCCGGTCATCCTTCGTCTCACCATAACCTAGCACCGTCGTCTTGCAACCATCAAAAATAAGGAAACACATCACATAGCATTACCCACTTTGATCAATATCGAGTCAATGAGTCGATATCGAGCATCGAGTAACCTTACTCGATACTTATTGATTCTCACTCTACTCGAGTCACTAGACCACAAGACAACAGGGCATTACTCGAGCTAACCCGCCGCTCGACTTGACAGCATCCTTACTCGATACTTCTCAATCCTCACCCTACTCGAGTCACTCGACCACTGGTCTTCGACCAGCCAAAGTCCAGACCTCTCGAGGTCCGACCACTGGTCTTCGACCAACCAAAGTCCAGACCACTCAAGCGGCACTACCACCCATGTAGGATAGGTAGTGCCACATTTTCAGCTGTAAAAAGATCATAACTTTTTACTCCGAAGTCCGATTTAAATGTTCTTAGACTTTATGAAAAGCTTATCAAGAGGGCTACAACTTCCACTCAATTTCAAGATTTAAGAAGCCATAGATATATCCAAAGTACACTAAAACTCCAATGTAGCCACAAGATCCTTCACATAGAATTGATCAAGAGTATGACTACAAGCTATGACTACAAGCTAGCAAGAGTCAACAAGATTAAATCTTGAGCCATGTGATGATCAACTCATGATCAAAATAATTTGCAAAACACATTTGCAAATCCTAGTCACATGCTTGAAGACCAAATTCATAAATATAAGCTTATTTGCAAAACACATTGCAAATAACAAATCCATGCAAACAAAAGCACAAAGAACATGCATGAACTCAAACATAGCCATATGATGATCAACACATCATCTCTAGCAATTTGAAAACACATTTGCAAACTCTAGTCACATGCTAAGAAGAGTTCTTGCATGAACTTCAACATTTTTGCAAAACACATTTCAAAAATACCATTATACAACAAAGAACAATCAAGATCACATCTTTGAGCCATGTGATGATCAACACATGATCTTTAGCCATTTGCAAAACACATTTGCAAACTCTATTCACATGTTCCAAAGATAGATGATCTTGAGCTCAAATTGCAAAACACATTTCCAAATCAACATCAAGCATGAGCTACAACTACTTGCAAATCACATTCGCAAATACTTGCTCCATGCAAAAACCAAATCAAGATAGTGTGAGCTGGAGCAAGCGGGATTGAGCTATCGACACATGATGAGACTCAAGCTATAAGACTCGACCCCTCTTAATAGTACGGCAACCTATACTAGCAACCCGGTCTTCGAACCAAACACCGTGTAAAAACCTACCCAAAATCATATCTCCTAAAACCTTGCTCAGCTATTCTAAATTCTTTTCTTCAGTACCACACCAAGTTAAAATCAGACATCGTAAGGATTCAGGTTCTATTCGAGAACTCTCATAACATCAAAAATTTAAGAAAGCATTTAATTAAATGTTCATTCACACCAGATCTATGCACACAAATTATATTATCACAAAAGAAAATAATAAAATTTCCACATTAGTAAGGATCTCTTACCCATTGATCTCATCTCAACACAAAATCTTCCATTGAGCAAAATTATGTCCTTTTTGCATACATATTTAAAGTGAGGATCAATCTTGCATTACAAAATATTGTCATACTTGCTGATCTCTAATCGAAATCCAAGCATAATACAGTAGCTTCCTCAAGAGGCACTCTCCAAATCAGTCCCAATCGGTACATTCAGTTCCTATAATGAACAAAAAGATCACTCTCTCTTACATTTAGTTACATCCCTCATTACAGATCACATTCCATCCAATCAGCATTCAATCATCTGCTAATGACATCAAAAAGAAATCTATGCTTACTGTCGAACCGACTTGCAGCCAGCTAGCCAGTCAGTAGCTCTCCAAACCGACTCATTCAGCCATCCAGCTATCACCTTTTTCACTCCTTGTCCATTCCTCTCAGCCAAGTGGCAGCAAGGTAGGCTGCATGCTCACCACCTAGCAATCCAAACCCATGGTTTTCCTTGCTATGTATGGTTTCAACCTACTAAAAGGGAAATATCGCAGATATATAGAGGTCAAATCTGATTCAGTGAAACTTCATCGCTACCTCGCTCACTCACCTAAACCAAAGCCAATAGTAGTGTTCTCCTCTATCGAAAGGAGGAGAGTAGGCCCAAGGAGTAAAGAAAGCGATCAAAGAACCGACTTCTCACCACATCCTCATCTACTCTCCAGTTGCTCCTGCAGTCATAAGGTGCCCATTAAATGATGTAGTAAATTTTCTTATTTGGGTTCTCATTCCTATCTAGTTAGTCGGCGAGTAGAAATCAAGCAGGAAGGTACATCCACTTTCAAGTCATCAAGTAAAATAGAATCATTTCAGAAGTAAAATTCCAGTAGCAACTTTTTGCCACTAATCAGATCTTTAAGGTCATGGTGGGGTATGATCATGGGAATGATTTCTAAGTCAAGAACCATCGATTAAGGTGATGGCATAGACAAACTTTAATCCATTGTATGTTCTGAATAAGAATGCATGAGAATCAGTCACAAGACTAAATTCTATTCCAAGATCATGAATACTACCTTAAGTCAGTAGAACTCAAATAAAAATGTCAATGCATGCATCTCTCCAAATCATAACACACAGAAGACCATCTCCTCTATTGCAAGCACACTCATAACAATAGCAGTTATGCTAGTCAATCACAATTATTAATGTCATATCATCTCAAAGGAATTAAAGAAGTTGCAAAGAATCCAATGGATGATCTGATAACCTGAATGCATGTCTAGTAAATTCACCCCCTTAAGTCTGTAGCAAGCAATCAATAGCAGCTATGGCTAGTTCTTGTTATATAGGCATGCATTTATCAAAAGTTAGTTGCAGAATCTAATAAGTATAAAGAAAAGTTTTAACTGAAGAATCATGGTTGTATTCTCTCAGTCTCTATGGAATTAAATCATCATGTTGGAAAAGTTGTTCAACATTATAAAGGTCTTGCAGTGAATCAAGAATATGATGCCAAAACTTTAACAACCTTGCCTTGACAGTGAAAAGTAGGGTTGCTGTTTTATTCTGCCAACAAATTCATAAACAAAGTATTTCAAGCTATAGTCACCAGTGAATCAAAAGATTTATTTCCAGACAAGCTTTGTAAATGTGATTAATTAGAAGACCGCACATCCAAACTCATTCATGTCAAGTCAAGCGCAAAAATAATGCTCTATAGGCAAATAGATATTAGTAGTGTTAGCTCTGCAATTATGTATCATATGCTTTAAACACTTTTTGGTCTCAAGTTTTGTGTATATCTAGCTAGCAATCAAGCAGATAGAAAACTAAAGTAAAGTAAACATCCATCAGATCTGAAGCTCAGAGCTAAAACATTTCCATTAAATAAGCCAACCCCAATCCTCTATGGCATGTAAAGGAACTCTAGATTCTGGAAATTAACATGGCCTCAAACACAATATCTTGACCAGTGCATCAGAGTTAGTGTATTTTCATCCACAGAATTAAGTGATTTCTTCACTACTCGCTAAAAGGGGAATCATGGCTAAAACAAGTATTTCCAGTGACCGCAATGCACGAAGATCAAATTCTTTTTATATGTCTGTACAGAATTCAAAGTGACAGTTCATACACATAAATAAAATTTTCGAAAACTCATACCAGTTAATCACAAAAGATGCACAATACAACCATACGCATCATAAAAATTCCTACTCATTGGGTCTACTTCCGTATTTTATCGCATCATGAATCACACATAACAAGTAAGCCTGACAATAAAGATACAAATTTAGAAGAGTAAGAAAGGAGTAGCACTTAGCTTGGGTACTAGCAGTGGCCGAGCCGTAGATGGGGGAGTGGAAGCCGTCGGTGCTGTGGCACGGAGGGCACCCAAAAGGGTGCCGAAGGCTGTTGGGGAAGACGATCAAGCCGATCGGCCGAAGCAGAAACCTAGAGAACAAAAAAAATGATGAGGTGGGGGAGTGAGTAGAGTCGGATAACGAGAGAAAGAAGGGGAGCTAGAAATCTTAGCTTGTAGTAGCCGGAGGGGCACCGAATCAGGCAAAACCCGGTGAAACCCCACCTAAAAACCGTCGAGTCTGGCGGCGGCACTCGGTGGACCAGTCGGGTTGGGAGTTGGGCTGGCGGTAGCACCAGAGGAGGGCTTCGGCGGCGGCGCGTAGGAAGGGGCGAGGCTCTCGGGCATGGCTGACCGGGGTGACGAAGGCTCTTAGGCGCGGTGCGGGGCCGAGATGACAGTGGCGTGGGGCGGAGGTAGCAGAGCGCAGGGGAGAGGCCGAGGGCTGGCGCGGCGCAAGGGGGGAAGAAGGGTAGAGGGGGAAGCCGGGGAGGGGGATCGCGACCGGCGATCGGCGGTCGGCGGTGGCATGCGGTGGGGAAACCAGAAGGGGCGACGTGAGGAAGAGTGGAGATCGAGAGGGAGAGGAATCGGTAGGGGGAGGCGGCGGCTGTGTCGCAGGAGTGGGAGGAGAGAGGATGAGAGCGAGGGTTAGGGTTAGTAGTTTTTGGTCGGGCCGGATAAGTCGACTAATGGGCCGGCTGGACCAAAAGAAAAATTGTGGGTTAAAAAGATAAACAAATAGATCAAATAAATAAATAATCAAAATATATATTTTTTATGGAAAGCTAGCAATAATGGAAAAAAATAAAGAAATAAGTAAAGGAATAAGTAAATCGAATATAAAATAATAGATGTTTTACCTGAGTAATTTACCAGGATAAGAAAATAGATCAAGAATAATAGTGGAAAACAAATCCAAAATTTATTTCTTGTTTTTCTCTTTTCTTTTCTCTGAAATAAATTAAGATCCAACTACCATGCATACATATATAGATAAATCGAATGAAAAGTCACTGATCCCAAAATGCAGGCATTAATAAATTATTCTACAAATCGCTTGATGGAAAATTTACATTAGGAATTAAACCCAATTTGAGAAATATTAAAAGCTTGATACTCTTATCAGGAAATCTCCACAATAACAACAAAGGGCAACTAGAGCCACTTCATGTTGTGAACAGCTCTGTGATCATACATCCAGGCAAGTCGCCCTTCGACCATGTTTTGTGAACTGATTTTGTGGCTCGGGTTGTTTGAAACTCTTGCATTCATCCCAAAAGCTAATTTCTAAAAGAAATTAAATCACACTAATTGGATCAGCTAGATCCAGTGTCGGAACCATAACCTTGGTGAGGTTATGGAGTAAATGGTGGGTGGAGGAGTTCAGGATATGAGCAACCCCGGTTGGGTTGCTATGAAAGTCAGGGCTCCTCCACATAGGATATCATTTAAGAACAAACCAAACTGGTGCTTACCTCAAAATCAGCGCAAGCCGTGCTGACCATAGACCCGGTATGGGATGGGCTGAACTAAGTAACCGACAAGTAGCTGACTCTGCCAAGGTGAGAAAGGTGATTGTGCCAGGTGAGGGCAATCACCCTAGGGCGAGACGTCGGGGGAGGAGTCTCGATCCGCGTGCCTTTGGTGAGGCAAGGCGGTATGGCAGAGGTCAGAATACGGTTGGCCAAATGTTCTGTTTCCTTGGTTTATTAGTGTGCCTAAGGAAGCGCACTGTAACAATAAGCCAAAGTGATGCTATGGGCAAAACAGTACACCTCTGATCAGAGTCAAATGTGATATCACTCCTAGCTTCTGGGTTTTGGAAGTGCGTCGTGTGGGTTTTCCTCTAACACAGGATGTAAGACCCCACGTTGTTTTGCTGTCAGTAAATTCAAAAGTTAAAACTTGACACTTTTAAACAAATGGGTAAAGGGGTACTTTGGATAAAGTACTACTTTGGAGTAGCGGCTCGGTGGCCGAAAAGTATATTTATATACCCATGCATAAAGGTTCTGCGGCTTGCTGAGTACTGGTGTACTCAGCCTTGCTTTCTCTGTTGTTTTTCAGAACATGTTGAATCCACCCAACTAGATGAGGTAGAAGGTGAATTTTATGATGATGTGAATCTTTATGATGATACCGATGTTGCTGTGGAAGGATATGAATATGAGGGGACTGACGACCAAGACCTGACGGAATAAATCTACCCTCAGGAGGGATGCATCTAGAATAATATTGTAATATTAGGCGGGCGATGTAGAAATCACCGTAGCCAGACCTAAGACAGTATTATATGTACTTTAAGATTAATCCCCCGAGTACTATTCGGTGGAAGTTTCAGTGCTACATGTGTTGCTTTCCTTAGCCTGATCCTGGCGCACTCTGCTCTGTGGTGCTTCCACTGGTCCTGGTCTGGTCAAGCGAAGTGGGGGCGTCACACACCGAGACCGGTAAAAGACTAGGAACACATCCTTAGCCCTATGCTAGTTATATCTTTGCTTTTTGCACATCCACTTGGAGTTTTCATAATGACCATCATCTTCTCCCCAAGTAAGGATCTTCGTCTTGTTCATCAACACATGATGAATTCTCTTCTCTTCGGGATTTCTTATTGATGCTCATCAACGCATGATGACACTCTTTATCCCATAGTCTTGACTTGATGACTATCAACACATGATGGCATCCAAAGTCTTCATCTTATTGAACTTAACCTATTTCCACAACCTCAAGAAAAAATGTTAGTCCAACATATACGGTTGTCTCAATCATCAATGCACTCCATTAACACATAATGGATGTCCCAAGATCCTTTGATCTACCCCTTTGAAGATTGACCACAACCCAAAGACAAATTATTGAAATTTATTTTGTCTTGAGCATATTAGTGCTATTAAAGCTTCATATACTCAAGCACTTTCGATTCTCGTTAATCAACAAAGCAAACCATCAACACATGATGGAGAGCATAGATCCATTGATCTAGTTCTTTGATGATTGAACGACAATTAAACACAACTTAAATTGTTATGAGTATATTTCAGCTATGAAAGCTTCATATACTCGATTTGATGGGTTTCAAAGTAATGATCTAATTGATATGGAATGATGGAAAGGGATCAATACTATTGAAACCATCAAATATAAAATAAACTACATTAAATGTGTGCATATATATAATTGAACTTGAACCAATATGCACATATTTAATTTGAGATTTCTTTGGAGTTTATCCTATATTAACATGAGTATACTACTACTACACAAGTTTTATGTACTCAAGGATTTATTTCAAAGTAAAGATCCTTAATTTATGTGGCAAGATGAAGGAGATCAATACTATTGAAACTTCAAGGTAAAGCATAAACTCCCCCCTAAATGTGTGCATTTATGTATGTATGAAATTGAAACATTATGCACATCTTAAGGTTGAAATAATGGTGGAATTCACCCTTTATCTTGAATCCAAGGAACGCATCTAGAAACGATAAAATTGCATTGAATGCATGCCTTTGAGATTTCCATTGTTCAATAAGATGAGACTAATCAAAAACATACTCAATAAACAAGTTAGTCTCATATTTGGATTTATTAAATGATCATGAATTTTATATCCAAGGAATGCAACAAGATATGATAATATAAATTCGAATGCGTACCTTTGATAGTTTCATCTTTTTATCCAAATGAGACTAATAAGAATTAAGCTCAACAAAAGAGTTAGTCTTACAAGAAGATTATCATTAATTAACAATTGAGACTAATCATATTATGATTATTAAAAGGGTTAGTCCCATAATTAGGTTTGTCATTAACACCAAAACCAAATGAGTGGAGCTTGAACTTTCATGGTGTCCCTTGACCGTTCTGGACCTCAGCTCTTCTAGCCTAATCCTGGTCTCCTCCACCTCACCATGACTTAGCATCGAAGTCCTGCAACCAACACAGACAAGCAAACCATCACATAGCATTGTTCCAGAATAACATGCAATAGTAATCAGACAAAGATCAGGATTAGTCAAACATCAAAAGATCTCACCTGTGATCAAAAAGTCTATGACCACCTTGGTCCACAACCACTCTTGTCCATGACCACTCTTAGCTGTGATCACTTAAAGCCACTTTTGACTGTGACCACTCTTACAAAGTTCATGACCACTCTCTTAGAGGTCACGACCATTTCCTTAGTGGTAAGACCACTCCAGACCACTCTTACAGAGGTCATGACCACTCCTTTAGAGGTCAAGGCCACTCCCTCAGTGGTTAGGACCACTTCCCAAGAGGCTTTTAGAGGTCAAGACCACTTCCATAGTGGTCTATACCACTCCATCAGAGACCACTTCCCAAGTGGTCCTTAGAGGTCATGACCACTCTTGAAGAGGTCACAACCACTCCCTCAATGGTCAAGACCACTTCCCAAATGGTCCTTAGAGGTTAAGACTACTCCCACAGCGGTCTAGACTACTCCATCAAAGGTCATGATCACTTCTATAGAGGTCACGACCACTCAAGATCACTCACTGAGAGGTCAGGAGCGCTCTTATAAGGATCAGGACCCTAGTGGTCATGACCACTCAAGACCACTCACTGAGAGGTCAGGACCACCCCAATAAGGATCAAGACCACTCTTATAGGGGTCTCGATCACTCCAGACCACTCCTATAGAGGTTAGGACCACTCCCATAGAGGTCCCAAGTGGTCACGACCACTCTCTAAGGGGTCCCAAGTGGTCACGACCACTCCCCTAGAGGTCACTACCACTCCCTAAGAGGTCCCAAGTGATCACAACTACTCACCAAGTGGTCACGACTAACCCTTAGAGGTCACGATCACTCCCTAAGAGGTCTCAAGTGATCACGACCACTCTCCAAGTGGTCACGACCACTCTAGGAAACGACCTCTCTAGGAAACAACCACCCTAGAGGTCACAAAGACCACGACCACTCTAGGAAGGACCACTCTAGACATAGCCAAGACCACTCAAGGGGTCTACAACCACTCAAACCAAATTGTTCAAAACCAAAGCAAGCTCATATCAAACTCAAAGCTGAGCACCACAGGCTCAAACATAGTCAATTACTCATCACAAACATAGATAGACTACCACATGGTCTCTCAATAATTATCAAACCCCTATTTGAAATTAGTAGATGGTCGAGGAATCAAACTTTTCCCACAAAATATCACCACCATAGTTTACTTCTTTGGGCCATCACAAGTTGTTGGGGATTTATGTTGGATCTAAAATTCCATCAATCCTATGCCCATGATAGGGTATTTTTTAGGTATGCTATCAATAAAGATCGAATCTCGGCATAGGGGAGAGAAATGCCCAAAAATTTGAAGGTCGTGATATTTTCCTAGAGGAAATGATCTTTAGTATTAAGATTCACACACTAGCCAAGCTAAACTTAAGGTTTAGTTGATGCTCTTGTACACTAGAAGCAGGGTCTGGCAGATATTTTTCATCAAGGAGTTACCACAGTGTTTATTTATAATAAACACGTAGTTAAGAGTGGAAATGTGGAATACCCTAGGATGAATAGTATATCCACTTATGCGAAATTGACTAATTGATCAATGTCTAAATCTATGGAGACGCCTGCAGGTCTAAGGTCTAATGACACTAGTCAAAACAATTATTATCACTGCTTAGATACTCCTCAAGAGAACTCACCTTGAAGGTGAAATACCTCACAAAGAGGCTTATCATGAAGATGAAAATCCCAGCAACTTGATGCATGTATATTAAAATGTTAGGAATGAGGAACGACAAAGAATCTTTCATTTGAGAAATTACGAAGAGTTGGATAGCATTGAGATACCCTCAATTACAAGGATATAGGAGAAAAGTTGTTGACAGCTACTTTACCTTTAAATTTGCTAAAGTTTCTCTTACAAGAACACAGATCTGGAACCAAAGCCCATGGCCAAAGCGCTTAGAGCGCTCATATCAAGTTAACTAAAGGAAGCAATTGAAGCTAAACCATAATTGCTAAATAAAAGTTTTGGAGCCAGCTAGTTTAAACTAGATGGGTCATTATGGAAATAATGAGGTGGTGAAGACATCGTTCAAAGGTACCTCGAGAGACATACTCTCCTATTTTGAATAAAACAATGTTATGTTACATAATAACTATGGCAGATGGCTTGAATTCTGTATGCATTTATTGGATTATGAAAATCCTTGATGAGACCCTTGTAGGACTCAAATTCCTAATAAGAAAAGAAAATCTTTACATGTAGAAAAAGCATCTCCCGGAAGAATGAGCATCTCCTTGAAAAAATTAACTTACCAATCAACCTCTAAATCGCATCAATGGTTATATGGTCCCTAGAAGTGGACAATGACCTATCATAACCCGAAAGAATGTAACGAGGAACCAAAAGATCAATAGTGTGCCACATAAGCACTTATAAAGTGCATCTCTACCAGAAGTTAATGGAGCAGGGTACCCTCTAGAACCATGAAAATACAATGTACATTGGTGATAGTGGCAAATTGATTAATCCCTAGAAGCCAAAACTAAGACTAGTTATACTTTATTGTACAGTGGCATAGCCATATCTTTAGATCTGCAGAACAAACTATTTGGTTGTAAGTTTAACCACTTAGATATAGTTGCAAAATATTAAGACCTAGATGGTTTTGATAAGTCGTATCTAGAAGGCAGATGATGTTGCAAATAATTTTACCCACATCCTCTGTTAGGATAATTTTGCTTGTGTTGCACAAATAAATATTGGTATTTGGAAAGTTAAGCATATTGCTCCTAAATTATTTTATTCTCACAATTTCCAGATGAACAGTGGGATAAGTGTCTAGAAGACTAAACTCTATGATAATCTAGTCGATTTGCTCACAATGTCCGTGCCTATATTCATTTCTGGAAAAAAAAATGTATCAAAGGCATTGGAGCAAGAAGACTTCAACAGATGTCATCTTTAGGGGGAGCATATGCTAAACATTGATAGTTACACTTGTGATTCTGACAATCTCATATTTAGTCAAACATAGAAGGTATCCACTTGACAATCACTATCTTGAATGTTTTATCTTTAGTCAAACCTATAAGGTATCGACTTGACGATCACTATCTTGAATGTTTTACCACACAATGATATAGATCCAGTTCATGGACATTGCAAAGATCGTGAAGGTCTTTCTTGATCCTGATGATCATTACTAAATCTCAAAGATAAGTGTAGTACTCATTTTCCTTTGGTGAGTTTTCCCATTGGGTGTCTCACGTGAAGGTTTTTAGAGGCAACGTAACTTAACTTTTTTCTCTATTCTTTTTTTTTCCTACTAAGTTTTTGGAAAGAGTTTTTAACAAGATATATGTGATACGTGGTATTTGCCCAAGGAGAGTGTTGTGAAACCTTGGAGTTTGTAGGCAATTATCAAAATACTCCTTGAAGGGTTCCACTCCTTTAGTCTATAAATAGGACTCATTATTGTAAAGAGTGTGTTGACGGTGGCATTAATAAAGAGTGTCGAAGACCAAAGCATTGACAATTCGATTTCCATATCCGCAATATACTTGAATTAGTTTGCAAAAATAATTCCATGTGAAGTAAGTTCCAACTAAGTGGATCAACAAGTATAATGAGTAGAAACAATGAGTCAAAATGCACTGACACTGGGCATTATGCAGTAAGAATATGGTGATTTTGTCATGAAAAACAATCTAGCATCCTTCTGATGCGTTCTGTATAAATCGTACAACAGACAGAGAAGCATGACTTTTATGAGGTAGAACAAGTGCCTTACATTATCAGCATAACAATCCCAAGGATACAGAAGTTCAAATTTTACATTCGAATAATCTTACAGTTTGAACCAATCGATTAGAGCTTTGCTCGCAAGGTCTCGTTTAAAGAAGGTCCCCAAAAATTCAGACATGGTAAAATTCCTGTACTTTGGTGGGTTTTCTGAAGAAACCAGCTCTGGCACCGGTCCATAAAAAACTGAGTCCCCTCTCGTCCCTGGATTAAAAAAGATGCCGACTGAAACCCTGGCTTCTTCATGCGAATTCATTACCACCCGGTGTTCCACGCTCTTGTACTTATCGTTGGACATTATCTGATGACAGGATAGGATAGAAAAAACAAGTTGGATACGGTGATGGCATTACGAAATACACAAAGCACAAAGCTTCTTAAAGATGTGCACTGCAGAACAATACTTTTGGGTGCCTTAGTTATCGGACTAACAGAAAACATGCTTATGTATAAACAATCAAGCTAAAGAAATATTATCTTAGAGAATATGAGAGGATTTTTCCAGGTAATCTCATCTTCTTCTTCTTCTTTGTGAATTTGCCACGTAACAGCATTCAATTACCACAGTTTTCATCTTATGACTTGGTAAATCTGTGTATTGGAAAATGAAATGTACAAAACGAGTACTAAACCCAAGCCAAATACATTTAGATAAGGATAAATAATGATAACTGAGAGGAAGAATGCAATCCACAAAACTATTATCTTCAGCAACAGCTTATGTTTCAGATCACATGTTTCCTCTTACACCTACTTTAAAATTTCTAGCATTTCTAGTATCTATTTTTAGTTACTACTAAGACTCCCAGCGACAACTGCATGTCCAACGTGCAATGTTGAATTGAATTTTGTTCAGATGCAAAATTAAAAATTTTCTAACCACCCAGTTTTCAGTATTGGAAAGAGGTAAGCAGTTGCAAGTCATGAACTGGTTTTCAGGGACAAGTTGTTCAGTGTTTGATTCCTTAAGAAAAATGCCACTAAATTAATTTCCTCCTGTCTGCACTTGTATGGAGCTGTGTCCTGGGGCTCTATTTTTATGATGGCTCATCTCTTGATCCTCTGATGGCATGGCTGTCGTGAGACTTTTGTGCAGCAACTTGGACTGTGTGGCTTCATACTACGTGCAGCTCTAGCTGGCCAAGTGTGCACGCTAGAGAGTACACCGTGTTTATGCACAGGGCACAGGCAGCACGGCTTTGCTAGCCATAGTTCTTCAAACGTCTCTCAAGCCTCTGTTCACCAGCCATTGGGACAGTAGTGAACTGGTTCTCAACCACCATAAGTGTCATTCTGGCTCCCTCTCCCTCCTCCCTCCACGCTGCCCTTCATTGTCCCCAGATTTCAGTTCATCACCACCAAATTGCCTCTAGACAAATCATGATGGTGTTGCATCACCTAGAGACCTCACAGGCCTCCTACAACATATCGGGGGCATGAAGTTTCTTTGGAACAGTGCATTGACATGAGCTGCCACCTTCCTTAGTCACTCTAAGCAAGCTTCAAGATCCCAGTGTGAAAACTCCAATCATGGGCATCATGGCCTGTTTCTGCCAGATTTTAGCCAGAACCCTGTAGAATATTGATGCTAGAGATTGTGGACCATTTAATTATATCTAGAACGCTTAGGAAAATTAGTGACTTCTGATCTCCGTTGTTGTGTGGATATGTGTCTCACTTTCAAGTATTCAATTGTCAAAAAAAATTGCCTTTTGTCCTAATCTTTAACTGCTCATGTTTGCACCTTGAATAGGTCTACAAAGATATTGCACTTGATACAATTTGAATTTAGTATATATATTGCTAGTTCTCTGTTTTTTTGTACCTTGAGATCAACATATTAGCTATATCAGTTTCCAGCAATACTATGCGTTCCAGCAATACTATGCACAGGGCACAGGTACCTCTCTTAATACTGATTACTTCTGAGAGAAAATCTTTTGTACTATGCGTTCTTTAAATCCTGATCAGCCTGTGGATTTTTACCAAGAAAGAGCAGAAGATAGAATGTTGGAACATGTTGCTTAAGAGAAAACTGGGCCACTTCAGTGTTGTTCCTAGCATATATTTTTGTGTTGGACTCAATGGATTAATTCCCAACTAGTGATTGTGTGATAAAGTGGGATATTCACATGTTTATTGATATCCTTATCCATAAGGGGTTTTTTTTAAGAAACAAAAAACACTTATGGATACAGGGTTCATCAATCCATCCATAAAGAGATCCTCAGTCGTAGCCCCTCTAATTTGCTAAACTTTGCAGATAAAAAAAATATCCCATAGCTTTTATTTTTGGACAGTTGAAACTCCCACTGGATCAATTTCAACAGCGCGGAATATCATATTTCGTATTTCCTACACTTCAGGTCGATGCACAACATGTGAGCAAAATGACACCAACTATGCATGGTCCAAAATCTATTGACCGTGTGCTAGTACAGCTAATGCAGCACACAGGGTTATCTACACAAGAATTGTTGTCAAATCAAATTTTATAGATTTCTTTCTGAACACATGAAACTAAACATGTTCTTTAATTCAAACTACTCAAAGGCTCACAGGGTTGCTAATCAGTGCACGGACTAAAGTATTTAGAGCACGTCCGGAGTTCCTAATTGATGTGGATTGAACTGAATTTGTAGCACACGGGGCATAGATAATTCAAATATGACTTGAATTGGATCGTACAGATTGTATTTAGAATTGAAATCAATTGGTAGCATTTGGACACCAAACAAGCCCATTTTACCTGCAAGAGGTCCCCAACATTGATCACAAGCGCGCCGGGCACAGGCTTCACGTCCACCCAGTAGCTCTCCCCATCCTCATTGGTGTGCTTCACCTGAAGGCCACCGATACTGTCCTGCGTGAGCACGGTGAGCACGCCGGGGTCGGTGTGCGGGACGATGCCCATGGTGCGCTCGGGCTCGGGGCACACCGGGTAGTAGTGGCACACCATCACCTTCCCCTCCAGGCAGGAGGCCTCCTCCAGCGTCGCGGCCCCGAGCCCGAGCTCCTCGGAGAGCAGCGCCATCACGGCGCGGGCCACGGCGGTGGCGTGCCCGTCCCAGTCGAGGATCTCGGCGCGGCAGACGGGGTGGATGAGGGCCGTGTCGGGCCGCGTGGGCCCGAGCACGACCTGGATGGTGTCGCGCCAGCTCGCGGCGGGGGAGTGGTACAAGTCGACATTGGATGAGTAGTTCACCCCGCCCTCCACGGAGCGGCCGTAGTGAGCGGCGCGCTCTGGGGCGGGGAGCTCGTGGAAGGCACGCACCGCCACGAGGGCCCGCGCGGGGTAGTCGGAGGGGACGAGGGCCTGGTAGTTGACGAGGTGGAAGAAGCCCCAGTCGCGGGCGGCCGCGGCCGCGGCGGCTGCGGCGAGGGGCGCGGGAAGGGAGAGGTCGACGACGGGGATGGAAACGCCGGGGGGAGCGAGTGGGAGGGAGGCGTAGGGGTCGGGGTGGAGGAAGAGCGCGGGGACGGTGGAGACGCCGGACTCGACGAGGCCGCGGACACCGGTGCGGGACTCGTCGAAGGCCTTGAGGAGGGCCGCGCGGTCGGACGCCGGGGCGGAGGATGCCATGGCCGGTGGCTTCTTGTTGAGTGGACGGGAGAACTGGGTGGGTCAGCGGGCGTGATTGTTTACAGTGCAAAACTGCAAATTGCAATTTGCAACCGGCAAGCAAACCAGCAACCTGTAGGCTCTGTTTGTTTCGGCAATTTGCAACCGGCAAGCAAACCAGCAACCTGTAGGAAAGCAAAGCAAGTCAGCAACCAGCGACCTGCGGAAGGAAGCAACCAGCTAGCCACCAAGTTGTCTTCGTTTGACACTAGCCGGAATGCGAATTGTCCGTTGGAGTTATCATTGTGATAGGAGAACAACTGTATAAGATGTCTTCCACAGGTTGCTGGTTGGAGTTATCCACCTAAGTAATACAAAACAATTGAGAAAATTCATTTCTTGTAATTGAGTGAGTCACAATCTCACGGTATGCCACTGAATAATTGTGTTTTCATTCTATGTCTCCGGGTTTCAAAATTTCTTCACAATATAGCATCGCTGTTATCCACCCCATCAAATTGCTTGCCATTAAGGGTGTGCAAAGACCGTTTTGCCCGTGTGAACATGTCATTCTCTCATCTTGGTCCATCTCTGCAATTGGGACCCACATGTAAGAGCCTTCTTATACCTTTTATCCCTGCTCATTCTTTCATCTCTCCCCCTAGACGCTCTCTCTGTCTCTTTCTCTCATCCTCTAACAAGTAGCGCCCGGCGACCAGCGATACGGCAACTCGGTCTCCATGTTCCCTTCATCAGCCAGTCGATGCACAGATTTGTGACGAGAGGCAAAGGTGTGATGAAGTCGAACACGACACATTGTCATGGCCCAAATCCATGTTATCCTTGTCGTCCTCTCCTGCTTGTAGCTCAACAAGGTGGTAGGAGACACGCAAGACATGTGCGGTGGTATCTATGTAATATCCCAATTTTTGCATCTTTAAGTTTATTTTAAGTATTTTAGTGTTTCCAAAAATTTCCATAATTTTTATTGCCAATTAAAGCTTAATTTGGAATTTACTTAATTCAAAAAGGATTTAATATGATAAATGCTTAAGTGAACAATTATCAAATTTATTTTATTTGGGTTCTATATACTCTAATGTATTTTACAGAATTTTCTGGATTTTTTAAAGTATAGTTACTATTTATTTGGAGTTCATTTATATTTTTTGTATTTCCTAAAAAGGAAAAAATCAAAGAAAAATACCGGAATAGTGTGAGGAAGAAACCCAACTCAAACTTGCCAGCCCAAATCAGCCTAGCCTAGCCCAGTCGACCTGTGCGTGACCAGTCTAGCCAGCATCGCAGCCTAGCCTGGTCCGCGCTGCACGAGAGACACTGATAGGTTGGACTCACCTGTCAGCTTCGGGTTTCCCGTATACAAGCTGGACTTTGAATCCACGCCGTAGCCACCGTGGACACCCTCTTCAATTCATGCAGTGCACGGACATTGAGGGAGCTGTTTATGGCGCACCAACACCACGTAGTTTCCCTCAACCAAAGCCCTAACCCTAGAAGCCTCAAGTCACCGGCGTTTAGCAAGATTTTAGAGTTTTCCATGCATGCCACTGTGGGAGTCTTCGTTGGGTTTTGTCGACATCGGTGAGTCCCCGTGCCCTTGGTCTGCGCCGTTAGCTTCCTTGCGTCATGTTCTATTTCGTGCGCACGGGAATGTGGCTGTAGGTCGTTGCCATCGAGAAGGTCATCGTTGCCACAGCTTCTTCCACACCGCTGCTCACTGTCGGTCGCTATTGGTTGTGACATTTATGTCAGCAGGATCACCGTGTCGTGCGCTTGCCGATGATGACCCAGAGGTCGCCGGAGCCGCGCCACTGCTCGCCGTTGTTGACCCTAGGTCCCAGCTCCTCCTCGCCGAAGTGTAAAGCCACATGGTGCCTGTTAGCCGCCACGTAAGCCAGTAGATCTAGATAAACTTAGTCCACATAAGCCTAGTCTCTGACGTCTAAGGTCCACATACCAGTGAGTCAAGCCATGAACCGAGTCCACTATGGATCATGCTTTTGTGTTCGTGGACTTGGTCCATAGACTAGTGGCCCACATGTCAGTCTCTGTTAATTTCTGGAATTTTAAAAAGTAATTACAAATAGAAAATCAATCCGAGCCTACTTGTCAGCCACTTAGATGAGAATACTTCAGGAACATTCTTCTTTTGCTCTCTTTTTCTAGGATTTAATTGTTCAGTGAATCTTTTGAGAGTCTGTTCTCTTTCATATGAACTCAATTGGGTCCGTTCAAGTTTCTAAATTCTTTTAAAATTAAGCCCTACATTCCAGTTCATTTTATTTGATACTTGGAGATTGTTTTTATTTATTTTTTCTTTATTTGTTTTGCTTAGACGTTGAAGTGTCCAGAGTGTTCGAAGGTGAAGAGTTAATTCAAATTCAAGGTCCAGATCAAGATCAGGATTTGTTCTAAGACAAGTTATGCTTTGATCATGTTGAACACAGTTTTACAAATTCTATTGTTTTAACATATTGCATGTTATTTTAAATTATAACTATTTTTAATTAATTTGAGAATTAGTTATTCAACCCATTTGATCATATTTATCTTGTCATTTGCTATGACATGATTATTTGTCACCTTATGATGGATAATTATTAGTTGGTTGCTAAAATATGCCAACCTAGGTTGGTTAAAACGTGCTTAGTATGCTTAGCCATACCACGAATAACTCGTATCTTTTGAAAGTGCAAATTTAAACTTGACTAATGCTATATTGAACATGTTTATAAAAATGGTGTGTCATGTGTTGTCACATGATGATGTTGAGTTATTGGTGGCATATATTGCACGATAATTAACTGGGATGGTAAATGATTTAGATTGAGGCAAGTGGCAAAAAGATGTGTGCTAGGGTGGATCTGTGTAATATTGGGTTGGAGATTCTGTGTGAATCATTTGATTTTGGTTATTAAGAATAATTGAAAGTTTTGTCTTGGTCATTTAAGGACTTAACCTTGTAAGCTATTGAACTAGACTAAATCATACAACCACATATCTATTATGGAATAGACCTAACTCAGTAAATTATCAAGTCTTGATATATGATATCTTAGGTAGTAAACCAAGCTATGTGCATAATTGGGGAATGTGTGTTACTGTGGCTTCATATCTTAAATAGTGATTGTTCCTAGTCTAACGATAAGTCTCTCTTATTCTTTTGCTATGTGTGAGGGAGGAATAGTGAGACCAAACTTATCGAGAGTATCTATGTTCGGATCATAGTTACCTGATTCACAATTTGTCAAGTTTGGGATTTGGGTCCGTGATTCACGATTCGTCACTTCATAAAAGTAGGGTTCATTAAGGGGTATACCTCTCTGGTTTGTGAATCGAAGATAGGGTTCAAGACTCGATGATGGGGTATACCTCTCAGCAATATAGAATTCCTGGTGTTACAAACATAGAGCAAATGCCATAGAAGATCCTAGCTCAATACAAAAGGGAAATAAAATAAAAAGGAAAAGCTGAGGCCATGGGCTAGTCATTGCCAGCCCAACCAGCCCATAATGGTGGTTTGCCCTAAGTCAGTCTCCTAGGTCTAGACTCCTCGCCCACGCTGCCGCCTCTCTACTCCCATATCCTCCACGCCATATTGTGCTGCCACCCATTGTTCCTCCTCTTGCGCTGCGCCATCCTCCACTGCTCCTCCTCCCATGCTAAGCTGTCGCCCATTGCTCCTCCTCCCGAGTCTCATCGTGCCGCTACCCGCTGCTCCCCTCGCACCGCACCGTTGTCAGTCTTTAGTTGATTTGTAAGACCCCAGATTTACCATCCAGAATCTCGTGTGTATTTCTGTACTAGTCCCAGATCAGTTGCTAGTACACACAGTGAAGCAGTGATGATCATAACCAGAACAGAACGAAAAAAAATAGCATAAGTATAAATTACCAGCCACATGGCTATTTATTACATCTCCTGGTCACATGACTAGAGTTCTCAGCAGCGGAAACAAAAACAACAAGATAAAACCCAAAAGACACCACAGGCGACGACTAGGAGCGCACGCTTAGTTATCTTGGCGATCTCCAACGAACTCCTCGCCATAGAATTCATTGTCTTCGACTGCATCTTGATAATTCTCTAATGACAAAATTTTGTGTAGCATGTGAGTACAAACGTACTCCGTAAGTCTGGGAAAATGCATCATGAAGGGCTTTCCAAGGAAGGCTTAATAGGGTTCTTTTGCACAAAGCCGGATTTAACAAACATTATTAATAATAATTTTCACAAAGCAGTTTTAACAATTATTTGTACAATTAAAATTATTTCTAACTCTAGTGAAGGTTCCAACTACCAACACTAGTATACAGGCTCTAACCGCCCATTTTGAAAGATCTTGTTAAACCATCACATGACTCCATCTGTCATGATTCAAAACAGGTTCCATCTACCTGATTGGCTCAATCCGCCAAATAAACATTCGAGAGTTCTAACCACTCCCGAATCCCAAAACATCAGTTATTTTGAAAACCAAAACCAAGTCTACCAGTATGAAAGCATTCTTCGCTTTGCCTTTGACCGAAGGCATGGCTATTCGAATAGATTTACTCTGCAGAGGTGTACAGCTTTACCCACAAGACATGATCATCTTTTTAATACCAAGCGCTACGAACACACTTCTATTGGTGTGCCGGCAGAGAGATCATGACAAGGCCTTTACAATGTATACGCCTAACCCGACCCACCCGCTGAGGTTTCACCGCTGAGGTTTCACCGCTGTTAGGGTTCCATCCACCCAGTACAGAAGCCCCCTCTTGCACCGTGTGAGAAATACGACTTGCCTCCATTCGGCACCCATATTCCACCAACTGGCGAGTCTAAGTTAGGTTTCTACAAATTATTCAGCCAGGTCATACCCATTATAGACTTGTGGTTGCACGGTAATGCTTAGAATGGATAGTCATAAGCGTCGGTCCTTAAATTGATTAGGACGGCTTTCACAAACCAGAACCAGTGCTCCATCCGCACCCGCCCGACAAACCATTCCGCCCCAATCTAAACCATTTTTATTTTATTTTTATTTTACAATCACAGCAGCAATCACTTTGCTACAGTTTCGATAAAACACATTTCAACAACATTTTAGAATTTATCCCACCAGAGGCATTTTGATCAACGTCAATCCTAAGCACAAGATATAAATGCGAAACAAGGTTAATCACATAATACATGATTTCCTGATTAAATCTTAAGGTTACAAAGGCATGGTAATCAAACAGCAAGGATGTTATTTCGAAATAGGCATAACTAACATTCTATATTTTAACATCATCAGTTTATATAAATAGCCATGCAAGTTGTAAACATTTTATAAAACAGTTATAAACAATGGGATCAACGTACGTCAAGGAGACTTGCCTTCGTCGACGAAATGCGCTGCGCTGTTCTGAAGGTCTTCTCCTTCGTCGGCGACGATGACCGCTTCTTCTACTGCGTGCAAAACGGTGCACAAAATGAATAAAATAAATAGAAACTAAAAATTATAATAAAAATATTGGCAGATAGAGGATGAATTTAGATAAATTTAGCAATTTGAATCACTCTATTCGGAGTTACGACGGAGGAGAAACAATTGTTTGAATTCTATCGGATTGGAAAAAAATGGAAAACGGGAATATTCCTTTGGCATATTTTCTTTTTCTCAAATCCTGATTTTTTCTAACTCTCTTCCATGCGGGCCCCACGAGTCATTGGCTAGTGCTTCTTCTCCATTGCTCTGTTCACAGAGAAAAGAACAGAGAGCAACAACGCCATGGAAGGCTCGGCCATGGGGGCGGCACCGGTGACTGGAAAAATGGAACGGCGACGGAGTCGCGGCACCGAAGCCGGAGCGGCGCGGTCGGAGACGGCCGGAGCGCGTGCAGCCACGGCCGGAAGCAAGGCGTGGCAGAGGCGCACGTGGCCGACGATGGGATGGGAAGAAAAGGGTGAGCATCACGTAGAGCTCGACGCCACGAATCCAAAGGTGAAATCGGATTTCGAAGAGGCTTACCGGAGACGACGAATCGACGCCGCAAAGATGGTTAGGCCGACGGTGTTCAAATGTCAAATTCATCGTCGTCCTGTAATGAAACCCAAATTTTCTTGAGGGCTTTTGATCTTTGCGACAAGATGCACAAAATTACATGAACGAAATTTGATTTGGCTCACCGGATCAAAAGTTAGCTCGTCGGTGTCTTTGGTCGACGTCGGGCTGTGGTTTTCGTGAGTTTTGGAGAGGAAAAGTTCGAAGAAACAAAGGGAAATGGTGAGCACGGCGTAGAGGACACCAAGACGAAACTTTTGAGTACTCGCACGTCCGGTGAGGTGAAGAAACGCCCGAGATAATGACCGAGCAATAAATTGTCATTAACGCTTAATTGCGGCTGTTTCGCTCGGATTAAGGATGGGTAACAGTAGAGTATTTGATTTCCAGTACGGCACTGTCACGATGCTTCAGCTCCCACTTGATTTGATGCAGTATATTGAGAGATATAGAGGTTTGAAGTTGGAGCTAGACATGAAGTTGAGACTTGAACAGATGCTGTACATATGGGGAAGATGAACAGTGAGGATAAAAAGATCTAAAAATACTAGAAAAGATCCTAAAAATCCTAATGAGTAAAATGGAACCCAATAAAATTGGTTTCACTTATTTTGGATGAATTTTGAAATTTAGATAATTTCGGGACGAATATAATGGATTTGATGAAAGCGCGAGAGATAAAATAGCAAAGAGATTCTATAAATCTTGGAAAAATTCCCAAAATCATTATAGAATATTTGGAACCTAATTCAATGGGTTTTGAGATTTTTAGAGCATTTTGGAACTCAGGTGGAATTTCGAATAAGGACCGGAATATGGAATTTTAACTTTGCGGACGATAAAGAATTGAACTCCAATTTCGGGAGGATATGGTTGCCAGGTTAATTAAAACACCAAGGAAAATCCAAATTTTGAATTTAATTAATTTTAAAATAATTTTTGGAACAATAGAAAATCTGGGATGTTACATGATTCGAGGGTTAGCCATCCTGTCGCGAATCAGACCACGAATCATCGTGATCTAGATTGTGTTCGAACCCCAAATTGGTTCACACGATTGGGGTCGGGGTTCAATGGCCGTTCGTGCGAATCCAGTAACTATGGTTCGAAACTATGGTTCGGATTGAGTTTCTAAAAGGTTTTGTTGTGATCTTCTTGTCGCACGCCTAAGAAAGCATGTCATTGCATGACAATAAGAGATTGATCATATCTTATGATTAAAATGTATAACCTCTGCAGAGTGTACAACCTATTTGAATAGTCGTCTCCTTGGTTATGGATAATGTTCAGAAATTTCATACAAGGGTTAAATTTTATTAAATACTAAACTAGGGAAACAAGGCTATGTGCCAGCTTAACTTGGAAAATATTGGGTTTGTTGTTATTATTGTTATTTGTTGTAGTCTTTGTTTTAATCTATTTATTGTTTTCAAATGAAAAAATTATTTTACTGCAAAATAGCCATGATAGCCATTCCTCTTGAATAAGCATTGTATGTAGTTATAATAGACTTACATTATATGCACAACTTGTTGAGTCATTTATGTACTCACCCTTACAACAATAAATCAATCAGTTGAAGAGGAGTTTACACCTGCTTTAGAGGAGTAGTTCCACGAAGAAATGAGTTTCTAGGAGTCGGACCTTGTCAAATGCCTGTGACATGTTGATGGGTTATCCACCGAAGTTTTCTATTCCACTGTTGTTCTTTTTAAGTTAAAGCCCTGTGAGGCCTAATAAATGTAAAATCAACATTAAGATCATCAGACTATCTTTTTATTTAGTAAATATAGTCCTTTGTTGTGTTTCTGCTGCTCATGATTGTGATATTACATTTATATTACCATTGTGTCCACTAGCGTGATCTTGGACTAGTGCAATATACATAGAGGTTCCGGATTTATATATTTAGGTCCCGACAATGTCGCTCATGACCGCATCAACTTAGCCAGAGAACCACCATAGTCACCGCTAACCAAACCTCCTCCCTGATGCGACCATGAGCTTTGACACCAAACTCATCCCTTCAACTGCATTGAATTATTACCGGAGACCACTGCTAGCAAGCTTTTCCTCCTTAGATATGAAGCGCAAGCCGCCCACAAGCTCCAACACCGACCAACCAACCTCGATCTTGCAAATCAGTGAGCTACATCGACATCTGTTTGTGTCGCAATGTGTTCCACACCTTTCTCATCGAACCCCCAAAGTTAATTTGACTTCCTTGCTAGTAGCTGCATAGAATTGAACTTCTTCTTCCTTGACTTTGTCGAACTTCACAGTGACCGTTCATCGTTGTGGGTGATCCTTAGTTCAATTCCTTCGTACCCAAGCACCCCCTCCCTCCCTCTTCATTTTGACACGGTCTTTTTGATGTTTCATGCACCATGGAAGAGCAAGATGACCTCATATATTTGTCCTTCTCCCTCTTCCTTACAAAGTAGAAGCTCCCAACTCTTGCTGAAAGTGCATAGGCATTTTGGTCATTTCTAAAAAACTGACATATGTAACTAATAGGGTCGAACAAGGAGATCACGACGATGGTATATTGTGAAGAAAACGTGAAACCTGATAGCATGAAATGAATAAGGAGTTGGCACATCGTGCAAGAGGGAGCTATCGATGACATATAATAAATTTTCTCAAAAAATTATTTTCGTTAAAGTTATCTAAGCTATCCAATCGCGAAGGATAACAACACCTCATCACCTCTTCCTCACAAAAATAAAATCTCATCACCTTACACATCTAGTTGAAGAATTTGGCAGTAGGAAGCATGCAATTGAGGAGTAGCAATTCCTTTTTCTTTTTTGTAAGGAATAATTTTCTAATGTTTGCTATTGCAATTAATCACTTAATCATAATCCCTTATCTTATAAAGCTCCATATTGGTCAACAGGGATGGAAAAGAGGAGTGAAGATGTTTAGGATGCTAGGGAAAGGGAACAGCTTGCATCGGCATCCATGGGAAGGTAAACCCACAGACTATCGCCCCCATCTTCCCCTTGACAAGCTACACACCTCTTGTTAAGCATGCCGTCGCATCCCCTCATAAGCACACCGTCCACATGCCTTCCAATTTGAAGAAAAAAGAAACTTTGAAAATCAACGAAAACTTTTAAACCGGATGGGAAACTTTCTATTTGAGTGAGGATACTTTCAAATTGGGGGGGGGGGGATTTTGAATTGGGTGGGGAAACTTTCAACTTTGGATTCTAAAACTTGTAACTCAAAATTTAAACTTTCAACACGAGGTGTGAAGAAGCTTCACCTAAGGTCAAAAAGGAAGAAGTTGATTTGGGGGAGAAGGTTTTCAAGTGGTGTGCTATGTTGCTCAATGCCTTGTAAGAAGAAGATTTGGGGCCTACTTGGAAGCCCGGTTTTGGATCCAAAATCGATGTAAAATTCCGGCCCCAAGATTTTTATATGCTAGATTGAAAAACTCTGCTTGGATAGGTTGGTAACACAATTTATTTGCACCCAGTTTGGACTAATCCAACCAGAAAAGAAAAAACTCCTGAGGATGACACACTAATATTCCAATGAATATCAGGGGATCTCTCTCGCGTCACCCTCCCTCTTGGCTCTCACCCTCCGCCTAGTTGTCTCACCGCCCGACACCATCCTCTCTCCTCTTCCAGCTAGATCCCTTTCTTCCCTCTTCTCTGAACCCCAAGCCTCCTTACCGTACGAACCTGTCTCCTCCTCGCTGCAATGGTCGCATCTTCTACCACTCTAGCATCGGCACTACCTCCTGCCATGTCATTGACGTCATGAAGGTCGCTGGGGAGTGGTACGAGGATGAGGAGGGAGGGCATACAACTGTGCAGTTGATGTGCAGGAGGTCGGGGAGTTCCGCCGTTGGTGGTGCTCGGGGAGATCAAGAAGGCCATAGGCGATGTGGAGGGCATGAGGGACTTCTCGCTACAAGAGACGACAGCTCTGAGAAGCATATGAGAGGGTTTTTGTGCATCACAAGCACAAGGATTAGTGTGTAGTATTGTAGTTGCTAGTTACTCTTCAAAAACCATTTGTAGTGTTTGCCATCTCTGCTCCATGGTTTGACAAAGTATGTAGTTGCTAGTTACTCTATGTAAGTTCAGTGGTCCATGTCGCAAGAATAGATTGGAGATTATGGCTTTAAGATGAATCAATCACTTAAGCTGATGTTTGTGTTTGGCATGCATTTGGAACTCCAGTTAATCTATTTGTCCTCCTATATGGTTGTATCATGTATGGTTCTACTAGTGATATACCAACAAATTGTTGAATACGATACTACCTCACCAGGCAATCTGGTGTCAAGATAATGTAGGAGTAGAATGAATTCATTTTCAAAATGGTTTACAACCAGAAATACAGATAATTTTACACTTGTATCCAAACGGATCAAAGGTTCTCTTGATGCCCAGGAAATTAGATGTGGATACTGAAGCTTTGAATTTTTCTAGCCTCGTTGAGTAAGTTTTTTTCCTCGCAAATTTAGCCTTCATCTGAACGTTTTTGAAAAAATAGCCCCTCTCTCCGACCGCAGAATGCCACGCTCGTGCACTGCGGAAAGTGTCTAGCGACAAAAAAACTGCGTTGCCGCATAGCCACAGCTCGATAGGGGCTTCCGCGGCTAGAGGGCTCAGCAAGCCCCTGTTGAGCTGTACTACCGTGAAAGGTCACTTAATTAAGTGACTAATTAATCAATGATTAATAAGTGACTAAGTAATGATAATTAGATATTTAGTTAGTGATTAATTAGTGACTAATTAATGGCTAATTAATTAAGTCACTAATCAAACAAACGGGATCAATACCTTCTATGGCAGTGGAGCTCAACAGGAGCTTGCCGAGAGCTTCGACCGCGGAAGCTCCTACTGAGCCCAAGGGGGATGCGGCAACGTGGATTTTTTCATTGTCAAACATCTTCAGTGTTGCACATGGGGAAGGGGCTAGGGGCCATGGGGATTGGTCGGAGGCGGCCTGGTGTCGGCGCCGGCATGGAGAGCTTGCCGGCACATCGGCAGCGGTGGAGGTGGCCGGGCGGTGGCGCGGCGGCGCAAAAGGTGGTGACGGTCGGCCAAAAAGAAAACGCGAAATCCGACGAAGAGAGGGGTGGACCGGGGAGGGAAGAGATGGGAAAGAAATAGTAAGGTGAGGCGCACCTCGTGATGCTCATGGTTCTTTAGTTGGAGCTCCAAGCCACCGGGGAGCTCGCGAGGACGCCGGCCGACATTCGGTTCACGCACCTTGCCTTTGAGATTCCGGAAGAACTAGGGCATGAGGGAGTGAACCGAGAGGAGGAATGGGTTGAATGGAGGGTGAGGAATATGGTGCTCGCCTTAAATAGGGTTGGGGAGGGTTGGAGGGAAGGAAAGGGGTGCGGTTGTCACGATCGCCCAAACGGGAAGGACGTGAAATTTGAGCTCCAAATTTGAGAAATGAGATCGGGAATGGAAAGAGGATGATCTTGTGATTGATTTGGCATAAGTTTAGAAAGAAATCTCGCGAAGAATTGACGGGATTTGAAGTTTCAAATTTGAAATAATGGAGGAGAGAGAGATCGGGAGCTCTCTGGCTGTTTGGCTGGAGGTTGAAGACACCTGACAGTGGGGTCCAGTCCCACTGCCAGGGGAGGGTTTTTTTTTCCCAAATTTATTTGATTGATGGAAGAAAAGGTTTTTAGAAAAATAGAAAATAAGATTAAAAAATTCTAGAAAAATTCTGAAAAATACCTTAAGATATTTGAGACTTAATAAAATTATTTTTATAAATTTTTTACTTTTAATTTTCCTTCATTAAATCATTTTTTAAATATGAAAATAGCAAAAATATTTATAAATAGCTGAAAATTCAAGAAAAATTACAGAAATAAAGATTAATTAATAATTTTCAAATTTTGAGGGTGTTAAAATTACTGTTTCTTCTGTGGTCATAGAGAAGACTATTTTTATAAAAATATTCGGATAAATCTAGATTTTTTTTAAAAAAAACATATGCAATTGGACTTGAAAAGCCGAAGCTTCGTGGAAACTTTTTATAGGTGGAAAAAAACTCCAGGCTCCCAAGCAGGGCCGGGTTTTGGGGCAGTAGCGGATAGGGAGCGGTGGGCTTGGTCTTCGCGTTCGAAAGTCCAGCCCACTAAACGCCCACAAGCCTCCGCCCCTCGCCCAGTTCCAACTTCCAATAGCTAAAAGCTAAACCCACCCCACCTTCACAAGGTAAAGAAGAGAAGAAACGAAAAGAAAAAGGAAAAATAAAGACGGAACACTGCGAAGGTCTAGTCGAAATGGCGGAGGCGGCGGGCTCGAGCTCGGGCACGTAGCTCACGAGCAGCTCATCGCCGCCGCCGTGCTCCCCGGAGGCACCCACGTCGCCGCCGGCGACCACCAGCTCTCCCGCGCGGCGGCTCCGGGGCTCCACCCCTCTCGTCCTCACGCTAGGGTTTTCCCCGATCCCGAATCACTGTAAGCCGCGACGACTTCTCTAGGTGTTTTCCTTATAGTTCCAGCTTACGGGAGCGTAGATTTGTTCTTCAAGTGGTCGGATTTGGGAATCGTGGTCTCGGATACGAGGCGATCAGTGTAACTCTGTTCTCAACTAGGGTTAGTACTTAGTAGCGTAAGTTGAGAAGCGAATTTTGTGGGGAGCTTTTTGGGGAGATCGAGTTGAGACATCGAGCTGCTGCTGTAGTTAGTAGCTTTAAGCGCGTTATGTGTTGGAATTGGCCTAGTCCATGCAATAATTCAGCATCCTGTGTGGCGAAGAAAAGCCTGTGCGATCAAATATTGGATTTTTTTTTTGCCCGGATCGTGGGATTGAGATTTGTTTTGGTGTGGTCTTGGATTTGCTTGATGTGTGCGCTACCTACTCATGATCTGATTAATTCGCTTCTGGTTGCACTTAATTGCTTGGTGAGTTGTATTATAGGGTGGTATGACTTGTTAGTGATGCTTTAGTTGATTGGTATCATGAAGCTAATTGCCGTTTTTAATCAGTGGAGCTATTCCATTGCATGCAGGGAATGCTGTAGGCTTGTAGCTTGTAGCAATGCCCCATGCGATGTATCATGAAGCCTGAAATACCAACTTTTCTAAACTTTAGCTGCAGATATAGTGATATCCGTGTTGTTTTCTCCGTAAAAGCTTACACTAAAGCAAGATGGTGCGTGACAACTGCTATCAATACGCACAGTATTAGATGTGTGTTGAGCATGCAAAACCTAGACCCATATTTTTTTTTTCAATTTCTAGTGTTGGTAATTTACTACAGAACTATGTTTGTTTGTGATTTACTAAATCTGCTACTTTGCATTAACAGTTTGCATCTATAGTCCTGAAACATCATGCCACTTTATCTATACTTAATAAACTGTATTTGATGCTTGAAGGCTGCCACATTTGTTCATTTACATGAATCACTGGTTGCCTGTTACAAATATTAATTGGACTATGATTTGTTTATTTTCTTTTCGAAAAATCTCACTCTGCTGACAGGTAGAGTTAACAAATGGCTTCGTCACAACATGTTGAAGTGGAGGCTGCGAAGCTTCTTCATAAACTTATTCAGGAGTCGAAGGATGAGCCTGCTAAATTAGCAACAAAACTTTATGTGGTATGCAGCTCAACCAATTATGCAGAAGGACATGAAAACTTTAAAACCAAACCATAACCTTGCTTCTCCTTTGACCTTCCAGATATGTCAACATATGAAACTAAGTGGAAAGGAACAGTCGCTGCCATATCAGGTCATATCAAGGTGAGTATTCGCTTTAATTCCTCACTATTTTTTTAAAGGAAATTTTTTCATCAATTTAAATTCAAATACTAGTTGAAGTTCTTTCTTTTGTAGTGTGGAACAGAGTTCTTTAAATGTTCGTAGACTGAAATATTTGTCTTGCTTCCTTTGTTGTCTTTAAATTTTCTTAGTAGCACCATTGAATGCTATATGCTTTATACTAGATGGTGTCAGATTATTTGCCAAACCTATGATTTGCAATCTGTAGTGACACAAATAATCCAATTTGGTCTACGTTTACATGGATGTTTTAAATAGGTGAAAGGATTCTATGTAGTTCAGATGGTTCTATTAAAGTTTTCACAATCTAGAGCTTGAGTTTTCATCTTTTCCTAATTCCAAAAATGTTCGAACCATCTGTAACTTCCGTCGGCAGGGCGATGGAGACTGTTGTAAGCCAACATGGAATTGATATGGATGCACTGCGATCATCACGAATTCCATTTGCTGGTGGTCCACAAGCAGGAGATTCTAGTGGTGCTATGTCAAAGGACAAGGAGATTATTGGTAGTCAGTCTCCCATGGTTGGGAGTGATGCATCCCAAAGTAGTGGGCAAGCTGGATTATGGCAGTTTCCATCAGGTAACCAACTCGAAAGGAAAATTTCAGGTGACTGTTTTAGAGATATGAATATGATTTGCTGGTGCATTTTTTTATGGTGTCAGGTTCGACAGATATGACAAGGCATGGGCCATCTCTTTCAGGTAGGGTTCCAGGAGGACAAAATAGGGGTGATGTTGCAGGAGCTGACATTCATCAAGGCTCCATGTCGCAAAAGAGTGGTAGGTCCTCCGGAGTCGAAAGCCCTGCAAGTCTGCAAATGGAGGACACTAGATCTATGAATTCACATGATTCTTTGAAGTCCGATGAAAAAACAAGCAAGAAAACCTCCTCTTCGAAGAGAAAAAGGATGGATTCAAAAGCAGCAGGGGACTTGCATTCTGAAGACAACTCAAAATCGGATGCTATCTCTACTGGACACAATATTAGAAAAGGGAAACAGACTGGCAAAGCTGGTACACAAGGTCAGCCTTCCAGGGGAGTTGAGCATGAGCAATCACATACACTACAAGGTGCTACTGCTCAGGTGCCACCCTTACCTGGTGGTGCACCTTTTTTCAGGGCTCACGCGGAAGGTCCATCAGCTTCTGCTGGGAGAACTATTGACAAGGCTAAACCATCAAATCCATTCACAATGCCACAAATTTCAAATTTTGCTGAAGGACTTGCTTCTGGTAATATCCCTGCTGAGTTGCAGAAAAGTATACTGGGAGGAGCGAATTTGTTTAATACTAGTTTTGGCTGGAACCAAAATCCACAAGGTCCAATGATGAAGAATACCCAAGGGTCTGTTCCCAACTTAATGAGGCCTGGAGTCAATGTTGAAGGTACTTTCATTAAAAAAAGAGAGACATAACAGCCTTATTAAAGACATTGAAGTTCAAATTCTTATCTTAATGAGCTTGCTTATATTGCAGGGAAAGTTAATGTAGGGTCGCAAGGAGCTTTTAACCCTACTTCCACATCACAAATGGATTTCCCCACAATTCCTCCTTACATGTCTTCTTCCTTTGGAGGTGGCTCACAGTTTGTGGACAAGGGAAAGGACTTGGCTTCTGGCAATACCGACACTGAACTTCATTCTGCTGCTAAAGTTGGAGCTCATTTGGGGATTACGCATGTAAGACCTTTGGATTAACCCATAAAGATTCTGTGTTAAAATATAGGTTTGCATCTTATTTTGGATACACTAACATTTTTTTAGAAAACCTTTTTTAGTGAAATGCAGAAGTTTTGTTGCAATGTTTGCTCATGTTAGATAACTTGTCCTGGGACATTTTTTTTAATAATATGGATACATTGCAATACTGTATCATTTAGGCATTTGTTGGCAAGTGCCAAGTAAGAAGGGCATAAGGTTGTAATCAAGCTTAGCACATAAGTATTTTATGCAATGTTTTGATGAATCTCTATATGCATGCCTTAGTGGATTTTCTGCCAGGTTGATCATCTGATAGTGTAACCTGTTTCTTTTAGCCAGCTTAAGAAACTTTGTTTGGTCATCCAGTTCTCTGTTCATTGATATCTGTATCTCCGCTAGTTAATGCAATCGTTTAGAGGTACTTTATTTGACACACACATGTTATATAACTTTGCAGGGCAGTCCAATGCAAGAAAGGCAAGGTATTAACAGAGCATCACAGAGGGCCGAGTCATCTTTGCAAGATGGCAGATTATCTTCACTTACAAATAGAAATGTTGGGCCATATCAAATGTCTCACACCTCTCCCAACACGCCATTCAAAGAACAGCAGTTGAAGCAGCTCAGAGCACAGTGCTTAGTATTTCTTGCATTTAGGTCTGCTTTCTTCATATCCTCATTTGCGTGTTTTCTTTCACATAATACATCCATGGTTAGATGATTGTAGGATGATTAGTATCCAAACTTCATTTCTGTAGCACTCATGTAGGTTACTCTTTCTTGTAGAAACAATTTGCAGCCCAGGAAGGTGCACCTTGAAATTGCCTTAGGTGGAGGGCACCCTGCAGAAGGTAAGAACTAAGAACAGAACCCATCGCTTGAGCTGTCTGGTTTGTCATATTCCTAATGAGTTTATATTTGAAATCAGGTGGCAGTGCAGGTCAGAGAGGCAATGAGATCAGAGTGGCTGATGGTTCTGGAAGGGAAAATGGAAGCAGTCAGGAAAACTCTGCTATTTTTGGTAGGCAAAGTGATATTTCTAGACTTCCATCCACATCTGCAGGCAGTATTGCAGAAGTTGATTCCTCATCGAAAGACCCAGAAATTGCGAAAAAGAAGGTCAAGATAGCTGAACACGAGAAGTCATTGATGGATGTAGAAAATATCCAGCAAGCTGTTGTTATTCAGGGAACTGGTTCTGAAATGCGATCTCAAGAAACAGTACCTCCCATGCCATCTGGACCACATCAGTCATACTTGCAGGGAGATACAAGAAGAATTGCCCCTGAGACCTACAGGGCTGATGCAGAAAATTTGAATAGGAATTTAAGTTGGGGGGGCCAGGGACCATCTGCCTTGGGTGGTAATAGGCAACATCCGAATTTGGAAGCTGCCTTATTGGCCAAAGATCGGTTACAAGATGAAGCATCTAAAGAATCACTTGCGCCTTCGAGGCTTCATCACATGCCTGTTGATGTTTACAACTCCAATTTACCAGGAAAGGATCAAACTCCAGAGGCAGCTGGCAACAAGATTGAAAATTGCAGCCACATGGGGGAGATGGTGTCCGATCGATCTGTCGATGAAGGAGACGAGAATCTCTCCGAGCATGATGATTTACCATCATCTCCTCCAAAGTACACAATGACTGAAAAATGGATCTTGGATTATCAAAAGAGAAAATATGAAGAAAATCAAAACAGGGTATTAGAACAGCAGAAGGCACATAAAAGAATTTCAGCGTCTTATGAGAAGCTAAAGGTCTCTCACTACCTTTTTCACTTTGAAAGCTTGGAAATGGGAAAAAACATCATTTGGAAATGTCCTATACATGTTTATGAGTTGTCTATGTGTTGCTGTTTCATATATACATGATCTTTACCGCTTCCAAAATTCATCTTTTCTTCACTGTAGCAGTGATTTTTTTCCTTACAATGAATATCTGGTGTACATAAACAGATATGTGGATATTGTGCGCGTGTGTGTGTGTGTTGTGTGTTTGCGTTACACTAATATATGTAGCATCTTGTCCTCTGTTAGCTGTAAACCTTGGTTGCAAAATTTAAATTTCTTATGTTTGCTTCAGGAAAATGTTAGTTCATCTGAAGATCTTTCTGCGAAGACAAAGAGTGTCATTGAATTGAAAAAGCTTCAACTTCTCCCGCTTCAACGTCGTGTGCGCAGGTTTGCCTGTCATTGGAGATCACCAGTGTTTAATTTCTCTCCTTACGCAGCTGTATGTTTCTATGGCTGTACCAACTCCGTTTTAATTTCTTCTATTGGACAGTGAATTTTTATTAGACTTTTTCAAGCCTAATACGGCTGACTTGGAGCGTGTGAAAGCAGTAAAGAAACACAGGCATGGACGCCGTGTGAAGCAGCTTGAAAAAATTGAACAGAAAATGAAGGAGGAAAGGCAAAAGAGAATTCGTGAGAGACAAAAGGAATTCTTTGCTGATATAGAGGCTCACAGGTTCGATAACAATCTCTCTTGAATTCTTCATTTGTGTTCTTTCTTTTTGTAGCCGATATTTGCAGTTATTTGTATGCAATGTTTCTCAAGTATTTTGTAGCATATGTGTTATGGTTCACTTTTCATTGGGTAAATCACGACTGAAAGATGTACATTATTAATGATTTAGGGTGCGTTTGGCAATGCAGTGGCTTTCTAGCAGCATTTTTATTTTCTGTTTTGTGTAGCCTAACTAAAATGACACCCTCTTTTGTCAGAGCCATAACAGAAGTATTTTACTAGAACTATTGCAGCTAACTAAAGTTCACAGTTGAGCACAGCAAAGCCAAGCTGGCCCTTGAACAATCAAATGTAAGTAGGCTAAGCTGAAAGACGTCTATCTGGAAGGAATTGGTGGTTTCCTCAAATAAACATATTGGTAAAAAAAATATACCAGGATATTTGATTCAGCCTAGTTACTATTGTTTTAGGGTCAGTTGGCGGTTGTTGCGCTGTATTGTGCTTGTTTTGAAAGCTGCTGTTGAAAATAAGATGTGAAAAGTCTTAGTGTCAGTTTGCGGTTGCTGCGCTGTGGAGTCTAGTTGGTAGGAAAATATTTACTAATTCCAGTAAATTTTTTCTGTTACAGCTCCAAAAAACATGCTTCCAACTAATTATGACATCCAAAAAGAGAAATAAACAAGTGCTTTCGAAAAGTCACCGCAATGCCAAATGGAGCCTTATTATTTTTGGCAAATCAGATTAAAGTTTGATAAAATCTGTTATCCAATGGTTGTCCTCTCACATTTCACCTCATATGTACTTTTTTTTTAAAGTATGGGCCAGAGATCTATCTCATATGTTCTGTAACGCAATAGTATATCTGCTTGCTACTTGATTAAGAAAAAAAAAACAGTTAGCCAAACACCCAAGTATCTAAAAGCGGCTCAACTAAATGAGTATCAAATCCACCGCAATGTCAAACAGAGCATTACAGTACATACTCTGCATGCTAGGGAAGTTTGTAAACACAGTATGCTCATGGTTTATGCTCATTAAACATTTTGGCCATGTCATTTGGTAACGCCTTGCCTATGGAACTTGCAGAGAGAAAATGGAGGACAGCTTCAAGGCTAAGAGAGAACGCTTGAAGGGTTTCAATCGATACATAAAAGAGTTTCACAAGCGGAAAGAACGAATTCATCGGGAGAAGCTGGATAGGATCCAGCGGGAGAAGATTAACCTGCTTAAGAACAATGATGTTGAAGGGTATCTTAGGATGGTCCAGGTGAGTCTTGTTTGCTTTGTTTTTAATTTGCTTGTATATTTTGAGCTTAACACTTCATTTTAGTTTCTCAGTATTTGTTGGACTAAGTCACTTCTGATAAGCATTGCTACCTTGTAGGATGCAAAATCTGATCGTGTTAAGCAACTACTACGAGAAACTGAGAAATATCTACAGAAACTTGGGGCCAAATTACATGGTTCCAAGTCTATGGATGGCCGTGCATCTTATGTTTCTGATAAGAGTGACACTGCAAATGATACTGAGGATGAGAGCTACCAGCCACAGGTTTTTTCATCTTGTCTCGCTCTTAAGTCTTTCATTAGATGCATTTTTATTGAAGATTTACTTAACAGTGTTTTCCCTCTTTGCAGCATTATCTTGAAAGCAATGAAAAGTACTATCAATTGGCCCACAGGTACCACATGGATTGGATAAAATCACATGATTTGCTAGTTCACTTATTAAATTCTCATATGATGGTCTTCTAATGTTCATTATTTGCTACTTAACTTCCTAATCCTTTCTAATTCTTACATAATCGCTTACGTTTTCTAGTGTAAAGGAGATTGTAAATGACCAGCCTTCTTATCTCGTGGGTGGGAAATTGCGAGAGTAAGTGCGCTGCTCATCTTTGCTGCTTTTTTATTTTGTGTGATCTAGATTTTATTAGTTTATAAAATTTTTATCTCTGCTACTTGTTTGATCATTCGTTACTCATTTTCTTGAGTTATTACTTGCTTTGTTACATTACAGGTACCAGATGAATGGTTTACGTTGGCTGGTTTCATTGTACAATAATAATTTGAATGGGATTTTAGCGGATGAGATGGGTCTTGGTAAAACAGTACAAGTAAGATCTAGTGCAGTGCCACTCAGCATTTCTTGTTCGTTTTTTGTGTTATGTGATTAAACTAAGTACCTGAATTATGCTTATTTTGCCTTGCTACTTTGGCAGGTAATCTCTTTGTTGTGCTACCTTATGGAAACAAAAAATGACCGGGGACCATTTCTTGTGGTTGTACCATCGTCCGTTCTTCCTGGGTGGGAATCCGAACTCAACTTCTGGGCTCCTAGTATAAATAAAATTGCTTATGCTGGTCCTCCGGAAGAAAGGCGCAGAATGTTCAAGTAAATGCTAAATTCTTCAATCCAATCCTTTCTTTAGTTCATGTGAAGATTTTGTTCACTTTAGCTAGTTTTTTGTCAGAGAGATGATTGTTCATCAGAAGTTCAATGTTCTTTTGACAACATACGAGTACTTGATGAACAAGCATGATAAGCCAAAACTAAGCAAAATACAGTGGCACTATATAATAATTGATGAAGGGCACCGTATAAAGAATGCGTCTTGCAAGCTCAATGCTGATTTGAAACATTATCGGAGTTCTCATCGGCTGTTGCTGACAGGAACACCTCTGCAGGTTCTAAAGTTTGCACTTGTACTGTTACATTTTAATTCTATCTTTGCTTTTGAAGTAATGCATGCGTTCAACTGCTTGTTTCATCTATTTATATAATGGTCTACATGTTACTGAACTACAATTCCCATCTCTCACACACGCCTGTTACTAATTTGGTACGCTTTTTCTGTGAAGAACAATCTTGAGGAGCTGTGGGCACTTTTGAATTTTCTGTTGCCCAATATATTTAACTCATCAGAAGACTTCTCTCAGTGGTTTAACAAACCATTCGAAAGTAATGGTGATAACTCACCTGATGAGGTAATGCTTAAATTTTTCTTTGTTTTGCGCGGTGTAGCATTGTTTTGTTGGAAGGAAACTATGTTTGACTCCAATTTTCTTTTCTGACTAAAGGCCTTACTGTCAGAGGAGGAAAACTTGCTGATCATAAATCGTCTTCACCAGGTTCTTCGGCCCTTTGTACTCCGAAGACTTAAGCATAAGGTCTTTGATTTCATTTGTAAAGTTTATGCCTGTTTTGAGATTATTTACGTTCCAGCAATTCATTATGCATTATATTTGAATTTCCAAGTTGGAAAAAAGAAGTCTGTTCCAACTATTTAGTATTTACTATTTTTATCCCAAATGGAGGCGCTACTATCGAGTACCAACCCTCCATAATTAGCGTATCCACTGTTCACATTGTATTTGTAATTTATCAGGAATTACTAAATGTTCACTTGCAGTGCTTTGTAGTTCAGCCTTCCAGTACGAGCTGATTCAGCAAACATCTTTGGATTTTCTATTTTTTTTTTTGAATTCTTGAGATGTTTTACTTTGTTGAATGAGAATGCTCTGTTCATCTTTGCTGGGTTGGGCATTGCGGTGTGTGAAGAGCTAAAGATTCTCCATAACTAGGTTCCATAGCACAATGCAAAACAAACACAAAACAGCAATGCTAGACTGGCATAGTTATTAAGTCGTCAAGTCGAGTTTGAGTCGACGTAGGGACGACTTGTCGACTTGGACGACTAGTCGATCGACTAGTCTCGACTAGACAGTAGATATTCAGCACACTAAGAGTTGAGCAAGTTCTATACTTCTAGCAATAGTTTAAGACATGTTTATGTACTGTTTTGCATGAAATAAAGAGCTGAACACATAAGTACGGTAATAAGTTGATTTCTTACCTTTTTTGAGCCCATCATCACTTTCTTGGCACATTCATTTTGTTGTTTGTAACTCCAAGGATTTTGTTTGTAAACAAACAGAGCATTTCTGTATGCCCGAACAGCATGTTGCTTCTGCATTTTAAGGGAGAATGCTCAGAATTCTACACAGATTCAAACAACCTCACATACATAAGATCAGTTCAAAAGCTATTGCACATACCTCACATACATAAGAATATTCCTCCCTCTTTGAGCTTTTGATGGTACTTCATTCTTTTTGAAGATCAACTATTTCCCTGTGAAGTAACGTCCTTGCTTAAATAACTGGAATTTTAACAAAGAAAAACTCATGCTAATGCTATTTATGTAACTATGAAATTACCTTGTAAGTTTTTACTTGATTCTAAGCAAACATGCAGCTCACTCCTACAAGTTTCTAACTCTTGATTGGTCCTTTTCAACTGGACATGAAATGAGAGCAAGAGAGAGAGATAGCAACATCAGTTAATCATTACAGAATGTTCTCTTATAAAATTTTACAGATAGATTTTACAAAAGTTGTTTGTTGTCCCCAGAAAGTTACCAGTTGTTTCAACTGCTCAATTTCAACTTCAAGTTGCTTGATAGTAGTTTCTGCCATTGATTCTCTCCAAAATGCTCCTGCTAGTGTTTCTTCCAGTGACCTCAACTGCAAAATAACAAGCAAACACATACAGACAGTTTCTAGTGACAATAAAAATTAAATAAGGTAGCAAATTATCATAACTAAGTGATGAGTTCTTAATGAAGATTTGGAGTTCAGATCAATCAATTTCTGAATAGGAAACTACAAGAACATAATCTCTGGAGTCTGGACTACTTGTTGAAAGTTGAAGCTAGGGGAGAATCGGGAGATGGAAGATGAAGGGGAGGAGAGGAGTTGATACCTTGGCGAGTGGCGACCTTGGGCAAGCGTTGGCGACTTGGTATAGGCGGCGACTGATAGAGACAGCGACTTGGTAGAGGCGGCCGCCTTGGGCTGTCGCCTGGTTGAGGCGGTGACGGCTGACTGAGGCGGCGACGATGGGAACCGGAAGAAGTGCGGATGGCGGCTGAGTTGACTGAGGGGACTGGCAGAGCCTCAGAGGAGGCGGACAGGCAGTAGAGGCACCGAAGGCTGTGGCATGTGCTACCTAGGGTTTCTCCTTGCCCCATCCGTTGTTAGCCTCCTGACCCGTGCGGTGCGATGCTCTGCTCTGCTCCCGAGTGCTCTTAAGTCTTAACCTCACTTCTAAATGGGCCAACAGGCCAGGCCAAGCCCAAGTGAAGGACCCAAGGTCCAACAAGCCAACGACTAGCCTAAAGCCAAGTCGCGTGACTAATCGCGGCTAGTCGACGACTAGCCATTTAAGTCGCTCGACTAGGACACAAGTCGAGTTGAGGTTCTCTAGTCGTGCTCCCTGACCGTCGATTAATCGCTCGACTTGATAACTGTGCAGACTGGTTCTTATTAGCTTCTTTGCTCTACATGATCTGTAATACAAAGTTCTATAGGTTAGATTTTCTCCATGTGCTTGTTCACGTCCATCTAGTTTCCTGGAAACCAAACAATGTTACTTCATCGGTTTCTAAATATATGTCATTTTGGCATATCAGTACATGTGCCGACATGATTTTGCAACTTTGAACACCAACAAATACGTAAAAACATCTAAATTGTCCACATGAAAAATAACACCAGTAGATCTGCCACTTCAGTTGCTTGCATATCATCATAAAATTCAATGGCTGTATTGTATCCAAGACCATTAACAGTAAAAACTGGCTCACATTTACAAACGGTGGGTGTGCATGATACCTGTTATTTGAGGCCTATTAGGTTTTCTTTGTTACAGCTTAATTAAAAGTAACTAAAATGCCTATGGTTCCCTTTCTCTTGTTTTTGAGACTTCACATTTGTCAATGAACCACTGATATTCAACAAAGTGAAAAGTAATGCATCGTTGCATGTCTTACTTAGCAACTAGCCCATCAAGTTGGTGATTTCTTATTGTTTCCCTTTTATATCCCGTCTTTATCTGTATCCAGATCATCTGCATAGTGCAATATTTTTAATTGTGTTTTACTGCCTTCAGGTTGAAAATGAATTGCCAGAGAAGATTGAAAGACTGGTAAGATGTGAGGCATCTGCTTATCAGAAACTTCTCATGACAAGGGTGGAGGAAAACCTTGGTGGAATTGGAGCAGTTAAGGTGTATACCCTCACCCTGTGACTGTTCGGAGTTTTTTCTTTTGCTTTCTTTAATATTTCACTTGTTAAATATTTCTGAGGTTTTGATCTGTAATACACTACTTTATATTCTTTAGGTCCGCTCTGTGCACAATTCTGTCATGGAATTGAGGAATATATGCAATCATCCGTACCTTAGCCAGCTTCATGTTGAAGAGGTAGAATGCGATTCTGCCATGTCACCACATTTTGGTTATTTTTGTTGTGTTCATCATCAGCCATTTGGGTTCTCTATGCAGATTGAGGGTTATCTACCTAGGCACTATCTGCCATCTGTTGTGAGGCTCTGTGGAAAACTTGAGATGTTGGACAGATTGCTACCCAAACTCAAAGCTACTGGCCATCGGGTAAGTGAATTTAGCAGGATTTTGGTATGACTTGTAGATATCTCCAAAAGTGGATGGCCAGGCGCAAGTTGAATTCTCTTATTTGTCTTAGTTTCTCTGTTCCCTTTTTTTGGCAATGACTTCTGGCTGATCGATATCAATTACAATCATGCAGGTTCTACTTTTCTCTACAATGACAAGATTGCTTGATGTAATGGAGGATTATCTGATATGGAAAAAGTACAAGTACCTTCGATTGGATGGGCACACTTCTGGTCTTGAAAGAGGAGCTCTTATTGATAAATTTAATGATCCTAATTCTCAAGCTTTCATTTTTCTGCTTAGGTACATTACTAGATTTACTAGATTGTAGCACTAGAAGGTTTTATCAAAGTGAGTATGAAAGTATTTTGCAGGACAAATCTAATGACATTATTTTCATGTAGTCAATTTATGTGCTCTTAACATATATTAATGGTCAATGTTTTAAAACCTTGACCGCAAGGATCCCAAGTAGACTTATATTGCAGGATGAAGGGAGTAATGAATATTTGAGCTCTAAGCTTTACTTCTCCCCTGTTTTCTGCAGTATCCGAGCAGGAGGTGTTGGTGTCAATCTCCAAGCAGCCGATACCGTTATCATATTTGACACCGATTGGAATCCTCAGGTAGCTAAAGTTCCTTCTATTATATCATTCATGGAATATACTGTAAGAGTTTCTACATATCTGTTCTTTCCTCAATTATTTTTTCAGGTTGACCTGCAAGCACAGGCTAGAGCCCACCGAATTGGTCAAAAGAAGGAGGTTCTTGTTTTACGTTTAGAAACTGTAAGTGTTGTGTTGACAGTTCATTTATCACCTAAACATGTAGAAATCGAAGATAACGAATAACATCTGTCGGGGGTAAGAGGATAGTTCATAAAGAAAAAAGATGATGTTTCCAGAATGCCAGCTGAGTTGTTCGTTGTTAAGGAAACCAATATTTTTTTTGTTTGTGTGCTTTACTCCTTTGTTGGAATTCGTAAACTGTTGGAAATGGTTTTGTGATACGTTATCACTACGTTTTTTTTGGCTTACAACCTGTCTGAAAGATAACATTGTCGTTAAATATGGAATTGATTGATCAAAAAACTCCATGCGTGCTTTCTAGTGCTAGCTGTACTTTTTGAGGACTGGTGCTAGCTTTACTGTCCTCCAAATTCCTGGATTTTGCATGCTGTAGGACAAAGGTCGTGCAGCAGGGTTGGGTTGAGTATCTTAGATCAGTAGTTGATACACTATTTTCAGATATGTGGCTTGGCTTGGTATTCTAAAGAAAGGACTGGTCCTAGCAAAGGGGGCTTATTTATGGATGGTTTCTTGGTGATGATGCTATCATCCTAATACTGTTCTTGCCTAATTTTGGAGAATTGGCTGTGCCGTAGAGACAAGTATGAAGGCTATTGCATTTAATTTAAGAAAGGGTGGTAAACCATGGTTATTGATGATTATCTTAATAAAATTTATTGTTGCTGTTGTTGTTTTGGATGATCTCAACATGATTAGAATATTTTTTTAGTCCGCACTCTGCAGATATATTGTTCTATTTGAAATTTCAGGATTACATATAAATAATTTAGTCGCAGCATCCTTACCTGTACAGGTTCTTGGAACATGCGTTAAGAAATTCCTGTAGCTAGCCTTTTGTTTTGGTATAATTCATATTTTCTTGAAAAGCTTCTCTGTTATGTACCAGTAGCTTCTTTTGTTTTCTTTCGGTAGTGATTTTTTCTTTTTGCTTGTTATGAGATTTATTCATAGAGCTAGAGAAACAAGGTTAGAAAAACACCTGGTATTTCTTTGATATGCTATTGCTGTATTCATATGCAGATCTTAATAAGGAGTTTTTTTATTTCTTTGGACCAGTTTGCAGTTGCTATGCTGTGCTGTGAATTCTAGTTAGTTATATGAATATTTACTAATTCCAGTAAGAAGGTGCTGTTATGACTCAATAACGTTGCTTTTAACTAACTGCTATTCCTAACGGAACCACTGCAATGCCTAATGGAGCCTTTGTCCGATTGACTGTTTGTTTCTTAGAACCTTGGCAGAACCATTTTATGATACCCAGAATATTAAAGAAATAAATACTGCTTGTTCTAATGAGAACCAAGGCACTCTTTTACTTAAGCTGAAAATTTCAATACCGCCATAACTTCCTGACTTGGATTTACTTTGCCGAACATAAGGTCCGAACTGTAGAAGAGCAAGTCAGGGCTTCAGCAGAACATAAATTAGGTGTTGCTAATCAGAGTATAACTGCTGGATTTTTTGACAACAACACAAGGTCAATTCTTCTACTCACTCACTTTAGCTCTCTTTTTTTTTCTCTTCTTTCTTTTTTCTTTCCTTCATACTATGTGGTACCAATTGCAGTGCTGAAGATCGGAGGGAGTATCTTGAATCACTTCTACGTGAGTGTAAGAAGGAAGAAGCAGCTCCAGTGTTAGATGATGATGCCCTGAATGATCTTCTAGCCCGGAGGTAATACTGGATTTGTTGTTAGTACTATATAAGCATTGGTTTTAACAGTCTTTGAGACTCCTGATATATTCTGTGTAAAATTATATAACATACCACGTTTCCCTCCCTGCAGTGAAGATGAGATTGACATATTTGAATCTGTTGACAAGCAAAGGCGAGAATCAGAAACGGTATGCAAGATTTCTACATGTTTCTTTCTGCTAAAATCTATGTGTTAACTTCATTATTGTTTTTTTTTTCTTTTGTCTCTGCTTCTTCTAATGGAATTTGATTCTTGTATCATTATAGGCGGCATGGCTAAAGGCTGTTCAGGATGGTTCTGCTAGTGGGCTAGACCCCTCAATATTGCCTTCTCGTCTTGTGAATGATGATGATCTGAAGTCCTTCTGCCATGCTATGAAGCTTTATGAGTCATCAAATGTAAAAAGTGTAAAGGTAAATGTGAGGAGGAAGGGTGAGCTTGGGGGCCTTGATACACAGCATTATGGAAGGGGAAAACGTGCTCGTGAGGTCAGTTGCATGATTATATTTTGTATATCTCTTTATTAGTGGTCGATTTATTTCTATGCTAATTCGAGAATATCGATGTAGGTTCGCTCTTATGAGGACCAATGGACTGAAGAAGAATTTGAAAAACTTTGTCAGGTTGATTCTCCTGAATCACCTCAAGCTGGTGGTATATCAAAGGATTTAGATATCTCTAAAGTGAGTAAGTTGGAAGTACCTGCAGAAAGTTCACAAGAACCTGTGCAAGCCAAAATGGAGCCAACTCCGGCTGTTGGGGATTCCCCGCCAGCTAAACGACGGAGAGGTAGACCTAAAAGGTCAGACGTTTTGCTATCTCCTGCTACGGCCTCTACAAATGCTGGTAGAAGTATCGTCCATCCTGTTGCACCAGCTGCTACCATCCATTCTACTGTTCCAGATGGTACTACCATCCATTGTGCTTCACCTGTTGCTGCCATCAAACCAGAGATTGGCACTGAAATTAAGGGTAGTACTGCTTCTATTGCTGCTGTATTAGCTAATACCATCAAACCAGAGATTGGTACTGAAGTTAAGGGTACTGCTTCTGTTGCTGTTTTGGAAGGGCATATAGCAAAGGAAGTTGGTACACCAGTACAGGGAGGTCATGATCTGGTAACTAGTCCAGCACCACATCCACCAGCTCCTGCTACATCTAGAGGCAGGAAAACCCAAGCAGGAGAAACACCTCGCAGGCGAGGCCGAAAACCGAAATCTCTTACTTCATGTAGTGTGGATGATGTTAGTCTAAACCCTGTGGTTGCAGTTGGTAGTGGAGAAGCAGGTGCCAGTTCTGTGGTTTATTCATATCCTCAAGGGAATATGCCCTCATCACATGCAAGTGCTGTGGCAGGATTGCAGAAGGATTTGGTCACAGCTAAACCTGTTACATCATTGCCGGAGGGAGCTAAGGGCATTTGCTCCCCTGCTCATGAAGGAGATAAAGGTGGAATTGTTAAGACACCTGTAGCAAAAGATATATATGCTGGAACTGTAATGACTTCAGACAATGCCAGCTCACTGCTGCCAAACATCGCTTGCAATGAAAATGTTGGATTGGTTCAAGCGAGTTCTGAGCAAGTTTGTTCTGCATCTACACCTACTGTACCTGTGGTTTCAGAAGGGTTATTGAAAACATCACACGTTCTGGTGGTGGATAAGCCTGCCGAGAAGCAAGGTGCTTCACGTCATCGCAGAAAGAAAACATCTGGTAGTGAGGATACTGGAGTCAGCACTAGGCAAAGATCAGCTATGAAGAAATCGTATAGTACTCCTGGTACTGCTGACATTGTTGCTGTTGCCATGAGCACAAGTGAAAAGCTAGGAATAGTGGAGGGAGGAGATGGCAGTTCACTTCAAGATACTTCGAAGGAATTACCGAATATAAACTTTCCTCCTTGTGATAAGTCTGGATATGATTCTCAACCAAGCACACCTATAGCTGTTCCCATTAATGAAGCTACGCTTCCTAGTGGTTTCAACGAAGCCCATGCTACTCATTCTGAAATAACTCCTGCCAGAGAATCTACTATTCCTGATGGCCAAGATAAACCAGTAAAATTGCAATTGGAAGCACCTGTCACTGTTTTTTCACAAGCTCAAGTGCAGCATAAGTCAGGGAAGGACCATGTAGCAGTGCATTCTGAAGTCACCACTACGCATTCTGAATTGGTTACTGCCAAATCATCGCTAAATCCTGTTAGTGATCATAAACCAGCAAATGTACAGCTTGAACCACCAGCTTCTTCGCCTCATAATTCAGGAAAGGACATTGCTACAGTAACTCCCGAGTTCGATAATGCTGCTCCAGATAAGGCACCAGGTAGGAGGAGGAAAGGTTCAGCCCGGGAACCACGCACAAGAAGTAAGTCTGCAACAGCTGCATGCGAACGTCGTGCACGACTTGCTGGATCAAAGCAGACAGATGATACCAAAAAGTTGATATCAGCAAGCCCAAGCATGATGGCCCGTGTTTCTTCAATTAAGCAACAGGAAGCTGGCCCTTTGAAAGCAGAGCTTATTACCGCTTCTGTTTGTGAAGAGCAGAAGAATGTTGAGAGTCATGTATGTGGTGAAGTTTCAATCCCAATGGGGATATCAGAGGCAAAGTTAGAACCGCTAAACCAAACTGCTACCAAGTCAGGTGCAGCATGTACTGAAGAAACAAATGCCACCTTGAGCACTCAGACTCCTTCATTAGCTGTATCTGGAGAAAGGAAACTTCCTGTAGGTGATATGCAAGGTACTCTCTCTCTCTCTCTTATTTTTCATTGTTGGATAGTACAATGGCTCACATTACTCAGCACATCTATGCTATTTCAGGTCTTGAGGTTCATAGTTCAGAGAAACAAACAAAGACTGTTTCAGCTGCAGAACCAATACCTGCAATTGATGAAGAACATAAGGTGCATGAAGTACATCATAAGACTACTGATGATAATATACTTTCGTCTAGTGCTGCAATGGGCGCAGTGCTGGATAAAATTGACAGCAGTATTGATGTGGATCTAGCTTCTTGTCAAAGAATTGCTGGTTTTGAAGCAGAAAGGAATGATTCTACTATGATTAGTTTAGCAGACGGCCAAACTCCTTTGGATACCTCATATAAGGATACTGCTGCCCCTAAGGAAGATGGCAATGGTATGCAAAGTGAAGGTACTGCTGTTGATGTGACTAGTTCTAACCAAGATAATATGAAAGTTGAATCCATGCAGATTGATGATATTTCTAGAGGCTCTTCTAGTCATATACCCGCTCCTTTACAGTCAACCGATTCAAATCAGCCTGTAGAACAGGAGGAGAGTTTAGAGAACAGTGGCTCAAAATTTGCATCTGGGAAGAAACAGGAGAAAATGGAAGAAACTTTGGATAAGGATAGTGGTGACAAACGAACCCGTGCTCAGACAAATGATGATTCTCACAGTGTGGCTTTAGGAAGACATTCTCCTTCAGAAGACAAAGATGAGGATAGTTCTGTCCAAGTAGTCAATGGTGGTGATTTATTGGGAGGAACTCCTGCTGAAGTCCTTACTGCTATGAATACTGATGGCTCTGAGGAAGCTCACAATGTCTTGTCCACCCATTCCGATAAAGAGGCCAGCATGATAGAAGTTGGTGCGTCTACCAATGATGCTACCTCTGTTTGTGAAGTAAGGATGGATCCTGAGAGTCATGTATCTGGTGAAGTGCCAATGCCATTAGGATTATCAGAGCTCAAGTTAAAACTCATGAACCAATCAAAATCTTCTAGCCAGTCTGCTGCAGAAAATGTTGAAGAATCAAATGACAGTTTGGACATTCAGACTCCTTCATTAGCTGAATCAGAAGAAAAAAAAACACCTGGAGAATTCCTAAACCAATCAAAATCTTCTAGCCAGTCTGATACAGAAAATGTTGAAGAAACAAATGGCAGTTTGGACATTCAGACTCCTGCATTAGCTGAATCAGGAGAAAAAAAATCACCTGGAGGTGATGTGCATGGTATGCTCCCCCCCTCCCCCTTCCCTGCAGATTGTTATTCTTGAGCCAGCTAAAGTGTGTGTCATGTTTTGCTAGATTTGAAAGAAGGTATGGAGTTTGCTGGGCCTAAGATGCAGTGCATGATACCAGTGCCAAGTCTTGATGAGAAGAGTATGCTCTGTTGTTATTACTTTCTATTAGTTCTCCCTCCGTCCAAAAATATAAGGCGTATTTTGACTTTGTACAAGGATTAAGGTTGCGTTGAAATTGAGAAAGGTACGAGAGAATGACTTAGATGCCTCCCACTTAATTGTCTTGGAAGATGAGAGATACTTTGTGTGGGTGGTAATGAATAAATACATATGGTTGAGAGAATAAATAGGTGTATAGAAGGAAAGACCTCGTTAAATCTACATGCTGCAAGCTATAAGACCATTTAAAAAATAAGCTTTATAAACTTGGACGGAGGGAGTAATAGTGAGACTGGGCCCAGGTTACTCATGCACGTAAGTGCCTTTTCAGGTATTGAGGTTCATAGCTCAGAACAAGTGATCATGGTTTCAGCTGCAGAACCAGCATCTACAAAAGGTGGGTGCTTTACATAAAACTCTGAAGTAGTTAATATTCATACGCAGCAGTTATTAATTAGTAGTTTTATCTCTGTACAGATGATCAAGAAAACAAAATGCATGAAGTACATCAGAAGACTGTTGATGGTACTATATTTTCGTCCAGTGGGGAGCAGGATGCACCGAGAGATAACATTGATAAAAGCACTGATGTAGACTCGCGCCCTTGTCAAAGGAATGCAGATTTTGAGGGTGAAAAGGACCAATCTACTGAGATTATTTTAGCAGGCAATAAAGCCCCTTGTGAAGCTTCGGATAAGGACCCTGCCCCCACTGAAGATGATCACACTGGTCTGCAAAGTGAACGTACAGCTGTTGATGTGAATGGTGCTAAGCAAGACTTTATGGAAATCGAAGCTATGCAGATTGATGATATTTGTAAAGGCTCTTCTAGTGACTTGCCTGTTGCTTTGCAACCAGCTGACTTAAATCAGCCAGCAGAACTAGATAGACTACAGAATAGTGCCTCTATATTTGCATCTACGAAGGAACAGGAGAAAATGGAAGAAACTTTCGATAAGAGTGGTGGTGACAATCCAACCCCTAGTCATGCTGATGGTGATTCTCATAATATGAATTTAGTAGGATATTCTCCTTCAGAAGACTCAACTGAGGACGAATCTGCCCAGGTAGCTGATGCTGGTGATTCAGTGGAAAGTAAAGAAACTACTGTTGATTCCCTCTCTGCTGCAAGTACTCATAGCTTGAAGGAGCTTTCCTATAGCAATTCTGTTGCTTTGTCTTCTGGTTCTGTGATGCAAGACCGGGCATCCATCTCGAATACTGAATCAGTGCAAGCTGATGGTTCTGGGGAAGGTCATCATGGCTTCCCTGTTGACCTAAAGCTGCCATCATTTGCATCGTCCACCCAATCCATTAATGTGGCCAGTGTTGTTGAAGTTGGTGCTGTTAGCAAGGACATCATTGTTCATTCTGTTGACACTGAACAGGAGCCAATGCAAGAAAGCACTGTTGTTCCTCCAGAGGATACTGATTTGAATTACCAAAGCTGCACCTTACAACTTGGGAATGACCCTCCTGCAACCACCCTGGTCTTGACAGTTGGATCCGATAAAAATACTGGTGATGGTGTTGGGAAGTTGGAAGCTTCTGGTGTTGTTGAGAAAGAAACAGTGGGTGTTCATGAAACTGCCATTGATCAGGAAGGAACAATAGAAAAATGTAATCTGCCACAACTTGATGATGGTCTTGGTACATCTTGTTCTGCATTGGGTACTGTTTGTGATAAATCTCCTAGTGGAGAAGAGGTTGCTGCTAGTAGTCATTCTGAAGCTCCCAGTTCAGTTGAGCTTCTTGTTGTAAAACCAACACTAACTCAAGAAGCCACTGTTGCTAACCAAGAGGAAATCATGAATGAAGTGACTTTTAAGCATGGATGCAACAAACCCCATGGTGATTCTGCTGTTGCTAAAGGAGCAGAAACTACTGAAGAAATGGTCTATCCTGCTGAAGAGCAACCTGCTACATCTGAACTTGTTGAGATACAACCAAAGCCAACTGAGATTGGTGGTCTTATGCAAGAGGAATCTGTCGACATAGCAGGTTTGAAGAATGATTACTGCAGACCAGAACATGGTGACCCTACTGTCTTGTCTCAGTATGTTGCAAGACCTCAACCAATTCATGAAGCTCCTGTTGTTTTGCAAGTGGAACCAGAGGCAACGAATGCACGGGATGGATTCTGCACAGTAGAGCATGTTGGTGCTTCCTCTCAAACTGCAATGGAATCGAAGCCAATTCATGAAACTGCTGTTCCTATGCAAGAGGATGGTGCAGAAGCTAATGATCCTGAGCATGGTAGTGGCACAATGGACCTTGGCAGAGAGGGTGCTACAATTGTGGTTTCTACCACAGAAGCACAGGAATTTCCAGAAAGCACCATTCCTGTTCAAGAGGAATCTACCGAATCCAAGGACAAAGCGTGTAATATAGAGGAATATAGTTGTGCAGCTCCATCTACCTTTGTTGCAATGGAAATGACAGAAACCACAGGTTCTGATAATATATCATGCAATTTAGAAGCTGGAGGTTGTGCTATTGTTGCATCTACTCTTGTTCCTGCTGACCCAGAGCCAATACAAGGATCTACTACTTCACTGCAAGTAGAAACTACGGAACCAATGGACTTGCAGGGTGGAAGATGTCTAGAACACGGAACAGGTACTTCTTTATCTGCTTGTAGTGTTGATGAAATCCCTGTTAAGGTAGAACTTAGTGTTGATGCTATTTCAGGAGTTCTTGAGCCTGTGGAGCATGATGGTACAGAAGCCTGTAAAGGAATACCAGTGCCTCCCCAAGAGGAAACTACTGTAACATTAACTACAGAACCAGAAGCAAATAAAGAGGTAGATGAACATACTCAAAAGGAAAATGCTGAATCGGTTGCAATAGAACTAGAGTCTGTGGTGCGTGCTGGTACAGCAGCTGATCTAAGTAAAGAAAGATCTGTATCTCCCCAAGAAGAAACTACTCGTCCTACTTCAATGGAGATTTCAGGAATTGATGACTCTACCCAACCTACTACAATGGAGATTGCAGGAACTGATGACTCTACCCAACCTACTACAATGGAGATGGACCCAGCTCAGGAAACCGCAGAAGCTGCTGACTCTACTCAACCTAATTCAATGGAGATGGAGACAGTTCAGGAAACTTCTATGCCTATTCAAGTGGAAGTTGCTGAAGCAACAGGCTCCATTGATCGAGAACTGGTAAATTCTGAGTCTACTCAACATATTCTGGTGGAGATGGAGCAATTTAAGGAAATTTTTGTGTCCACTCATGTGGAATCCGCCAAGACAACAGGTTCTAGTGATCAAAGCCGTAGCGAAGTTCCTTTAAATTCAGAGGTTAACACTGAATCCCTGCCTAATAGCGCAAATGCAAAGCTGGGGGAACATGACAAAGAACAGCAACTTCAACCTTCATCTAGTGAGGTTGTGGTAGTCACAGCTAATGAACTTCCTAGCAAGGAGGGATTGGAAGCTCCAAGCACTGAGCCTTTGTCTAATGATGAAAATGTAAAGCCAGAAGAAGATGATGCTGCAGCTGATGAGCTTACTGTTATGGGGGAAGTTGAGGTGCAAAACATTAAGCCTCCAATTGGTGGTGAAAATGCACAGCTGGGAGAAGCTGTAACCGAACAGCAATTGCAACCTTCATCTGGTGAGGATGTGGTAGTCACCGATAGTGAACTTTCTAGCAAGGAGGAAGTGGAATCTCCAAGCACTGAGCTTGTGTCTAATGATGAAACCGCTGCAGCTGATGAGCTTACTGCTATGGGTGGAGCAGAGGTGCTAAACATTGAGCCTTCACTTCATGGTGAAAATGCAAAGCTGGGAGAAGAAATTGAACAGCAATTGCAACCTTCATCTGGTGAGGATTTGGTAGTCACAGCTAGTGAGCTTGCTAACAAAGAGGGAGTGCAAGCTCCAAGCACTGACCTTGTGTCTAATGCTGAAACTGTAGAACCAGAAGAAGCTGATGCCAGAACAGATGAGCATCCTGTTACGGAGGAAGCAGAGGTGCTAAACACGCAACCCAAACCTGATGGTGAGAAGGAAAATCTAGGAGAAGCTGTAACTGAGCAGCCATTGCAACCTTCATCTGGTGAGGATGTGGCAGTCACAGCTAATGAGCTTCCTAGCGTGGGAGTTGAAGCTCCAAGCGCTGATCATGTGTCTAATGATGAAACTGTAGAACCAGAAGAAGCTGATGCCACAACTGATGAGCGTCTTGTTATGGAGGAAGCAGAGGTACTAAACACTGAACACACACCTGATGGTGAAAAGGTAAATCTGGGAGAGGCTGAAACTGAACAGCCATTGCAACCTTCATCTGTTGAGCATGTGGCACGCACAGCTAGTGAGCTTCCTAGCAAAGAGGGGGCAGAAGCTTCGATCACTGAGCCTGCGTCTAGTGATGAAATTGCAGAACCAGAAGAAGTTGATGCCGCAGCTGATGAGCCTCCCGTTATGGAGGGAGCAGAGGTGCTGAACACCGAGTCTTCACCTGATGGTGAAACTGCAAAGTTGGGAGAAGCTGATGTCGTGCAATTGCTGCCTTCATTTGTCGAGGGCATGGCAGTCACAGCTAGCGAGCTTCCCAGCCTGGAGGGAATGGAGGCTCCTAGCACTGACCGTTTGCCTAATGATGAAAATGCAAAATTGGAAGTAGCTGGTGCTGTTGAGGAATTGCCACCCTCCGATTTAGGATCAGATACATGCGAGCTGGATGGAAATGTGATCCTGCCGTTGTCAACCACTGTACAGACAGAAGGTGGTTCAGATCAGTCGTTGCCAGGTCCCACAGGACAAGATGAGGGCCCAGGGGCTGATGGAAGTGAGAAGTAAATTATGCTAATGTTGTATCTAGAAAATATTAAAAATCTGTTGTATTTCAGAACCACTACGCTTTAGTTATAATTACCCCATCCTTTGCTTAAATAATGTCGTTAATTATTGTTGGTGCTTAAATAAGCAGTGGTGGCGCTTGGCAGTTTATTGTGTTCGAATGTGTAAATGTTCTTGCTCGATTAATGTCACTGGAGCAACGTGCAACCAAAGAAAACTTAAGGAGGCATTAATTGTACATACAGGATTATTTACAAGAGTTGGTTCGTTATGTTTGTAAAATCGCATGTTGTCTGGGTTGGGTCAATCGTGCGGTGGGGTACCTTGAGAGTCGGAAGCTGGAACTGAATTGATCTAGGGTTAGGCCTGAAATATTGTTCTTGCAGTCTTACACTAATCCTTTGTTTTGGTGGAAATTTGTAGCCTTTACTGAACTATTGATGTCAAGTTTAATGATTTCATCTCACATTTTATGACGGTGGCCGCATCAGTTCACACATTCCAGGAACGACTGCCAAGTTTGGATGATTTTTATTGCCCTACTTCGGTGAATTGTGATATGTTTTTTTTTCTAACTCTCTTGATATAACTTTCATGATTAGTATCTATTGTTCGAAATTTTATTCTCTTTAGATATTTCTACAACGATATTTACGAGGCACAACTATTTATAGATTTTGCAATTGAATATCAAAACATCTTAGATGCATCGAGCCAAAAGCTCTGATCTATCTTCTACTTCATCATTATCCACGAATGAGAATACCATAGGAAATCTATTTTCACTTTGATCTTGTGCAGGAACAGGACCAGATTTATTGCTATCACTTCATCATCATTTCCGAATGAGAATACCATAGGCAGTCTATTTTCACTCTGGTCTTGTGAGGAACAGGACCAGAGTGAAAATAGGTCCTCACAAGACCAGAGTGAAAATAGACTGCCTATGGTATTCTCATTCGGGGATGATGATGAAGTGAAAGCGATAAATCAGAGCATGACAACTTTCAAGACGAATAGTGGATGTAATTGGATTTTGCCTTGGAATCCATCAACATTAGAATAAGAAAGGTGATGAAAATACTACAAATGTTTATATTTTAAGACCATCCTCATCAGACAAGCTGTTGTCTCAATGCATTTAGGATATTTTGATATTTAATTACAAAATATATAACTGATTGTGTTTTGTAAATGTCGTTGCAGAAATACCTAAAGAGAAATTTTTTTCGAACAACAGATACTAATCATGGAAGTTCTACCAAGAGAGGTATAAAAACTTTTGGTCCCAACAAACAAGCTCGACACTATTCAGTAATTGAATTAATTTAAGATGAGCAAATAGTAAGGATAATTTCAGTAATCAATACATTGACAAGATATGATACCACAAATGTCAACAAGCATACATTGATAAACAACATTAATTATTTGATAGATCAGGACAAGGCCACCTTAAGGGGTTTTTCATGTCTACCATCATCTGTGCCACAACTTCCACAATAGAGGCTTTTCGATTCTCCCTGAAGTTCCACAGCTCCATACAGTGCCTATTTGTTTGACACCAATAACTGGTTGACTTACAGTCAACTCTTAATCCCTAAAAAACGATTATACTGTTGTGAAAAGGATATCTTGGTATATAATCAGTAACCACGTTGAATTACATACTAGAAACCTTTAAATTATCTCTATAAGCTCAGCTTTGGCTTCTTCCAGCTCTGCATTCGCCCTGCACTCCTTAATAATGAGTGCCTTATTAAGAGAATCAATATCTTGCGATTTGCCATCTATGTCTTTCAGTTTTTGTTTTATCTCATAAATCTTTTCTTTTGACTCAGACTTTTCCTTCAGTTGTTCTATCTCCACCTCAAGTTTTTGTTTAGCATCCAACAGCTTTTCTATGTAGTTTATCTTGTTTGTAGACTCCATTTTATATATGTGTGCAATTTGCAGTCACTGAAACATATAATATATATATCATGAATCACAACAGAAGTTAAACATCTAGATGTTTTGGAACATTATGTGCACAATTCAAATCTTGTAAAAACAACATAATCGAAAGGATAAAGCAATTCATACTTATTATGTCGACTTGACATTGAATTATCTCTACTTAACAGATTAATCAGTAATGTATGATAGAGTGCTCTTAGGTGTCGGGCTGCTAAAGGTTAGACCTTCAACCTCCTCGCCACAAGGTGTAGGACTGCTAGAGACAATCTCTTACCTCCACTACACTAGGGTCAAGTAATCAAAATTGAACTAGACAATTAACTAAGCAAATAAAGTCTTAAACTCTTACCTTCTTAAATTGTTGTAACATCCCAATTTTTGGTTTTATTTGAATTTAATATGCATTTTGTGAATTTTGTGAATTTATTGGATTTTTTGGGTTTTATTTGAATTTATTATTGATTATTAAATATGGCCTTTTGTGAAAAGTATTTAAATATTATGAAAGTTCAAATAATGTTTTTCCAAAAATATTTTATTTGGGTTCTTGAAGTCTCAGAATATTTTTCAGATATTTTTGCTAATTTATTTGGCTTTGTTTATTTTCTAGGATTATTTTTAATCAAAAAGTATTTTAAAAGCCTTGTTGTAGGATCAAGGATAACCGACTAGAGAGGGGTGAATAGGAGGTTTTAAAATTCTTCAGCTCTAATTGCAATAAATAAATAATCTAAGCAAGAATTACGATTTTGACAATTAAAGGCTAAATTCTCTAGGTTTCACTAAGTGTACCGACAATCTAAGTCTAAGCAAGATTACACTCCTAAGCACAAGATCAATATACTAAACAAGCTAGGAATGTAAATTTCACAATTGAATACAAGAAATCAAGCCACAAGAGAGAATGGACATGAAATTTATCCCATGGTCTTGGAGACTTCACGGTCTCCCCTAATCCATGTTGAGGTAGCTTGATCAACACAAGTCGGCTCCTTTGCGCAAATTTGAGCCTCCTTTGATCATTTTGTTATCTCTTCCCCGCTCCGGGTAGGCGAGCTCTGGTCTACACAACCAACCAGGCTTTCTCACAAGCTTCCTTGAGAAAGTCACTTATTTCTTCACCTCCAAGCTGTCTAGGAGGCGGCAACCTCCAAGAGTAACAAGTCTTGACGCTTGATTGAGGTCGAATCAAGTGTCTAAAGGCTCAACACTAAAAGCAACACTTGAATATCTCCTAACTCTCTCAAAATGAGAATTTAATGCACAAGAGTGAGTTGGAGACTTGTTAGAGCTCAAATATGATCAATGAGGTCCAAGAGTTGCTCTAGTATGCAGGTGTGGGGGTTTTATAGTCCCACCCACTATTCTAACCGTTGGAGCAAAAACATATAAAAAATCAGCATTTTCGGTGCTACCGCTCATGTAGGGCCAATAGATTGGACCCATGTCCAACGGTCAGCTCAGGGCATTTATTACATTGTCAGTGCCCGTTGCCACTATGGGCCGATGCTACCGCCCAACTGGGACCAGTAGCACCATGCCCTTTTTATTTTTGCTCGACCAAAAAAAATGCACCTTCTGTAAAAAACGCACCGAACTTTAGGCCGGTGCTACCGCTCGACCAGTTGCATTGGGACTACATGGCCAGTAGCACCGGCATGAGAAAAATAGTCGAGTGCCCTCTCTGTAATTTTCACACCGACCCAGGGACTGGTGCTACCGCAGGTGCTGTAGCACCGCACCCACATGAGCGGTGCAACCGGCCATACTGAACATTTTTTGAAATTCTCAATTAACTCAAATGCAAATCAAATATGGATTCAAATATGCATGATTTGAGCCTTTAAACTTTGATCAACATCAAACTACTTGCCAAGACCCCTCTTAATAGTACCGCAGCTAATCTAGCAACCCGATATTTCTCCAAAACTCTAAGATTGGCAAAATCTATGAAAAGGTCTTTAATTTCATATCTTGGCAATTTAGCTTGACGCGTTGATCTTCTTTTAGCTTCATTTTCATGCTTCATTGCGTGACATGTTTTGGACCAATCTATTTTCAATAATCTCAAGGAAAATATTAGTCCTTTAATCACGATTATCATTAATTACCAAAACCAAAATGAATTGGGGGCCTAGATGCTTTCACTTGTTAACAGTATTGGGCCGGCCCGTTACTGTACGGACCCGGACTGTCTCTTGCGCGGCTTGGTTTCTAGAAGGCGTATCGTTAGTCGTTGGATGACGATCGAGCGGCCATTTTCAACCAAGAACCCAAAAGAACGTCAGTCGTTGGATCTAGGATAGACGCTCCGGATTGATCATACCAGTTCTTAATATTATCAAATCTTGGCCGTTAGTTCATTGTAACCGATCTGGTTATGTCCACATCTGTGCGAATCTCGATCGTTCATCGCAACGCGAGTATGACGCTCGTTTGTCTTCTTCGCATGTTCGAGCAGGACTCTGCCCATGGCCATGGTGGACGGCATCTTCGTTCCGACTACGACACGGTCAGCTAGGTCTTTGAAAGGTAGGCATCGGCTGCGCAAGGACCTAGCAAAGCAAAGCCCTATGTTGATTTGGCTAGAGAATCCACCGTTCGCCGAGATTTCGTGGAGTTTTTCTTGCGCCACCGAGAAGGATTAACCCAATATTCACTGCCAGGACGGGATCATCTGAGCCATCAAGTTCACCGTCGGATTCGTCATCTCAAGGGCCACCTCGTGCGCATGCTCGCGTGGTCGGAGCATCGTCGGAATGCCGTATCATCGAGAAGCCCTAAGTTGCCGCTGTTCTTCGCCTTGCCCCCGCTGTTCCAGTGCACCAGAGAAGAAGGTAAGGGGAGCATCGAGTTTGCAACGATGAGATCTTGCTAGAGGTGCCATCGTCGATGACCGCCGATGACCATAGGGCCGTGTGCTGCCACCGCCGACGTGGCGTTACCCTGGTGTCGACACGTGTAGTCAATGTGGCCGCCATGTCATAGGTTTGCTGAGGTGTGCACTTGCATGGCTACTCGGGTGGCAGCTTGGTCAGCATCCGTGTGTAAAGTCCAGTCAGCAGCGTGGGTCCCACCTGTTGGTGGCGTATTGTGCTGCAAACCGGGTTCACCGTGGACACAATGAGGTCTATGGGTTGAGGGCTACGTGTCAATCTCTGATTGGTCCAGATCAGGGCTAATGTCATGTTGACGTAATAAATCGATTTTCCAGTATAAAAAAATTCGGTTACTTATGGATTTTCTGATTTTCAGTATTTTCTTTATTTTCAAATCTTTCAAGAGCCCATTCTCCCTCATTCGAGCTTCAATTGAGGCGATTCAAAATTCTAATTTTTTAAAAAAATTGAGATCTATTTAATGGTGAATTTTATTTGATTTTTTGAGTTTGTTTGCTCTCTGTTTTGGTATTTTCTCTCGTTACGCGTAGATGTCAAACTGCTCAGAGCATCCGAAGAGGATTCGTTGACTCAAGATCAAGTTCCAGAGCAAGAACAAGAACTTTTCTGAGGCAAGTTGTGCTTTGATCATGTTGAACCCAGTTTACAAAATTGCTATATTGTTTTTACTTTATGCATGTTATTTTATGTGTACAACTGTTTCAAAATAGTTCGGGATTTAGTTAATCTACCCAATTGATTTATACCCTACCTTGTCATCTGTATGCCATGATTAGTTATCACCCTAGATTAGTTTATTACTAATTGGTTAATATTAATAATCAATATGAGTTGGTTAGACCGTGTCTAATGTGCTTAGCCATGCCACATTCAACTCACGTCTTTAGAATATCAACTTAATCCTGACTAATGGAATATGGAACATATTTATGGAATTGGTGTGTCAGGTGTTGTCACACAATGATGTTAAGTTGTAGTGACGGGGAGGTCATGCAACGATGTTGACTTGTTGATAGCACGTGATGCTTGGTAATCAACTTGGGTGATAATCATTTAGATTAGGGCAAGTGGCAAGGGGCAGTTTGCCAAGGTGGGCCGGAAGGGTAGAGGTTATGTGGAAGTCTTTCCCGAGTCATCTTAAGGACTTAACCTTGCAAGCCTTTGATCCGAGTTAAACATGCAACCACATGTCTGGAATGAGACGGACCTAGCTAAAAATTTGCAATGGCTTAGCTTTGGTACTACCAGTGGTGGTTTGAGGTTTGACCGTATGATGAACTCACATGACGCAAGAGGGGGGCCTTGAGTGTGGTAACAAGTCCCTTCAGTGTTGAAACCTTAATAGGTAGTACAAGATTAAGACAAAGCAATGTTTAGGCTTTGTCATGGTTTCTCTACCGATACACCAAAGGAAGTGTGTTAATACCTTGACAATAAGAGATGATCATATCGTGTGGGTAAAGCACATAACCTCTGCAGAGTGTAAAACCTATTCGGATGCCATGCTCGAGGTATTGAGCAATGCTCAGGAATTACAGTCAAGGGTTAGATTTTGTAAAATGAAAACATAGGTTGGGATGACATGATGCTATTGGAAGGTTTGAAACTTGACTTAAGGGTTGGATGCTATGTTTACTTATGAAATATTGAAAGTTACTGTTATTTGTTTTACTGTATTTTTAATCTATTATTGTCTCATTCATAAATGCTGCTTTACTGCAAAATAACCATGTTAGCCATTCCTTTGGAATAAGCCTTGCATATAGTTATGTTAAAAATGTATTGTGTGCACAACTTGTTGAGTGATTAAAGTACTCACCCTTGCCATCAACAATATCATCAGTTGAGGAGTCTACACCAGTTCTGGAGGAGGAGTACCAGGAAGAGACGAATGTTTAGGGTGCGAGCCTTGTTAGTTGCCTGTGGTATACTGAAGGGTTATTTACATTTTCTATTCTGCTACTAATTTAGTTTAATGTTCTTAGTTAGCCCTGCATGGTTTAATCATGTAAGTTGACCATAAGGTTATTCAGTAAGTTATATTTAATATATGTAGTCTTTTATTATGTTTTCGCTGTGTATGATTGTGATATTCATTTATGTTGAGCCTGTGTGCACTAGCATGATCCTAGACTAGTGCGATATACACAGAGGGTCCGGATTTGCATATTTGGGTTCCGACAATTATGCACTATCAAAATCAGATTATAAATAGTATCTAAGTGTTCTAATGTATAGGTGTAGCAACAAATGCTAAAAGGAAAACACTATGGGCAACTTTAATTACCCAAATAGGCCAAGGTAATGATCAAATAGATCATATATAACAAAATATGACATGATTATAGAAAGATTATAAGTTCTAAGAACAGGGCATCTGCATACTTAAACAAATCATATTATTATAATTACATGTCATGTTCTTAGAATTATTGAATATTGAATATGATGATCAAGCTCAAAGACAATAAAATAAAAGCAATACTTTCTACCATTAACTGTAACATCCCAAAAATTTGACCTATAATTTTGCTCACGTGCATTTTTGTGATTTTTTGAATTTATTGGATTTTTTCAGAAATTATTTGAATTCATTTTAATTAAGTATATTGAACCTTTGGTGAAAACTAATTATATATAGATAAGAATAATATGAAGTTTTGTCAAAAATATTTTATTTAAGTTCAGAATGTTTCAAGGTATTTATGAGAATTTTCTTGGATTTTTCCTGATATTTTTATTGCCTTAAATGAATTAATCTAATTTCGGGAATTATTTTAATTCAAAAAGCTTTTGAAAAATCTTGGAACAAGATCTTGGGCCAAGCCAAAGACTTTGTCGCGTCGTGAGCCCGTCGTCTGCGCGCGGCGTTCTGCTCACCGCTGTCGCCGCCAGCGCGCGCCAAATTAGATCAAGATCGTGCGGTTAAGATCATGCGGTGTTGGTTTGGAAAGATTTGATTGCATCCGTTGATTTTGGAAGGTGCGGATTGGATTGGATCGCCGAGATCTAATCGTGGCCTCTCGTTGCGATCGGACGGCTCGGTCGTCGTCTCCGATTCGGTTTCCGAATCCGCCGCCGCTTGCCGTCGCCGCCGCGTGATTTAGGGTTTCCTTGCCTGCGCGCATGCCGAGGCTATAAAAGCCGCAGCCCGTACTCCAATGTTCCTCGTTCCCTTGTGCAGCCAGTAGCTCTAGCCTCTTCGCCTGTTTCGCCGGTATATTTCTAACCGTTAGATTCGAATAGACGTTCGGGATTGAGACGCGTGTGCGTAGTGTGTCAGCCGTTGGATCGTCTCGCAGATGTGCGACGCGTGTCGGTGCGGGTACCGAAGCATCGTGCGCCGGGTGCACCGTGGACAGGCGTGTGCCGTGGACTTGGTCCATAGACCGAGCGACGTGGCGCAATTTGATTGGCCCACGTATCGCGATGGCGTCATGCTGATATCAGCCGGTCCACAGCACAGTATCTCGAGTCCACGGTGGACCAGCGTGTTTTCGTGGACTAAGTCCATGCGCCGAGGCCACGTGTCCGTCTCTGATTGGTCCACGTGTCGCTTGCGCATTAATCGGTAATTTCCAGTAGAAAAATAATTCGGGAAAATCGGTTTTTCTAATTTCTGTATTTTCAGTATTTATTCAAACTTCAAAAGGCTATATCTTTTGCATTCTAACTCGGATTTGAGTGATTCAAATTTCTAAAAAATTTTAAAATCAAGATCTATTTATTGGTGAATTTTATTTTATTTTTGGAGTTTGTTTGATCTCGGTTTTGGTGTTTATTTGCTATTTTGGCATCGTTTCGTGTAGACGTTGAACTGCTCGGTGATCCGGAGGAAGATTCGTCGCTCCAAGACCCAAGCTCAGATCAAGACCAGCACCTACTCCAAGGCAAGTTGTGCTTTGATCATGTTGCACCTAATTTTCACCAAAATTGCTATTTTATCTCTTAAACTTTATGCATGATATTTTATATGTATAAATGATTTCAATTAATCTGGGAATTGGATAATATGCCTATTTGAATTAAATCATACCTTGTCAATTTTATGCCATGATCTATTTGTCACCCTAGGATGTGGAATTATAGTTGGTTAATATTGATAATCAACCTGGGCTAGTTAGACCATCATAGATTGCTTAGCCATGCCACGTCATCACATGTGTCCGAATCTTGATACTTAATCTTGACTAATGGAATATGGAACAATGTTTATGAATTGGTGTGTCATGTGTCGTCACACGTGATATCAAGTTGTCGTGGCAAGGAGGTCACACATCTAGATTGAAATGTTGATGGCATGTGGTGCTTGGTAATCAACGGGGTGGTAATGATTTTAGATTAGGGCAAGTGGCAAGGCGGTGTGACAAGGTGGGCCAGGTTGGCGTGGGTATGTGGAAGTCTTGCCTTAATCACCTTAAGGACTTAACCTTGCAAGCCTTTGACCTGAGTCCTTCTTGCAACTACATGTCGGAATGGGACAACCTAGTGAATAATTTGTGAAACCTAGATTTGATCTGTCGTGGTGAATAGTGAGTCCCGGTTACGGTTTAACTCACATGGCGCAAGAGGGGGCCTGTTGTGGTGGTTTAACCTTCGATGTTGAGACCTTAGCGAGCGAGATTGGGTCTAGGTGTAGCATTGTAAAGGCTTTGTTACGATCACTCGCCTTGGTGGTGTTTGGTTGTATCGTGTGGGTAAAGTGCATAACCTCTGCAGAGTGTACAATCTATTGAATAGCCGTGCTCACGATATTGGTTAATGCTCGAATTACAGTTAAGGGTTAGACTTTTGTTAAACAAAACCTATTGGGATGGCAAGGTGCCATGGAAGGTGGAAATTGATTTAGGATTAGGAACTTGGTGTATTTCGTAAATACCGAATTTATTAATTATTGTATTTGTTTTATCGCTTTCCAATCTATTTATTATATTCTTGTTAAATGTCGCTTTATTGCAAAATAGCCATATTAGCCATTCCTTTGGATTAAGCCAAGCATATAGAATATTAGACTTGCATTATCTTGTGCACAACTTGTTGAGTGCTTTATGTACTCACCCCAACAACAACAACTTCGTAAGAGGAGGAATCTACGCCTTCGTGGAGGAGGATTATATGGATGCGAATGCTTAGGGTTCGAGCCTCATCGCTTACTGCGGTGAATCGGGAGGCGCTACGCTTATTTATTTTTCCGCCGCTTATTTGCTATTTCTTTTATAAGCCCTGTGTGGCAATAATCATGTAAGACAACAGTTACTATTAATTATTAAAGTTATGCTATATTCCGCTGTGTATGACTATGATAGCATCTATGTTGAGCCTGTGTGCACTAGCGTGATCCTGGACTAGTGCGGTATACACAGAGGGTCCGGATTTGCAAATTCGGGTCTTGACATTAACCGAAAGCAATTATATAGTTTAAGGCCACATTTGCTACTTTAATTGTTTTAATTTATCAATAGACCTATAGCATCATTGAGCAGCAGTATGTACATCCAGGGAAAAAACATCCATCTGGTGCAAAGGCTCGAGAGGGAGGGCAGCTAGCTCATGGGGATCCAAAAATCAAATTTAAAGTCAGCATAGCAAAATTAAGTATAAACATGCACCTTATGGAGGGATTAAGAGCTAAGAATGAGAGGATAAGTATGAGAGGTGTGGTAAAGAGGATAAGTATGAGGGAATAAACACCGCACTGAGACATTCAAGCTTCTAACAACCAAAGACAGCTGGAGTCTTATACAAACATTAAGTGAACACTAGACATGTGCCTGTGCGTTGCACATGACATTGAAAGTTTCACAATAGCCTAAATTATAATAACTCCAGGTGCCTTCACTATAGTAGATAATATACAAACATGTGCATATCAAATTGTCTACATAAAGAGATTATAATTGGTGTAACCATCAATATATAAACTGACAAAAAGAACTCATAGACCTTACTCTGAGAAACAATATCAAAATCCACATGACCAGACTCTAAAGCAATTTATGGTAAATTCTAAAATTAAGTATAAACACGCACCTTACGGTAAATTCTAAAATTAAGTATAAACATGCACCTTACGGTAAATACATGCCATTCTAAAATTAAGTATAAACATGTCATGTGGATCCTAAATACATGTGTAGATCCTAAATTGTCCACCACGAATATTATTCCATCAATCCACAGAAGAATAAGAGAGAACACATATAAGATAGCACATAGACCTGGGGGAGTCGAGGAACTAGGGGAGGATGCGGTACCGGATCGGGGGAAAGGAGGTGGAGCAGGGCCAGCAGGGAGGTGGCGAAGTCGAACTACGCGGGGAGGAGGCGGCTCCAAACAGCGCAGGAAGGAGGTGGCTCTGAACCAGCAGAGGAAGAATCGACGGCGGGGAAGGCGACAGCCGACGACAAAAAGGAGGATTCGGCTGTGGGGATGGACGATCTAGAGGCGGGGATGGCAGATCTAGCGGTAGGGAGGAGGAGGCTAGGGTTTGGAGAGATGGTACGCACAGTTATATTTAAGTGATGTTATGACAGATGGTTCTCTTATAGAACCGTCTGTGATCTATACGTATTACAGACGGTTCTCTCTTAGAACCATCTGTGATGTACTCCACATCACAGACCGTTCTTGGTTAAAATCGTCTATGATGATGCTCACATCACTGACGATTTTAGCCAAAAACAGTCAGTGATGTCAATGGTAGTCATCTCTGACGTTTTTGGCTAAAATCGTAAGTGATGATTAACTATCACAGATAGTTTTTCAAAGCCGTCAGTGATGAGGGGTCTAATATAAGCCTTTTTGTAGTAGTGGTTGATGACGGTGAATTGGGTGGCACGGCGTACAAGAATCGTGTGGAGATGGGAACCCTAATGCAACCTGTAACTCATGGTGAAATTATCTGGTGTAAAGTGATAACATGTGCAAACTCATCGTATTGCCCTAATGAAAAGTGAAAGAGATGATAAGAAGAGGTGGTGTAAAGTAAAAAGAATAGCTAAGGGTGCTGCAAAATGAAATTTACTCCTCTGTAAATAATACAAAGGACTTGGCCTGCCTAATTATTGCCATGATGTCATTTTCCTCTGTTTTGGCTTACGGAGTTGTAGACAAGCATACAGTCGCTCATAAGAGCAGGCTTCACTGTAACTGAGCTATTTATTGTCAATATCAACCAGCAATCTATTGTCGTTTTCAGCACTGGATGTCAGTCTTGAGGGATATATTAATTGGTTCCAATTTTAACTACGCTTGCATTATCTGATGTCCAATGGTTACAGCAAAGTCCTCACTGCTAATCTCACCATCGAGCTCCCATGATTGCCTTAATTGTTGGATTTTTATTTGATCCCTCGAAGTTCAGTGTTTTGAGCACAAATGGCTTCTTCCCCATGTTACAATTTTTTTACTGATAATATGATCGTGCAAAACAAACATAAAAAACACGCAAATGACAACTTCATACTGATGCTTTCTTCTCCACTGTGCTATACAAAATAGGATCATTGGATCACTTGGATTGCTCAAGCTGTTGCCATCGCGCTGACATGTTGCAAAGTGAAATTTTAGTTGTACTGGCCTTGGCAGCTGGCAAAGCGAAAAGCGAAATGAGTGACCACTAAGCAATTGATTATGTGATTACTATGCATCGCATTATCGCACCCTCGGGTAAACACCACAATTGCTTGTAATTTTTTCTAGGTCTCAGGCCAGGCTTTTGGCCTACCGAGGTAATGTCCTGCGAGGCATTGGCCCTTGAATATGTGTGAGCTTAGGGTGTCAGGCCCTAAAGAGCCCTTAGATCCCTGCTGTGCCTTCTCCAATTCTTCAGTGATCTTTGTACGAGTACCGGTCACTTCGCCTGGATCCACGAGCGTATGCACAACAGCATTGATCTAACAAGAATGCTCTGGTCTTTACTTGCCTTTTTTTTGGTTTACCACAGGTGCTTTAAGCATTACTGTTTGGAGCTATATATGCCCTTTTTATCTTCACATACAAAACCAAATTGTTAGCTACAAATAGTCTTGCCTCAAGAGCTACAACCTATTGGTATATGAACTAAACAACTAGCTATTAAAACTTGCCGTCAAAAGTAGAAGGAAAAAGCTCAGGTTATACCCTTGCCTTTCATGAAAAAAAACAACAGATTGGACCTTTTACTACGTAACTAGGGGGAATCCAGTAGGAGGGCTTTGTTAGGCTCGAGCCTACCCTCTGTCAGCGTCATAACACTTCCACCCTCCAGGTGGCGGTCGGCCATGGCCATAGATGCAAGCAAATCGACTTTGCTACAGTCAGTACCGCCTCCACCGTCGCCAAATTGATGTCTCCATCTGTGCGGAGAAGGAGAATAGGTCATGGGAGGACGAGGAGAGGCAATGCAGCCCGCATGAAGGGAGGTGCATATGAGGAGGCGTATGATGATGTATCTCACCGCGCCGCATCAACAACGTCGACCGAAGGAGACAAATCGGCTGGGGGCGTAGGGGAGAAGGAGAGGTAGTGTGGGAGAAGCGGCGGCGACAATGTTGATAAGGGGATGAGGCTCACGGAAGGGAAAGAAGTGGCTCATGCGGCGATGCGGGTAGGAGAGGGGGCATACTGCTCGCGATGGAGGGTGGTGGCATGGGAGGAAGGTGGCTACGACACAGCAAGCAGTCGACGGTGAAGAAGCTAGGGAAGGGGAGGGCAGGGCAGGGCAGAGAAATCGGGAAATGGAGAAGGAAAAGAAATGTGAGAACCGAACCATAAGGGAGAAGGCTGAAGAAAAGATTCGATGTTTCGTGAAGGACCTTGTTGTTATTTTGTGTAATGACCACATCTACTGGCACACATTGCATTAGAGAAAGATTAGACGGCTGTAGTTGCACGGATGACGTAGCGCACTCTTCTGCGGAGAAATCTGGCCAACAGGTTTCATATGAAGAGATATGACAATTAGCATATTAGCTTTCTTGTTATGCTTCTCCTTTATTCATATATGTAATATCCCAAAATTTGGCTCAAATTATTTTAATATTGATATTTATGCATTTTGTGGATTTTTTGAATTTTTAAATTTTTTGGAATTTATTTAGAATTTATTTTGCATTTTTTAATTATGTTATTTAAGGGTATTATTTAATTATGTGAAAATTTTAAGTAAAATTTTATCAAAAATATTTTATTTGAGTTTCAAATGTATCAAAATATTTTTAGGATTTTTCCAAAAATAATTCGATAATGTTACTATTTTATTTGGCTTAAAATATTTTCTAGATTTATTTTAATTGGGAAATATTTTTTAAAAATCCTGGGTATAGTGTTTGGGTCGAAAGCCCGTTGGTCCAGCCCGATCTCCAAGCCAACGCGGTCTGCCGTTGAAGCCCAGCCCTTTTTTTTCGTTCGGCCCGCTCGACCGTGAGGCTTGGATCTTGACCATTGGATTTTGATCAAGCGGTCAAGATTAGAGGGGAAACCCTAATCTTCCTAGCCGTTAGATCTAGATCAGACACACGTGCTTGATCGTGTCGGTCTGGAACCCTAGTGCATCACGTCCGTAGGTTCCGTGAGCGGCTCGGATTGGACCGCGTCACAGCGAATCACGTTCGCTCGTCGCGCCACGTGGATGGTCAGGATGGAGCCGTGTCACTACCGCTGTGTTCGAGCTGGATTCCGCCACCGCCTCCATATCTGCCTTAGTTTCTACGCTTTTCACGGATGCCAGGGGACTATTTAAAGAGCAGTACCCCTACCATGTTCCCCATCTCACGTCACATCCATTGCCCTAGAGAACGTCGCCTAAGCCGTCGTTGTCTTCACGGGAGAGCTCTTCGGAGTTGGAGAGTCGCGCCGCCACCTTTTCTTCGTGACATCTCGTCGGCCGTTGGATCTTCACCACCGTTAAGGTCAACACCGAGTTCACCAAGTTGTGCTCTTCCAGATCTGCCCAAGCCCAAAGCCAAAAGGTCATCGGAACACCGCGCTCGTGGTCATCTTTCTCCTCTCCGATAAGAACCTCGCCATCTCGTGCCGCCGTTCCTCGCCTGCAATACCAACCGTTGGATCTATCGAGAGCCGCCGGATGCATGCTGCGTGTCACCGCTCGGGTCATGTCGCGTGTTAGCAACCGCATCATGTCGCGCATGCCTACTTGCGTCAGCATGACGTCAGCGCTTGCGTCACCGAGTTCATGGTACAATACTGTAAGTTCAAGCTCCATTGGTTTTGGTGATTGGTTTAATATTAATGTTTAATCATTGTTTAATGACAAATCTAATCATTATGAGACTAACATGTACTATTAAGTCTTATTCTTATTAGTCTCATACTTGGATGGAAAATGAAAAACCTAAGGTATGCACTTGTATTCAATTCAATTATCTATATGCATACTTAGAATTCAAGTTAAAGTATGAACTCTTCCGTTGCTTTAGTCCAAATATGTGCATTATGTTCCTAATTCATATATACATGAATGCACACATCTAGGGGGAGTTGATAATTTAACTTGATGTTTCAATTGCATTGATCCATGTCCTCTTGTCATATAATATAAAGGATCAAGACCTTGAAACAATCTTTTGAGTATATGAAACTTGTGTAGTTATATATACTCATGTCAATTTAAATAAAATTTAAATTGAGTTCGGTTGTCTTTTAATCAAATCAAAGAATATTTCATCATGTGTTGATGGTGTCTCTTTGTTGATTAAAGACAAGCGAAAAGTTCTTGAGTATAATGAAGCGTTAGTTGCATCAAAGTACTCAAGACACAAATTAATCATTCAAATTGATTTGGGTTGTGCTCAATCGATCTTGGAGGCATCCATTATGTGTTAGTGGAGCGCGGTGATGATTGAGACAACCGTGTTTGTTGGACTAACATCTTCCATGAGTTGTGAAGCAGGTTGAGTCCAAGATGATAAAGAATCGGAAAGAAGAAGAAGTCATCATGTGTTGATGAGCTTCAAGAGGTGATCCCGAAGTAAAGAGAAGGGCTAGAGAAGGTTCATCGTGTGTTGGTGAACAAGAAGAAGAAGATTCGGTCCCGAAGAAAAGATGATTGGAAATCATAAAAGCTTCAAGTGGATCGCTAGAGGCAAAGGTATAACTAGCTAGGGCTAAGGATGTGTTCCTAGTCTTTTACCGGTCTCGGTGTTTGGTTGGGAAACCGGGTTGCTAGTTAGGTTGCCGTACTATTAAGAGGGGTTGAGTCTTTTAGCTTGAGCTTCATCATGTGTTGATGAACTCGATCCGATTCACTCTAGCTCACTCTCTCGGTTTGGTTTTTGCATTGAGCTAACCATTTGGCATGTGTTGCAAATGGGTGAAGCTCGTGCGTTGGATTTTGTATGAGTTAAGTATTTGCATGTGTTGCAAATAAGGGTGCTCATACTTGCATCTTAATTGAATCTTATTTGATTTGGTTATTGCTTGGAGCTAAGTTGAGCATGTTTGCAAAAAGGAGAGAGCTCAACCAATTTGGTTTAAAGTGGTTGCATGGTGCTAGAGATTTGCATGTGTTGCAAATAGAGAGCTCATGCTTTGGTGTTTTAGCTTGTGATTGGATCATGTGTTAATCATCACAAGGCTAAGCTTGGTTTGGTTGCAAAATGTGTTTTTGCAAAGTGTTGGCTTGTTATTTGCAAATGAGTTTTGCAAATAAGCTGGAAGTTATGAGGTTCGATCATAGAGCATGTGTTGGCATTTGCAAATGTGTTTTGCAAATTGTCGGGATCATGTGTTGATCCTTACATGGCTAAGAGGATTGATCTTATAGGTTCGTGGTTTATTTGCGAATGTGTTTTGCAAATAAGTTGGAGTTGTTATTTGCAAATGTGTTTTGCAAATGAACTTGAGATTATGGGTTTCGATCCTAGAGCATGTGAATAGGGTTTGCAAATGTGTTTTGCAAATTGACTTGATCATGTGTTGATCATCACATGGCTAAGAGGATTGATCTCATAAGTTCTTGGTTTATTGGCAAATGTGTTTTGCAAATAAGTTATGCCTAATGAGTTTCTTTGGGGTATGTGATTAACATGTGCAAATGTGTTTTGCATAATGTTGTGATCATGTGTTGATCCTCACATAGCTCAAAGAATAAATCTTAATGGTTTGGAGAAAAGTTTTTGTGAAAAACCGTGTTTTCTCCTTATGGCGGTCGATCGCCCATGTAGGGCGTAGCACCGCGCGCGCGATAGTACCGCTTATGGAAGCATGTACTGCAGGTCGGTCCGGTGCTACCGCCCATGGTAGCCCGGTAGCACCGGAGGTCCAGTGCTACCGCAACTCTGGCCGGTGTGGAAATTCCAGAGAGGGGATGTTTTTGGGTGGTTTGGCGGTCCGGTGCTACCGCCCATGGTAGGCCGGTAGCACCGGAGGTCTGGTGCTACCGCTCCTCTGGCCGGTGTGAAAAATCCAGAGGGGTGTTTTTGTGTTCGGCTTGGGCTCGGTGCTACCGGGGTGAAGGCCAGTGCTACCGCCCTAGCGGTAGCACCGCTCCCAGTTGACCGGTGCTACCGGACATCCTGCAACGGCTAGTTTTGTAGCCGTTGGCGAGGTGGCCGGTGCTACCGGTCCTAGTAGGGCGGTAGAACCGGGTTTGCTGAGTTTTTCCAGATTTTTCCCCCAACGGCTAGTTTTGGCTTGGAGGCTATAAAAGGAGGCCTTGGGGGACAATGGCAAGACGTTGGCTGTGTGTTAGAGCATTTGGGTGGTTGTAGGAGTTGTGTGCATGTGTTGCCCTCTTCCATTTGCTTCTTGAGCTAGTGTGAGCCTCTAATTGCATGTGTTGCAATTAGGAGAGGATTGAGAGCCTCTTGTGCATGTGTTGCACTTGAGAAGGATCCTAGTGCATGTGTTGCACGTAGGAGGTCACCGGAGTGCATGTGTTGCACTAGGTGAAGTTCAAGCGGAAGGGCTTGACTTGTTACTCTTGGAGGTTGCCGCCTCTTAGACGGCGTAGAGCGTCGTGCGCGGTGAGCTTCTCAACGGAGGTTGTGAGAAGTCCCGGCGAAGTTTGTGAAGGTTGGAGCTCACCTACCCGGGAGGGAAAAAGGAGCTACCACTAGTGGATTCGAGGTGGGTGCTCAATTCGTGGAGCCGGTCCAATTCGTTTGGGCTAACCTCAACGTGGACTAGGGGAGACCGGCAAGTCTCCGAACACCACGGTAAAAAGTATTGTGTCTCTTGTGCTTGCTTTATTTTAATTATTTATATTCAAGCAATTTACATTCATAGAATTAAATTGATTGATTGCTTGTCTTTAGAATTGCAATTATTGTTAGAGACATAATTAGTTAGTGCACATAGTGAGCCTAGTTGATTTAGGCTTTAATTGTCAAAACCTTAGTTTATCGCTTCCGCATTATTATTGATAAGGTTTTGACATAAAGGTAATTAGGGGTGAATTGCTTCGTAGAAATTAGCGAGAGAATTTTAAAAGCCGCCTATTCACCCCCCTTCTAGTCGGCATCCTCGACCTTACAAATACCTCATGTCCACGGTGGACCGAGGGGTCATATGGACCAAGTCTATAGACCAGGCCACGTGTCAGCTAGTGATAGGTTGGGTTCGGTGATAACATCAGCATGACATCATAATACAGTTTTTAGTATAAATTTAATACAAGAAAATAATTAATTTACTATTTCCTGATTTTTTCTATTTATCAAACCTTTCGAGAGCTCGTTCTTCCTCATACGAGCTCCGATTGAGGCGATTCAAATTTCTAAATAAAACTAAAATTGAGATATATTTAATGGTGAATTTTATTTAATTTTTAGAGTTTATTTGGTCTCTGGTTTGATATTTATTTGGTATTTTTCTCGATTGTCGTAGACGTCGAAGTACACGGATCGTTCGAAAGTGAAGGGTTGAACCAAGACCAAGGTACAGAGTAGGAACAGGACCTATTCTAAGGAAAGTTATGCTTTGATCATGTTGAACCCAGTTTTACAAAATTACAATGTTGATTTAAATTATCGCATGTTATTTCATGTGTACAATTGATTTCAAATTAGTTTAGGATCTAGTTATTCAACCCAATTGGAATATACCTACCTTGTCATTTGTATGTCATGATTATTTGTCACCTTAGGATGGTTTATTATTAGTTGGTTGCTAATAGATACTAATGTGGGATGGTTAGATCGTGAATAGTCTGCTTAGCCAAGCCACATACAACTCATATCTTTTGAAATATCAAAATTAATCTTGACTAATGGAATATGAAACATGTTTATAAGAAGGTGTGTCGGGTGTTGTCACACAATAATGTTGAGTTGTAGTGACATGTGTCACGAAACAATGTTGACTTGTGATGGCACGTAGTGCATGACAAATAACTACGGTGGTAAATAATTTATATTGGGGTTGGGTTGTGGAAGTCTTGCTTCAGTCATAAGGACTTAACCTTGTAAGCCTTTGAACTGAGTCAAACATGCAACCATATGTCTGGTATGGAACGGACCTAACTAAGTAAGATTGCCGATGTCTTGTCATTGTAAGATCAAGGATGCCGACTAGAGGGGGGTGAATAGGCGACTATAAAAATTTCTTCTACGATTAATTAAAATCTCGCCTAAGTGTTCTTATGTCAAAACCTAAATGATAATAGATGCAAAAGTGATAAACTAAGGTTTTGACAATTAAAGCCTAAATCAACTAGGCTCACTAAGTGCACTAACTATTTATGTCTCTAGCAATAATTCGCAATCTTAAATACAAGCAATCAAACCATCAATTCTATGAATATAAATTACTTGAGTATAAATAAAGAATAGAATGCAAATCACAAGAGACACACCGATATTTTACCGTGGTGTTCGGAGACTTGCTGGTCTCTCCTAATCCACGTTGAGGCAGCCTCGATTCCACTAGTGGTAGATCTTTCCCCTTCGGGTAGGTGAGCTCCAACCTTCACACTCATCGGGCCTTTTCACAATCTTCTTTAAGAAGGTCACCGAACTAACGACGCCTCCACGCCGTCTAGGTGTCGGCAAACACCAAGAGTAACAAGTCAAGCCATCTAGCTTGAGCTCCACCAAGTACAACGCATGTACAATGGTGATCACCGAGTGCAACACATGCACAAGGCATCCCTCAAGTGCTACACATGCACAAGAGGCTCTCAATCCCCTCCTAATTGTAACACATGCAATTAGTACTCACTCTTAGCTCAAAAACCAAATATGAGTATGCAACACATGCACAACCTAACCCAAATGCTCAACAAAGCCAACAACTCCAAATGCCAGCCCCCAAGGCTCCTTATATAGCCTCCACAATAAAAACTAGCCGTTGGGGGGCAAATAGGCAAAAATGCCCAGAATGCCCGGTCATACTGCCCTAGGGCCGATATGACCGGCCTCTGATCCAACGGTTAGTAAAAACTAGTCGTTACTCAGAAAACCCGGTCATACCAGAGGGGGTCCGGTCATACCGAACCCCAAAAGTTGCCATTCGGCCAAAATACACACTCTCTAGAAAAACGCACCGAAATGGCCCCGGTCATACCGGTGGGCGGTATGACCGGAGGGGGTCCAGTCATACCGCCCCCTCTGCCACTAAAAGCCTCATAACTTTTTACTCCGAACTCCGATTTAGGTGATCTTAGACTCTATGCAAAGCTTATCACGATGGCTACAATCTCCACTCACTTCAAGATTTAATCAATCATAGATATTTTTTAAATATCACCAAAACAAAACTCTAATGTACTCATTCAAGTCTAAAATCTGATTTTTTGAAATCCCTCACATAGACTTGATCAAATAGCATGACTACAAGCTAGCAAGAGTCAATAAGATCAAATATTGTGCCATGTGATGATCAACTCATGATCAAAGCAATTTTGCAAAACACATTTGCAAAATCTAATCACATGCTCCAATATCAAACACATGAACACCAATATTTTGCAAAACAAATTTGCAAATATAAATCTTGCAAACAAGAGCAATCAGGATTATATCTTTGAGCCATGTGATGATCAACACATGATCAAACCAATTTGCAAACCCTACTCACATGCTCCAAGATAAGATTCAATTAAACCATATTTTGCAAAAAAAACTCATTTTGCAAACACAAAGCATAAACCTATCTTAGTCTCTCTACTGATCAACACATGATCAAGTCATAAGCTAAGACTCCGACGCATGAGCTCTCTATTTGCAACATATGCAAATATCTAACTCTATACAAACAACCACTTAAACCAACTTGCATAAGCTATCTCCCTTTTTGCAACACATGCAAATCCATAGCTCTATGCAAAAACCAAATCAAGATTCAATAAGAAGCAAGCATGAGCTCCCTTTTGCAACACATGCAAATACTTAGCTCATGCAAAATCAAAACAAGAGAGTGAGCTAGAGTGAACCGGATTGAGTTCATCAACATATGATGAAGCTCAAGCTATAAGACTCGACCCTTCTTAATAGTACGGCAACCTATATTAGCAACCTGGTCTCCCATCCAAACACCAAGACCGGTAAAAGACTAGGAACACATCCTTAGCCCTAGCTAGTTATACCATTGCTTCTAGCACATCCACTTGGAGCTTTTATGATTTCCATCATCTTCTCTCGAAGTCGGAATCTTCATCTTGTTTATCAACACATGATGAACTCCCCTTGTCTTAGCTTCGGGATCCTCTTTTGAAACTCATTAACACATGATGATGTACTTGTCCCGTTTATCCATCTCAACCTTGGACTTGACCTATTTCAAACTCATTGAAAGTGTTAGTCCAAAATACATGGTTGTCTCAATCATCATTACACTCCATTAACACATAATGGATGCTCCCAAGATCCTTTGATCTTTTCCTTTGATGATTGACCACAACCCAAAGACAAATGATTGAAAGATTAATTGTGTCTTGAGTATACTAATACAACTAATGCTTCATATACACAAGAACTTTCGATTGCCCTAGGATCAACAAAGTGAACCATCAACACATGACTAGTTCTTTGTTGATTGAATGGCAACCGAACACAATTTAAATTGTATTTAAATTGTCATGAGTATGTATTAACTAGACAAGTTCCATATACTCAATTCGATGGAATCTAAAATTAATGGTCCAATTTATATAGAGTGGTGGAAAGGGATCAATACTCTTAAGACCATTAATTATAGAATAAACTCCATTGCATATATGTGCATATAAATAATTGAACTTGAAATCAATATGCACATAATCAATTTTGAGATTGCTTTGGAGTTTATCCTATATTGCCATAAATATACTACAACTACACACATTAAATATACTCAAGGGATTGTTTCAAAGTAATGATCCTTGATATAGAAAGATGAATTAGATTAAAACTATTGAAACATCAAGGTAAAGCATGAACTCCCCCTAAATGTGTGCATTCATGTATATATAGAGTCGAAAACAAAATGCACATCTTAAGGTTAAAACAATGGTGGAGTTCACCCTTTATCTTGAATCCAAGAAATGTATCTAGAAATAATAAAGTTGCATTTGATACATATCTTTTAGATTTCCATTTTTCTTTTTCATGAGACTATTCAAAAATATACTCAATAAACACGTTAGTCTCACATTTAGATTTATCAATAAAATCATAACATACTTGACATCAAATAATACAACAAAATATGATAATATGAACTTGAATGCATACCTTTGATATTTCCATCTTTTCATCCAAAAGAGACTAATGAGAGTTAATCTCAACAAAAGAGTTAGTCTTATAAAAGATTTGTCATTAATTAACAATTGAGACTAATCAATATTATGATTATCAAAAGAGTTACTCTCAATATTAGATTTGTCATTAACACCAAAACCAACTTAATGGAGCTTGAGCTTTCAGTCATATGATACCTCAGGCGGATAATCACACGGAAGTGTAGTTACACTGTAACATCCCAAAATTTGGTTTAATTAAGTTTTTATTGCTTAAATGTGCATTTGTGATTTTCTGGAATTTATTTGGATTTTTCTGGATTTATTTGAATTAATTCTTATTTCAAGTTTATTGCTTTTTATTCAAATCTATTTAAATCTGTGCAAAGTTAAAATAAAGTTTTGCCAAAAATATTTTATTTGAGTTTAAAATGTCTCAAAGTATTTCTGAGATTTTTCTTGGATTTTTTCTGATTATTTTATTTGCCTAAAACCAATTAAATGAATTTCTAGAATTATTTTAATTATTAAAGTTTTAAAAATCTTTTTGAACAGTATTGGGCCGAAGCCCAATACTGTGCGCCTGAGGTCCGCTTCGGGCGGCCCAAGTCGGCCCGTGCCGCTGAAACCCTAGGATCCATCGCGGACAACCGTTGGATCGAGATCCAACGGCTGTGCCTTTGCCGCGTCGTCGATCGTCCGGAGCCGTTCGATGAGCGCCGCGTGGACGCGTCGGATGCAGCCACGTCACCTCTCCGTGTCGCCGCCGGAGTCCGCCGCCGCCTCGGAGCCGTCCTCGGAGTCCGGGCTTTGCACGCCTCCCCATGCCGCTATTTAAGGCGCCGACGCGGGTGTTGAATTCCTCACTCGCGCGCGCGCGTCTGCCGCAATCCCGGCCCGAGCCGCCGCCGTTCGCGTAGAAGCTCGCCGAGTCGCTGAAGCCTTCGCCGCGGTCTTCTCGCTTTCCGCCGCCGCCATTGCTCCGAGCCGTCGTCGCGGTTCCAGATCGGAAATCCCCATACCTCGACGCGTCGGACCCGTGAAGCCGTGTCATTGTTTCGTCGCCGAACGCCGTCATCGAGGTCATCGCTCAAGCCCGCGAAGAAACACCGCCGCGCCACCATCGGGCGCCAGGAAGCTTTCGACCGTCCGATCCGTAGCGGAGAGGTGAGATCGTGCGCGTGTCTTGTCGCGTGGAAGCGTTGCGGACCGCCGATCTAGATCGGTTGGTTGATGCGTTGTCGCGTCGTGCGAGATCGCTAGCCATCCGATCGTGTTTCGCGGACCGATTGAACCGCGCGAGTGGCTAACGATTGCGCCGCGTGTCAGGCGCAGGGCCCGAAGCGCCGTGAGCCGAGTCCACCGTGGACTGGCGCGGGTCGTGGACTCAGTCCATACGCCGAAGACACGCGTCGGCTTCGATTGTTTCGGTTCGCGCGGCGTCATGCCGACGTCATGATGACGCAATAAATCAGTTTTCGTTTTAAAAATAAATCTGTTAATTCGAATTTCGATTTTTCGATTTCAAGATTTATTTCAAACTTCAAAAGGCTATATCTTTTGCAATTTAACTCGGATTTGAGTGATTCAAATTTCTAAAAATTTGTAAAATTGAGATCTATTTAATGGTGAATTTTATTTGATTTTTGGAGTTCAAGCTCCTCGCCAGCCATCTCCATCCGTCGCGCCGAAGTGAGCCGAGGAGCCGAGTGACGTGCCAGCGCTACTACTTGATTGAGTGCCCTCCGGAGTTCACTGACCGCTTGGGCGAGGGCAGGATGCAGGTGCTCTCTGTTTTGGTATTTATTTGCTTTTCTCCTTCGGTACGCGTAGACGTTGAATTGTGCGACGCTTCGGAGGAAGATCAAGCAACTCAAGAGCAAGTTCCGAACGGATCGGGACCTATTCCAAGGCAAGTTGTGCTTTGATCATGTTGAACCCATGTTTATAAAATTGCTATATTTGTTTTACCCTATTGCATATGTTTCAAATATACAATTGTTTCAAATTAGATTGGGATTAGCTAATATACCAGATTGATCTACACCCTACCTTGTCATTGCATGCCATGATCCATTGTCACCCTAGATTGGTTTGATATAGTTGATTAGTAATTATGATCAACATTGGAGGTTTAGACCGTATTAGTTGCTTAGTCGTGCCACATCATCACATGTATCAGAATCATTGATAATTAATCTTGGTTAATGGAATATGGAACGATATTATGAACTTGTGTGTCATGTGGGATCACACGATGAGATTGAGTTGTTGTGGCGAGTCATGTCACGCAACGATGTTGAATTGTTGATTGCACGTGGTGCTTGGTAATCAACTGGGTGATGATAATTTAGATTGGGGCAAGTGGCAAGGGGCGAGGAGGCCAAGGTGGGCCCGATGGGCAGAGGGTATGTGGATGTCTTGCCTTGATCACACTAAGGACTTAACCTTGCAAGCCTTTGACTCGAGTCAATCATGCAACCACATGTCCGTATGGGCCACCTAGTGAGTAATTTGCAATGTCTTAATTTTGGTACTATCGTGGTCGGTGTGAGTTCCCGAGTTATGGTGTAATTCACATGGCGCAAGAGGGGGCCCCGGATGTGGTAACCATCCCACCGTGTTGAAACCTTAGCGGATAGTATCGGGTTAAGCCAGAGCATTGTAAAGGCTTTGTTATAATCACTCGCCTTGGTGGTGTTTGGTTGTATCACGTGGGTAAAGTGCATAACCTCTGCAGAGTGTGAAACTATTCGGATAGCCGTGCTCGCGGTATTGAGCAATGCTCGGGAATTACAGTTAAGGGTTAGCTTAATTAATTGGACAACATGGTTGGGATGGCGGAATGCCATATGGAAGATGGAATTTGACTTAGGATTGGAAACTTGGTTTACTTGAGAAATCTGAATTTATTTACTATTGTTATTTGTTTTACATTCTTTACAATCTATTTATTATATTTGTTCATAAATGCTGCTTATTGCAAAATAGCCATGATAGCCTATCCATTGGAATAAGCCTTACATATAGATACATAGAATTGCATTCTGTGCACAACTTGTTGAGTGCTTTAAGTACTCACCCTTGCCAAACAACAATAATCAACAGTTGAGGAATCTACACCTGTGTTGGAAGATGAAGTCCAGGAAGACACGAGTCATTAGGGTCCGAGCCTTGTCGGTTGCCTGTGGTGAACTGATGAGCTATCTACGTTTTCTATTTTCCGCTGCTTAATCATTAGTTATATTTTCAGTCTTGCCCTGCGTGGCTTAATAATGTAAGTTGGTCATAAGATCATACCTTTAGTTATATCAATGAATGAACTATTATTCTATTATCGTTGAGTATGATGTGATATGTACCAATGTTAAGCTGTGTGCACTAGCGTTGATCCCGGAATAGTGCGGTAAACACGGTGGGTTCAATCATGGATTCGGTCCTTACAGAGGTGGTATCAGAGCATACTGACTGTAGGTCTTGGCCCTAGATAGTATGGAGGTGTCTTGTGTGTGTCCAAACTATTTTCTAAAAGAAAATCTAAACTTGACTAATAAAACACTCTCGACTCATCTCATTCTCTACTTCTCGCCTTTGCTGAATTTACCGTTTTACTGGCCGTTTTGGGTGGAGCTCTTATTCAAAGTTCTTGTGGAGAAGATGCCGATTGTTCCGACCTTCGAGGAGTCAGCTGGCGGCTACGCAATGGAGCTGTGGAGAGTACTTCAGATGCTTGGGGGCTTTTATCGTCCGCTTTACCGAGGAGGCGGTGGTCGATTAATGGTGTACACCGGGATTTATTTGCAAGTCGATTATCTACGCCGGGAGAACGAGGTAGCTAGCGGCCAATCAACATCTCTCGCGTAAGATTCTCGTACGAGGTTGCAATTCAGGAGGTTGCCCGACTTGCTCTTCGCCGTGTCTGCCGCGACTACGCCGACGAGCTTCACGACTCAGTGTTCCGCCTTCACCCAGACGTTCAAGCATGCCGACGCCGACGGATCGTGGAGAACGAGTGTGCCACTGCGGTACACCTTGCGGAGTTCGCCCTTGCCCAGGAGGATCATATGAGAGAGACTACTCAGGAGCTGGAGACTGTGTACGAGGCACTCAGAGTGGCAGAGCAGGAGCTTGAGGTGACCCGTGCTTCAGCTATCGGGATGATCACTGAGCTGGGAGAGGCCCTAGAGGCGGTCGAGGACGAGCTGGAGCGCGTGACTCGAGAAGTTCAGGAGCCAACAGAGGAGTCCGAGGAGGATCCAGAGGAGCTAGAGTGGGAGCCAGAGGGGAGTGCAGACCCCGTTGTTGCAAAGGACCCAGTAGTAGGTCACCAGGATAGGTTCGCTCCTATGCCCGCTCATCCGCCGGTGTATGCGCCGGATCAGCCTCAGCCAGGGTGGCTGGATGAGTGAGTGTCAGCCTTGGAGTTGTGTTGAGACTCGAGTGTGAGTCGCGTCTTTAAGTTAGTCTTTATCTTTTTAGTTGACGTTAAGGTTTCGTGTTAGTTTGCTTCTTTGTAATGCTGAGTGTGCAGTATGTGTTGCAAAGCTTGTAGGCTTAAATAAGCAGCCATACCAAGAATAATAAAGAATTATTTCAGTTGGGTATAACCTATCTCCCCGCTTTAGAAAGTCTTACTTCTTATCTATGCTACATCTACCGTCCCTGACCTAAAAGGCAATCATCAGATGGTGAATACTCGAGGGAACAACGGAGCTTCAGGAAGTGGACTGCGCCAGAACGACAACACCAACGACAGAGGCAGCCCTCAACCACCGCCAGTGGACATGCAGAACCTGGGAGCGTTTCTTGCCGCGCAGACTCAACTAATGCAGACTATGATGCAGCAGATGCAGCAGATGACCAACGCAGCAGCCAGCAACAACAACCCTGTAGCTCAGAACAACCATGGTGGACCCCGATCTCACTCAAAGCTATCAGATTTTATGAGGACTAGACCACCAACTTTTTCAGGAAATGTGAACCCTTTGGAAGCCGATGACTGGCTTAGGACTATTGAGAAGAAGCTGCACATCACGCAATGTGAAGGAAATGAGAAGGTACTCTACGCCTCTCATCAGTTGGAAGGAACCGCCGCAGAATGGTGGGAGAATTACTGTGCCGCTCATGGAGCCCCACAAGAGATCACCTGGGAGGAGTTTACTAATGCTTTCCACCAGTATCATGTTCTGGGGGGAATGATGGACCTTAAGAAGGAAGAGTTCAGGGCTTTGAAACAAGGAGGCCAACCAGTGGCCGAGTACCTGAATAAATTTACTCAGTTAGCTCGCTATGCTCCTGAAGACGTAGCGACAGATAAAGCTAGGCGCCTCGTTTCATGAAGGGATCAATTCAGATCGCAGTGGGACCGATCACCCACAATTTTCCGGACTTTCGTGAACTAGTCAATAAAGCTTTGATCCTAGAAGATAAGCGCAAAGAGTGGGTGAAACCGTAAGCGCTTAATGACCAATCGTGGTGGACGCCCAAACCATCTACGCTTGAGGATGTCACCACAACAATTTGCTAGATTCCAACCACCGCCGTGAACAAGACATCAACCCTGCCTCGCCCCGCTAATCAAAATTTTCAAACCTCAAAGACAGGCAACAATGCGCCAGAGGGAATCAATACTGCCGTGAAAAGATGCTATACCGCAACGATCCAGGCACTTTTCCAATAGGTGTCCACGTAAGGAGGCATCACGCCGATTCGTTTCAACTTGGGAACAACACCGCCAAGGCACCAACCTCGGGAGGAAATTGTGCGCCAGTCAAGCCGAGCAACCCCGCAATCAACAAAGGCGTGGAAGGATCAACCACATCACCGCAGATGGAGCTCGGGAAGCTGCTGACGTCGTCTTGGGTAAGTTTTCGTCAACTCGAAGCACTGCTACAGCTTTGTTTGATTCGAGCTTCGATTCGCTTGTTTCTCAAAGTTTTGCAACCAAGAATGGATTTAAAGTGGTGAATCTTAAGTGTGTGCTCTTAGTCCAAGCCCCAGGATCTGAACTTAGATCTAGCCTTGGGTGCTTGGGAGCTAAGTTGCTTATGGATGGGATAGAATTCCTAGCGAATCTTATCTTGATAGATGCGCAATCCCTAGACGTCATCCTTAGAATGGATTGGCTGTCTAAGCATAAGGCCGTTTTGGATTATGGCCGAAGGACCGTGACTTTGGAAGGCCCTAGTGGCAAGAAAGTAGAGTTTCAAGCGACCGCAGTTCGAGATGGGCAGTTAATGGTCAACAGCGTGAAAGCCATCAGCATGAAAGATGTGCCAGTAGCCAGGGAATACCCGGATGTGTTTCCAGAAGATTTGCCAGGATTGCCACCGGACCGTGATATCGAGTTCGTGATCGAGTTAGCGCCAGTACAAAGACCGATATCAAAAGACCATATCGGATGCCTACCGACGAGTTAGTGGAAATGAAGAAGCGATTGAGGAACCGCAAGAGAAAGGCTTCATTAGACCAAGTTCATCATCGTGGGAGCCCGGTTTTGTTTGTTCGTAAAAGGACGAAAGTCTTAGAATGTGCATCGATTATCGTGGCATCGAATGAAGTAACGATCAAGAATAAGTATCCGCTGCCCGTGATCGATGACTTATTTGATCGCTTAAGAGGAGCTGGAGTTTTCCAAGATAGATCTTCGCTCGATACCATCGATTGAAGATCCGAGCGGAGGATGTGCCTAAGACTGCGTTTTCGCGATATGGACATTATGAGTTCACAGTCATGTCATTTGATTGACTAATGCCCTGCATATTTCATGAACATGATGAATAAGGTTTTCATGGAATATTTGGATAAGTTCGTTGTAGTCTTCATAGACGATATCTTGGTTTACTCAAGACAGAGGAAGAGCATGCAGAACATCTCAGAATGGTTTTAGAGAGGCTGCGAGAGCATCAGCTGTATGCTAAGTTTAGCAAGTGTGAATTTTGGAAGGAGAAAGTAGAATTTCTTGGTCATGTAATGACTACTAAAGGAGTAGCAGTTGACCCAAGCAAAGTGGACGCAGTGTTGCATTGGGAGCAACCAAGTCATTACCAGATCCGTAGTTTTCTAGGAATGGCGGGATATTACCGTCGGTTCATAGAAGGATTCTCGACAATTGCTAAACCCTTACGCAGGTTGTTGAAGAAAGAAAAGAAGTTTGCATGGACGCCAGAGTGCGAGACAAGTTTCATGGAATTAAAGAAGCGTTTAACATGACCCGTATTAGTGTTGCGGATGTGAAGAATGGATTTGATATTTATTGCGATGCTTCAAAGCAAGGCTTAGGTGCGTGTTAATGCAGAAGGCAAAGTTGTTGCTTATGCGCCGAGACGCTTAAGACCGCATGAAGTGAATTACCCAACGCATGATTTGGAATTAGTCAGTAGTGCATGCTTTAAAGATATGGCGTCATTATCTCATAGGAAATAGATGTGAGGTATATACGGATCATAAGAGCTCAAATACATATTCACTCAAGCAGATCTGAATATGAGACAATAAGATGGCTTGAGCTAATTAAGGATTATAATGTGGGAATCCATTATCATCCCTAAAAGCCAATGTGGTAGCAGATGCTCGAGTCGAAAGAGCCATAGCGCAAAAACATTGACAATGGAGGATCAACCGAATTATGCAAGGAATTTGAAACTAAGGTTGGAAGTCGTTCGCAAGGAATGGTAGCTGCACTTGAAGTAAAGCCAACGCTGGAAGGTCGATTAGAGAAGGCCGAAGGATGACGATAAAATTTCTAAGATCAAGGTTAAAAGGAAGAAGGCTTAGTGTAGATTTCACTGGACGAGCAAGGAACCATGTTCTTCAAAGGCCGAACTTGTGTGCCGGATAAAAAGGAACTAAAGCAATTGATTCTTGAGGAGGCTCATGATTCTAAGTACTCGATTCATTCAGGAAGTGCCAAGATGTACCAAGATTTGAAAGAGAGATTTTGGTGGCCTAACATGAAGCGTGAAGTGGTGAGCATGTTGCTTTATGCGACGATGTCGAGGGTAAAAGCTATGCATCAAAGACCATTGGTTTGTTGCGTAGCTGAAAATTCGGAATGGAAGTGGGAGGAAATCGGAATGTACTTTATCACCGGTTTACCTAAAACTCGAGAGGTTACGATTCCATTTGGGTAATTGTGGATCGTCTAACCAAGGTCGCCCATTTTATCCCAGTAAAGACCACTTACTCAGAGATCGTTTAGCGAGTTGTACATGTCAAAGATTGTATGTTTGCATGGAGTGCCCAAGAAGATTGTGTCGCATGAGGTACCCAATTTACCTCAAGATTCTGGAATAAGTTGCAAGCCATGGGAACTCGTCTCAATTTTAGTACAAAGATATCACCCGCGCATGCATGGTCGACCGAAAGAGTAAATCAGATTTTAGAGGATATGTTGAGAGCTTGTGCTTTAGCTTATACTGCGACATGGGATAAGTGTTTGCCATATGCGAAATTTAGTTACAATAATAGTTATCAAGTTTAGCCGCAGATGTCACCGCTTGAGGCGTTGTATGGACGTGCTTGTCGTACTCCATTGAATTGGAACAAACAGAGAACGCTTGGTTTTCGGGCCGACATTCTCGAGGAAGCCGAAAGTCAAGTCGCAATGATCGAGAGAGGTTGAAGATAGCACACCAAGACAGAAAAGCTACGCAGACAACCGTCGTCGAGATTTGAGTTTCAACCGTAAGATCATGTGTATCTCGTGGTTACCCTCTTAAGGGAGTTAAAAGATTTCACGTTAAAGGAAGCTCGCGCCAAGATATGTCGGTCCGCTCAAGATTCCGAGCCGCCGAGGAGAGGTGGCTTATCGATTAGAGTTGCCTCACCATTGGCGTGGAGTGCATGATGTATTCCATGTGTCGCAGCTTAAGAAGTGTCTCAGAGTACCAACGGAGCAAACCCCGTTAGATTCAATAGAGCTGCAAGAAGATTTGACTTACAAAGAGCAACCAGTCAGAATTTTGGATGTTATGGAACGCAAGACCAGAAACAAGTCTATTCGCTTTTGCAGAGTTCAGTGGAGCAATCATTCCTAAAGTGAAGCCACTTGGGAGCGAGAAGAAGATTTGAAGTCGAATTCTAACCTATTCTCTAGTTAGCCACGAATCTCTGGTCGAGATTCATAAGGGGGAGGTTTGTAACATCCCAAAATTTGGTTTAATTAAGTTTTTATTGCTTAAATGTGCATTTGTGATTTTCTGGAATTTATTTGGATTTTTCTGGATTTATTTGAATTAATTCTTATTTCAAGTTTATTGCTTTTTATTCAAATCTATTTAAATCTGTGCAAAGTTAAAATAAAGTTTTGCCAAAAATATTTTATTTGAGTTTAAAATGTCTCAAAGTATTTCGAGATTTTTCTTGGATTTTTCCCGATTATTTTATTTGCCTAAAACCAATTAAATGAATTTCTAGAATTATTTTAATTATTAAAGTTTTAAAATCTTTTGAACAGTATTGGGCGAAGCCCAACATCGCGCCGAGGTCCGCTTCGGCGGCCCAAGTCGGCCGTCTGCGCTGAAACCCTAGGATCCATCGCGACAACCGTTGGATCGAGATCCAACAGTGTGTTTTTGCGCGTCGCCGATCGTCCGGAGCCGTTCGATGAGCGCCGCGTGGACGCGTCGGATGCAGCCACGCCACCTCTCCGTGTCGCCGCCGAGTCCGTCCGCCGCCGGAGTCGCCCTCGAGTCCGGGCTTTGCACGCCCCATGCCGCTATTTAAGGCGCCGACGCGGTGTTGAATCCTCACCTCGCGCGCGCCCGCGCGCAATCCCGAAGCCCCGAGCCGTCGCCGTTTCGCGTAAAGCTCGCCGAGTCGTGAAGCCTTCGCCGCGGTCTTCGCCTGCATTTTCCGCCGCCGTTTATTGCTTCGAGCCGTGCTTGTTCGGATCGGAAATCCCATACTCGACGCGTCGGACCCGTGAAGCCGTGTCGCTGTTTCGTCGCCGGAACGCCGTCATCGAGGTCATCGTCTCCAAGCCCGGCGAAGAAACACCGCCGTGCCACCATCGGCGCCAGGGAAGCTTTCGACCGTCCGATCCGTAGCGGAGAGGTGAGATCGTGCCGCGTGTGCTGTGCGTGGGAAGCGTTGCGGACCGTCAGATCTAGATCGGTTGGTTGATGCGTTGCCGCGTCGTGCGAGATCGCTAGCCATCCGATCGTGTTTCTGCGGACCAGATTGAACCGCGCGAGTGGCTAGCCAGATTGCGCCGCGTGTCAGGCGCAGGGCCCGAAGCGCCGTGAGCCAAGTCCACCGTGGACTGGCGCGGGTCGTGGACTCAGTCCATACGCCGAAGACACGCGTCGGCTTCTGATTGGTCTGGTTCAGCGCTGGCGTCATGCTGACGTCATGATGACGCAATAAATCAGTTTTCGTTTTAAAAATAAATCTGTTAATTCCGAATTTCGATTTTCGATTTCAGATTTATTTCAAACTTCAAAAGGCTATATCTTTTGCAATTTAACTCGATTTGAGTGATTCAAATTTCTAAAAATTTGTAAAATTGAGATCTATTTAATGGTGAATTTTATTTGATTTTTGAGTTCAAGCTACTCGCCAGCCATCTCCATCCGTCTGTAGAAGTGCCGAGGAGCCGAGTGACGTGCGCGCTACTACTTGATTGAGTGCCCTCGGAGTTCACTGACCGCTTGGCGAGGCAGGATACAGTGTGCTCTGTTTTGGTATTTATTTGCTTTTCTCCTTGATGACGCGTGAGACGTTGAATTGTGCGACGCTTCGGAGGAAGATCAAGCAACTCAAGAGCAAGTTCCGAACCGATCGGGACCTATTCCAAGGCAAGTTGTGCTTTGATCATGTTGAACCCATGTTTATAAAATTGCTATATTTGTTTTACCCTATTGCATATGTTTCAAATATACAATTGTTTCAAATTAGATTGGGATTAGCTAATATACAGATTGATCTACACCCTACCTTGTCATTGTATGCCATGATCCATTGTCACCCTAGATTGGTTTGATATAGTTGATTAGTAATTATGATCAACATTGGAGGTTTAGACCGTATTAGTTGCTTAGTCGTGCCACATCATCACATGTATCAGAATCATTGATAATTAATCTTGGTTAATGGAATATGGAACGATATTATGAACTTGTGTGTCATGTGGGATCACACGATGAGATTGAGTTGTTGTGGCGAGTCATGTCACGCAACGATGTTGAATTGTTGATGGCACGTGGTGCTTGGTAATCAACTGGGTGATGATAATTTAGATTGGGGCAAGTGGCAAGGGGCGAGGAGGCCAAGGTGGGCCCGATGGGCAGAGGGTATGTGGATGTCTTGCCTTGATCACACTAAGGACTTAACCTTGCAAGCCTTTGACCTGAGTCAATCATGCAACCACATGTCCGTATGGGCCACCTAGGTGAGTAATTTGCAATGTCTTAATTTTGGTACTATCGTGGTCGGTGTGAGTTCCCGAGTTATGGTGTAATTCACATGGCGAAAGAGGGGGCCCGGATGTGGTAACCATCCCACCAAAGTGTTGAAACCTTAGCGGATAGTATCGGGTTAAGCGAGCATTGTAAAGGCTTTGTTATAATCACTCGCCTTGGTGGTGTTTGGTTGTATCACGTGGGTAAAGTGCATAACCTCTGCAGAGTGTGAAACTATTCGGATAGCCGTGCTCGCGGTATTGAGCAATGCTCGGGAATTACAGTAAAGGGTTAGCTTAATTAATTGGACAACATGGTTGGGATGGCGGAATGCCATATGGAAGATGGAATTTGACTTAGGATTGGAAACTTGGTTTACTTGAGAAATCCTGAATTTATTTACTATTGTTATTTTTTTTACATTCTTTACAATCTATTTACTGTATTTGTTCATAAATGCCGCTTATTGTAAAATAGCCATGATAGCCTATCCATTGGAATAAGCCTTACATATAGATACATAGAATTGCATTCTGTGCACAACTTGTTGAGTGCTTTAAGTACTCACCCTTGCCAAACAACAATAATCAACAGTTGAGGAATCTACACCTGTGTTGGAAGATGAAGTCCAGGAAGACACGAGTCATTAGGGTTCGAGCCTTGTCGGTTGCCTGTGGTGAACTGATGAGCTATCTACGTTTTCTATTTTCCGCTGCTTAATCATTAGTTATATTTTCAGTCTTGCCCTGCGTGGCTTAATAATGTAAGTTGGTCATAAGATCATACCTTTAGTTATATCAATGAATGAACTATTATTCTATTATCGTTGAGTATGATGTGATATGTACCAATGTTAAGCTGTGTGCACTAGCGTTGATCCTGGGAATAGTGCGGTAAACACAGTGGGTTCGAATCAGTGGATTCGGGTCCTTACATACACGAAAGTGTTGTTGTGGTGGAGGATGTGGTGTACTGCGGTCTCTCATGAATCCAACAGTATATCGGACTTATACTTCCACTCTGGTGAGGGAAGGGATAGCGGTGGCTTATCAGAAGGACCAGTGTCGGGATAAAGGTTTTATTATGACTTCTAGCCACACGTTGATGGGTACGTGACAATGCTCATGGCAGTATAGTTTTATCATATCATGTGGGTAAAGTGCATAACCTCTGCAAAGTGTGATATATTCAGATAGCCGTGTCCTCGGTTATGGACAATGCTCAGGAATTACAGTCAATGGTTAGATTTTGTAAAAAAATGAAACTTGGAAAGGGAGACAGTGTGTTATGAAAAGTTTGGAATATGATTTAGGGATGTGAGCCGGTTTTCTATTGAGAGATACCTGAAAGATATTATTACTATTATTTGTTTTATTGTCGTTTCAATCTATTTATTGTATTCATTTGTAAATGCTGCTTTACTGCAAAACAACAATGATAGCCATTCATTTGGAATAAGTCTTGCATATAGTTATACTAGAATTGCATTCTGTGCATAACTTGTTGAATGCTTTAATTACTCACCCTTGCAAATAACAAAATCATAAGTTAAGGAGGAGATGAACGTTTAGGGTGCGAGTCTTGTTAGTTGCCTGGAGTATATTGATGGGTTATCTACGTTTCCTTTCCGCTGCAGTTTAATTTATTATCTTTAGTTTAGCCTTGCGTGGCAAAGTCATGTAAGTCGACCATAAGGTTAGTCAACCGGTTTATATTTAATATATGAAGTATTTTAATATGTTTAGTGTATGATTGTGATATTCATCTATGTTGAGCTTGTGTGCACTAGCATAATCTTGGATTAGGGCAATATACACAGATGGTCCGGATTTGTATATTCAGGTCCCGACAATATATTAATTTAAATCGTATAAAATTATATTTACTATGTTGGTCTTAATTTAGCATTATCCTTTAAGCATGCTCTCTATTTTCATATTGTCTTCGCCACTGTACATAACCAATACAAATTACCCTTGGACAGTGGTTTCCTACGTGTTTTGCCACCTTGGCCACTTATGTGGTATCCCCATCAGCATTCACTCGATAAATAAAACTGGAACCTACCAGAGAGGACAGAAGAGAAATAGAAAAGAATAATAGGAAGAAAAACGATTTTTCTTTTTATTTTTTATTTAACATGTTGGCTCACTGTTTGAAGTGAATTTGGACTTCTGTGGAAGTAGCACTGGTAAATGGGACTTTTTTTTTCAAAGGGAAACAACCAAAGAAGAGGTGCATTCAAGCATGACTTGGCTAAAATGAGCTAGTTTACCCAACCAAGCGAGACTCACCCTAGCAAACTATCCAGAGTTCCAGACACCCCAAAAAAGAACCGATGGTTACTCTTGTTGCTTGTCTTCGTACCGGTTTGAACAAAGCATAGGCTGCCTTAAAAAAACATGCTTAGGCGGGAACAACAATAGTTTTATTCTAAAAATATATGAGACAAAAATAAAGAAATAGCAGACCAAAATAGATCGAAAACCGATAGCATAGCTTCGGTGAATTTTTTTTGTTTCTTTATCTTGCTGAAAAATTATACATACCGAGTGATAGATTGATTGCATATACCGCTATATAGATTACCGATCAACATACTTTCATTAGGCACAACACTGACGTACCAACGGATAGATTGCTCCATTATGCACAAGACATAGCAATGCATAGATTTCTCCACTAGCTGATATTTTCAGCTGGAACTACGTTGAACTGGAAACTATTGTAGGTAATACCACCCTGATGCCATCTAATCACACTCCTACCTGGGTTGAGACGGAACTATTGGTGACACAAGAAGAATTTTTCACTGTTGCAGCCTTAAAAATTTATTTTTTACAGAAATAGCTTTTGTGTTATTCTTTTTGCAAAAATAGCCTCCTGGCCCGCAAATTCAGCGCACGGGTAGCACGGCAAATATCAGAAGGCGACACGTGGCGATTTCAACGGTACAGAAGAGCGCGATTTTCATTTTCTGCAGTACCTGTGCGCGGGAAAGTCGTCGTCCGGTTTTTAGCGGCGGCCGCCGAAGAAACGCGGACCCTGAGCGCGGCATTTACATTTTCCGCTAAGTGGAGGCGTAGGATTCCATTTTCCGCGGCGTAGTGGCGCGGGATTCGCGATTTTTCCACAGTGTGGTGGCGCAGCATTATAGTTTTCAGCGCTACGGTGGTGCGGCAGCAATAGAATGGTGCACTGTCCGTGGGAATCGCCACGTGTCGCCTTGTGGTTTTTTCCACGCTCCTCATGCGCGGGATTTGTAAGCTAGGGAGTCATTTGCAACAACGAAAAATCGCATGGGAGCTAATTCTGTAAAAAAACATAAGTTTTTTTAGGCTACATTGTTTAAAAATTCACACAAGAAAGGAGATAGCGTTAAAGAAAATCATAGGTAAGAGAGAACCCAAAACAAAAAACCTGGAGAAAACAAAGGATAAAAGAAGCAGCAAAAAACACCAACAGTGGAGTGGCAGTTGCCCACAGCACAGGCGCATAACAAAGTCACTGTTTAGGAGCCGTAGTTTTTTTAAAAATTTTATTTTTTTTATTTTTTGAGTTAAAAAGTAATAGTAGTTTTTTATAAAAGATTATTTGACAAACATCTAATTCCTCTCAGGAATAAGCTATAAAGGCATGTCCCATCTTACTTTTTGAGTTTTGCTAGTTATATATATCTTCTAACTTATATCTAAAGTCGTTTAAAAGTCGATCCGTTTGAAAAGATTAACTTTTTGAAAGCTAAAGTTGGCTTTAAGCAGTACCACAGAGGACCAAAGATTTGCCTTGCCTCGTAGCTAAGACGATTGCATCGGTAGAATAACGTGTATATATGGACCGCATGGCGCTTAAATAGGATCATTTTTTTCTATCAGACGAAGTTCTGTTGAAGCAATCCTGCAATTCAAACTTCTCTCGCACGAATTTTTCCCTTGGATTGAATTTCTCTATTTTTCCTCCAAACTTCCTTCGTTCCAAATAGGCCTAAAAGGAAGCAAAATGTTTTTTGTTTTTATTAGTTTCGTGAAAGTATAGTGTAAATGAGAGTTTTTTTTTTCAAAGTAGAGGTACCTTGTTTTTCAAAGTAGAGGTACCAAAAAAAGAGGTATGTTCAAGCACGGACCGGCTAAAATGAGCTAAGTTTGACATTAGCTCAGCAAACTATTCAGATACTCCGAAAAGTAATCGATGGTTACTGTTGCTGCTTGTCTCCGTGCCGGTTTGAACATGCTTATGGAAAAAACAATAATTTCAGTAAATAATATATATATATATATATATATATAACAAAAATAAATAGCAGACCAAAATAGATCGACAACAGATATCATAACTTTAGTGAAATCTTAATTTTTTTATCCTATTGAACAATTATACATACCGGTCGGTAAATAGATTACAGATCTACATGCTTTCATTATAGATTGACCTATGTACAAATGGATAGATTGCTCCACCAGGCATGCCTGGGCTGGAACTACATTGAACTGAAAATTGTTGCAGGTAATACCACCCTGATATCATGTAATCACTCCCAGTTGGATTGAGACGTAACTATCAACGATGGTGATCAAAGAAAACCATAGGCAAGGGAGAAGAAGAGAAACTGGAGATGGCAAAACAAAGAGCAAAACAAGCAGCAAAACACGAGCGGTCGAGTGGCAGTGGGCCCACAGCACAGGCACAGAACGAGGACTTGCCCTGCCTCGCACCTAACACGGTTGCATCGGCAGAGCATCGTGCATACGTGGACTGGACCACTTGGCGCCCGGACAGGATCATTGTTTATACCAACTTGCCGACTGGGCCCCCCAATTATTGCTCCCTCCCGGATCATATCCCTTCCCCGGCCAGTTTTGAAATGTCAGTTTCTATCACGCTACAGTTACTCCGTTCGTCCAAGTTCTCTCATCGTATATATCAATAGTTTAATCAAAATAACTAAATTATTTTTAATTATTATCTCTAAATACTATATTAAATACACACACGTAGAAAATATTAAGTAAATCTGGATATTTATTAGGAGTATAAAGAAAGCATCATCCTAATTTTTATATTAAAACACGATATAAGCCATATATTTATAGACAAAATCATTCAAAAAATACGCCGTATAACTTGGATGGAAGGATCACAATTTACGTTCTTACGACCGCTTTGATCATAAATAGTTATCATTTTGTATATAACTATGATCAAACTTTAAAAACCTTGACAATTTTATTATATTTTATAAATATATTATAATAACAATCACTGATTAAAGTTGTTTTTTTGAGACGACAAGAGTATGAAAAGCAATTAAGACTGGTCTCTCCCTCGTCTGTCGCCTTCGACGTCGCAGTGGGACGAGCGACTCACTGCGACAGACACGGGCGGTTGGGGCCCACACGACAGGGCGTTCTTATCACTCTGGGATGTGGGCCATGCTTCTCTAGGTTAGGTCGACATGAAGAATCCGAAAGCCCTCTCCCTCGCACGCGCGCCAACAAAAAACGGATGTGCTGTGGCTGGTGGGACCCGCTCGCAGCCGCATTTCACGAACAAGTGTGGCAACGTAAGTTTTCCATCTTCCTTGCTGATTCAGTGACGAGCTTAGCCATATCTGGTCAGAATTCGAGTTGTTAAGGTGTATTTGGTTGTTTGTACTATGTGGTATGTGTATAAGATGGTTTAAGGAAAAAATTATTCATGTATTTGGTTATTTGTATGGAACCATCGTATTTTAAATGGTGAGATACAAATTTGAGAAATATTCTCTATAAATGATGAACCATTCCATTCATATAAAATAATAGAACCAAATGGTACAAGACAGAGGCGGTACCCGGCACCCTAAATTTTTTAAAAGTGATACAAAATCATCTGCTCAATAGACCAGATTTGTTGATTGAATTGATCCTAATTTTAGTTTAAGATTTTTTAAGACCTTAAAACTATTTGTATTGTACTTTGAGTGATTTCAAATATATGTGTTGGATTTATGATCTTAATAAAATTATTGTACATGACTATAGAGTTGTACGTGCAAAACGTGCACCCCTAACGAAAATTTTCCAATTCCGCCACTGGTACAGGACCATCCCATCATATTCAACCTCATCACACTAACCAAACACACCCTTAACTACTCACTCCATCCAAACTTTATAAGTCGTATTTTTAAATGATTTTATCTATAAATATATGACGTATTTCATATTCTAATACAAAATTAATGTGATGTTCCCTCTGAACTCCTAATAAATATCAATATTTACTTCATATTTTCTGCATGTATGTATTGAATATAGTTCTTAGTGATACCAATTGGAGGTCATCTAGTTATTTTTAATATTTTTTTAGTCTACGTGTCTAGATGAAATACAACTCTTATAAACTTGGATGAATGGAGTAGAAAGCAATCAACTATCTATCAATGCCTCAAAAATATCGTAATACTATCTGTTAATCTAGTTATTTTTAATATTTTTTAGTCTACGTGTCTCTGTGAAATACTACTCTTGTAAAACTTGGTGAATCGAGGAGAAAACAATCAACTATCTATCAGATGCCTCAAAAATATCGTACTACTATCTGTACCTTCATCAAACACGCTGCAGGGTTTGTAGCTTCACAAGCTGCTTAGAGGAGCGTTTGTATGTCCGACATTAATTACTTCGTGACGAGAGGAGCATTAATTAGCAGGAGTCACATTTTGGGAGCGAACCAAACACAGCAGATTTTGTCAATCGTTCGGTCCGAGCCAAACGGAATAAGTATCTACTAGCATTTCCTCTATCAGCACAAAGAATTTGGTTAACTACGTGAGATTTTACATGCTGCTTGAATCCCAAACAAAAAAAAAATGCACAAGCCGTTTCCCGTCACAACCCAGTGCTTCTGATTCGTGTGACAGCTTGTGTGTTCCATTCACCTGTCACCTCCATTCCACCGGCCCGGGAGACCTGAGGCTGCCGCTGCCGCGCGCGCGCGCACGGCGAGGAGGGCGAAACGCGTGAGGCTGGCGGGGCCGCGCGCCTACAAGGCGGCGTCGAGGTGCATCGGCTTGGCCGCGGGGAGGAGGCGGTCGGCGAAGCGCTCGAGCGCCTCGCGCATCCACCAGTGCGGGCACAGTTCCATGGCCCGCTGCGTGGTGACCCAGGCCCGCCTCCGCGCGGCCATCTCGGGCCACCGCTCCAGCTCGTCCGTGACGCGCAGCGGGAACATGAACCCCTCGTACGTCGCGTCGTACCGCCGGCTCCGGTAGCACCACCGCCCCAGCGTCGCGCCCGTCTCGCCACGCACGCCTGCCTCCTCCAGGGCCTCGCGCCGCGCCGCCTCGTCCATGGACTCGTCCAGCTCCCACCCGCCCTTGGGGAACACGACCCCCGCCCCCGCCCCGGCGCCCTTCTTCTGCGAGCTGATCACCAGCACCTCCACCTCGCCGTCCCCGCGCACGCGGTACGGGATGCACCCCACCACGATGCGCCCGCCCGTGCTTGCGCTGTACCGCTGCAGCTCGCGCCCCTGCCTCGCCACCATCACCGCCGCCATGGATTCTTGGTTTCTTTGATCGCTTGCTCAGGCCCCGAGCTAGCTCGTGACTGTATTCTCAAATATGGACTGCGATCGCGCTATCTTTGGATGTGCCAGTAGGAGGTGGAGCTGGATTTGGAGCAGACGGGGGTGGGGATTCATGGCTATTAATAGGATTTGGGAGCTGCTGCTGTGGCCAGTGTCGTTGGCGAGTTGGGGGCGCAACGCGAACGCGACAAAAGCAGGGCAGCGAGAGGACAAAAGATGGGCAGGACCGTAGCATGATGGAGTGCCTAGGTGGCGCGCGGGTGTGGACTGGGTGCATGGGCCACCCGACTGTGTGCCAGGTTTCTGTGGCGATGCTTGCTTGGGCAGCTTGATTGTTTGCTTCTAGCCAGTCCATGTCTTGAGGTTTTTGATACTCGCAAAGTTGCCTTCTGTTTCGAGTTGAAGAACGGGGACCTAGGATACTTACTTTTCGGATAGAATTAAATTGGTTCAGCCTTGTTATTGATAGACAGGGGCGGAGCTGGGCCTCGGGCCACCCGGGTCTGGGCCCGAGGCCTGGCCTAAAAATCTTATGGAAAATACCATTGAACATCTATACAAAATGCTAGCAACATTTGGGTCAGCTCAGGCCGCCCCGAGGCCTGAGTCTGGGCTGGCTCCGCCCCTGTTGATAGATGCTTTGTTTTTTCTAGAAGTATGGCAAAGTTGAGTGGGCGATTCTACCGAACAACCATGTATTCTTTTATCGTGGATATTTATGCAACAACCAAAGGAAAAGAAAATCCTACTCTTTGCTTATAAGTTGAATTGTTCAAAGATGAGCTGAAATTCTGTTGGAATAAAATGTTTTCAGTTCCTGAAACAAGATGCCCAAATGTCACATTTCGGAAAGAAAAATCATTAGCCTGTTTTATGCAAATGATAAATAAACATTTGTGGGATTAACTTCCTATTTTTACCTTTGCTAATTCAACTTTTGAAGTCAAGGTTACTCAAATCTTGTAGGTTATTTCCTGTGACATGAAAAGAAAGTGTTTAGATTACCATGCTAAAGTTCACAAGTTTAGTTTCTTTTGTCATCATTTGAAAGGTAGGTCTTGATCTTCTTTTGTAAAACAAAGTCCACTTAAAAAAAATGTGCGATTCAATAATAGTATCGGACAAAAACAACAAAATCTATGGCAAATGTACACACCTCACAAAAAGACTGAGTCTGTTTGGTTGATGCCTAATTTTATCATAAGTAACCTTAGTTAGGTGTGGTTTGCCACACTTTTTATGGCAATAAAACTCAACGACATAAACTGCGTAAATTTAGGTAAAAAAAACTAAGTTTATGTCATGTAGGTTATAGGATTAATGAAGTGTGACAAACTATAATTATTACAACAGTACAAACATATGTCTAAAAAGTTACTACGTGTCTAAAGTTAAACGTCACAACCTTAACCTACAAGGCAAACATGCACTAATTTTGGTTTGGCTGTGTGTATACGATCTATCCATTCATTGCAAAAGCATACCCTGTAGTCCATGGACCGTGTGCACACAAGCAGAGAGGAGGTACGACAAAAGGAGGGATAAACCGCGTAGGCGCGAGCATCTCTGCCTTCGCAGCTGTTTCTCCCGTCTCTCCTCATCTCCAGTCGTCGGGACGGCGCTCGCGTCGGCCAACGTCCTCCGCTCTCCTGACGCGCCTAGCCTCCACGCACGCGCTCCCCACTCTTTTCGTCCACTCCTCTTCTCCTTCAGTCCTTCTCACCTCTCGTCTCCTCTCATGCCGCTTCATATATGACCCAAAAAGCAAGCTAGATGCCACGGCCAATTCAACTCCATCTTTTCCGTTACTCTTGCATCCATGTGGATCGTTAGTTGGTTCTTGCCGGGTGCCACCGGGTCGTATTATGGAATCTATCTATTTTTATCAAACCCACCCAACACCAAACACACACACATACCCCCCATCACTCGATTTTTTTAAATAATATATATTTAATAAAAAATTAAAGAAATAATATGCCAGAAAAAATAACAATTTTACCTAGATGTCGCACGTCCAAATTACGGTAAATATTATGTCGCAATTCCTAATTGTGATAATCTTTCTGTTGTAATTTGGAATTGTGACAGAGAGTTGTCGCTAACGGTTCATACCACCTAGACCTCGACGTTCATGCACCACTAGCACAACATGCCGTTCAAGCGCTATTACAACAGGTCGTTCAAGCAACAATACAAGAGGACGTTCAATCAGCACTGAAGCAAAGCTAGTTCCTAACCATACAAATGACGATGATAATGGCGATTTCATACCACCTAGGCCACGAACCTTACGTCCTCGGAATCCTCCGAATCCTGACGATGATATTACATTAAGCCCTATCAGGTATCCAAATGTAGTACCCCATCAGGAACCAATAGATAACTATCATTTTTTTATCATGCCCTATTTCGACAACCATGGCTATAGAATGTATGGTTTTGTGACTTAGTTCTTCACTAGAGGCATGTGCCTATGGAATATGTTGTATCTCAGCTTTATGAATTCTCTAAAGCATGTATGTACCTATGTTGTATCCCAGTTTTATGAATTCTCTAAGGCATGTACCTATGTTCTATCCCAATCTATGAGTTAGTCCTGCACTTTGTAATATCAATGTCAGGTTTTATTCATATTTTCAATATTTTACTATGATTTATCGTCAAATTTGAAAATTTGTCGTATACCGAAAGAGAATGACGAACAACGAATTTTGAATTTTTTTGTCAAAAAATTTAACTGACAAATAATTTTGTCAAATACTACATGAATTATCACTAACAAATATGAACTTTTCTAAATTTATTGAACCCTAGTTTGAATTGTAAAATTCTAGCACCGTCAATATTTTTTTGAATAGTACTTAACTCAGTCGCGCAATCAAACTGCGACAGAGACACTTGCGATAGAGTCTCTGTCACAATTTGAAATTCCAACAGAGAGAATATCGCAATTCGGAATTGCGACATAATATTTTTCGCAATTTGGACGTGTGACAGGTGGGTAAAACTGTTTTTTTCATATTATTTCTGTAATTTTTCATTAAATATATATTATTTAAAAAATTCACTCCGTGCATGTGCCAACTGCATTACTTCTTCCTGGAGCTTCAGTTTGTGAAAAAAAAAAGTGCAAAGGGGCACTGGACTGGACACGTCGTCTTCAATTATTACTACAGTGGTGACGCCGTGGTGATAGTTAGCGCTTTAGTGGCATCTCATCGTTTGGAGTGTACATGTCAAACAAACAATCTAACCTGTCATGTGCTAGCAATCTGCACGCTGCGACCGAGCGAGCCATCTCTGAGGAGGACGTGCGCGTGAAGGCAACGGTGACGCGCGCGCCGGCGCCGCCGTTTTTTCCAGGTCGGCTCTGGATCGATCACTCGGGATCTGGCGCGCGTCGGTGCTAAAATGTCGCGGGCGCTGACTCTAACTAGTAACTACTGCCCGTGCCGACCGGATATGCCCGTGCGTGCCACACAAATTACGTGCGTTTCATCTGGAGATCCCTTCTCCTGACGTTGTGCATGGCAGCATGGGGTGTATGGGACGGTCGGCGTCTGACTCTCCTGACGCGTCACAGCTCATCATCCAATACGCATGATACAACGGGTATGACTAGCTCGAGTACCCTCCAGCTAAAAAAGCTAAGAACATTTTCCTAGTATACTATTAGCACCAGAAATTAGCAAGACATGACAAATTTATCAGGGTTAAAATAAAAAAGATGTTTCTGACCGATATCGGTTAAAAAAGAAAAAGTTAAATGAAAGATAGAATTATACCCGATATTGATTCAAAGATAGAATTGTATCTGTATAAAGGCCGATACGTGTCATGGTTGGCAACATATTGGAGAAGGATATGATTGGCCGATGCACTATAAAAGGGTGGGGTCAAGGGCGAGCAAAAGAAACAACCACAATCAATCAAATAACTCGCATCTACTTTTATTTACTTTCTTGTTAATTAGAAGTAGCTTTGTAACTTAGAATCTCTCTGGTAATCTGATTTCGATCAATAAATTTGCACATCGCCGATTGTTGATCTTCTCTGATTACGTCAGATTTGGTTTTCTCCAATCTTGATGCGCATCGCCTTTTTCGAAAAAATCTACCTTTTACCATCTAACTAGCCCTAATCAACTGTTTAGACTTATCGTCACATTTGATTTAATCGGCTTCTGGTAGCTGTTTTGATCTTTGCCGATCATCGTATTAGATCGACTTTGAGCATATGTTTTCTATTTATCTTGCCGATTGCAGGAACAAATCGGTTGTCACGCCACGAATCAATTTGAACCTGGCGTTCTCGTGTGTTTGATCCGATCAATCATTCGTCACATTTTTTTGGCACAACAGATACCATGTATCATCTTCTCTGTTGTCTGTTGACCTTCACCTTTTCCCCTTCCCTATTTCCTACACACTTCATCTCTCCATCCCTTCCTATCTAACACAAAAATTTAAAATTGACAAATTTTAACTTTGAGAATTTTAAATAGGAAGTTTCAACTCAAAAAAGTTCAATTTGAAAAAAATTAAATAAAAAAAAATCATCTCAGAAAGTTTCAACTCACAAAAAAAAACAAATTAGAAAGTTTAAACCAAAAAATTTTAATCTGAAAAATTCAAATTAAAAAGATTCAACTAAAAAAAATTAAATAAAAAATTCTCAAATCAGAAAGTTTCAACTCGAAATGTTTTAAATCGAAAATTTTTAAATTAGAAAGTCTCAACTCGAAAAGTTTCAACTGAGGAAACATTCAATTCAAAAACTTTCGGTTTGAAAAGTTTAATTTAAAATTTAAATCAAAAAATTCATAATCTGAAAGTTTCACCTTGAAAAAAAATTTAAATAAAAGAATTTCAACCGAAAAAAATCAAATCGAAAAGTTTCAACTCCGAAAACTTTCAATTTAAAAGCTTTTGGTTCGAAAAGTTTCTTTTTAACAAACTGTCAGTTTGAAAAGTTTTGATTAAAAAACTTTTGAAAGTGGTTAAAAAATAATTGTTTTAAAAAACTTGGGGGAAATTTTGAGATACAAAAACTATTTTAAGTTTGAGGGAAAGGGAGTGGAGGAGGAAAGTGGATGAAGGAAGTGCTACCAGTTGTCATAAGAAAATGACTTTTGAGGAGGGAGGAAAGAGGTACTGACACTCACACAAAGAGAGGGCATTTGAGGAAGAAAAAAGATGAAGCAAATTGTCACAGGAAGAGAGACTTTGAGAAAGAAAGGAAGAGATTTTAAGAAACAGTCACTTATCACATAGAGAGAGAGAGAACGCTCTTACAAAGATTCCGGTGAGTACTTCCCCAAATCAGCAATTCCTAATACAACAGTGAAGCGCTAGCATGAGCTCTTCTTTTCGCGCTCGAAGGAAAGTAACAATGGCTCGATTACTACGAGCACGTGTGGCCCACGAGTTCCCTGATTGGGAAAGAACCAAATCTGAACATGCATGCGTCTATTCTCCCGGAACTGCAAACCAACGGCATGGACTACCAATCAGGATGGCCGTTAATTAGTTGCCTCCCCAGTCCCCACCACATTAGCATCCACCGTACAAAGCAAACAGCTAACGGTGGTCTCCCTCCAATTCATGTACTAAGATCGATCGAGCAGTTGTTGCGGTTGCATGCATGAATGCATGATTGAGTAGGCATGTAGCATCACGAACTGTTTGCGTAATGTACCACCCGAAAGTCAAATTCTCACATCGTTGATGTCAATTCGTATGGGTGATCGGGGTCTTTGGATCTCCGAATCAGCTAATACTACTATTGTGACGATCTATAGTCGTACAACTATTAATTGTGTTAGTACTATTATGTATTTAGAGTAATATTATAAGTGAAATTTGATGTACATATAATTAAATATGTATACTTATAAATACCTTTTATATATATACACACATCAAAAACGATACATCTGAATGGAATGATACTAAAATGTACTGTGCTAAAAGCCAAACGGATATAGTCACCTCGATGATATTAACAAGTCTGGTCTAGAGCCTGAGCTCCCTGGCGTTTGACAAGGAACTCTTATCAATGATGATTGGTGAGGAGATCAGATGGGATTAATTATTTCCGCGCATCTGGAATGTACCACTAGTAGTGACTTCGACGTTCGGACTTGTACGCGATTTGGCATGGCGTGATCGGGTAGTTTTTGGTTAATGTTTGCTTTTTAGTCTAATATTTTTTAAACTTTTATTTCTATCTATATAAAATTACAAATATAGTCTCTTTATCAGTCGTGAAAGGATCAGAAAACGAAACATATCTATCACCTACTGCGGTTGACGAGCGTGGTAGATTTATATCATGGTATAAGAATGCGATAGATGTCGGTCACAATCTAGAAAATGTCATATTTACAATTCATTCGAATAAAGTCCAAACTTATTAAAAAAATAATTAAGTCAAGGCGGGAACAAAATTTGCTTCCCGACCGGCGCGGAGGAACCATCTCCGTGGGGGCAACGGCAAAAGGAGGGGGTGGGGGTGGTGGGGGGCATTCCACAAACGACGCCGCGTGGGGTGGTTTTTTCACGTCGGCTTTGGGTGGAAGTCTGAGGCCGCCGCGCGCCCGCGCCGGTGCTAAAATCTGCGCACGCTGTTTTTGCCCGGAGTGCCACATTATTTACGTGCGTTTCTGATTGGGAGATGGCTGAATCGGTCTCGTCGCGGCGTACGACTACGAGGAGTAAATCAAGTGGGTGGCAATGTGGGATGGTCGTCTGGTTCTGTACGTGGAGTGCTGTCAACAGCCGGGTAAAGGTTTGACCTGTCCAGAGTACACATTCGTGATTCGTGAACCAGCAGAGCTCCATACACTTATACATAGCTATAATTGCTAGCTAGATCATCCGTACAAAATCTTTCTAGCTAGTTCAGTTCATGTTCAATGTTGGGGACTGTGAGCCAAGTTTCAAATTTCGGTTTCGGAATTAATTTCGTCCCGGGCTGGATAACGAAATTTTCGCAAAATTTCAAAATTTCGGAATTATTTTGGACGAAATTTGAATTTGAAAATTCAAATCCGGACCAATCCGGAAAAAAAAACCGAAATTCGGCGAAAAAACCCAAAATTTCGGGTTTTTTGCACTGGCTGAAAAGTGGTCTAAACATTATCGAAAAATTTATATTGTTTTTTGGAGGTTCCTGACACAATGATGATGTTCTCACAAAAATTTCAGCTGATTATCACATCTTAGGAATTTTTAAAAATTCGGAGAGTGATACTGTCCTGATAAAATACTGACCGACAAGTTTGATCAGAATGGAAAATGGTAAAAATCAAGTTATAAACTGTTGAAAGTTTTTGTGCATGGTTATAATCCATAACTAATGTTCTCATAAAAATTTCATCTTATTATCACATGTGAGGAATTTTTAAAAATTCGTAGAGTGGCGCTGTCCTGATAGAACACTGACCGACAAGTTTGATCCGAATGGAAAATGGTACAAATGAAGTTCGAAACTGTTGAATTTTTTTTGCATGGTTATGATGTATCTATAATTCTCTCATAAAAATTTGAGATGATGATCAAACTGTATAAATTTTTAAAAATTCGAACAGTACTACTGTCATGTTAAAAGGCTTACCGGCAAACTTGAACAAAATGAAAAATTATGTAAACCATAATTTTTTTTGAAAATTTTAAATAATGGTGATAAGGAAGTTCTTAATATTCCATAAAAATTGTGATTCATGATCACACTCCAATGAATTTATAAAATTCTTATAAGGCACAGTACCATTTATGTGTTTTTGTTTTTGATTTTTGAAATATAATATAACAAACGAAGTTCAATACTTACATAGGTTTTATTGACCAAACAAAAAAAGTTGAATTTTTTTTAAAATGTATATAATGGTACTGAGTCAATTATTAATCTCTAAAAAAAATTTAGATCATAATCACACTCAAGAAAATTTATAAAATTCTGACAATATAACTGTCCCAATTATATTCATTCTGTTTTTGATTTTTTAAAAATAAAAAATGAATATAAATGATTTTTAAATTTTTTATATATGATCCTAAACTACTAATAATAGTACCATAAAATTTTCAGAATATTATCAAGCTTGTACAATTTTATAAAAATTTGACAGTGTTTCTGCCAAAATTTTAAAATGTTTAAAAAGTTAGGTTTTTCAACAAATTTTCATAGGATATGACTTTCCTAAGGGTTATTGGAACAAATCCGGCTCTAAAACTTTTAAAACCGGCAAAAAACACGAAATTTCGGCGAAAAAAACCGAAATTCCGGATTTTTACTGTAGCAATTTCAATTTTTTAGTTTTTTTCCCTCGGCCGGTACTTAAGATTTCGGGGTGATCCGAAATCCGAAATTTTGAACCTTGCTGTGAGCACGATTGACGCGTCCCTTAGGAAGCCAGTGGGAAGTGGGAACTATGAACGGTACCTCAAGCAGAATTCTATTGAAATGAATGAGTAGTACGCATTTTTAACTATACTTCCTTTAATTCATTAAACTAATCCGTGTGCAATTGCTCTCCAAAAGGTCCAGCCACGCGTGCCTGCAGGATCAGACGTTCTAAACCCATATACAAACTGTACATCTGGACAAAACTATCGAAGAGATAATGTGACTGAGATTGGCGGATTAGCGAACATGTGTGATATCATGATCATGGATGCATCCAGGATATGTGATATATTAATTTGTTGTGAGATTCGGCATGTAGTTAGCTAGCAATTTGATATTTTTCATGTTAATCGTGGGTAGTTGCGCTAGCTAGGAAGTGCCTCAATTGTCATTTATTTAATGCCCAAAGAGTACATAGGGTATATCATTTTGACCGCACACAGGTCAATTGGGCACATACGAATGTTCGTGATCACGTCTCGCGTGAGCATATTGTTGTCAAGATCTCGATCGAATATTAATCCAGGCTTCTTTTTACATTTTTAATTGCTTTCCACCTAGCTTGCACGTTTAGGGTCTGGCCAAAAAATGTGGCTGTTTCGATAGATGGCTTTTCTTTATCATTATAAAATTTCAGAAAGATTTGAGAAGTTTACAATCTAATTTGTTTGCTACACGTTCAGGATCTGGACACAAAAATTTATGGTTACATAAAAGTTGAAACTATGGCTTTATCATTATAATGTTTTTTAATCTCTCTCTTTTTTTAGGGTGCATGCGCTCATTTGGCACAAGTTGACTTTATTACTAATGTCCATTTTTTTATTTGTTGTTTGATGGTATCCAAATTACATCTAGAACCATTATTTTTTATACATTAGCAAAAATTATTAAAGATATAATGATATGAAAATATTGATGATGGCACGTGAATCTTTTTCATGTGACAAATCTAAATACTTTTATATATATCAGTGATCAAAATTTTAAAATATTGACTACATGTGTAAAATTTATAATTTTGAGACACCATCAATTTGAGAATAGCTAAACAGAGCAAATATCAGGTAGAAATCACCCTTTTTCATACAAACTCTGTGGAAACCACATATAAATGTTTTCTAAAAATTATATAAAAATTGATGATGTTATATAACCATGTAAAAGTTCAAGATCAAATTCAATCACATTTCGAAGACGTGAAATTGACAAGTAGCAAAATGAGTTGTACTCCCTCCGTACCGCAATATAAGTCCAAACCTACCATACAGACAGATCAAGTAGTCACTAAATCCAAGAAAAAGTTAATGCTATTAGATCTTGCATAGCTCTTTTAAATGACATGTTAAAACTACTCATCCATTTTGCTAGCATTAAAGTAGAGGTTTCCGGTGAAAATATTGCAATAAATATATCTTTGATTCCACAGTAAACTTATATTGTGAGACAACGTTTATCAAAAGTAGGAACCTATATTGAGGGACAGAGAGGGTAATGAACAACGAAAATTACTATTCACGTTGAAATTGTTTTTTCATATGTTACAAACGCAACAGATTTAATCTTGAAATTTTGCAGGGTAATGTTATCTCCCTTATATATGATATTTTTTTTTTCATTTTTTGAAGACTTCAACGTGGTTTCGACGGAGTTTACTTAACCTTGTGGATCTCTCCCAGTTGGTTTATCGCAACACCTTTTCGGAAGGGCGTGTAACTCATAATTAGCTCACTAGCTTACGCCACTATATATAGTTTTTAGTAGTACAGTGCATTTGGAAGTGGATTTTTCCATACTAATACATTTTAACCATTTCTCAAGTTAAGTGTGTGATGGAAATATATATGCCGCTTAATTAGCAAACTTGCGACCAAATTTATGGACAGGTGGACACGATTAGACATAATACTAATCCTACTCCTGTCAAATTATGAGAAGTGCAGAAAAAGAAAACGACGATCATAAATTCGATGGGGAAGGTTGAGGAGCCAAAGAGGCCACACGTCTCACTGGCAAACACACCTTTTCCTTCCATCAACCTCTCTATCAAGACGGCATCTTATATATGCCGATCCTAAATGAAATGCACGCGTCCTTATCCAAGTGCTAAAACCCAAAAGCCAGAGATAGATTGATAGTAAAAGTATCGATCACTACTGACGCGACACAATTCCTTCAATAATTAGCAATTACTTCCTCAGATCATAATTAGTTATTGTTATAAACATCGATATGGTAATTTTTATTATAGTATATTTATAAAACCTGATAAAATTATAGTATTATAAAAGTAATTTTCAAGATAAATCTATACAAATAATTTTTATATACCTAATTTAAATATTTAAAAAGGTATTAATAATTAAAATTTAGAAAGTTTGACTGTATGTACGTCGAAAGCGATTACTACCTGTGAGTCGTGACCTGGAAGAGTAACAATTATCCAAAGATCAACACGGTGGATTCATTTGATCGACCGGTCGACCCGGCGATCGTGCCGAGTAATGGACGGCCAGCCGGTATTCACGCATGCTTGCACCGCCGGTCAACGGTCAGCGCTCGCGAATTGACTGGTCCAACTGCCAGTGGCCTGCTGCTTTTGGAGCTGGACTTAACTGTAAACCAGCCGTTCCCGTCAGGGTCAGACTCAGACGTGTGCAGAATATCTAATCCACTAGTAGATATATACTCGATAAATATAAGGCGTATTTTGACTTGGCACAAGGATTAAAATTGTGGTGAAATTAAAGAAAACATGAGAGAAAATGACTTACATATCCCTCTTAATTGTCTTGGAAGATGAGAGATAATACTTTGTGTAGGTGGTAATGAATAAATGCATATGGTTGAGAGAGAATAAATAAGGGTATGTGGAAAGACTCATTAAATCTACATACACGTCTTATATTTTTCAACAAGATAATTTAAACTATAGGCCTTATATTTATCAACGGAGGGAGTATAATTGATGAGCTGGATTCTACAGTCAGCACCGCGATGCGTGACCTGCAATACAAATTCTACTTGAAAGTGTGTGTGCTAGTCTACAAGCACACTGGCTTAGAGGTGGGCACTCGGCCGGGCTCTTTTTGGCCGGTCCGAGGCACGACGTCACGGTCCGGCACGAAGCTCGACCCAGCACGAAGTGGGCCGTACCGAGCCGGCACGACACTGTAGCATGGGTCGTGCCGGGCCTGAGAATTAGGCACGATGGGCGGCACAGCCCAGCACGATACTGTAGAATGGGTCGTACTGGGCCTGATGACTTAGGACGTGAGGGACAAGCCTAGTATGAAGGTCACCGACTCACAGAGCATGACCGCCATGGATACGCCCAGTAGCATGAATGCCACCCCTATCGCCGACATCTAAGAGAGGTAGACAAAACGGAAGAGAGCTGAGAGAGATTGGGAGACGGTGTAAGAAGCTGCTCTCTCTCGCTCATCCCTCTCAACTCTCTCTTTTACCCGTCTCTCTCAATCTCCCTCTCAATACCTCTCGCATGTCTCGCTCACTCTCTTTCTCGCCCATTGCTCCCTCTATTGCCCGTGTTGAGCACATCCCCCTCGCTCTATGTAATTGTTCAAGAATAAATAAATTTTAGTTTTTTTTCTCATAATATTTGAATCTACTGCCTCAACTCCATGCGTTTCCGGCTACTTTCCTCTCATTGCAATAGTGCAAATGGGTCGGGCCTAGGCCGGCACGACACAAAGCAGTCACGAAGCGCAAATGGGCCATGTCTAGGCTCACCGAAGGTGAGCTGGGCCTGTACGGCAAGGCACGGCGGGCACGACGGGCCGTCGCGACCCGGTACGGTTCAGACACGAAGCACAATAGATCCGTGCCGAGCTAGCCCGGCACGGCACGACGCCCACCTCTACTAGCTACCAAAAATCGTGTGAGCTGTACATAACGATGCACAGGTGTGATGCCGACATGGCACTAATTTAACCAAGGAAGCGTGATTCATGTGTCCTGTGGACAGTCTGACGGTTTCAGTATCCAGCTAGCGCACTCAGTCTCAGGCTCTCAGCATACAAGTCTTTTCATCAAATGAAAATCAGAATTGAGCAAAACTATTCTGACATTCCTTAAAGTCTTTTCATCAAATGAGCATCGGAATTGAACAAAACTATGCTGACATTTCTTTTTCGTTTTTCTTTCTTAAAGAGAACATCTGCAGTTTCACAAATGCAAAGAAGGGCTGGGGTGATAGGGTCACGGTCGTGCAATTAATCAAAATCTTTTCAAATGCTCCCTCCTCTCTTCTGGTAGCAAGTACACCCCGTGATACGTTTGATTTTGTTTCTTTCCGTGTGCACGCGTGTGACAGTAGTACTCCGTACATTAAGAGCGGAAGGATTCGCCCCTCCTCGTGCCGTCCGCGTCGACGCCTGCGCGACGTGGCCGCGCGCTCTCTCGCCGCGTCGCCCGTGCAAGCAGTAAACCGCCCCGCCGTTCGTACGGCGCATGATTCGTTGAACCACGTCACCCACGTGGTTAGCTTGGTTGCGAAGCTTAATTGATTGGTCGCGGTGGTTAGAGTTAAACGGCGCGGCAGCGCAGCGGTAACGCACGCACGTCGTGAACGAGCGGTCGCGTGTTCGATCCCAGGCGAGCGCGCTTGCCTCCGATTTTTCCCGGCCGACGCGTGGCACCAACGTTCAGCAGGCTCAGCAGGCTCAGCCGGCGCTTGCCGTGTCGTACCGTGTTTTTTTTGTAAAAAGGCCCTACGAAAAGTTCGAAATTACATGCAAACCCTTTTTTTTTACAGAAAACCCCAGATTTTGCGAAAAGATCCTTGAAACGTATGTATTTTGTCGGAACTGTCCCTGAACTTTTAGGGATTACATATTAGTCTATTTTTCCCTGTTTCATGCCTTCTTTTACGGGATGTGAAAAATATATGTCTATGGACTATTTTTTCGCCGTGGCATGTTTTTTTTTTCCAAAAAGGCCCTACGAAATTTTTGAAAATACATGGAAGCTCCGGATTTTTCGAAAAAACCCTATTTTTTCCGAAAAGGCCCTTGGAACTCCTGTATTTTATCGAAACAGTAACCGATCTTTTAGGAAATTGCGTATTAGTCTATTTTTATCTATTTTGGGTCCAATGACCTACAAAATTGCTTTTTGTGGTCCCCCAATATTTCTTAGAATTACATATATATCTATTTCTTCACGGGAAGGTCCAGATTTCGCGTTTCGGCTGACGCGTCACGGCGCGGCGTGGGGATGTGAAAAATATATGTCTATGGACTATTTTTTCGCCGTGGCGTGTTTTTTTTCTTCAAAAAGGCCCTACGAAATTTTTGAAATTACATGGAAGCTCCGGATTTTTCAAAAAAACCCTATTTTTTCTGAAAAGGCCCTTGGAACTCCTGTATTTTTTCGAAACAGTAACCGATCTTTTAGGAAATTGCGTATTAGTCTATTTTTATCTGTTTTGGGTCCAATGACCTACAAAATTGCTTTTTTTGGTCCCCCAATATTTCTTAGAATTACATATATGTCTGTTTCTTCACAGGAAGGTCCAGATTTCGAGTTTCGGCTGACGCGTCACAACGCGGCGTGCGCCGCGCCCTCTCATCTAGTATGATGTATGAATTGCAGTATTGCACCGCCCTCCAAATTTAGACCTTGTGATCTTATTGTCTAGTCTAGGAAATTGAGATGTTGGTGTTTAGATATGGGTGGATTTGAAGTTCTAATATGGTAGACTCTATTCTATGTGGTTAAATTTGAATCTATCTCTTGATGTCTTCTCTATATATTTGACATCCCTTTGTACAAGAGAAGTAATCTAATGAAGAGAAAACTGTTTTGCCTCCCAACCTCGTGTGTGTTCCCTATTTGTTCTTGTTATTGTATTGATACATTGTGGTTGATCAAGAGCGGGCAACATCGTTTTACAATGCATTATCAGCACGAAGTTCTGCCAAGGCCAATTGAGATCGTCCGCTTGTATCAATCTACACTGCATCAAATTCGTCCGGCAACACGCGATTAAATCTACGACAAGCCCTACGTAAGTTAATCGCGTCTACGCAAACCTTTAATCCTGCAGATTATTGTGCCCTAAATTGCTGATTAAGTGCTTAATCTAATCACCAATCAAGGGTCGCATATAATTACTGTTCATCAACAAAAAAGTAGGTGAGATTTTTCCCTATCAGATAGGACTGTCCCAAAGGTAACACTGCTAAGCCAACTCTCTTCAATGATCATTATTTACTTAGGAAAGATAAAAATGGTAATGTGTTTGTTAATTTTGTTAATTCTCCTAAATGCTTTCAAAATAATGATATTCATTTGCTTAGGAAGAGCAAAACTAGAAATGTGTTTGTTAGATGTGTTAGTACTCCTAAGTCCACTCAAAACAATGCGAACAATTTATTTAGGGGGAAAAACAATTGTAAACCGTTTGCTAGAAATGCTAAATCCTCTAAGCCTTTTCACAAAAATGTTAATCATGTGTTTAGAAAGGATAAGTATAGCAAATCATTTGCTAGAAATGTTAGTTCACCCAAAATTGCTATTTCTAGGGCTATTTGGGTCCCTAAATATCTTGTGACTAACATTCGTGGACCTAACCAAAATTAGATACAAAAAAGTGCTTAAAATGTTTAATAGGCACTTGGAGATGAATTAGAGGTTTCGCTCAATCATGATGATGTGAACTTGACCATATGCAAGATTGGAGTCAAGCATGAGGATGATCATTTCACATCATGAACCAATGCTATCTCAGTAACAAGTATTTAAATTGGATTAGCTAGCTTCTAGCCTTGTGTAGGTTATGTTGCATTTTCATGAAAATCAATTTAAATAGCTTGTTCATACTCTTGCTCTTATTTCTTAGTTGTCTTTATTGCAATCTTGAGCAAGTTAGGGAGTGACACATTAAGAGGGAGTGCTAAATCATAATCATGTATATCGCGTCCCTATGTGTGCCCAAATTAATTAAGTGTTAGTATTAATTTTCAAAATTGAGCCATTTAGCCAAAAGTCAAAAACAATTTGGAATTATTACTAATCTTATAAAAACTAGCTGCAAAATGTATACAAATGCTTTTAAAATATTTTCTAAATGTTTTGGCTTTACGAAAACTAATTTCAAAAGAAAATTAGTTTTTAGCCCAAAAGCTAGTTACTAGTATCTTGTTTTGGCTTTAAACTTGTATTTTTCATAGAATTAAGTCTAAAATGATTTTGAAAATAGTTTCAAAACTAAAAATATAGAGTTTGTCATTCTTAACAATTCTCATATTCAAAAGATTTTTAAAAGACCAACCTATCAAAAGTTATTTGATTCTGAAACCAATCCAAAAACTAATATTGACCTATATTGGTCATATTCTATCACTTTGTGAGTTTCACCTCTTGGACCGGATTCTTGGACATATCTTGGTTTAAAATGGTATTTTAAACTCATACATACCAATTCCAACGAAATATATTTTTATTTGCTTCATTTGATACTTTTTGGAATGATGTTGAAAACCATATGCATGCATATCCATTTATGTGAGCATCTTCTGTTAAAAGTCAAAAATATTGTTTAAAAGGCCTATATTTGTGAAAATTATTGTAAAAGTTCTCAAATATATATTTCAAATATTTTACAATACTTTTGGAGTAAAAATACCTATTTTAGAAACAAAATAGCAAATTTGGCCTCAAATGGATCTTATATGATCTTGTTTTTGAATTAAATGATATATTTTCATAAATAAAAATCTATTAAGTTTTTGAAAAAATGGTCAATACAAAATTGTTGGGGTGGTAATTTCAAATATTTCTTTAATTTAACATTTTTCCAAATAACCAACCGTTCAATATTTATAGCCATTTGAAATTCGCTAAAATCCTTCATTTGACCCAAAATGACCTATTCTTGCATATTGTGAGTTTTGCAATTTGAATTGGATTTATTTGCGTATCTTGGCTTAAACTAGTATTTCTAACTCATACAAAGCCCTAAAAGTTTAAATCTCTATGAAATACAAATTAAATTTCATTTTGAGCCTTTGACTGAAACTCACTTTCTTTTCATGCCTACAAAGCACATTTTGCCATATCTTTCGAAAAAAATACTTTTTGAGAAAATTCTTTTTGGGAAACATTATAACTAGTCCAAAGTTCGTTTTTGAAAATTTTAAAACCATTTGGACTTTATTTTAAGAAGTATTGACTTTTCTTCTTTTTGAGTAAAAATCATGCCTACAAAGCAAAATGTTGCATATCTTTTGATTGGAGATTCATTTTTCAAAAATTATTTTTGAAAAAGCTTTTTATGATCCAGTATGTTTTTGCACAATTTCAAATAATTTTAACTATATTTGAAAAATCTATGGCCTTTTCTCTATTTGATCAAATGTTAAAAATTCAGACTTTTGCATGGTTTTGAGATGATTTGAGGAGACCATCTGTGTAATATTTGATGCTCCATAGTTGATCTTTATTACCAAATTTTATCAGATTTATTGGAGCTTATCTCACCAGCTTTTCAGCTCTCTTTTAAAGCTCAAATGAATTGTCAAAATCTAAAAACCTGAAATTTGTAGTTTCTGAAATCCTTGTAGTTTTCACATCTTCAAATTAGCTTCAAGTTGGAAGAACTTTCCAAAACAAAACTGGAGCATGTTTAAATGTATTAGCTCCATGATTTATCTTAGAATCATTTTGGAGCTTGTTTAATCAAGTTTTGTATATTTGAAAGAGGCTCTCCTTTTGGCTATGTCATGGTATCAAGTTGATCTTTGAGAAAATGATCTCGTTTTAAAAAACAAATGTCAATATTTTTCTCAAGTGGTATCCTCATGAAAAATGATCTTTCCGTGTGGTACCATATTTTTTTAAAAAAAATGAGCATTACAAGTGGTATCACTTTAAAATTGATATTTACAAGTTGTGTTTTCTTAAAGTGTATTACAAGTGATGCTTCTTTAAAACTTTCATACGAGTGATTTCATGAAATTTGAATCTTATTTGGATGCTTTCCTCGTTTAAGCGCTGTTAGGCTATTAAAGAATCCTTTGTGTGAGTCCATTTGTAAAATGAAAAGCCTAATAAAAATGAGGAGTTTATTTGAATGTGTTTCAAATATATTTTTCGTGCTTAACTCAAACTATGGCCTCTTTTCAAGTTGATTCACTCTGTTAGGCCATATTACAAAAGTTTGCGAATTTCTTGGTCCTTTATTTAAAATCTTAAAACTGATTTCCCAAATTGTTCATATGCATTTATTTCAAACCTTTTTATGACCTAATTCGGATGTTTTCCTTCCCAATCTCTATACTCTAAAAGGTCTCCTTTTTGAATTCGTTCCCTATTTTTGGTGTTTAATGCCAAAAGGGGGAGAATTTGTGAGCTTAATCTCTCATTTGGATGTAAGGGGTTTTTGGATTTAAGGGGGAGATTTTGGAATTGTTGTGAGCTTTGTTGTGAGATTAATTCTCATTTGTTTGGTTGCAAGAGGGGAGTTTATTTGGATGTAAGACATGCTTATATGTTCAAATGGATTAAATTATATCAATATGTTGATTTTCATCCAAATGTGGTTATTAAGGTTGGATTTGTCATCAATCACCAAAAAGGGGGAGATTGAAAGTTCAAGCTCTATTAATATAGTTTTGGTGTTAATGACAAATCTAATATTGAGACTAATCCTTTTGGTAATTATAATATTAATTAGTCTCAATTGTCAACAAATAACAAATCCTTTTATGAGACTAACTCTTTTGTTGAGCTTAACTCTTATTAGTCTCTTTTGGATGAAAAGAAGGAAATATCAAATGTATGCATTCGAATTCATATTGTCAGATCTTGTTACATTCCTTGATATAATTTTCGTGATCATATTGATAAATCCAAATATGATACTAACTCTTTTATTAAGTATATCTTTGATTAGTCTCATCTCATTGAGAAATGAAAATCCCAAAGGTATGCATCAAATACTATTATTTCTAGATGCATTCCTTATATTTAAGATATAGGATGAACTTTACCGTAGTTTCAATCTTAAGATGTGCATTTTATTTAAAATTCCATATATAATGAATGCACACATTTAGGGGGAGTTCATGCTTTATCTTGAAGTTTCAATAGTATCAATCCCTTTCATCTTACCACACATTTCAAGGATCTTTACTTTGAAACAAATCATTGAGTATATAAAATGTGTGTAGTTGTAGTATACTCATGTCAATGTAAGATAAACTCCAAAGAAATCTCAAATTGAATATGTGCATATTGGTTCAAGTTCAATTGTATATATGCACACATTTAATAGAGTTTATTCTATATTTGATGGTCTCAATAGTATTGATCACTTTCCATTATTTCATATCAATTGGATCATTACTTTGAAACTTATCAAATTGAGAGAGAGGTGCGGTAGTTTTAGGTTTAGGGTTAGGAAAATGGCCGGGCTTTTGGGCCGAGTACCGGCTGGGTCCAAGTAAAGTGGGCTCGAAACAATAATAATAGTAATAATAATAATAAATGAATGAATATGAATAAATAAGTAAAATAAATAAATAAAAATATAAAATAATACATATATATCTTAACCGAGACCAAAATAAAAGAAAATGGACCAAAAGAGAAGTAGAAAACAAAATAAATTTTATTTTCCTATTTTTATCTTTTCTTTTCTCTAAATTAATCCAAAACTTTAAAATACAGAAATAATTAGGGATAAACACTAGATACGCATAACTTACCATAGGGTGACTTACGTCATAATTTTAAATCTAAATAATTTTAGCCTCTTGAATTCGATGGATGAGAATAACTAATCTATAGAAATCAGGGGTTCATGTCATAAGATGAAACAGGAGTTTAATCCATGCTTTCATTACTGCTAAAAATCAGTTCAAAGACTAAATAAGACAGTTACTCATACAATCAAGAAACCATAACCCTAAACCCCACCTGTTCTGTGTAGTAAATTTCTATTTGATTTTCCATCTGATTTATTTTTTCCATTATTAAAAATTGTTATTTGCTATATTTTCAATGAGCTACGTGTTCCAGAGTTTGCAACAGTTGACTTTGACTTCATGACTGAAATCAACAAGCAAGGCAAGCACCCGCTTTGATCATATTGATCCTATTATTAAATTTTCATTTGTTTATCAAATTATTTCATGCATGCGCTTATGTTTTGTAAATTCGCTATTTTGTGGTATTGGTAGATATACCCATTGATTCATGGAACTTCCTTGATAAGTATTGACATGTGAACCTTGATAAACCTAGAATTAAGGTTAGACAATATATAATGTCAATCTGGGTATGAGCGATGAATTATAATCATGCTTAGCTATATGCTTTAGATTTGGGATAAACAGATTGGGTAAACTGATCAGATCAAACTTTGGTATTTTGAGACATGATGATGGTTACTGGTATTTTGGTATAAAAACTCAAAACAAAACTATAGTTTAGACGCGGACGATTACTGGCAATAGCTGGAGGTGCATGGACTTACACGTAGTGTAGGGGGAGATTATCGCCCGTGTCAGATTAAGGATGGAACTATGGGTTATTTTCAAGCCAAGAAATCCGTACAACCACAAGTACTGGTATGGGATAGCCTTAACCTACTAAGTTACTTAGAACTAGCTTTGCACCTTGGAAGACTGGAGTAGTACGGGCTATCCCCTTATGGATTGCTCGAAGGGACGTCCACACGGAGGTGATAATGGAACAAACGTTTGCCGATATAACGGTGTACGCCATACTATGGGGAGTTCCATCATATTTATGCTCTGAGTTCTTCTGCCATAGTATGGGCTTGTCATCACCGGGATGGTGCAAAGCTAGGGCTAGGTAATGTAACGGTTATGTTATGATCACTCTGCGGCACACCAAAGGAAGTATGATAATAGCTTGCACAAAGGGCTGATCATTTCTTGTGGATAAAGCTGTACACCTCTGCAGAGGGTTAATCTTTTCGAAAAGTCGCACCCGCGATCATGGGCACTTGGTAAAGTCATAACATAGTTAGATGTTTTATTATTTTCAAAAGGGCTTGGTTTCATCTGATATGCCTTGTGTTGGCAAAGAATGGTGTTGTGCCATATTTTGGCTAGAATTGTACGTCTCGATGCTCACGTCATGAAGGACTATGAGTTGTTACTATGCTCTACATACTCATTACTTTCATATCAGTCAAATTTGCTTTTACAAATTCCGTTTGCAAACTACTACTTGTTTTATAAAAGTTCAATCTTTCTTTTTGCAAATTAACCGTAGAAACCTCCTTTGACATGACCTGCATTACTGCATTTGCAAATACCACCTTAAGTCTTGCTGAGTACGAAAGTACTCACCCTTGCTTATTTGTTGATTGTAGGTGAGGATAGTGAACCTCCAGACGATATGTACTTTGACGCAGGATGCGGGAATTATCTTAGCGAGTTTTTCTAGGGTTTATGCCTTGTTAGTTGCCTGAGGGTTGGATGGGCACATTACAAGACTTTTGCTTCTTACGCTACAATATACTTTAAATTGTAAGACTACCCTGTATCAATAGCTTTCGATTTAATAATATTGTGTATGGTTGTGATTTCAATTGTTGTAAATGTGCGTACTAGCCACTGATCATGGGACTAGTAATGTACGCACATAGATCATCTTTCTTGGTATTCTGTACCAAAAAGGAGGGTCGCCACAGTGGTAGTGCCGAAAATTACTAATTTTTAGGTATTTTACCCTCAACAGCTAGTTTTCTTAAGGGGCTATAAAAGAACCCGAACTAGGAGGTGTTTGCTGTTGCTCTTGCACCTATTTGAGGCATACACTTAGCAAAACCTCTAGAACTCATAGAGCCATGTTTGAGTGATTTGAGAAGCTTTTGAGCTAGAGTTTCTTGTTTGATGACTCTTGGTGTTCCATTTGCTTTCTCTAGAGCTAGTGCAAGCCTCTCATCTCAATTGTGCATGTGTTGCACCTTGTGAGTAAGGAGAGAAGGTCTCTAGTTGCATGTGTTGCATCTAGAGAAGGATTGAATATCCTTGCGCATGTGTTGCACTTGGTGAGGATCAAGCAAGAGGCTTAATTTATTCCTCTTGGTGTTTGCCACACCTAAACGGTTTGGAGCCATCGTTGGTTCGGTGACCTTCTCAAAGAAGATCGTGAGAAGCTCGACGAGTTGTGAAGGTTAGAGCTCACCTACCCGGAGGGGGAAAGAGCTACCGCTAGTGGATTCGAGGTGCTTGGATTAATTCGTGGAGCCGGTCCAAATTTTTTGGGCTTACCTCAACGTGGATTAGGGGAGACTGGCAAATCTTCGAACACCATAGTAAAAATTTTGTGTCAATTGTGGTTTGCTTTCTATTGCTCATTTACATTCTTGTAATTTACATTCCTAGAATTAAATTGCTTGCCTGTCAACCTAGGATTGCAAACCTTGATTTAGTCTTAGATTGTTAGTGCACATAGTAAGCCTAGAGGATTTAAGCCTTAATTGTCAAAACTGTTTGATTTACGCTTCCGCATTAATTCTAGATTTTGGCCACAAAGAGCGTTTAGAGATAAATTTTTAAAACCGTCTATTCACCCTCCTCTAATTGGCATCCTTGATCTTACACCAGTTGGTGAGATATGGAGCGAAGCTTATAGCACAAGGGTTCATGCAGAGACACGATATCCATTACGATGGAATTTACTCTGCTGTAATGAATAGAATAAAGTTTCAATACTTGATATTAATGGCAGCTAGCTTAAATTTAACAATGCAGTCGATGAATGTAGTGATCGCATATTTATATGAGTCGCTGGATACGAATATTTATGTGATAGTCGCTGAAGGAGTCAAAATTTTGGATCATAATAAAGGAAATCGCAACATATATAGCGTCAAATTGCAGAGATCGCTATACGGATTAGTATAATCAGGGAGGATGTGGTACAACCGACTTAGTGAGTTCCTCCTTAAAAGGGTACTCCAACTGTCCCTGTGTGTTCAGAAAGAAATCCCAGAATGAATTTTGTATCATCTCAGTTTATGTCAATGATCTGAATACTATCGGAACCATAGAGGAGATAAAGGAAGCAAGTTCTTACTTTATGATGGAGTTTGAGATGAAATATTTGGTTAAAACCAAATATTGCTTAGGCCAGCAGCTAGAGCATTTCCTAGAAGAAATTTTATACACTAGTCTACCTATATCAAAAAGGTATTGAAAAGATTTAATATGGATAAATCTCATGCTTTGAAGGCCCCCATGGTAGTGAGATCCATTGAAGTGGATAAAGACCCTTTCAGACCGAGAATGGAAAATGAGGTAGTCTTAGGACCCAAAGTCCCATACTTAAGCGCTATTGGAGCACTTATGTATCTTGCGAATTGCATAAGACCTGACATTTCATTCGCAGTAAATTTGCTAGCAAGACACAGTGTAGCCCCAACCAGAAGACATGGGCTACTGTCAAGACTTTACTCGAATACCTTTAAGGTACTCAAGATCTTGGATTATTTTACCAGAAGAACCAAGACTTAACCATGGTGGAATATACGGATGCTGGCTATCTGTCTGATCCCCATAGTGCCAAATCTCATACTAGTTTTGTATTTCTCTGTGGTGGTACAGTCGTTTCTTAGAGATATTTTACGCAGACCTTGGTAGCTACTTTTACAACCACTAAGAGATTATAGCTTTATATGAAGCCTCACATGAGTATGTTTGGCTGAGAGTGTGATTAATCATATCCAGAAGTTATGTGGTCTTAATACCGTCGATACCCCCACAATTATCTATGAATATAATGTTGTTTGTGTTGCACAAATGCAAATAGGTTATGTGAAAAGCAATGTCACGAAGTATATTGCTCCTAAACTTTTCTATCCTCATGAACTTCAGAACAATGGTGAGGTAAAGATTCTACAAACTAAGTGATGTGAAAATCTTGCAAATTTATTCACTAAGTCCTTGCCAAAATCTACCTTCCAAATATGTGTTAATGGCATTGGAATAAGACAACTTAGAGATATGCAAAGTTCAAGGGGAGTAAATCCTTGAATCATGACCCTTAGCATAATCCTGAAGATCCTACTTTAAATCCAGAAGATTATAAGTTGTACTCATTTTCCTTTAAGTGAGTTTTCCTGAAGTTCTTGCATGAAGGTTTCTAATGAGGCAACTAGTTTAACACAGTGTGCGAGTACAATGTACTCTTTTCTCCACCTCATTTTTCCCATTGGGTTTTTAAGAGGAGTTTTTAATGAGACATGTGCATTACGCGGTATTTGCCCAAAAGGGTGTTGAGATATGGGTGGACTTGAAGACCTAATATGGTTAGACTCTATCTCTATCTGGACGAATCCGAATCTATCTCTTGCGGTCTTCTACAATATATTTGGCATCCCTTTGTACAAGAGAACTAATCTAATAAAGAGAGAACTATTTTGCCTCCCTACCTCGTGTGTGTTCCCTGTTTGTTTTTGTTATTCTATTGATGCATTGTGGTTAATCAAGAGCGGACGACATCGTTTTACAACAGTTGGCACTTCTCGTGTGACACCGGTATCTGCCACGACAGCAAGTTTTATCCTCGCAAGGGCCTTTCTTTTTTCTCTTTTTTTAATAAACCTCATATTATATTTAAAAAAATGGGTGTCTATTGGAGAATTTGAGTATTTTCGTTCTAAATAGCACCTAAATTTTGAGTCTTCAGATCTAGATCTAATAGATGAAATCAATTTGCCTACTCTCCTCCCATCTGAGTACTATTTTATCAACTAGTACTTAATTTTTTGTATTGACTGAGGAACATTATTCTTTTCTGCACGGTCTTCCTACATCAATTATATACTAGTTTTACACAAATTCAATTAAGTAAAAAATGATGTGACAATTTATAAAAAAGAACAATATTCTTTTCTACACTATCTTTTTTACATCAATTATATAGTAGTTTTACATAAATTAAATTATATAAAAAATAATATGGCAGTTTGTAAAAAAAGAAGAACAAAACAAACTATAAGGAACACGACAAACAAAAACGTCGATCACAAAGTTAAATATTGACAAAATCAAAATAATAAAATACAACATAGATCATAAAATAATATTTAATAGATAGAAAAAATTGAGGGCCCGTAAACTAAAAACACTCTAGTTTCGTTTTGCGATTCCAACAAAAAAATTAATATGAAAAGAACTTGTCGTTTCAACTTTGCCCATGGGCATGATAAAAAATACGATCGTACCACATTGGAGGGAGTGGCCTGTGAAACAGCTGCATGCCTTCCACGTGTTGGATGTTTTGACCATGCTGGAGGCGGCAAAGCTGCGGTGGAGACCGTCAACGCACCAAATCGGCGTTGAGGGCAAGGAAGGATCCGATCACTGTAGATGTAATCATGTAAGATGGCAGCAAACTTTTGAGGTGAGTAGGCACGAGGCATTGCTCGACCAAGGTGAGCAGCTGTACGACAACCAATGACTGCGACGGTCGGTGGCAGGCGGAGCCTAGGCACATTCTCTTAGGCCGAGCCAGACGTTGAGATTTAACGCGGGCTTTTCATCTTAAGCTTCGGATCATGGTTTAGGTGTTCTGAGGCCTAACTCCACTCCAAATGGGTTGTGTTGCCTCCGAGAGGTCACCTGGTGACCACCGACCACTAAGGCCATGATCGTCGTAGGGAAAAGTGTCAAGTGAGCACGGTGAAGATGATGCTGGGAGATGATTAACTATAAGCGAAAACAGACTAGTGTCTGCCTCGTAGTTGTTTCCTATATACGAGGGCAACATTACGATGGTAGTGACTAGACCAGACTTCGACGGGTTGTCGTTTCATGACGAAAGGAAGGGTGTGTGGAAAGAGATCCAATGCAGTTCCGTTAAGATTGTAACTGTAGCAGTTATACGTAGATCGTTGGATAAAAACAATGATAAAAAAAGTGATGGATCAGATATTCCAAGAGTACTGTTCAAAAACACTATATCGATTTTGATACCGCATGGAGTATTGTAGCCAGCTGAACACTATTACGCTATTTGAACTGTTCTTATATCTATCGGATGGCCCTATCCGAAGACTGCTAATGATGAAGTCTCTATAGAAACTGGTTGTGTGTTTATTCGCCAACCTCCAAGTGCATCAAGCATTGGCTTTGAGCTTGTTTTGTCAGATAGAGCACCTGAAGACCGTGCACCACAGAGAGCGATTCCGGCAAGGCCTTGTTCAACATGTTTATTTATGAGCTTGAGCACCAATACGTGCAAGCAGTTTCCATGCACAAAAAGGAACCGGATTGACAAGCTAGTTATTGCTGAGACCAAGTAGTTTATACTTTTCAACCAAGCTACTGGCGTGTGTGTTGTCCTACCAATATGGTTAGACAATATACGACACTTACACGTGATTCCATTGTGGATAACCGGTCCAATCTTAGTGTGGCCACAGTCAGCAGCCACTCTAAAGTGTATTTCCAGAGGGATCACTATCACACAAACATATTGAGAATTAACTAATGTTTTATTTTTCATAAAATACAGAAGGTGCACTTGCAATCTTCAAAATAGGAGTGTTTGTCACTAAGGTTATAGAGACTGCAACTTAAGTAGTCCGTGTTAGTTAGGATCGTCCAATTAAACGAATGAACGGTCTAAATCTTTCAACAGTGTGTTGATGCAGTGTTTACTACAATACTTGCTACAGTGAAAAATTGAGCTCTAAACAAATATTAACCTCTTATGCCGGAAGGATTTCCGGCCTGCCCAGCACTTTGCCGTACCTTTCGTCATGTTCCTGGCCAATCGCGGCTATCTGTACGTCCGGTCGTGCACCCGTGCGTTGGGCCCTTCATGTCTTGGGCCGTCTTTTCTCTCGACGGTTCTTTACTCAACATGGATTCCCCTCCCTCTCGTTTCGCACAGGTCCTCACGTGCTCCGCCAGTGCAGCGTCGTTGCCTCCTGCACTCCGTCCGTTCCCAGAGATTGCTGTTCTTTCTGATGCTGTCCCCATCGCTTAGTTATCTTCACGCAAGAGAACATGGGAATACTTAAGCTGTAAGAGCGGTTGAAAATATACCCTAGAGGTAATCATAGAGATGATTATATTTTTATAAATATTCATGAACTATGAGATTGTTTTTTGAATAACATCACGGATATTGATTAGCAAAGTGCGTGACTTATTTGTGAAACTCTGAATTCGTCTTTATTATGTTCATTAGAAAAGAGGTCCCTAGTCGATAATCATATGAGTACACATATGAGTAGACTACCATATGTATTAGTCGATGACCATGTTTCATAGGTCATAGATATGAAGATATCAAACCAATAATATGGACACATGTTAGAGAACATAGTATTGGACATCGACCCACTATGAGACACTATGAGTACGTTGTATTCTTTCATGTCATTAGTTGGTCTTATATACGATATGTATGCTATATCCTTTGACTTGAGATCGTCGCATGTTCTCGGGATACGTAATAGCTTACTTAGGGGTTATCAAACGCTATTCCGTAACTGTGCAGTTATAAAGATGACTTTCAGATTTGTTATGAAATATGCTGCGAGGCATGGTCGATCAAGATAAGATTTGCTCCTCCATACAATAGGAGAGATATCTCTAGGCCTCTTGAGTGGTTGGATTCCGGAAAATACATGGCCATGCTACTCGAGTAAAGAGTTACTCGAGCCATCGAGTTAAAGAGTTAAATCGAGGTATTTGAGGATTCCGAGTCACGGCATCGAGAAAGAGTAGTCGAGTCATCCAAACAAGGATGACAATAACTCGCCTTGGGTTTGACCGATATCGTGAGGCAGAAGGAAATGCATATAAGACATTGTTGATATTCGTCCGATCTTTACATGTACTCGGGAGTTGGTAAGTCCTACTAGGGGTCGCTATCGACTATTGGTCGAATGCTCGATAATCGAGTAGGAGTACTCGATGATCGAGTAGGTGTACCTGATGGTCGAGTAGGAGTACTCAACGATCGATAGGGGTACTCTAGCTATGTTCGAGTGCACATAAACCTATAGGGTCGCACGCTTAAGGAGCTGTAACCAATTCGGATAGGGATCCGAGTTGTAATGGGTTTAGAGTTCCTAATGAGCGTCAAGGGTTGAAACCTGTTATGGGACATCTATTTAAAGGGATGAGTTGGTGGCTTTGCGAGGAGAGGGAGATATACATGAAGAGACACGATAGGAATTTGGAATTCCCGGAACCATAGTCGCCACCCCTCCTCCGTCCAGAACCGCGCAACAATGCTAGCACTCCAGCGCGTGGTATTCCTGCCTCGTATGTGTGGATACCTTGGAGGCGTTCCTGCGAAGCTTCAACACTAAGACGATCCGCAACCTGCAACAGTCAGAAGGAGCTGTTGGGGAGGTGTGAGGCTAGTATGACTACATTTGCACCACCGCGCTACATCGACTCTACTTTCACTACAGGTATGCGCGTCTAGTGGTAATTCTATGATCTATAACTTGCAGTGGTTTCTTGGTTACGCGGTAGAAAATTTCATTTTTCGCTATAGTAGCCTACCTGTTCCCCAGCAAGAGCACATGGAGGAGTCCCGCTTATCCCATGGAGATTGAAAAATATAGTTTAAATATAAATTTTTACTCGTTGAAATGACTTTAAGTATTAAGTTATAATTACTATGTATATCGTTTTTGCAATATGTCAATATATAGTTTTGAAACTTAAATTTTAATAAGTATTTGCAAGTGTTAGTTAAACATATAAAATTAAATACCTACATCAGATTAAAAATATAATATATGAAATAAAATAACATATATTTATTTTTGGTAGGTCCTGGCAGGCCCATGCGGATAATCCTCGATAGGGAAAATTGCCAGCCTACTCTCTCCTCTCTCTGTGGTCTCTCTGTCCTCTCTCTCTCACGAGTCGGCATCCTCACCACCTCCTTAGTCCTTACACCCATCGCCACGCCCAATCCCTCACCGCTTTCTTTCTACCGCGAGCTCGTGCCAGCTTTGCCTCTTCCTCACATCCCACACCGCCTCTAGTCAGTTGTCGACTTGCTGCGAGCCCATGTGACTAAGGGAAGCCCGGATCCGATGATAGAGTGTCTTGGGGTGCCCATATCCGACAGCTGTGACGTCATGACGTGGCTCGTGGCAAGGTGGAGGATGCATAATAGTATTTCAACCATATTTCACTTGAGCCCCAAATACGGGCGCAACTCTCAAAACGAAGCCGACAGTGGATACGAGGGGGGCATATGCCCATGTGGGTAAAAAATATCAGCTTCCACTCGGATGCCTCACCGCTGACATCGTTGGCGCAAAAACTTGAAGGAGGGTTTCGATAAAGAAGACACCGCATTTAACACCGGTTGAGCATGCCACGATTTGACTCAGAATCGACAAGGTAAAATATAAAGTTCACTCGAAGCCGATCTTGGGATCAATCGGCTTAGACTCAATCAGCTTAAAGCCGATTAAGATCAAAGTAACAGGGTAAGTCCAACTAGCCGATTAAGGCTAATCAGAGGATAAAGGCAGATCGATTCTGAAGAAGGCGATGCGCAACAAAATCAGAATAAATCAAACCTGGGGCGTAATTTGAAGAAGATCAACAATCGGCGATGCACAACTTTATTGATCAAGATCGAATTACAAGAAGACTAAATTACAGAAACTACTCCTAGTCGACGGAAAAGTAGATGAAAAGTAGAAGTGAATTGGTTGATTGGCTCTGGGTAGCTTTTCTGATCACCTCTAGACCTCTTTTATAGCCATTGGCCGATAGAGTCCTGGTACAACACGTTAGGAATAGAATCCGTATCGGCCTCTATTTGGAGGGTGCTTTCCTTAACAACCTGTTTTGTTTCCAAATATCTTGATCCGTTATCCAATCGTATCTTGTTGATCTTGGACTGCCGATTTTGACCCTACCTGCCAAATTTTGGTGCAAACATATGCCCCCCATTTTTGAGAGATAACATGTTATCTTCCAAAAATTTTCATCATCGGCTTGAACATATTTTCTTATCATAGCCAAATTTTTAACTGCATCGAGTTAATTTGGCTTTCAGGTCGGTAATCGGCCAACTTGTATATTCGTATTTGAGTTTTAGCCAATCAAGACCTAACCAGTACCTTGGACAAACCGATGCACACTACACGATCCCACGTTGATCCCTTACCAAATCGGCTATCACGAGCTGACGCGTGGTATGATTTTTCAGACTAGATCGGCTTCGTCGAACAAAAAATCTTTGACCGAATCCGGTTTTTTCTTCCTCCACTCTTTTCTCGCAATCTTAATCGGATGAAGCTCATTAAAAGTTTTATCCCTTCGTTTTTCTTGTTCAGCTTCCCTCATCTCTTGGGTCCTTAGCCGCTCAAGTCTTCTTCTTTGTGATCGGCTTAAACCTGGAGGACACCATCTCGGCTTTGGTTCGATCGACTTACATATTTTTCCTAACAGATCCATACTAGCCGCAGTGTTAGACCCTTCATCTTGGTCTTGTTTCCGACTTATGGTCGGCTTAGAAATTCTATCTTCAGCCGACCATCGCTGCTTATCACCTTGACATGGGTAATACCGCATCGGACATGTGTTTGGTGATGGCAAAGCTAATCCCCTCTCCCAACAAAATTGCCAAAAAGGGCACCGTTCGTGAGCTCTTTCAAGGCCGCTTGGCCGATATTCATTAACCGGCCGATGTGGAGGACTTCGTCATGGCCTTTCATTCCTTCTTTCATATTTTGCTAGTAGTTGGGAAAAAGTGGGCTTCGACTTCAGACGGCTACGAGTGGCAATGCTCTCTCACTGATAACTCTTTGGTGTGATTGTTTTAGAAAATTTCCTTCACGGTCGGCTTTTATTTGTATAGAGCCAACAAGAATCATGAGTGTCTTATTGCCATCGAATTTGATTGTACATCGGCTTGACGTGTCATTTTTATAGCCGATGATATATGAATTTGATCCTTAGGCTTTGCATCTTGTGTCGGCTTTTCCTTCTTTTTAGAGCAATGAACCATGTTAATTGGAAAAGGATCAACGTCCAGCTGCATCGTCGGCTCTTCTGCAAATTTTAGTTGGTCATCCTTTATAGCCGATTGTATCTTGTCTTTGTTATTCTTCAATTCATCTTTGAAGCCGTTATCATCGGAGAAACGGCTTTCTTGAGCCGATACTCGTTGTAAGAGATGACTTAAATTGGTGAATTCCTGCCCGCCGAATTTTTCTCTTAATGGGGGTATCAGCCCCTGGAAAGCTAAATCGACCAACTGATTATCAGGCAGGGTAACACTAAAACACCTATTTCTCACTTCTCTGAATCTCTTAACATAATAATTTACCGATTCCCCAGTCTTCTGTTGGACAGAACTTAGATCTGAAATCCTAAGTTCCGCATCACGAGAAAAATACTCATGGAATCGGCTTTCCAAATCGCTCCAAAATGAACCGAATTTGGAGGTAAACTAGTAAACCAAGTAAAAGCAGCTCCGATAAAGACAAGGAAATAATCTAATTTTCACCCGTTTGACCGTTTGCCGCCGCCACAAATGAGCGACAAAGCGTCCGACGCGTGCTCTAAGGTCGTGACCGAATCATTCCTTAAAACTTGGCAAAATCGGGAACTTTAAAATTATGTGGATATTACATGCGATCTATATAATCCGGATACGGCTTTCTATAGCCGATGACTCTACCCTTTGGTTGTGTCGAATTGATCTCTCAACACGCGTAAACTCGTCACCAATTAATGTTGTTAGCCGACAAGGTATCGGGCTCGCCAATGATCATGACTAGTATTCTCCCCCGAGTGCAAACTCGGGCCGCTTGCTAGACCGAGCGGCACGGATTTTGTTGGTTTTGATCATACCAATTATACCTCTTAACCGTGGTTCTCGTGACAGGACAAAGGGCTCGCATAGGTTATGACCTTATGAGGGACCAGATTCTCGGCGTAATCGGCTCTTAGTAATCGGACGTGTTTAATTTGTTCAATCGGCTGCGAGACCGATTGTGCGAAAATATTAAATGGAGCTGACGGCGGCAAAGTAGTCGACACGTTATGTCTAGCAGCATCAGTGTACGCCTGGTAATGTGTGACCCCGCTAGGCCGAGGATCTCGTGGTAGTATGACGGTAGGTTGAGTCGGCATCATAGTGGGGAGTGGAGTTGTAGCCGATGGTTTAGGATCGACTGAGGCACTCTGTGTATTTTGTGCTATTGAAAAAACAGAGTAACTTGGCAGGGCTTGCATTTGATCAAGCAGACCTCCAGATGATGCTAACTCTCGAGCTATAGTTTTCACGCTATTCGTGATCATCGGCTTAAGTGTCGCAACGAGAGCCGATGATTGATTTATCATAGCATGGTGCATAGATTGATTTATCATAGCCGATAATTCGGCTTGGGCGGGCAGGTATTGACTTACCGAACCGTCGGTGACACCTGCATCGCCGAGTGGATTAAGCGTCGGCAAAGCGGTCCGCTGCGTGATGCCGCGCCGGGTTTTTTGGTAACAACCCAGCATCATCTCCTCCAGCGACTTTTCGATCTTCAATTTCCTTGCGGCGCTCGTCGTTAAATCGTCCAACGTGAGGACGATTATAGCTTCTGTGTTGAGATCGGATGGCGGAATTTCTTTACTTGATGAAGCCAACGGTCCCACCGGACGTGCCAAGAGTGTGTTGGCGTCAAAAACTTGAAGGAGGGTTTCGACAAGAAGACACCGCATTTAACACCGGGTTCAGAGCGTGCCAGTCGATTTGACCTGTAACCGACAAGGTAAAATATAAAGTTCACTCGAAGCTGTAACATCCCAAAATTTGGCCTAATTATGTTTTTATTGCTTAAATGTGCATTTATGATTTTCTGGAATTTATTTAGATTTTTCTGGATTTACTGGAATTAATTTTAAATCAAGTTTATTGCCTTTTGTTCAAATCTATTTAAATCTGTGCAAAGTTAAAATAAAGTTTTGCCAAAAATATTTTATTTAAGTCCAGAATGTCTCAAAGTATTTTTGAGATTTTTCCTGGATTTTTCCTAATAGTTTTATTGCTTAAAATAAATAAAATGAATTTCTGGAATTTATTTTAAATGAAAAACCTTTTGAAAATCGGTGAGCAGTGTTGGGCTTGGCCCGATATCGGGCATTCGTGTTCCTGCATGCCCAATCACCCGGAGCCGTTAGATTGTGATCAGGCGGTGGAGTTGTTTTGGAAACCCTAAGATCAGCGTCCGTTGGATTCGCATTGGACGGCTCGGATTAATGGATCAAAAAAGGAAGGATTTAGTCGCGACCATTGGATATCGTGGTCCGACCCGGATTGTGCCACGCCTTTGGAAAATCTAGTCCGCTGATTGAAGATCGAATGGACGTCGGGAGTTCGTCTCCGAGCCGCCGCCGCAATCCATGTCCGATACGTCGCGCCGTCGTGTTCGCCGTTTGCACGCCTTCCAAGGCGCTATAAAAGCTGCCGACCGTCGTGTTGAGGTCTCCGCTTCGCACCGCATCGTTAGCCCCGCTTGTCACCGCCAGAGGTATCCCCACCGCCGTGCAAGCTCGCTATTGTTTTGTCGCGCCGTCGTTTCGCTTTGTTTCCAGGCTCCGCTGCCGCAGTGTTTCGCGCGTCGGTGCGATTGAGTTCATCTCGCCGAGACGACGGTGCCACCATCTTTTGGTCGTCGGGCCATCGCTTTGTTGTTCGGGTGGTCTTCGCCCCAACCCGGTGACCGCGCCGCCGAGCTCGCCGTCGACTTCTCGTGATCAATCGTGGCCATTGGATCTCGCATTATCCGCTCGAGATCAAGCCACGCCATCGCTTCGACAAGAAATCGCACGGTAAGGTGAACCGCTGGATGAGCGATGAGCGGTGGAAAGAGCGCCACGCTATGCGTTAGTTTCGAGCCGCTCGATCGATCTGAAGCGCCAGATAGCGCCGCCGCCGCAGCCTAATCGCAGTACCGCGTGTCGGCGCAAGCTCCGAAGCGCCGTGGACCGGGTCTGCCGTGGTCCGGCGCTGCGTCGTGGACTCAGTCCATACGCCGAAGACACGTGGCAGCTTTTGATTGGTTCGGTCCAGTACTGCGTCATGCTGATGTCATACGACGTCATAAATCGGTTTTTCGTAATAAAAGTAAATCTGTTAATTTCGATTTTCGATTTTCGATTTCAGTATTTATTTCAAACTTCAAAAGGCTATATCTTTTGCATCGTAACTCGGATTTGAGTGATTCCAGTTTCTAAAAATTTGTAAAATTGAGATCTATTTAATGGTGAATTTTATTTGATTTTTGGAGTTCAATTGCTCTCTGTTTTGGTATTTATTTGCTTTTCTCCTTGATGACGCGTGAGACGTTGAATTGTGTGACGCTTCGGAGGAAGATCAAGCAACCCAAGAGCAAGCTTCAGATCAAGATCAGGACCTATTCCAAGGCAAGTTGTGCTTTGATCATGTTGAACCCATGTTTATAAAATTGCTATATTTGTTTTACCCTATTGCATATGTTTCAAATATACAATTGTTTCAAATTAGATTGGGATTAGCTAATATACCAGATTGATCTATACCCTACCTTGTCATTGTATGTCATGATCCATTGTCACCCTAGATTGGTTAAATATAGTTGGTTAATAATTATAATCAACATTGGAGGTTTAGACCGTATTAGTTGCTTAGCTTTGCCACGTCATCACATGTATCAGAATCATTGATAAATTAATCTTGATTAATGGAATATGGAACGATATTATGAACTTGTGTGTCATGTGGGATTACACGATGAGATTGAGTTGTTGTGGCGAGTCATGTCACGCAACGATGTTGAATTGTTGATGGCACGTGGTGCTTGGTAATCAACTGGGTGATGATAATTTGGATTGGGGCAAGTGGCAAGGGGCGAGGAGGCCAAGGTGGGCTTGATGGGCAGATGGTATGTGGATGTCTTGCCTTGATCACACTAAGGACTTAACCTTGCAAGCCTTTGACCTGAGTCAATCATGCAACCACATGTCCGTATGGGCCACCTTAATGAGTAATTTGCAATGTCTTAATTTTGGTACTATTGTGGACGGTGTGAGTTCCCGAGTTATGGTGTAATTCACATGGCGCAAGAGGGGGCCCCGGATGTGGTAACCATCCCACCAGTTGTTGAAACCTTAGCGGATAGTATCGGGTTAAGCTGAGCATTGTAAAGGCTTTGTTATAATCACTCGCCTTGGTGGTGTTTGGTTGTATCACGTGGGTAAAGTGCATAACCTCCGCAGAGTGTGAAACTATTCGGATAGCCGTGCTTTCATGTATTGAGCAATGCTCGGAATTCTGATTAAGGGTTAGCTTAATTAATTGGACAACATGGTTGGGATGGCGGAATGCCATATGGAAGATGAAATTTGACTTAGGATTGAAAACTTGGTTTACTTGAGAAATCCTGAATTTATTTACTATTGTTATTTGTTTTACATTCTTTACAATCTATTTATTGTATTTGTTCATAAATGTCGCTTATTGCAAAATAGCCATGATAGCCTATCCATTGGAATAAGCCTTACATATAGATACATAGAATTGCATTCATGCACAACTTGTTGAGTGCTTTAAGTACTCACCCTTGCCAAACAACAATAATCAACAGTTGAGGAATCTACACTGTGTTGGAAGATGAAGTCCAGAAGACGCGAGTCATTAGGGTCCGAGCCTTGTCGGTTGCCTGTGGTGAATCAAGAGCTATCTACGTTTTCTATTTTCCACGCTTAATCATTAGTTATATTTTCGCCTTGCCTGCGTGGCTTAATAATGTAAGTTGGTCATAAGATCATACCTTTAGTTATATCAATGAATGAACTATTATTCTATTATCGCTGAGTATGATGTGATATGTACCAATGTTGAGTCGTGTGCACTAGCGCTGATCCCGGGAATAGTGCGGTAAACACGGTGGGTTCAATCGATGGATTCGGTCCTTACAGAGGTGGTATCGAGCATACCGATCGTAGGTCTTGGCCCTAGATAGTATGGAGGTGTCTTGTGTGTGTCCAAACTATTTTCTAAAAGAAAATCTAAACTTGACTAATAAAACACTCTCGACTCATCTCATTCTCTACTTCGCCTTTGCTGAATTTACTGCTTTATCGCCGTTTTGGGTGGAGCTCTTATTCAAAGTTCTTGTGGAGCAGATGCCGATTGTTCCGACCTTCGAGGAGTCGGTGGTGGCTACGCAATGGAGTCGTGGAGAGTACTTCGACGCTTGGGGCTTTTATCGTCCGCTTTACCGAGGAGGCGGTGGTCGCTTAATGGTGTACACCGAGGATTTATTTGCAAGTCGATTATCTACGCCGGGAGAATGAGGAAGCTAGCGGGCCAATCAACATCTCTCGCGTAAGATTCTCGACGAGGTTGCAATTCAGAGGTCGCCGACTTGCTCTTCGCCGTGTCCGCCGCGACTACCGACGAGCTTCACGACTCTGTTCCGCCTTCACCAGACGCTCAAGCATGCCGACGCCGACGGATCGTGGAGGACGAGTGTGCCATCGCGGTACACCTTGCGGAGTTCGCCCTTGCCCAGGAGGATCATATGAGAGATACTACTCAGGAGCTGGAGACTGTGTACGAGGCACTCAGAGTAGCAGAGCAGGAGCTTGAGGTGACCTGTGCTTCAACCATCGGGATGATCACTGAGCTGGGAGAGGCCCTAGAGGCTGTCGAGGATGAGCCGAGCGCGTGACTCGAGAAGTTCAGAGCCAGCAGAGGAGTCCGAGGAGGATCCAGAGGAGCGAGAGTGGGAGCCGAGAGGAGTGCAGACCCGTGGTTGCAGAGGACCCAGAGTAGGTCATCGTGATAGGTTCGCTCCTATGCCACCACCCGCCGTGTATGCGCCGGATCGCCTCACCTGTGGTGGTGGATGAGTGAGTGTCACCTTTGAGCCGTGTTGAGACTCGAGTGTGAGTCACGCCTTTAAGTTAGTTTTACCTTTCTAGTTGACGCTAAGGTTTCGTGTTTAGTTTGCTTCTTAGTATTGCCGAGTGTGCAAGATGTGTTGCAAAGCTTGTAGGCTTAAATAAGCACCATACCAAGAATAAATAAAGAATTATTTCAATTGGGTATAACCTATCTCCCGCTTTAGAAAGTCTTACTTCTTATCTATGCTACATCTACCTTCCCTAACCTAAGAGGCAATCATCGATGGTGAATACTGAGGAACAACGGAGCTTCAGAAGTGGATGCGTCGTAACGACAACACCAACGATGAGGCAGCCCTCAACCACCGTCGAGACATGCGAACTGGGAGCATTTCTTGCGCGCAGACTAACTAATGCAGACTATGATGCAACAGATGCAAGAGATGACCAACGCGCAGACCAACAACAACAACCTCAGTAGCTCGAACAACCATGGTGGACCCCGACCTCACTCAAAGCTATCGATTTTATGAGGACTAGGCCACCAACTTTTTCAGAAATGTGAACCCTTTGGAAGCCGATGGACCGGCTTAGAACTATTGAGAAGAAGCGCATATCACGCAATGTGAAGGCAACGAGAAGGTACTCTACGCCTCATCGCTTGGAAGGAACCGCCAGAATGGTGGAGAATTATCGTGCCGCCATGGAGCCCCACAAGAGATCACCGGGAGGAGTTTACTAATGCTTTCCGCCAAGATCATGTTCCGGAGGGAATGATGGACCTTAAGAAGGAAGAGTTCGTGGCTTTGAAACAAGGAGGCCAACCAAAGGGCCGAGTACGAACAAGTTTACTCGCTAGCTCGCTATGCCCTCAAGACGAGCGACAGATAAAGCTAGGCGCCTCGTTTCATGAAGGGATCAATTCAGATCGCAAGTGGACCGATCACCCACAATTTTCCGATTTTCAGAATTAGTCAATAAGGCTTTGATCCTAGAAGATAAGCGCAAAGAGTCGGGTGAGAACCGTAAGCGCTTAATGACTAATCAGGTGGACGCCCAAACCATCTACGCTTGAGGATGTCACCACAACAATTTGCTAGATTCCAACCACCACCGTGAACAAGACATCAACCTCGCACTCGCCCGCCAATCAAAATTTTCAAACCTCAAAGACAGGCAACAATGCGCCAGAGGAGGAATCAACGACCGCCGTGAAAAGATGCTATACCGCAACGAGCCAGGCACTTTTCTAATAGGTGTCCACGTAAGGAGGCATCACGCCACTGCTTCAACTTGGGAACAACACCGCCAAGGCACCAACCTCAGAGGAAATCGTGCGCCAGTCAAGCCGAGCAACCCCGCAATCAACAAAGGCGTGGAAGGATCACCACATCACCGCAGATGGAGCTCGTGAAGCTACGGACGTCGTCTCGGGTAAGTTTCGTCAACTCAAGCACTGCCATGCTTTGTTTGATTCTAGAGCTTCGATTCGCTTGTTTCTCAAAGTTTTGCAACCAAGAATGGATTTAAAGTGGTGAATCTTAAGTGTGTGCTCTTAGTCCAAGCCCCGTGATCCGAACTTAGATCTAGCCTTGGGTGTTTGGGAGCTAAGTTGCTTATGGATGGGATAGAATTTCTAGCTTAATCTTATCTTGATAGATGCGCAATCCCTAGACGTCATCCTTGGAATGGATTGGCTGTCTAAGCATAAGGCCGTTTTGGATTGTGGTCGACGGACCGTGACTTTGGAAGGCCCTAGTGGCTAGAAAGTAGAGTTTCAAGCGACCGCAGTTCGAGATGGGCAGTTAATGGTCAACAGCGTGAAAGCCATCAGCATGGAAGATGTGCCAGTAGCCAGGGAATACCCGGATGTGTTTCCAGAAGATTTGCCAGGATTGCCACCGACCGTGATATCGAAGTTCGTGATCGAAGTTAGCACCGTGCACAAAGACCGATATCAAAAGACCATATCGGATGCCTACCGACGAGTTAGTGGAAATGAAAAGCGATTGAGGAACCGCAAGAGAAAGGCTTCATTAGACTAAGTTCATCACCGTGGGGAGCCCCGGTTTTGTTTGTTCGCAAAAAGGACGGAAGTCTTAGAATGTGCATCGATTATCGTGCACTGAATGAAGTAACGATCAAGAATAAGTATCCATTGCCCGTGATCAATGACTTATTTGATCAATTAAGAGGAGCTGAGTTTTCTCCAAGATAGATCTTCGCTCGATACCATCGATTGAAGATCCGAGCGAGGATGTGCCTAAGACCGCTTTCTACGCGATATGGACATTATGAGTTCACAATCATGTCATTTGATTGACTAATGCCCCAAAGATATTTCATGAACATGATGAATAAGGTTTTCATAGAATATTTGGATAAGTTTGTTGTAGTCTTCATAGACGATATCTTGGTTTACTCAAGACAGAGGAAGAGCATGCGAACATCTCGTAATGGTTTTAGAGAGGTCATGAGAGCATGTTTGTATGCTAAGTTTAGCAAGTGTGAATTTTGGAAGGAAAAGTCGAATTTCTTGGTCATGTAATGACTACTAAAGGAGTAGCATTGACCCAAGCAAAGTGGACGCAGATGTTGCATTGGGAGCAACCAAAGTCATTACCCGATCCGTAGTTTTCGGGATGGCGGATATTACCGTCGGTTCATAGAAGGATTCTCGACAATTGCTAAACCTCTTACGCAGCTTGTTGAAGAAAGAAAAGAAGTTTGCATGGACGCCAGAGTGCGAGACAAGTTTCATGGAATTAAAGAAGCGCTAACAACGACCCTCGTATTAGTGTTGCGGATGTGCGTAATGGATTTGATATTTATTGCGATGCTTCAAAGCAAGGCTTGGGATGCGTGTTAATGCAAGAAGGCAAAGTCGTTGCTTATGCGTCGAGACAGTTAAGACCGCATGAAGTGAATTACCCAACGCATGATTTGGAATTAGTCCGTAGTTCATGCTTTAAAGATATGGCGTCATTATCTCATAGGAAATAGATGTGAGGTATATACGGATCATAAGAGCCTGAAATACATATTCACTCAAGCAGATCTGAATATGAGACAGCGAAGATGGCTTGAGCTAATTAAGGATTATAATGTGGGAATCCATTATCATCCCGGAAAAGCCAATGTGGTAGCAGATGCTCTGAGTCGAAAGAGCCATAGCGCAAAAACATTGACAATGGAGGATCAACCAGAATTATGCAAGGAATTTCAGAAACTAAGGTTGGAAGTCGTTTCAAGGAATGGTAGCTGCACTTGAAGTAAAGCCAACGCTGGAAGGTCAGATTAGAGAAGGCCAGAAGGATGACGATAAAATTTCTAGGATCAAGGTTAAAAAGGAAGAAGGCTTAGCTGTAGATTTCACTCTGGACGAGCAAGGAACCATGTTCTTCAAAGGCCGAATTTGTGTGCCGGATAAAAGGAACTAAAGCAATTGATTCTTGAGGAAGCTCACGATTCAAAATACTCAATTCATCCAGGGAGTGCCAAGATGTACCAGGATTTGAAAGAGAGATTTTGGTGGCCTAACATGAAGCGTGAAGTAGCTGAGCATGTTGCTTTATGCGACGATGTCGAGAGTAAAAGCCATGCATCAAAGACCACTGGTTTGTTGCAAATTGAAAATTCGGAATGGAAGTGGGAGGAAATCGGAATGGACTTTATCACCGGTTTACCTAAAACTCAGATAGGTTACGATTCCATTTGGGTAATTGTGGATCGTCTAACCAAGGTCGCCCATTTTATCCCAGTAAAGACCACTTACTTAGGAGATCGTTTAGCAGAGTTGTACATGTCAAAGATTGTATGTTTGCATGGAGTGCACAAGAAGATTGTGTCAGACAGAGGTACCCAATTTACCTAAAGATTCTGGAAATAAGTTGCACGAAGCCATGGGAACTCGTCTGAATTTTAGTACAGCATATCACCCGCACATATGGTCGATCGAAAGAGTAAATCGATTTTAGAGGATATGTTGAGAGCTTGTGCTTTAGCTTATACTGCGACATGGGATAAGTGTTTGCCATATGCGGAATTTAGTTACAACAATAGCTATCAAGCTAGCTTGCAGATGTCACCATTTGAAGCATTGTATGGACGTGCTTGTCGTACTCCGTTAAATTGGAATGAAACAGGAGAGCGATTGGTGTTTGGGCCAGATATTCTCGAGGAAGCCGAAAGTCAAGTCGCAATGATCAGAGAGAGGTTGAAGATAGCACACCAAGATGAAAAGCTACGCAGATAACCGTCGCCGAGATTTGAGTTTCGAACTAGAAGATCATGTGTATCTCAGGGTTACCCCTCTTAAGGGAGTTAAAAGATTTCACGTTAAAGGGAAGCTTGCGCCAAGATATGTTGGTCCGTTCAAGATTCTGAGCCGTCGAGGAGAGGTAGCTTATCAGTTAGAATTGCCTCAGTCCTTGGCAGGAGTGCATGATGTATTCCATGTGTCGCAGCTTAAGAAGTGCCTCAGAGTGCCAACCGAGCAAACCCCGCTGGATGCGATAGAGCTGCAAGAAGATTTGACTTACAAAGAGCAACCGGTCAGAATTTTGGATGTTTTGGAATGCAAGACCAGAAACAAGTCTATTCGCTTTTGCAGAGTTCAGTAAAGCAATCATTCCGAAAGTGAAGCCACATGGGAGCGAGAAGAAGATTTGAAGTCGTAATTTTAACCTATTCTCTAGTTAGCCCCGAATCTCTGCCGAGATTCTCATTAGGGGGAGGTTTGTAACATCCCAAAATTTGGCCTAATTATGTTTTTATTGCTTAAATGTGCATTTATGATTTTCTGGAATTTATTTAGATTTTTCTGGATTTACTGGAATTAATTTTAAATCAAGTTTATTGCCTTTTGTTCAAATCTATTTAAATCTGTGCAAAGTTAAAATAAAGTTTTGCCAAAAATATTTTATTTAAGTCCGTAATGTCTCAAAGTATTTTTGAGATTTTTCTTGGATTTTTCCTAATAGTTTTATTGCTTAAAATAAATAAAATGAATTTCGAATTTATTTTAAATGAAAACCTTTGAAAATCGGGTGAATAGTTGTTGGGCTTGGCCAGATATCGGGCATTCGCGTTTCGTCTTGCCCAATCACCCGAGCCGTTAGATTGTGATCAAAGCGGTGGAGTTGTTTTGAAACCCTAAGATCGGCGTCCGCTGGATTCGCATTGACCGCTCGGATTAATGGATCAAAAGGAAGGATTTAGTCGCAGCCATTGGATATCGTGTCCGACCCGGATTGTGCCACGTCTTTGGAAAATCTAGTCCGTTGATTGAAGATCGAATGGACGTCGGGAGTTCGTCTCCGAGCCGCCGCCGCAATCCATGTCCGATAAGTCGCGCCGTCGTGTTCGCCGTTTGCACGCCTTCCAAGGCGCTATAAAAGCTGCCGACCGTCGTGTTGAGGTCTCCGCTTCGCACCGCATCGTTAGCCCCGCTTGTCACCGCCAGAGGCATCCCCACCGCCGCGTGCAAGCTCGCTATTGTTTTGTCGCGCCGCCGTCGTTTTCGCCTTGTTTCCAGCTCCGTCAAGCCGTGTTTCGCCGCGTCGGGTGCAGATTGGAGTTCATCTCGCTGAGACGACGGTGCCACCATCTTTTGGTCGTCGGGCCATCGCTTTGTTGCTCGGGTGGTCTTCGCCCCAACCTCGTGACCGCGCCGCCGAGCTCGCCGTCGACTTCTCGTGATCAATCGTGGCCATTGATCTCGCATTATCCGCTCGAGATCAAGCCACGCCATCGCTCGACAAGAAATCGCACGGTAAGGTGAACCGCTGATGAGCGGCGAGCGGTGGAAAGAGCGCCACGCTATGTTAGTTTCAGAGCCGCTCGATCGATTCGAAGCGCCAGATAGCGCCGTCACCGCAGCCTAATCGCAGTAGCGTGCGCGTGTCGCGCAAGAAGTCTGCCGCCGTGGACCGGGTCTGCCGTGGTCCGGCGCTGCGTCGTGGACTCAGTCCATACGCCGAAGACACGTGGCAGCTTTTGATTGGTTCGGTCCAGCGCTGCGTCATGCTGATGTCACGCTGACGTCATAAATCGGTTTTTCAGAATAAAAGTAAATCTGTTAATTTCGATTTTCTGATTTTCTGATTTCAGTATTTATTTCAAACTTCAAAAGGCTATATCTTTTGCATCGTAACTCGGATTTGAGTGATTCCAGTTTCTAAAAATTTGTAAAATTGAGATCTATTTAATGGTGAATTTTATTTGATTTTTGGAGTTCAATTGCTCTCTGTTTTGGTATTTATTTGCTTTTCTCCTTCTAAGACGCTGTGAGACGTTGAATTGTGTGACGCTTCGGAGGAAGATCAAGCAACCCAAGAGCAAGCTTCAGATCAAGATCCGGACCTATTCCAAGGCAAGTTGTGCTTTGATCATGTTAAACCCATGTTTATAAAATTGCTATATTTGTTTTACCCTATTGCATATGTTTCAAATATACAATTGTTTCAAATTAGATTGGGATTAGCTAATATACCAGATTGATCTATACCCTACCTTGTCATTGTATGTCATGATCCATTGTCACCCTAGATTGGTTAAATATAGTTGGTTAATAATTATAATCAACATTGGAGGTTTAGACCGTATTAGTTGCTTAGCTTTGCCACGCCATCACATGTATCAGAATCATTGATAAATTAATCTTGATTAATGGAATATGGAACGATATTATGAACTTGTGTGTCATGTGGGATCACACGATGAGATTGAGTTGTTGTGGCGAGTCATGTCACGCAACGATGTTGAATTGTTGATGGCACGTGGTGCTTGGTAATCAACCGGGTGATGATAATTTGATTGGGGCAAGTGGCAAGGGGCGAGGAGGTAGGTGGGCCCGATGGGCGATGGTATGTGGATGTCTTGCCTTGATCACACTAAGGACTTAACCTTGCAAGCCTTTGACTGAGTCAATCATGCAACCACATGTCCGTATGGGCCACCTTAATGAGTAATTTGCAATGTCTTAATTTTGGTACTATTGTGGACGGTGTGAGTTCCCGAGTTATGGTGTAATTCACATGGCGCAAGAGGGGGCCCCGGATGTGGTAACCATCCCACCAGTGTTGAAACCTTAGCGGATAGTATCGGGTTAAGCCGAGCATTGTAAAGGCTTTGTTATAATCACTCGCCTTGGTGGTGTTTGGTTGTATCACGGGTAAAGTGCATAACCTCCGCAGAGTGTGAAACTATTCTGATAGCCGTGTTTCATGTATTGAGCAATGCTCGGAATTACGCTAAGGGTTAGCTTAATTAATTGGACAACATGGTTGGGATGGCGGAATGCCATATGGAAGATGAAATTTGACTTAGGATTGGAAACTTGGTTTACTTGAGAAATCCTGAATTTATTTACTATTGTTATTTGTTTTACATTCTTTACAATCTATTTATCAGATTTGTTCATAAATGTCGCTTATTGCAAAATAGCCATGATAGCCTATCCATTGGAATAAGCCTTACATATAGATACATAGAATTGCATTCGTGCACAACTTGTTGAGTGCTTTAAGTACTCACCCTTGCCAAACAACAATAATCAACAGCTTGAGGAATCTACACTGTGTTGGAAGATGAAGTCCAGAAGACGCGAGTCATTAGGGTCCGAGCCTTGTCGGTTGCCCGTGGTGAATCAAGAGCTATCTACGTTTTTATTTTCCGCCGCTTAATCATTAGTTATATTTTCGGTCTTGCCTGCGTGGCTTAATAATGTAAGTTGGTCATAAGATCATACCTTTAGTTATATCAATGAATGAACTATTATTCTATTATCGCTGAGTATGATGTGATATGTACCAATGTTGAGTCGTGTGCACTAGCGCTGATCCCGGGAATAGTGCGGTAAACACGGTGGGTTCAATCGCGATTCGGTCCTACATGTGGTTTCATCTTGGGATCAATCGGCTTAGACTCAATCACCTTGAAGCCGATTAAGATCAAAGTAACAGGTAAGTCCAACTAGCCGATTAAGGCTAATCAGAGGATAAAGGCGATCGATTCAAGAAGGCGATGCGCAACAAAATCGTAATAAATCAAACTCGGGCGAATTTGAAGAAGATCAACAATCGGCGATGCGCAACTTTATTGATCAAGATCAATTATAAGAAGACTAAATTACGTAAACTACTCCTAGTCGATTTAAAAGTAGATGAAAAGTAGAAGTGAATTGGTTGATTGGCTGGGCGCTTTTCTCGATTACCTCTAGACCTCTTTTATAGCCATTGGCCGATAGAGTCCTCGGCACAACATGTTAGGAATAGAATCAGATCGCCTCTATTTGGAGGGTGCTTTCTTAACAACCTGCTTTGTTTCCAAATATCTTGATCCGTTATCCAATCGTATCTTGTTGATCTTGGACTGCCGATTTTGACCCTATCTGCCAAATTTTGATGCAAACAGATACCAACTACTAGTTCCAAAGAAAGATGCGCAGCGTTGCAGTAGAAATTCGAGTTCGACTTACTTGCTAAGTAAATCCTAAATAAATGAGCACTTTTATGATATATAATATTAAATATTAGTCATCTATTCTATTTGATTTAATAAATCGGATTAGTTAGGATTTAGTTATACTTTCGCTAGTATATTTTTTTTATATTTTTGTGTAAAATTCAGAACTGCTTTGTAAGCCGTATAGGACAGACCACTCGATGTGTTATTACGAGGCCACAACGTCGTCACAAATCAGGCGAAAGGGCGCCAGCCATGATGTGGTTACAATCCAGGAGGGTACCGACAAAAAGATAGAAGCTGCGGTGTCGACAGGACCGGACTGGCGACGACGGTGGAAAAAGGAGAACAACGATAACGAGTAACACAAGAAATGACGATAGAGGCAGAAAATTAAGATCAACGATAACGATTAACGAGTAACGTAGCAAAGGTCAAAAGTCCATAATACCTTTAAAAAATATACGGCTAGATTTGATTTCTACTATCTCTATTTACTATTTATGTTACCGACTATAAAATAGCTGAAATAAATAGACGCGAAGGGAGGCGGTACTTCAAGTGCGTGTACGCGAGGACAAGGAGTTCTACCGGCTCGTCGGCGGCGCGGAGCACGAGCCCTTCAGGGCGGACACCAACGTTGTGCGCCACGTCGAGGAGCCGGGCAACGAGATTTTCATGGAGATGTTCGCGTTCCGCTCGCTGGCGCTGCGGTCGAGGATGCGCTTCGACGACCACCCGGACGGGGGGTCTCGAAATGATCAATACTGTTCTTGGACCGCGACGACGACGCCGCCGTCTTCGGGAGCTGCTGAATGATGACAGCATCACGATAAACCACAGACAATGAAACACCGTCCGAAAGTACCCCGAAGGCTACACATTAGAGTAACCGATGAAGCGTAAACGCTTGTGTTAGCGTCAGATTTGGCAAGACATGATCAATTTGTCAAGCTAAAAGAGAGAAAAAAAGATATTTTCTAACCGATATTGGTTAAAAAAGAAAAAGTTAAGTTAAAGATAGAATTACAACCGATATTGATTCAAAGATAGAATTTTAGCCATACAAAAGTCGATACAGATCACGGTTGGCAACGCATTGAAGAAAGATACAATCGGCCTATACATTATAAAAGAAGATCGAGGATAAGCAAAAAAGACACAATCAAATCAATCAAATAACTCGCATATGTTTTTATCTACTTTTTTCTGTCAATTAGGAGTAGCCTTTTAATTTATATCTCTTATAATTCGTCGGTGATCAATAAAGTTGCACATCGCTGATTGTTGATCTTCTCCTATTACACCAGGTTTAGTTTTGTCCGATCATGTTGCGCATCGTCTTTTTCAGAGAAGTCTACCTTTATCAACCATCTAATCAGCCTTAACAGGTTGTTTCGACTTATTGTTACCTTTGATTTAACCGGCTTTGCGTAGCTGTTTAGATCCTTACCGATTATCACCTTAGATCGGCTTTGAGCGTATTTTTATATATCTTGCCGATTGCAGGATCAAATCGGTTGGCTCGTCTCGAACCTCTTGAACCCGGTGTTCGCGTGTGTTTGAGCCGATCAATCATTCGTCATATTTTTCGGCGCCACACACTTTTATGACGCCCAGTGGAACATGATGTCTTCTGCTGGAAAGTCAATCCCGTCGTCCGATCTCAACACCGAAGCTATAATCATCTCAACATTAGACAATTTGACACTTGAACAACGCAAAAAAATCGAGAATCGAAAGGCCACGCTCGAAGAGATGATGCTAAGCTACTATCAGAAAACTCAACGCGTTGTCACTCAAAAAACCGCATTGCCGATGGTCAATCCCCTCGACGACGCAGGGATTACCGATACATTTGTAAGTCGATACATGCATGCACAAGCTGAATTATCTGCCATGATTAATCAATCTGTGCACTATACTTTGATTAACCAATCATCGGCTCTAGTTACAATTCTTAAGCCGATGATAGCCAACAGTGTTAAAACTATAGTCCAAAAATTGGCATCGACCGGAAGTCTGCTCGATCCAATACAAACCATGTCGAATTACCCGGTCTATTCGGTAGCACCAAACATACAGAACACGGTGTTAATGGCCGATCCTAAGCCATCGGTTACGACTCCATCTCTTACTATGATGCCAATCTAGACGATCATAATACTACCACAAGATACTCGTATAAGTGGGGTTGTGCATTATCAAGCATATACTGATGCTGCTAAGTTGGATACACCAACCAACTTATCACCCTTGGCGTCGTTTTACGCTTTTTTCCAAACGGTCCCACAACCGATTGAATCTTCTAGGCACCCACAGTGCCCTGAGCTGATTCCATAGAGGAATATGGCTCCATACATGGTTGTAACGTACTCGAAGCCCTTCGTTCCAGTATTAGAGCCGATTACTAGGAAAAACAACATTGGCTATGAGCAACCTCATTAGTTCCCATCGGATCAAGCGACCTATCAACGTGAGCTTACGCTCGGGGGCAGAGTGGTGCCAATTACGAGCGTAATTGGCAAATTCCTAACACTGTATCAGCCAATACAGTGAATTGGGCTAATCAGATATCCGTCATATTACGAAATCAATTCGGCATACAGCCTAAAGGGAAGGTTACAGGCTATCGGAAGCCGTACTCTGATTATATTGATTGAATGCCTTATTTTAATAACTTCAAAGTTCCTGATTTTGCAAAATTCTAAAGGGATGACTCTGTCACCACTTTAGAGAACGTCGCACGTTTTATCGTGTAATGCGGTGAAGCTACTCAATTCGATGGGTTAAAGATTAGGTTATTCCCGCTATCTTTGTCAAAAGCTGCTTTTACATGGTTCACAAGCTTACCACAAAATTCGGTCTATTTTTGGACCAATTTAGAAAGTCGATTTCATGAGTATTTTTTCTCTGAAAGTTTGGAACTTAGAATTTCTGACTTGAGTTCTGTTCGCCAGAAATTTAGGGGATCGGTTAAAGATTATATTAAGAGGTTTACAGAAGTAAGAAATCGATATTTTAGTGTTGCTTTGCCTGATAATCAGTTAGCCGATTCAGACTTCCAAGAGTTAATTCCCTAACTGAAGGAAAAAATCGGTGGCAGGAGTTTACCGATTTAAGTCACCTGTTGCATAGGGTGTCGGCTCAAGAAAGCCGTTTTACCGATAACAAAGGCTTTATGGATAAATTCAAGAATAATAACAATAACAAGGATAAAGATAAAGCTAAAGTTAACCTTATCGAGTACGGTTCAAGTGATTCATCTGAAGAAGACGAGGCTGAAATAAATATAGCCGAATAGGTTAAGGAGTCTAAAAAGTCCCTAATCTGTTTCTGGCTTAAGCCGATTAAAAATAAATCAGAAATAAAATATGCTTTTGATGTTTCTAAATGTGATCGTATTTTTGATCTATTGCTATAGGAAAAGATACTACGGTTACTTGAAGGACACATTATACCGTCAATTAACGAAATTAAAAAGCAAAGGTATTACAAATGAAATCATTCTTTTTCTCATAATACTAATGATTGCAATATTTTCCAACAGCGGCTACAATCAGCTATAGAAGATGGCTGACTCAAGTTTGCAGAAGAGCCGACGATACAGTTGGATGCCAATCCTTTTCCAATCAATATGGTCAATGTTCTGAAAAAGGAAAAGAGCCAATGCAAGATATGGGGTCAAAAGTTGCACATCATATCGATGTTCAGTCGAGCTCTAACAGAAAGGAGACCCTAAAGATCACGATCAGCTCACTAAAAATTGAAATCGACCGTGAATAGAGGAATTCAAGGACCATCAAGCTAAAGGGAGGCTTGCATATCGGCAAGTGGTATAAAGCCGAGAGAACATCGCCACCACAAAAGCCGATTCACAAACCGAAGCCAACTTTTTCCCAGCTATTAGAAAGTATGAGAGAAGAAGTGTCGATGTTTCGAGCAACGGCGAGAGAATTTTTTAGTCAAGGGACCGCGCGTTCCCTATCCTTGAATAGTTAGACTCAAGAAGCCCAAGATGTATACTGGTTCGGGCCGAATGTCCCTACTCCAGTCCGTGTGGTGGTGCTATATTGCTTCGGATACATGATGATCAGACGGACATGCTTTAGAGCTAAGGATTCAAACCCGTGGGAGCAAGAACAGCTTGCCCGTAAGAACTGAGAAAGGGGGTCTCTCTCTTTTCTCTCAGAGGACCCTGCCTCCCTTTATACAGGCGGAGGGGGCAGGTTACAAGGGGAGTTGGGAGAAGAAAGGATGAGGTGTCCTAGGCTAGGAGTCCTGGTCCCTGGTCTTGGCGATTTTGATCGGCGCCCACTTACCCCACGCCGGTCGGTGGACTCATCGAGTGGCGCAGCTTTTCCATATCATCGGAAATGACGACCTACCCTCTTGTACGTCCGCTGATGCCGACGCCAATGCCCGCCCGGTTGCCGCCGGAGGGAGCGATCCTTACATCGCGCATGACCGGATGATGAGACCGAGTTTTGACTTTGGAAACCTCTCGCCATTTGAAGGAGCCACCGCCGCGCAGCCTTTTCCGAGCCGTCGGTTCAGGCGTGTGGCCAACGCCCGCGGCGCTTAGCACTCGCCCTTGGTCGAGCCAGGGGAGTCCGACTGCGGCGGGCCTGACGCCTCGTTGGTTTGGTCGGGACGAGTGTCCTTCGTGGGTCAGTGGGGCCTTTGGCCGAGCTGTGCTTGGGGAAGCCTGCTCATTACCCGGTCCCTGGGGTACCCATGGTATGAGTACTGCCAAGAGCCCCGAGCCCCGAGCAAGTTCGCCGACACGGTCTTGGTTTGGCTTGGTCGGTTAAACCCGACCGAGTGCGGCGATCGGACTTGGTCGGCCGATCCGACTGACCTGGTCGGCCGGGTTCGACTGACTCGGTCGGTCGGTTCCGGCCGGGTGCGCTCGAGCGCATCTGGTAGCTGGAGCCCTCGGGTGGGTCGAAGAGCCGGTCGGGGAGGTATCTCTGCCGGCAAAGGCCTTTAATTACTTCGTTGCACGCGTCGTGCATGGTTTGACAACCCTTGACCATACGCCTTCTTGGCCGCCCGAACCGTGAGGGCCGCTTCATCTTCCCGCTCAGATTTATTCGGGACCGCTTGGCTTCCTCTTCTGGGTATATAAGGATATCACCTCCTGTTTGAATGATTATCCCCAGCCCAGAACCTTTCCTCGCAACCTTCGATGGCTTTGCCACTGATCTTTGAATTTGATGCTCCACCGGAGCCCGAGGAGGAGGAGGACCCTCTAGCCGCGCTTTGGGATGAGTACGACCAAGCGCTGGCCGAACTTGCGGAAGAGGAGGCCGTGGCCCGCGATAGCTCCGTCGTCGACGCGCTGCTCGAGGTAGTTCCAAAGCTTTTCGAGGCGACGAGCACCCTTGTTGAAGCAGTAGGGCGCGTGCGCCGGGCGTAGACGTTAGGTTCTTACAAATATTATGTAACGTTCGAACAGGGGGTTTATAATAAAATTTCTTTCCCTTTTGATCGCGGCATCTGTCTGTGTGATGAGTTCGTTTAGGCACTTTTCCCAACTAACCCAAATTTCCGAGGGTTGGCAATGGTAAGGGTCGCTTTCACAAGTACGGACACTTAGATGCCTTACGCGTTGCTTCGGTCGGCGCGGATGCTCAGATGCCTCTCGGGTGGTTCCGGTGTTCGAGTGCATGTCGTAGCAAGACGTGGCCTTGGTCGGGCGGACGCCCAGATGCCTCTCTGGAGGTTCCGGTGTCCGAGTGCCAGTTTTACGTCGTAGCTGGACGTGGCCTTGGTCGGCGCAGACGCCCAGATGCCTCTCGGGAGGTTCCGGTGTCCGAGTGCCAGTTTTACATCGTAGCTGGACGTGGCCTTGGTCGACGTGGACGCCCAGATGCCTCTCGGGAGGTTCCGGTGTCCGAGTGCCAGTTTTACATCGTAGCTGGACGTGGCCTTGGTCGGCGCGGAGCCCAGTTGCCTCTCGGGAGATTCCGGTGTCCGAGTGCAGTTTTAGGTCGTAGCTGGACGGAGGGCGTCCATCCCAAGTCCTCATCTAGTGAGGGTACCTTTGAGAGGAGTGGCCACTGTTAGTCCCACGTGTACGCCCCATCTGCAGGTGTGGGACCTGGAGGGGGTGAGCGGACGCGCGTTTACCCGTGTTGGTTTGAACGTCGTGCTCGTGTGAGCTAATAACGGGTGATCCGAGTGGGACCTGGAGATCCCTCCCAAGGGGGACCTTTCCAAGCGGACGATCCCGGCGAGGGTGTCCAGCCCGCTGGGGGCAACCCATGAGAAACCTTTCTTTACTCGATCCCGTATCGGATTCCGGGCCGTCCGTCGACCCAGAGCACAGTTGGCTGTTACCCATCGATGGATTCCGCGGGAGAGCGTGAAGTATGGTCTCGGACACGAGTTAAGACGATTGGGTCGTTAGCTGAGGCCCAATTGCTCAATTTTCTGCTGGGGGTCGTTAACAGGTACGAAAGGCCCACTGGGGGCTCGCCTTGTCCTCTCCCCTTGCTCAATTTTCTGCTGGGGCGGCTCTGAACCCACTTGGTGGATCAGGCCTTTGGAACCCGCGGCGTTAGACTGGGCCCCGGGCGCGAGCTATCGAGCTCTTTTGCCACTGGGCCGCTGCGGCCGGGCCTTTCAGACTGTTACGGCACCAACCGACCCGCCCGATGGCGAACCCGAGAGGTCGGGGCGTTGCCGACACGGTGTCTTTCGCCTCCCACCGCCTTGCCAAGTTTAAATGCATAGAGGAGGAATTTGGAAATCATTGCTTACCGCATGCAACAAAGGAGGGATGGATGCGCGACGCCCACCCGAGGTCGTGGTTCTGTTCGGCCGGTGCCGCCGGGCTTAGCGTCGCTCGGCTCCTATAAACTCGGCGTGGGGACGCTGGGCAGGCGCTTGCCTTCGCTTTTCCCCGCCTTCCTGCCTTCGCCTGAGATAAGAGAAAAACAGAGCAAAGGAGCCGGAGAAGAGAGCTCCCCTCCTTCCTCTTTTCTCACCTCTTCGCTGTTCTTTTTTCGGCAATGTCTTGGCCAGAGTGCTCCGCTCAACCCAGTCGCGCGCTCTTCCTTCTTCTTCCTCCTCCTCTCCTCCTTTCGCCTCTTACGGGCGGATTCGTACTGCGCGTATTCCGCGCGGACCACAGCCCTCAATTCCTTCTCACCCGGCAGCCATGCCCGGGAGACCATCCCGGAGAGCTACTTAGCAACCGAAAAGATTTCCTGTAGCTAACCGTAGATGCTAACTCGTATGCCGTTGCCTAGGTTCATCGGAGCCTGTGAAAAAAGGGAATAATGCTTTCTGAACCAGAGCAAATAGGCCGCCTTCAAAGAGGGACCTTTATCAATGGCTTTCTTTGGACCATTTATGAATTATGTATGTGAAAAGGATAATGCTGAAAGAGGTGTTTTCACTGCATCCACCGAAAACACGGCGCCGCAGGGGCGTAGGCCATAGCGCTTGGGTTGAGAGGGTTACCGCTTAGGGGAACCCAATGGCCGGTCGGGTCACCGACCCGTGTGAGTGTGCGAGTGTGACAACTGGTAGCCTCCGAGCGGACTCGGAGGAAGGGCAAAAAGGTGCGAGGGATAAGAAAGAGTTTTAGGGATAGAATCGCCTTAACTTTTCTATGATCCACGTGTTGGAGACGATGTTGCCATCTGCATCCTTAAGTCGAAAGGTACCGGGTCGGAGGACTTCCACCACGGTGAAGGGGCCTTCCCATGGGGGGAGAGCTTGTGGCTGTCTTTGTTGGACTGAATCTGGCGCAGAACCAGGTCGCCCACGTTGAAAGACTGGCCACGGATCTGACGACTGTGGTAGTGTCGCAGTGTTTGCTGGTACTTGGCCGATCGCAGAATGGCCACGTCACGCGCCTCGTCGACCTGGTCGATGGCGTCTTGTTGTGAGTCGAGCCCCCGTGCCTCGTTAAAGGCTTGTAGTCTCGGAACGCCGTACTCAATATCGGTTGGCAAGATAGCTTCGGCACCGAACACCATGAAGAATGGCGTAAACACGGTTGTCCGGGTCGGTGTGGTCCCCAGGCTCCAGAGGACGGAGGGTAACTCGGCCACCCATCGTCCTGTGAATTTCTTCAGTCGACTGAAGATTCGTGGCTTGAGCCCTTGGAGGATCATGCCGTTTGCCCGCTCGACCTGGCCGTTGGTCCGCGGATGGGCCACGGCTGCCCGATCGACGCGGATGTTTAAGTCGTCACAGAATTTGAGGAATTCTTTCCCGTGAATCTGCGGCCCCGTTATCGGTGATGATGGAGTTCGACTCAACCAAAAACGATGTCGCGAAGAATTTGGCCGCCAGCCGGCGTAATGTCGGGCGATCGCCCGGCCTCTATCCACTTGGTGAACTTGTCCACCGCGACGATGAGGTGGGTAAAGCCCCCGGGTGCCTGTTTGAAGGGCCCGACCAGATCGAGTCCTCGGACCACGAATGGCCACGTGATGAGGATCATCTGTAAGGCTTGCGCCGAAAGATGCGTCTGCCGGGCAAAGAATTGGCATCCTTCGCAAGTGCGAACGATTCGCTTCGCGTCGGCCACGGCGGTCGGCCAGTAGAAGCCTTGTCGGAAGGCTTTGCCTACGAGGGACCATGGTACGGTGTGGTGACCACAGACACCACCTTGGATATCGAGCAGCAGCTGCCTCCCTTGGTCGGCCAGAACGCATTTCTGGAGGACTCCAGAGGGACTCCTCTGGTAGAGGTCTCCTCCGACCAGGACGAAAGATTTCGCCCGTCGAGCCAGGCGCCGGGCCTCGGTCGAGTCGGCGGGGAGCGATCCGTCGATCAACCGGTCGATGAAGGGCTTTCTCCAGTCGAAATCGGTCATCAGCACATCGTGGCCCGACCCGGACAGTCCCACGTCCGACCGCTCGGTGGTCGGAGCGGTCGCGTCCAACAGGTCGTCGCCCGCTCGGTTGCCGAGTCCAGTCGGATGGAAGGTTTATGAAGATTGCAAACAAAGATCCCAGGCGGGACCGGTCCTCTACTAGAGGCAAGATTGGACAGGTAATCGGCCTCACCGTTGTAGCGTCTGTAGCTATGGTGAAGTTCGAAACCCTTGAATCTTTCTTCGAGCTTGCGCACTTCCCGACAGTATGCATCTATGCGGACGTCTCGGGGCTCCGCGGCCTTCATAACTTGGTCGACGACAAGCTTGGAGTCCCCATGCACATAGAGTCATCGCGCGCTGAGGTCGGCAGCGATCCGGAGACCGTTGACTAGGGCCTCATACTCGGCGACGTTGTTGGTTGCATCGAAGAGCAATCGGATGGCGTACTGAAGCTTGTTCCCGAGCGGGGAAACAATGACGACTCCTGCACCCACGCCACTCTTGGTATAGGACCCATCGATGTACACCGCCCAAGACGGGGTCTTCGAGCCCGGTGGTGCTTAAGCCGTCCACTGGCGACGGTCGCCAAGGCTGTTATTTGATCGCCGCTCGGGAACGATGATATGTCATGGCTGCTGAGTTCGAGTGCCCACTTGGCTATTCTTCCTGAGGCGTCGCGGTTGTGGACAATTTCGCCGTGCGGTGATGAGGTCACCACAGAGACGGGGTGCTGGTCGAAGTAATGGACCAACTTCCTCTTCTTGTTGGGCACCGCATAGAGCAGCCAGACTGTGGTACCGAGCTTTGGACTCGAGAGTACTTCACCGATAAAGTAGATTGGTCGTTGTACCTAGCACATGGCCTTCTTTCGCTGCTCCAAGACAAGTGCCGACCGACGACCGGGTTGAAGCGGCGATGTAGAGGAGCAGCGGTTCTCTGGTGCCGGGCGACCAAAGACCGGGTGAGGTCAGAATGTTTTCACGGGTGAGGGCTTCTCGAGCCTCCCGGTCCGGTGAATTGATCGACTTCTTGAGCGGCTTGTAGAGCGACATCCGCGCCGCCGAGGCGAGACACAAAACGGCTTAGGGCCGCAAGGCATCCTGTTAGCTTTTGGACTCCTTTTAGGTTGCCGACTGGGCCCATCTTCATGATCGCCGAGATCTTCTCCCGATTGGCTTCGATGCCACGCTCGGAGACAATGAAACCGAGTAGCTTTCCCTTGGGGACCCCGAAAACAAATTTCCCGGGGTTGAGCTTTACACAAAATCGTCGGAGGTTCGCAAAGGTTTCCTCCAGGTCAGCGACGAGGTCACCGGCCTTCTTAGTCTTAACGACGATGTCGTCGGCGTATGCTTCGACGTTATGGCCTATCTGGTCACTAAAGCACGTTTGCATACATCGCTGGTATGTAGCGCTCGCGTTTTTTAGACCAAATGACATCGTTATGTAACGGAATGAGCCGAACAGAGTGATGAAAGAAGTTGCGAGCTGGTCAGACTCCTTCACCGCTATCTGGTGATAGCCCGAGTAGGCGTCCAAAAAGGATAGGGATTCGCACCTTACAGTGGAGTCGATGACTTGGTCGATGCGGGGCAAAGGGAACGGGTCCTTGGGACATGCCTTGTTCAGGCTCGTGTAGTCAACACATATTCTCCATTGCCCGATTTTCTTTTTTACGAGGACAGGGTTGGCCAGCCACTCGGGGTGGCGTACTTCTTTCACAAACCCTGCGGCCAAAAGTTTGGCGATCTCCTCCCCTATGATCCTGCGCTTCTCCTCGTCGAAGCGGCGCAGGCATTGGGCGACCAGCCCTGAGCCTGGTCGGATGTTCAAGGAGTGCTCGGCAACCTCCCTTGGGATTCCTAGCATGTCGGAGGGCCTCCATACGAAGACGTCTCGGTTGGCGCGGAGGAAGTCGACGAGCGCGCTTTCCTATTTGGCGGGGAGCGCGGCTCCAACCCTCACGGTTTTGGCCGGATCCTCGGGATCGACCGCGACCTCCTTCGTGTCTTCGGCGAACTTTAAGGAACCTGGCCCCGACTTGCCGGAGTCGGGGGCGGACTCGGAGGTTTCCTTCCGGAGGTTCGTGAGTTCGGCTGATGCGATAACCGTCGATGCCACCGCAATCGCCGGCCAGTGTGTAGGCAAGCCGAAGGATGAGGCCACGGTGATTACTCACCGCGCCCCGCATTTTCGGCTTTGAGGGTGTGTAGCCGGGACCGCCATGAACTTGGCGTAGCACGGCCTCCCGTGATGGCATGGTAGGAACTGGGAAAGTCTACAACCTCGAAGGTGAGGGTTTCGGTGCGGAAGTTGTCCGGCCCCCCGAAAGTGACGGGCAGGTCGACCTGCCCGAGCGGGTGAGCCTGTTGACCCGGGATGATGTCGTGGAAGGGCACCTTGCTCGGTTGGAGACTCGAGCGGGGGACCCCCATGGTGTCAAGCGTCTCGACATACAGGATGTTGAGACCGCTACCGTCGTCCATGAGCGCCTTGGTCTGGAGCTTTGTTCCCACGATGGGGTCAACAACCAACGGATATCTCCCTGGCTGCGGAACGTAGTCGGGGTGGTCGGTTCGATCGAAGGTGATCGGAGATTCCGACCACCGAAGGTACGTGGGAATGGAGGGAGTCGCTATGTGGACCTCGCGGAAAGCAAGTTTGAGCTGCCGCTTGTTGGTGTAGCACGCCAGTCCGCCAAAGATCATTAGGCAGCCGTCGGGTTGTGGGAACTCGGGGTTCGCCCCCTTTCCCTCGGCACGTGGTGCCGAGTCCTGCTTCTTCCCCTTGCCCCGCGACGATGTGGGGTGCCGGAGAGGAAGCGCTTCAAGACTTCGTAGTCCCGGTATTTATGCTTGACGGGATACCCATGGTTCGAACATGGGCTCTCCATCAGCTTCTCGAAGTGGTCGGGCGCATGTCGTGTTTGTTGCTTGGCAGGATGGTCGGCAGCTGCGACCAAGTGGCCTTCGCGGCCTTGTTTTCCTTATCGCCGGCTTGCTCGGAACGGCCGGGGGGAGCGGTTTGAGCGCCGGCTCTCGCCGCCTTTCCTTTCAAAGATGGCTCCCACAGCCTCTTCGCCAGAGGCGTGGTTGGTTGCGATGTCCAGGAGCTCCTTGGCGGTCCTGGGCTTGACGCAGCCCAACTTGTGCACCAAGGCTTTGTAGGTGGTACCGTAGATGAATGCCCCGACAACATCGGTGTCAGAAATGTCGGGGAGCTCATTGCATTGTAGGGAGAAACGCCGGATGTAGTCCCGGAGAGTCTCCCGGCCGCTGCTGCACTCTTGAGTCCGTGAATTTTGGGGCGCTTTGTACGTGCCTCGAAGTTTCCGGACGAAGAGGTTCTTCTGTTGGCCCGATTCGAATGGTTCATGGGCAAATACTCGAGCTAGGCTCGAGTTGAGTCCGCAAGGTAGATGGGGAGGTACTGGATAATGAAGAGGTCATCAGTAGCTCCACCCGTCCGGCATGCGACCCGGTAGTCTTCTAGCCAAACGCTGGGGTTTGTCGCCCCTGTGTACTTGGCTATGTTGAGCAGCGCCCGGAACCTGGCAGGGAAGTTCGCGTAGCGGATCGCCCGACAGAAAGCCCGTGGTCCTGGGCCATCAAGGCTCGGGCTACAGTCGTTACACCGACCGCTGTCTACGACCCGTGATCGGGCCGCTTCGTTCATTGCTTTTTTCCGCGCCTCGAGGGTGGCGCGAACGTCGTGGTTGTTGCTGAGGCACTGGCGCACCGGTGCGTGAGGCGAGGCTGCTCGTCTTCTTGCGCGCCGTCTTTGTCGGACTCACTGGTTCCGGCGTGGCACGGCCAGCGGCCAAGGAGGCGCCCGAGTGGTGGGAGCTGGAGCCCTGCATGTGCTGCATGGCATCACGTTCCACCAGTCCCCGGAGGTTCTGGTACGTCGCCTTGGCCTCCAGGTCGTCCGGCTTGGGGATGCCATAGAGCAAGATCGCGCCGCAGCCCACGCTCGCTCGCATGGGGAAGATTGGGAGGCCGCTTGATTCCTCCACCGGTGGTGGTGTACGGCGTCTTGGCGGCAGGCGCGGCGCCCAAAGCGAGTGGGGCTCGGGCCGATCGCCTGTGTCGGCCTTCGAGCCTCCACCACCTTATTGTCGTTGGAGCTCGGCGGCGAAGCTTGGTGCGTTCGGGCGGCCATGCGATATTCCGCTCCGCGCGGCGGCACCGGACGAGAGTTCCCGTACTCGCGGGGGTTGCGGTCGGGTCGACTACGCCCGCCGTGTTGCATTCACGGGAGTGCGGTCCATCCGCAGTGTACTCCGTGTCGGAGCTGGAGTTGTGGCTGGAGGAGTCCTCCAGTAAGTCGTGGAAGGAGGTCGGCACGTAGCCGGTCATTGCCATGAGTTGTGAACCTACGGGGGGCGACGTCGTCGCCCGCTCGAGTCCACTGGTGCCGCTGCCAGGGACGGTGCAGCGCTTGGTGGGCTCCGGCCTTGGGGTCCGCACGGGGGCCTCGAGCCGGAGGTTGCCAAGGTCGCCGGAGATGGAGTCTAGGCTCCTAGCGGATGCCTGGTCTCGAGAGGTGGCGGGAATAAGCACGAGCTCTCCCGCCGAACCGGCGACGAAGTCGAGGGAGTCGAAACTGATGCAGCTCCTCGATGCAGACACACCGTCGTGGGTGAAAGAAGCCATCAAGGAAGCAAATGGGAATCCGGAGATGACGATGAGGACGCGCGAAAGCCCCGTACCTGGCGCGCCAACTGTCGGTGTTTCGAGCACCGGTGAGTGAATTTTTTAGTCAAGGGGCCGCGCGTTCCCTATCCTTGAATGGTTAGACTCAAGAAGCCCAAGATGTATACTGGTTCGGGCCGAATGTCCCTACTCCAGTTCGTGTGGTGGTGCTATATTGCTTCGGATGCAGATGACTGCACGGTATTACAAGCGAGAGCTAAGGATTCAAACCCCTGGGAGCAAGAACAGCTTGTCCGTAAGAACCGAGAAAGGGGGTCTCTCTCTTTTCTCTCAGAGGACCCTGCCTCCCTTTATACAGGCGGAGGGGGCAGGTTACACGGGGAGTTGGGAGAAGAAAGGATGAGGTGTCCTAGGCTAGGAGTCCTGGACCTTGGTCTTGGCGATTTTGATCGGCGTCCACTTACCCCACGCCGGGTCGGTGGACTCATCGAGTGGCACAGTTTTCTGTGTCATCGAGAAATGGCGCAACTACCCTCTTGTACGTCCGTCATATGCTGGCGCCTCAATGCCTGTCTCCGGTGCTGCCTCAGGAGGGAGCACATCCTTACACTGCGCATGACTGGATGATGAGACTGGAGTTTTGACTTTGGCAACCTCCTCGCTACCTTGGGAAGGAGCCACCTGCCCTCGCGCGGTCTTTCCGAGCTATCGTGTCCGTGGGGCAGGTGGCCAACGGCCCGTGGCGGCCCTGCACTAGGCCCTTGGTCGGAGCTTGTGGGGAGTCCGACCTGTGGCGGGGGTCGGACGCCCCCTGGTTAGTTTGGTCGGGGACGAGTGTCCTTCGTGGCCCAGCGGGGGCCTTTGGCCATAGCCGGGCTTGGGGCATCCCGTTTGTCACTCCGGTCCGCCGGGGGTACCCATGGTATGAGTACTTGTCAAGAAGTAATAGGATACATTATCCTGCGCGTCGACCATAAAATATGTATTTTCCCGATAACTTGGAAAAGTCTCACCAACGATGCCATTTTTTGATGTTTTGTTGGGAGAGGGGGTCGACCTTGCCGTCACCATATACTTGTCCGATAGAACATTATCCGCGCCAAGATGACTGGCAACGACGGTCGGCTAAAGATAGAATATCTGAGTCGATGCAGGACCATCATGATGAAGTCCATAGAAGATCGGTGCATGAAAGGATTTCTAGACCGATCCAACTACAAACGCGATTGGAAGAGGGACGTTCTACAACCAAGGTTAATTTGGTAGGAAATATACATGAGCCGATCGAACATAAAGCCAGGTGGTGTCCTCCAGGGCTTAGCCAATCACAACGTAGACGAGTTCAAAGGCTAGAAACCCAGGAGACGAGAGAAACCGAGCAAGAAAAACAAAAAGACGAAGTATTTAATGAACTCCAGCTGATTAAAATCACTAAAAAAGAGTGGAGGAGAAAGGAACTAAGATGAGTTCGATTCAGTCGATGATCTGGATTCAATCAATATGGTTCAATGTCCTGAAAAAAGGAAAAGAGCCAATGCAAGATGTGGGGTTAAAAGTTGCACATCATATCGACGTTCAGTCGAGCTCTAATAGAAAGGAGACCCTAAAGATCACGATCAGCTCACTAAAAATTGAAATCGACCATGAATAGAGGAATTCAAGGACCATCAAGCCAAAGGGAGGCTTGCAGATCGGCAAGTGGTATAAAGCCGAGAGAACATCGCCACCACAAAAGCCGATTCACAGACCGAAGCCAACTTTTTCCCAGCTGTTAGAAAGTATGAGTGAAGAAGTAATAGGATACATTATCCTGCGCGTCGACCATAAAATATGTATTGGCCCGATAACTTGGAAAAGTCTCACCAACGATGCCATTTTTTGATGTTTTGTTGGGAGAGGGGGTCGACCTTGCCGTCACCATATACTTGTCCGATAGAACATTATCCGCGCCAAGATGACTGGCAACGACGGTTGGCTAAAGATAGAATATCTGAGTCGATGCAGGACCATCATGATGAAGTCCGTAGAAGATCGGTGCATGAAAGGATTTCTAGACCGATCTAACTACAAACGCGATTGGAAGAGGGACGTTCTACAGCCAAGGTTAATCTGGTAGGAAATATACGTGAGCCAATCGAACATAAAGCCAGGTGGTGTCCTCCAGGACTTAGCCAATCACAACGTAGATGAGTTCAAAGGCTAGGAACCCAGGAGACGAGAGAAACCGAGCAAGAAAAACAAAAAGATGAAGCATTTAATGAACTCCAGCTGATTAAAATCACTAAAAAAGAGTGGAGGAGAAAGGAACCATTTGAAGATGAGTTCGATTCAGTCGATGATCTGGATTCACCTGTGATTCGAGACGATTTTCACCTCCGATGGACATTAATATGGTGTTCACTCCGCTGGCCAAATTTAAAATAAGTACAATATGGCTAAAAAGATATTTGCTCAGTTGTGCTTGGGGTTCAAGATGAAGTTTTTGAGAAGCCTCAAGACGATCATCGGTATCTAAAGCCATTATATTTAAAATGTCATATAAATGGCAAGCCGATATCAAGGATGCTTGTTGATGGAGGAGCAACAGTTAATCTGATGCCATATACAACTTGCAAAAAGCTGGGTAAGTCCGATGATGATCTTATTAAACACAGGCGATCCCATTAAAGCAAGAGTGGTTATGGTAACAGAGTTAACAGTTGGCAGCAAAACATTACCGACCACTTTTTTCGTAGTTGATGCCAAGGGTAATTATAGGACTCTACTAGGGCGAGTCTGGATTCACGCGAACTACTACCTCCCATCGACCATGCATCAGATGCTCATTCAATGGAACTGGGACGAGGTCGAAGTGGTTCAAGCTGACATATCGGCTCACATCACCATGACCAGTTCAAACGCAAAATGGCAACATGAAAAAGCCGAATGTATATCGGGTAAAGCTCTAGATGATTGTGATTTCATCTGCATCAACAAAATAGGGTTTATTCTGATCAACGTAAGGCCAAGCACGCTTGATCGGACATGTGAGTTTTTATATTGATGGAGTCCAAATCGGCAATAAGAGCTTTGTAGGATAAAATGCGCAGTTATCGCCAGACAACAGATAGCTACGAGGCCATTGAAAATTTTTAAGAAGTCGAGAAGTTAGGCCAAGGTTTCACGTCGACTGATTTGCTAAAGGAAGTCGACATAGGTGATGGTGATAGAAAAAGAATAACTTTTATTAGTTCAAAATTAGCCATAGATTATAAAGAAAAGTTGGTCAAGATATTAACGAATTATAAAGATTACTTTTCTTGGGAGTATCATGAGATGCCTAGTTTAAACCAACAACTTATTGAGCATCGGCTACCTATAAAGCCAGGTTATCGGCTATTTAAACAATCCCCTAAATGATTTAATCCGGCCTTGTATACCATTATAAAAGAGGAAATTGAGCAATTATTGGAGGCTAAGTTTATGAAGCCTTGCCGATATGCTGAATGGGTTTCCAATATCGTCCCTATTATGAAGAAAAATGGCAAACTCAGGGTGTGTGTTGAATTTAGAGATTTAAATAAAACCACGCCAAAGGATGAATACCCAATGCCAATAGCTGATATGCTTATCGATGCTGCATTAGGTAATAAGATATTAGTTTTCATGATGGTTATGTCGGATATATCCAAATATTCATGGTAGAAGCCGATATACCTAAGACAGTTTTTAGGTGCCTTGGTGCCCTATGTTTGTTTGAATGGGCGATAATAACATTCTGCTTGAAAAATGCTGGTGCAACATATCAATGTGCCATGATTTTGATCTTTCATGATTTAATCGGCCATATTGTGGAAATTTACATTGATGATGTTATCTTAAAATCCAAAGAAGATCTGCAGCATCAGGCCGATTTGGAAACAGTGTTCAAAAATACAAAGGCACACGATTTAAAGATGAATCCATACAAGTGTGCTTTTGGTGTGTCAGCTGGGCAATTTTTAGGCTTTATAGTTCATGAAAGAGGAATTGAAGTTAATCAATAAAGTGTCAAAGCATAGCCAAAACTAAGCCACTAGCCTACAAAAAGGACTGACAGAAGCTGATCGGCAAGATTAATTATTTACGGCAATTTATTTCAAATTTGTCTAGTAGTATTAGTTCATGTACCCCACTGTTGAAATTAAAGGATAATCAAGACTTTGTCTGAGGGGTTGATCAGCAGAAAGCTTTCAAGAGCATAAAGGAATATTTGTTTAATCCTCTAGTTTTAGCCACGCCTCAAAAAGGTATACCATTTAAATTATATATATCGGCTGAAGAGGTAACGATTGGAGCCATTTTAGCACAAGAGATTGATGGTCAAGAACGGGTTTTTTCTACTTAAGTCGGCAATTAGTTGATGAAGAAACGAGATACCCTTTTGTAGAAAAGCTCTGCTTGTCACTATATTTTGCTTGCAAAAAATTAAGGCATTATATTTTAGCATCGGCTTGTAAAGTTATTTGTAAAACTGATGTTATAAAATATATGTTTTCAGCTCCAATTTTGTGATGTCGACTTGGTAAATGGGCATATACGCTCATTGAGTTCGACTTAACGTATGAATTGGCTAAAGCTGTTAAGGGTCTGGTGATTGTCGATTTTATAACAGGTCACGAAACTAATATTAATACCTGTCTAATATCTGTTGCACCTTGGCAAATTTTTTTTGATGGGTCGGTATGTCGAGGGGGTGATGGTATCGGGATGGTTTTGATATTGCCAAAAGGACATAGTTTTGAGTTTGCATTCAGGTTGAATTGCAGGTGTTCCAATAATCAAACCGAATATGAAGCATTGCTTAAAGGCCTACAGCTACTCGACAACATCGGAGTTGATTCTGTTGAGGTTGATGGCGATTCTCTGTTGGTGGTTCAGAAGATCAAAGGAGAATATAACTGCTATGATGAAATTTTGATCAAATACCTGGAGCAGTGTCTCGATAATCGGCTCATTCACTTTTTTTTCAATTTGTCATATTCCTCGTGAGTTAAATGATAAGGCTTACTTGCTAGCACAGTAATCATTGGGTTATAAAGTTTTTGACCGATTAGAGGAATTCGAGTTGATAGAAAAAATAATCATGTGCATTAGCACTAATGATTGGAGAACAAAAATAGTAGAGTATTTGACCGGTCCTTCAAAGCCTGCAGATTGGAGAATCAAGCAACATGCCATAAAATATGTCCTCTTTGATAATGTACTTTATTATCGGACTTTAGAGGGTTTGTTACTGAGATGTCTTGAAGCCGAAGAAGCTAAAGTGGCCATGGGAGAAGTGCATGCAGGTATTTGTGGAACCCATCAATCGGCTCATAAAATGAAATGGCTGTTAAGGCGTACTAGGTATTTTTGGCTGATTATTTCAAATATTACAAGAGATGCTAGACTTGTCAGAAATTTGTAACATACAATTGGCTCCAGCATCGGCTTTGCATCCAATTATCAAGCCATGGCCATTTAGAGGATGGGAGATAGATGTAATCGAACAAATATTTCCTGTATCAAGCAAAGGCCATAAATTCATATTGGTCGTGATCGATTATTTTTCTAAATGGTTTGAGGCAATCTCGCTTAAAAAGGTTACAAGTATTGAAGCTATTGAATTTGTTATGAAACATATTATCCATCGATTTGAAATTCCACAAACTATTACGACCGATCAGGGTACTGTGTCTATGTCCGATGAGTTTGATAGTTTTGCTAGGAACTTGGTTATAAATTGTTAAATTCATCACCCTATTATGTTCATGCTAATGGTCAAGCCGAGTCGTCAAATAAATGTTGATTAAGCTCATCAAGAGGAAAATTGAAGAGAAACCTAGGAACTAGTATGTGACGTTCTCGCAGTCATTATGAGCCTATCGATTGCGTGCCATGGTGCAATAAAATTATCGCCTTACCAATTGGTATATGGACAAGGAGTTGTGCTGCCCTTGAAAATCAGAATTGACTCGGTAAGAATAGCTTGACAAAATGGTTTGTCGACTCAAGATTATAAGGATTTAATGACCAACATTTAACGACTTGGTAGAATTGTGTTTACACACGCTGGATCGGCTTAACAAGAATAAGGCAAGAGTTGCAACGGTTTATAATAAAAAGGTGATGCCTAAGTCTTTTTGTGAAGCCGATTTGGTTTGGAAAACTATATTGCCTGTCAGCTCTAATGATAACCGGTTTGACAAATGGTCTCTGACATGGGAAGGATCTTATAGAATTCATCAGCTTGTGGATGGAAATTCTTATGTTTTGAAGACGTTGGAAGGAGTGGTATTTTCTAAGATGATTAATGGTAAGTACTTGAGAAAATATCACCCAAGTATTTGGGTTGGGGCCTAATCGGCTAAGGGTGGCTAGCGATTGTGAAAAGCCAAATTAACTCAATGTGGTTCATTCTGGCTATGTACTATAGTAAAAATGAGCAAAAACCGATTATAGACATCACACTTTGGCAGATAAGGTTAGGAAAAACTTAAATAATAATCGGTTAAGCAGCCAATTATGAGTATCTTACAAGGCATTAAAACATTGTTTTTGAAGACAACGCGTTATAAACATTCATCATGCTTGGCTGATTATATAAAATGTAGTGAAAGCCGATAAATCTGCCTCCGGTGTATTAAATATCTTGAACAAGTCCAAACAGGGCAACTATCGCATTGGCAATGGTGCCTTGAATGTTGTCCAAAATCTCTTGATCAAAATCATCACTTCCAGGCACTTGGACTACTTTAGCCGACTGTTTTTTGACTGCAGCCAATGACGAGGCGATGAAAGTCTTTTGGATCTTGAGAGTTGATGCTCCATCTATCAGTTGTTTTTGGGCCTTCGCGAGCTCGGTGTTCATCTTAATTAGCTCCTCCCCAAAAGACATTTTGGCCGATTCCAAATTGACATAGGATTGTTTAATGTCCTTCAGCTCCTTCACTTCATCGTATTTTGCTTTTAACGTTTTTGTGTCGGCCACCAACCTATCCAGGAGCTTCTTGTCTTCCCTTTGAGCCAATCGGAGTTGCATCCTAGACTCAACAGCTTTTACTACTTTCTTATCATCTAGAAAGCTGACATCCATCAAAGCTGCAGTAGCGTCCTCTGGTAGCTCGGTCTTGACTGCGTTCATAGCATCACGTATCGGCTGGGAGTTTCTAGCAGTGAAGCAGATGTACTATGGAGCAGTTTGAATAGATGCCTCAGTTTTTCCATTGTGTCCGGGGCTGATGCAATCGTAGCTGATGCATCCTTTGATGCGGCGATGATATTCTGAATTGTCTCTGGGAAGGATTCGGTGCCGATTTTTGGTTCGTCTAAATCCGACAAGTCAAAGCCCAGCATACTTGTCGTGAATTCGACTGGTTTGTTGCACAACTACGCAGTGGTGATAGCCTGCGACATCGACTGTGATTGAGGAGGAGGCAAGTCTGCTTATGCTAGAGGATTAGGTAAAATATCAGCCATAGATGCCGGTGTAGAAAAAGGCTGCAGGAGAATTAAAAAAAAAGTTGAGCCGATTTATTCAGTTAGTCGAATGAATTAAATTGGTCTAGAAGGCAATTTACCTGGCCCGTACCCTATGCACGTGGAGAACTCACACTTGACTGTTCTTGAGGTTTGCTACCTCTGCTGGCCAACACCTTTTTATTTTGCTGGACACATTTTTCTCTGTTAAAGAATCACGCAATGGAGTTTGTTAACATGAAAAGCAGTAGGAGTATAAAATAAAGCCAATGAATAATTATCGGGTTGTTGTTTTTCCACATCCGATAAAGTAGGCTTTTGAATGCCCAGAGAGGTTGATGAATAGCCGGCAACGCCTACTCCGACGCTTGGGCAAGGACGTTTGTTTGATGGGCCAGGGCCCAATGGATCACTCGCAACTTTCTTGCCCGTCTGCTTGACCTAACAAATAAAAGGGAAAAGCCGATCAGTGAAGTTCAACAAATATTTGAAAGATGCTAAAAGAGGTACCTACCTTAGCCGATACATCCCCCGTTTGGTTGACACAACTTGAGTTAGTATAGCCTGAACTAGCACTGCTCCTAGAGCTACTATTGCGATCAGAATTAGTAGGCTTTTTAGCTCGGACGCAAGACCTGGAAAGAAGTCAGATACAATGGCTAATATCGTCCATTCTTATGGGTATAAGGCTGCATGAATAGCTGACCACCATGTAATGAATTTACCAACCGATTGAGTTTGCAGCATGAAATGAGATAAGTTCTGAATTTGAAGATCATCGGCTATATGAAGGACAATTTTAGCTGTAAAAGCCTGACGTTCCCGATCTCTTGGCCTAAGCCAATCAAAAGGCTTGAAGCTTGGTGGCACTTATGCAAACCCCAATTGTCTTGCTTAAACTGAAGGATGATAGAATTCATAAGATGGTTGGAATGTTCGGCCCTTGGGGTGCAAGCCGACAGACAAAATACTTGGTGAAGTGAAGATCTTGAATAATTCGAGTGTCTCCTCGGGCATATCATTGCTATTGGCTGTTAGGTGTAAAAAGGAAGGCCAAGGAAAAGCGTCGTCTGCTCTGTAGCTAAATAAATCACGCTAACAGAAATCATCTCGGTCAAGCTGAAAGAAGAACGCTAGGTGCTTTCTTGCTTCAATAGACTTGATTTTTGTTTCGCTTCCAGAACACAGAATATACCTTTCACCGAATGATCGGTTGTTCCTGTACTCGATTTCCTGAGACTCTGGAGTATCTTCACGCTGAAACGGGATACTGATGGCTTCGTTAATCTCAAACGATCAACTAAACATGCTATAAAGCTAGACTTGGATAAACCAGAGGGGTACGCCCACATTACCTACAACGTACTGGCCCAAACCAGTGAATAGCCAACAGCGGATGATGTGCATCATTTGGTATACTGCTCCTAAGAAAAGTTTTCCTAGGGCTAGCTGACGACCCTCCACAAGTTGTTCGGCTATAATCTGATAACTTTGAGTTGGGCCCAAGGCAGCGCGACAGAAGATGTATCGGTCGAGCCACATATACAAGAAGGCAATATGCTCTTTGTCCAACACTAGCCCAATTCCTTTGTTATACTCTACATATTTGCTCCAGCCTTTGCCTTTGTTAAGACTAGCATATACTGTGGCTTGGCCCTAAAAGCCGATATCTGATCATGATCGGGTCTAAGGCAACAAATATATGTCACGTCCAAAAGTGTCGGGTCGATGGGACATGTTCTGAACATAAATGCATTCAAAGAGTCCGACCAGAAATAGCAGACCATGGCTACAAAGGACTCGTTGGCCTCTGGATCGGCTAGGGAAAGGGGGAGACACTCTACAATACCTATCTTCTCCCATTGAGAATTTTTTTGTGCGGCTATCCAATTGAACCAGTCTCTTCAGCCCTTTAATACCGTCGGCCATGCTCTAAAGCTTTTACCCTATCCTTGGATATTGTATTCACGAGCATGGGAATGTCCTTTTCTATTATAGCTGACGGATCTGGATCACCTACAGGTAATATCTATCCTCACAATCGGGTATAGGAATAAATTCCCTATTTTGGATCCATTGTTTTTCGACTAACGGGATGGAGTGATGGCAGGAGTAGTGTTGAAAGTAGAGGATGAAGCCGATGGCAAGAGAGCTGAGAGCGTGTGTGCATGAAAATAACAGGAGAATGGGCCCCATATTTATAGGGGGTAAAAGGCGAGAAAATTTCCCAAAATGGCGGCTACAATTATGTAAAGATAGTGCGCTTTTAAGGATTGCAGTGCTATTTACGGGGGTGGTTACCAAAGAAGTAGTGAAAATATTGTGAAAATCATGAGTAAGCCGATGGAATTTGAAGCCGATGATGAATTTTTTTGAAAGATAATATATTATCTCACAAAAATAGGGGCATATGTTATCACCAGAATTAGCAAGACATGACCAATTTGTCAGGCTAAGGGGAAAAAATGGATATTTTCTGGCCGATATTGGTTAAAAAAGGAAAAGTTAAGTTAAAGAGAGGGTTATGACCGATATTAATTAAAAAATGGAATTTTATCCACACAAAGGTCGATACGGATCACGGTTGGCAACGTATTGGAGAAGGATAAGATCGGCCTATGCACTATAAAATAAGATCGAGGACAAGCAGAAAAGACACAATCCAATCAATCAAATAACTTGCATCTACTTTTATCTACTTTTTTCTATCAACTGGGACTAGTCTTGTAATTTAGATCTCTTGTAATTCATCATTGATCAATAAAGTTGCGCATCGCCGATTGTTGATCTTCTCCGATTACGCCAGGTTTGGTTTTGTTCGATCTTGTTGCGCATCACCTTTTCAGGAAAGTCTACCTTTATCAACCATTTAATCAGCTCTAACAGATTGTTTAGACTTATCATTACCTTTGATTTAATCGGCTTTGCATAGCTGTTTAGATCCTTGCCGATTATCACATTAGATCGGCTTTGAGTGTATTTTCATGTATCTTGTCGATTGCAGGATCAAATCGGCTGGCACACCTCGAACCTCTTGAACTCGACGTCCGCGTGTGTTTGAGCCGATTAATCCTTCATCATATTTTTCGGCGCCAACAGTTTGTAAACAGATTACACAATGATTTTTAGGTTTACTAGTGATTTGTTCCATCTCTGACATGGATGAACAACCGTTGCAAAACCTTTCTATGGTTAATAGCCGAAGGTACAGCTAGCTTGAGGTTACCTTTGTACTAAAAAAATTAAGAACACCCTCTTAGGATGCTATATGTCATTTTCTTTATTCTGTTTCACCTTTCCCGCTTTCTTCTTCCCTACTCACTTCCTCCATCTCACTTCTTTTCGCTCTAACAAAAAATTTTAAAATTAGAAAAATTTAATTTTGAAAATTTTAAATCAGGATTTTAACTTGAAAAAAGTTCAACACAAAATTCCAGCACGATAAATTTTAAATCAAAAAAAATTTAAATAACAAATATCAAATTAGAAAGTTTCAACTTGAAAAAAATCAAACAGAAAAGACATTTAAATCACAAAATTTCAAATAAGAAAGTTTCAACTTGAAAAATTCACAATTTCTCAAATTAGATAGTTTCAACTTGAAGCATTTCAAACCAAAAAGTTTTTACTCTGAAAACTTTCAATTGTAAATTTTTTTGTTTAAAAACTTTTGATTTAAAAAACTTAGTGTTCGAAAAGTTTCAACTCAAAAGAGTCACGGTTTGAAAAGTTTCAATTCAAATTTGTTTGAAAGTGGTTAAAAAATACTTTTTATTCCAAAACCTGGGAAAATTAAAAAACAAAAACTATTTTGAGTTTGAGGAAAATGGAGCAGAGGAGGAAAGAAGATGAATGGGATTGCGTCAAGTGTCACGACGAAAGAGCATTTGAGGGGAAGGGAAGTGGGGGAGGTAAGGAGGTGCTACCACTTGTCATAACAAAAGGGCGTTATTGGTGCCAAAAATATGACGAAGGATTTGATCGGCTCAAGCACACGTAAACACCAGGTTTATTTTGTTCCGAGGTGTGTCAGCCGATTTGATCCTGCAATCGGTAAGAAAATTATAATCTAACTAGCTATATTAGCCAACTAGGTTTTCTCAACGAAGACATGATCTAAACAGCTATTTAGCCGATTAAATCATAAGTTACTATAAGTCTAAACAGCTTGTTGAAGTTGATTAGATAGTTTTGATAAAGGCAAATTTCCCCCAAAAAAGGCGATGCGCAGCAAGATTAGAGACAAGCGAACCTGGGTAAATTGGCATAATCGAAGATGATCAACAATCGGTGATGCGCAACTTTATTGACCAAGAACAAATTACAAAGTCTAAAAATTGCAAGAGCTACTCCTAGTTGACAGGAAAGTAGATAAAAGGTACATGCGGGTTGTTTTATTGATTGTTGTATTTCTTTTCAGCTCGCCTTCGACTCCTTTTATTGCGTATAGGCCGATCATATCCTTCACCGATCCATCATATGAACCATATGATGGGTTACGGTAGGCTACACTAGTGCAAATTAAAAATTCTACCGATCCCAAGAGGCCATACAAGTAAATGATCATAGATTATAGATCGTTACCACCAGACGTGCTGTGCAGCCGAAGAAGATATCAAGCAGATCGATGTTGCATGTCCTGGTATGGTCGTCGAACAATGCAATTGGTCCGAGCGATAGCCGAGTAGCAAGTTAATCCTTCGGCTTCTGGATCGGTCCAATCAACTCCTTGATTGGTCTAAACAGTCACCCTTAAATAGCACCGTAATAGAGCAGTGGCTCTATCGGTATCCACACATCTAGGGTTGGAACACCGAGCGCTGGGGTGCTAGCAAAGTACGCACGGCAAAGATAGTGGAGAACGACTAGGGTTTCGGTGGTGGTTCAACCCTTGCATACAACTTCTGCCTCAAACCCTAAGGCTACGTCCACTTTTTATAGCCCTCGATGGCGTCCAACCCTTGGGTCCAATTTTAGTCCATATTCAATTCAACCCATTAGAGACAAGACTCGAAAACATCTTTCCAATTGATAATCGATAGTGGTCCCTAGCAGTACATATTGATTCCCAAATTTTTATAAAGCATTGGACGGGCATACTATAGTGTGATAATGTCATGTTCCTTTGACTCATTATATTAGATCGAACTCAAGGCGAGCGTGTCATCCTATGACAGCTCGATCCATTCACTCATACTTTAGTGGATTAATTTATCTAGATTGACTCTCAACCACATTCAGCATGGCTATGCACTTCATCAATCCATCTTCCTTGAGGGGCTCAAAGATATCTCTTCGTTATGTAGGAGGGGTAAATTCCATCTTGATCATTCATGTACCTCAACATGTTTCACGGTAAACTCGAAAACTACCTTTATAACTACCTGGTTAAATAGTAGCGTTTGCCAGCCCCTTAGTAAACTATTACACATCTAGAAAACCAATGACGATCCCATATGTAATGATCATACATACACAATGTATGAGACCAACTGATGACACACATAAGAATATATAACAATTCTCGCATTGTCTCATATAGGTCTATCCAATGCATATTCTCCAACATATATCCACATTATTGATTAGATATCTCTATATCTCTATGACCCATAAAACATGGTCATCAATTAATAAATGTGCTTATCTTTGAAACATAATCGTCCTATATTAGGATAACCGATCAGGGATAACGTGAGTAACATCGATATATGAAAAGAGTTTCACAAACAAGTCATGTACTTGTTGATCAATCTAATCGATATTTATTTAAAGAACAAACAATTATACTGTTCCATATACATAAGACGTGATACAATCATTCTCATGATTGCCTCAAGGGCATATCACCAACACCGTATCGGCCTCCACCTCTTGACATGTACAATTCCAAATTTTACTTAACATTTCCCTTTTTTAACCGATATCGGCCAGAAATATCTAATTTTATCCTTAGCCTGACAAATTAGTGGCATCTTGCCAAATCCTGGTGCTAACATATGCCCCCTATTTTTGGGTTATAACATGTTATCTTTCAAAAATCCTTTTGTCGCCTTATCCATGAGTTATTTTGTTGCCATCTTTGGTAACTGCTCTATTAATCATGCCATATTTTCTTCCAAGCACACTATTTTTACCATAATTGCACCAAAAATCAACCGCTAACCGTCGAGAAAACTTCCTGCCTTTTCACCATTTTTACCCACCTATAAATATGGGGCCCATACCCCTTGTCATTTTCACACGCTCGAGCTCTTGAACCTCCATCATCGGCTTGCTTCTTCATTTTTCTTGTCTTCAATACTTCCAAGTGCCAACACCCTCTTGCATCGGCTTATTCTCATCGGCTTGGCATCCATGTATCCTAATCAGGGACTCATTCCCATTCCTGACAGTAATGACTAATACTACTTAGGTCCAGTAGGGAATCCTGATCCATCAGTGGTAATAGACCATGAAATTCCTCACCTCCTGAGTATAATATAGATGGGTGGAATAAGAGTTTTAGGGTTTGGCCGACATCATTAAAAGGCTAGCGTAATTGTTACAATCGGCTAGTAGTGCAGAAAATGCCTGTGTGGGAGCAAATGGGAATCACTGAATGCCTCCCGTTATCTTTAGTCGACCCTGAAGCCAATGAGCCCTTAGTGGCCTCGGCTTGTTATTTTTGGTTTGACACTTTCAATGCTTTCATGTTTAGGACTGCCCATCAGTCCAACTCTTTTGGATGTAGCTCAGCTTTGCTGCGTAAGGCCAGATGGGGACCAAGTGTCAGCTTTTAGTGCTAAGCCTCAACATAAACTTATTCGCACCAAGGGAGAAGACCGGAACAATTATATCAGCAATAACCAAGGAACCAGCCCAATGTTCGATAAGGAGCATGTAGCTTTTCTAAATCTGTGGCTTGAGTGATTTCTGTTCTATGGAGCATCACTTGGGTCGACACAAGTATATCAAGTTGTAGCAGAGCAACTAGTCAAGGGCCATTGGCTAGCTTTGGGAAAAATATTCCTTAGGGTCATTTACCAGATGATGGGATGGGAGCACATACAGTCGGTAATGTGGGAGGCCCATTATGGTTTATTTAGACTTGGCTCTACTGCATATTCAGCGGACCTTTCCAACTCAACTCAACTCAACCGAGAAGATGCCTTTTCCTCATGAAGAGATACCAGAAGGCCAAGATACCGAATATAAAAATAGCCGATCCTTTGGAGAGATATTTATTCTCTGTTCTGGCAACGAGGCAAAGATTACCCCTATCGGCTCAAGAAAATATTTAGCCTTTTTCCTCTAGCTTGAAAATGAAGACTTCAGCCAGCACGATTTCTTCAGTTACAAGGAGGCCGATGACTATCCATCCATGCTCCTGATTTCTTCATTTATCAGCCAATAACAATAGCATGCTTGAAGATACTCTCAACTTATATAAAATCTTCCTTTCTCCAAGCGTATTCTCTGTCGACTTGCATACCAGAAATCGGACCTATCAGCCGTCTTATGAATTCTATCACTCATCAGTGTATACTAGGCAGATTGAATTTGGGCAAGTCCTCCCAATTTTTCAATTGTTTGATCGGCTGCAACCAAGGGAACATGCTCGTAGTGCCTCTGGGCTACCATTGCCTTACACTTAGTCAATGACCTCCAATTTTAGAACTTGCCACATTTCTTTCTGCATACCTGGAGGGCAGGAAGCTTCACTTCTTGGTAGTTGGCTATCTCTGTGGTTTTATATTTTGCAAAAAGGACTACGTCAGCTGTCATCTCCAAATTCTTTCCAAATCTTCCTAAAGAACCGACAGTAATGACTAACTCTTCTAGCAATAGCTCGAGTTCTAGCAGCAATGATAGTTCTTCGGGCAATACTAACACAAGCCTTGTAGATATTACAAGCAAGGTATCAACTAAAATAGGCCATCCTTCGAAATAACTTAAATACCCTTGAACTTCATTAATCGGTTATTCTTCTTATTTCATAGGCCAAGGCAGTAGGGAAGAGACCCAAGGGTTAGTCATTAGGTGCTGGTCATTTTGCTAAAAAAAAACCTGCCCTACTGTCAGAACAGCCCTCACTGGGTACTCATCGGGCACTCTGGGAGCTCAATCCCATTTCTTGTCCGATTTGGAGAAGCAACAACCCAGCAAGTCTTAATGCATCGGATTTATTTCATATTTTTGCTATTTTTGTTGACTAAGGGTGTGTTTAGTTAGTGGGATGAGGTTGAATAAAATGCATGTACCATTTGGTTCCATTGTTTTGGGTGAATGGAATAGTTCAGCATTTATAGAGAATATTCCTCAAATTTGTATCCCACCATCCAGGATGGGATGGTCTATTCAAACAACCAAACACATGGATGACTTTTTTCTTGAACCATCTCATACATGTACCACTTGGTACAAGCAACCAAACACACCCTAACTCATTTAGCCGATTATTCAATAGAGAAGAAACGCAGCCGACCCAATAAGAAAGTCGTAGCTAGCAAGGGGCAAAAACCCCAAGAATAATTGACCGAGAGCTCACCCCATGTTTCAGGCGTGGGTCAGGTAATATCTCTTTCAAAACCGATTTGAAATGCAATTTCAACCTTACTGAATCGGCTAATGAGTCTTGACATTTCTTGCAACCTTTACTTTCTCCGCCTACTTTCAACCCTGACACTCCGACCGACCTACCTACTGTAGAACCATCCTCCAAGCCGACTGAGTCCATTGCTAGCATATTAAGATTCGATTGATCAAACTTAGAAGATGAGGTAGACCTGGCTGTGGAGAGCTTTCCGAAGGAAATTCAAAAGATTTTGGCCATTTCCAAGGATGCATCAGCTAAGGTGACATCGACACCAGGCATGTAGGAAAGGTTGAATAACTTCTTCAATCTAATTCATACTTCGTCGGCCAACCTTTTGGAAAACACTCAACCCCTTAGTGAGTCATGGCAGCGATACAAGCCGACCTACCCAAAGAAGCTACGGTTGCACTACTGAATGTATGTCACATTGATGAAAGAAAAGAGGTAGTGCAATCGGCTAAGACTAGGCTCGGGCAGCACAGTGTAAGGAACAAAAGCTTCTTGACAAGTTGGTGGCTTACACCAAAGCGCTTAAGGCCCTATACGATGATGAATGCAATCCCTGAAGGCTGCCAAGGAAAGGAAGCTCAAACTTACGTTGGCCAAGAAGTCTCTTGAGGAAGAATTGGCTAAAGTCAAGGATTCCTTGGCTGAGGCACATAATGACATGGAATCTGCCTCGTCAGCTTTAAAAGACCAGAAGGTCGACTTAGGCATAGCCATAGCATTAGTGAGGAAGCAAACGGCTAAAGTTGTTCCCGTCCCTAACACTGAAGAAGAAGATAACAAGATTCTTGAGGACGTGGAACAAACCATCACCAAGGTTGCCGCTGTGCTTTCAGGCCTTGGAGCTAGGTTAAACAATCCTAGACTATGATCGGCTCTCAATGGGAATCTTGTAATTGGCTTGAATTAAAACAATGTCTAAATGTATTGTAAGAATATTTTACAATCGGTTGTTTAACCGATTAGTATTTTTTAACCTTATTTATGCTAAGTGTGATGTTTGTAATTGGCTATAATTTTATTTCCTTGCATCTCAGCCAGAATTAACTACAATGAGTTAATTTGGCTTTCCCGCCCTGATAGTCACCTTTAGCCGATTACGTACCAATCCAAATACTTGGGTGATATTTCTTTAAATATTTACCATTGATTGCCTTAGGAAACACCACTCCTTCTAACATTTCCAAAATATAAGAATTTCCATCCACAAGCCGATGAATCTTATATGGTCCTTCCCAAGTTGGAGACCATTTACCAAATCGATTATCCCTAAAACTGATTAGCAAAATAGTTTTTCAGACGAGATCGGCTTCACAAAATAATTTTGGCATTACCTTTTTATTGTAACCCCTAGCTACTCTTGCCTTATTTTTCTTTAGCCGATCCACCGTATATAAGCGCAACTCTGCCAAGTCATCCAAATTATCGGTGATTAAATATTTATAATCTTGAACCGATAATCCATTTTGCCTAGCTATTCTTATCGACTCGATATTGATCTCTACAGGCAATACAGCTTCTTGTCCGTGCACCAACTTATAAGTTGATAGCTTTGTTGCACCATGATGAGCAATCTGATAGTCCCAAAAAGACTATGATAATGTCACATACCAATTCCTTGGTTTTTCTTCAATCTTCCTTCTAATCAGCTTGATCCACATTTTATTTGATGACTCTGTTTGACCATTGGCATGTTCATAATAAGGCAACAAGTTGAATAGTTTGATCCCTAAACTTTTGGCAAATCCTTGAAATTCATTGGACATAAACATGGTGCCCTGATCAGTCATAATAATTTGAGGGATTTCAATGATCTGCAAGAAAGCCGATAGCTTCCACACTTGTAAGCTTCAACCTATTTAGTAAAATAATCGGTCATAGCCAAAATATATTTATGGCCTTTACTTGGTATAGGAAATATTTGTCCGATTATATCTATTCCCTATCCTCTGAATGGTCAAGGCTTAATAATTGGATGCAAAGCTGATGCTGGAGCTAACTGTATAATGCTAAATTTCTGACAGGTTTGGCATCCTTTATAATATTTTAAGCAATCCTCCAACATTGTCGGCCAAAAATACCTAGTTCACCTTAATAGCCATTTCATCTTATGAGTTGATTGATGTGTTCCACAGATACTTCCATTCACTTCACCCATTGCTACTTTAGCTTCTTCGGCTCCAAGGCATCTTAACAATAAACTCTCTAAAGTCTGATAATTGAGTACATTGAGCAAGACATATTTTAGAGCATGTCTCTTAATTTTTGGATCAGCGAATTTTGAAGGATCGGTCAAATAATCAATTATCCTTGCCCTCCAATCATCTGTAGTGATGCACATAACCATCTTCACTATCAGCTCATACTCTTCTAATCGGCCAAAAACTTTATAGCCCGATGCTTGCTGAGCTAACAAGTTGGCCTTGCCATTCAATTGACGTGGAATATGGCAAATTGAAAAAGAGGTAAACGAGCCGATTATGTTGAGGCACTACTCTAAATATTTGGCCAAATCATCATATCAATTTTATTCTCCCTTAATCTACTGAATCACCATAAACCTCAACAGAATCGACTTCGATATTGTCGAATAACTGTAGTCTTTTTAGCAAAGCCTTGTATTCGACTTGATTATTAGAACACTTAAAATTCACCCTAAATGCAAACTCAAAACTATATCCTTTTGGTGAAATTAAAACTATTTCGATACCATTACTTTCTCAACATACCGATCCATCGAAAAATAATTGTCAAGGATCAGCAGATACTAGATCAGTATTCATATTGGTTTCATGTCTTGTTATAAAATCGGCAATTGCCTGACCTTTGACGGCCTTAGCCTATTCATATGTTAAGTCGAACTGGATGAGCTGTAAGCCCATTTTCCAAGTCGACCTCTCAAAATTAGGGTTGACAGCATATATTTTATAACATCGGTTTTACAAACAACCTTACTAGCCGATGCTAAAATATAATACCTTAACTTGGAGCAAGCAAAATATAATGACAAGCAAAACTTTCTACAAAAGTGTACCTGGTTTTTGCATCGATTAACTGTCGACTTAAGTAGAAAATAACCCACTCTTTGCCATTAATATCTTGTGCCAAAATAGCTCCGATTGTTGCCTCATTCGCCTATATATATAATTTGGATGATATCCCTTTTTGATGCGCAGCTAAAACTAGAGGTTGGACAAATACTCCTTTATGTTTTCAAAAGCCCACTATTGATTGGCTCCCCAAACAAACTCTAGATTTTCTATTAATTTCAATAATAGGGTAAATGAACTAATTCAACCTGACAAATTTGAGATAAAACGTCACAAATAATTAATCTTGCCGGTCAACTTTTGCAAATCCTTTTTGCAAGCTGGAGGCTTAGTATTGGCTATAGCTTTGACCCTTTCTTGATTAACTTGAATTCCTCTTTCATTGATCATAAAGCCTAAAAAATGTCCAGCCGATACACCAAAACACACTTATATGGATTCATCTTCAAGCCATGTACTCTAGCATTCTTGAAAACTGTTTCTAAATCAGCTAGATGCTGGTAATCTTTCTTAGATTTTACCATGACATCGTCAATGTAAATTTCCACAATATGTCCTATTAGGTCATGAAAAATCAAATTCATAGCACGCTGATATGTTGCACCAGTATTTTTCAAGCCGAACGTCATCACCACCCACTCAAACAAACCTAGGGCACCTGAAACTGTCTTAGGGATGTTGGCTTCGGCCATAAATATTTGGTTATAGCCAACGTTGCCATCCAGAAAATTGATGATCTTATTCCCAGATGTAGGGTCAATAAGCATGTCGGCTATAGGCATAAGATATTCATATTTGGGTGTGGCTTTATTTAAATCTCTAAAATCGATAAACACTCTCTGATTACTTGATTTTACAAGTAGCTGATGTTCAACAAGTTGTTGGCTCAAACTAGGCATCTCATGATACTCCTAAGCAAAACAACTTTATAATTTTTTAACAGCTTGACCAACTTTTCTTTGTTCCTAAGCAAAACAACTTTATAATTTTTTAACAGCTTGACCAACTTTTCTTTGTAATCTATTGATAATTTTGAACTAATAAAAGTCATTCTTTTTTATCACCATTACCTATATCGACTTCATCTAGTAAATCAGTCGACGTGAAACCCTAGCCTAATTTCTTGACTTTTGAAAAGTCCTCAATGGCCTCATGCTATCCGTCATTTGCTGATAGCTTCGTATTTTATCTTATAAAGCCTTTATTACTGATTTGGACTCCATCAGTGTAAAATTTCATATGTCCAATCAAATGTGCTAGGCCTTACGTTGATCGGAATGAGCCCGGTCTTATTGATACAAATAAAATCACAATCGTCCAGGGCTTTACCAAATATGCATTCAGCCTCGTCATGTTACCAATCCGTGTTTGAACTAGCCATAGCTATATGAGCTATTTTGACCTTATCCCCATTCCATTGAACGAGCATTTGATGCACGGTCGACGGGATGCAGCAGTTGGTGTGAATCCAATCTCGTCCCAACAAGACGTTGTAATTCCCTTTAGCATCAACCACTAAAAAGGCGGTCAGCAAAGTTTTTTTGCTGACTGTAAGCTCTACCACCATGACCCTCTTTGCCTCTATGGGATCGCTTGTGAAGTCATTTAAAACCATATTAGTTTTAATAAGTTCTTCATCGGACTTACTCAGCTTCTTGCATGTAGTGTAGGGCATCAGGTTGATAGTTGCGCCTCCATCAACCAGAATCTTTGATATCAGCTTGCCATTAATATGAACTTTTAAATACAATAGCTTCAAATGCCGATGATCATCTTGAGGCTTTTTAAAAATCACATTTTGATCTCCTAAGCATAACTGAGAAAAACTCTCTTCAGCCGACGCAGTACTTATTTTGAACTCAGTCGGCAGAGTGAACACCATGTTAATGTCCATCAGAGGTAGAGAATCATCTCGAATCATAGGCGAATCCAAATCATCGGCTGAATCGAATTCATCCTCAACCGGTTCCTTTTTCCTCCACTCCCTTTTAACAACCTTGTTCGACCGAAGTTCATTAAAGGCTTCATCTCTTTCCTTTTCTCGTTCAACCTCTCTCATCTCTTGGGTCCTTAGCTTCTGAAGCTGTCTGCGTGGAGATTAGCTAAGCTCTAGAGGACACCATCTAGGTTTTGGTTCATCTGCTCCCATATCTTTCCTGCTAGATCAACCTTAGCCACAGAACTTGATCCTTCATCCAATCGTTTTTGCTCTTGGATCGGTCTAGAAATCCTTTCATAGATTGATCCCCTATTGACCAGCCCGATGATCCTACATTGGCTCAGATATCCTGTCTTTGGCCGACCGTCGCTGCCAGTCACCTTGACATGGGTAATTTTCCATCGTACAAGTATATTGTGACAACAAAGCTGACCCTCTCGCCCAACAGAATTGCCAAAAAGGGCATCATTGGTGATCTTTTTCAAGGTTATCACGCCAATACATGTTATCTGACCAATGTGCAGGGTAACATGGCCTATTATATCTCCTTTCATATTTTTCTAATAACTGGAAGAAAGTTGGTTTTGGCTTGTGAATCAGCCTTTGTGGTGGTGATACTCTTTCAGCCTTATACCATTTGCTGATTTGCATGTCTCCCTTTGGCTTGATGGTTCTTGAATTTTTCCCTTCTCGGTCAGTTTCTATTTGAATTGTGCTGACCATAATTTTCTGGGTTTCCTCGCCGCTAGAGCTTGATTGTATGTCAACATGACGTGCAACATTTGACCTTGTATCTTGTGTCGGCTCTATGTCCTTGCCAGAGCATTGGACCATGTTGATCGGGAAGGGGTTAGCATCTGATTGCATTGTCAGCTCTTCTGCAAATTTGAGTCGGTCATCTTCTATAGCCGATTGTATCTAGTAACGAAAAATATTGCAATCATTAGTATTATGAGAAATGAATGATGCCATATGCAATACCTTCGCTTCTTAATTTCATTAGATGACGGTATAGTATGTTCTTCAGGTAACCATATTATCTTTTCTTGTAGCAATAGATCAAAAATACAGTCACATTTTTATATATCAAAAGCGTATTTCACCTCCGACCGATTCTTTGTCGACTTAAGCCTTGAATAGACCAAAGATTTCTTGGATCCTTTAACCCATTCGGCTATATTTATTTCATCCTCGTCGTCTTCCGATGAATCACTTGAACCATATTAGACGAGGTTTACTTTAGCCTTATCTTTATCTTTGTTATTATTATTTTTGAATTTATCCCTAAAAGTTCTATCCGTAAATCAACCTTCTTGAGCCGATACTGAATGTAGAAGATGACTTAAATCGGTGAACTCTTGCCCACCGAAATTGAATTAACCCTTGGAAGGCTAAATCGGCTAGCTAATTATCGGGCAGGGTAACGCTAAAACACCGATTTCTCACTTCTCTAAACCTTTTAATGTAATATGTGACCCACTCCCCAAACTTCTGACGAGTAGAACTGAAGTCTAAAATTCTAAGTTCCACACTTCTGCTAAAAAAGTATTCAATGGATCAGCTTTCCAAATCTGTCCAAGAGTTGACCGAATTTGGGGGCAAGGTTATGAACCAAGTGAAAGCAACCCCTGACAAAGATAACGAGAATAACTTCACCCTCAATCTGTCGGTCTAAGCTACTTCACCACGTTATGCAATAAAACGCTCGATGTGCTCTATAGTGGTGATAGAATCATCTCCCAAAAATTTTGCAAAATCAGGTACCTTAAAATTATTAGGATATGGTATCCAATCTATAGAGTCAGGATACGGCTTCCGATAGCCTGTAACCTTTCCTTTAGGCTGTATGTCGAATTGGTCTCGCAACACGATAGATATCTGTTCAGCCCAATCGACTGTCTGAGCCAATTGTAATTGAGGAACTTACCAATTACGATCGTAATTGGCATGTTATCCCCTGAGTGTTAGCTCAGGTTGTGGGTTATATGGCATTCATAGCCAACGTTAGATGTCCTGCCCGTCGGCTCTGGTATTAGGACAAAAGGTTTCAAGTACGTCACAACCCTGTATGGGGCCAGATTAGTTTGTGGGATCGGCTCACAGTTTTGTGGATATACCTGAAGCTCTATTGACTATGGAGCCTAGTGTGGAAAAATGTAAAACGGGGCCGACGGTGGTAAACTGTCTTGAGAGTCCAACTTGGCACCGTCAGTATGTGCGTAGTAATGTGGGATTGCATTCGTACCTGAATGACGTGGTAGAATCACTGTCGGCTGGGTCGACATCAGAGTCGGTGTTGGAACCGATGGTTTAGGATCGACCATCAGACAGAACTATGCATATTTGCCGCTACCAAATAGACCATATAATTTGGCAATGTTTGCATCGGATCAAGAAAATATCCAGCCGATGCTAACTCTTGAGTTATGGTTTTAAAACTATTGGCTTTCATCGGCTTAAGAGTATTTACCAAAGACGATGACTGATTGATTAAAGCATGGTGCATAGATTGATTAATCATAGCGGATAATTTAGCTTGTGCAAGCATGTATCAGCTTATCGATGCACCAGCAGTTTTCAAGTCGCCAAAGAGATTGACGGTCGGCAGCGTGGTCTTCTGAGTAACACCGCGTCAAGTCTTTTGATAACAATTTAACATCATCTCCTCAAGTGCAACTTTTCAATCTTCAATCTCCTTGCATTGTTTAGGTGTCAAATCGTCTAGTGTCGGGACGATTATAGCATCGAAGTTGACATCGGATGGGGGAATTGACTTTTCGGAAGAAGACATCGCGTCCCACTAGGCGTGCCATAAGTGTGTTGGGACTAAAAATATGACGAATTATTTGATCGGCTCAAACACACGCAAACACTGGGTTTATTTTGGTCCAAAGTGTGCCAGCCGATTTGATCGTGCAATCAGCAAGAAAATTATAATCTAAATAGCTATATTAGCCGATTAGGTTTTTTCAAATGAAGACCTAATCTAAACAGCTATTTAGCCGATTAAATCGTAAGTAATGATAAGTCTAAACAACTTGTTGAAGCTGATTAGATAGTTTTGATAAAGGCGTATTTTCCCCAAAGAGACCATGCATAGCTAGATCAGAGAAATGCAAACTTGGGTAAATTAGCTGATCAAAAATGAATTTATGGCCTTTACTTGAAGTAGAAAATATTTTACAGGAAGTCAGGTACCCTTTCATTGAAAAATTATGTCTGTCCGTATATTTGTCTTGTACAAAGCTAAGACATTATATTTTAACATCGGATTGTAAGGTAGTCTGCAAAACCGATGTTATAAAGTATATGTTATCAGTTTCGATTTTACGAGGTCGACTTGGTAAATGGGCTTATGCCTTAATAGAGTTCAACCTATCATATGAATCGGCTAAGGCAGTTAAAGGACAAGTTATAGCCGATTTTATGACAGGACATGATACCGCTGCCGACCTAGTATCTGTTGCCCCTTGGCAATTATTTTTTGATGGGTTGGCATGCCGAGAAGGTGATGGTATTGGTATCGTACTCATATCGCCCAAGGGTCATAATTTTGAATTCGCATTTCGGTTAATAGCCGATGTTCAAACAACCAAGTGGAGTACGAGGCATTGCTCAAAGGTTTACAGTTGTTAGAAAATATTGGAGTAGATGCTGTTGAGGCATATGACGACTCTATGTTAATTGTACAGCAAGTAAAAGGCGAATACCAATACCGTGATGAAGTATTGCTTAAATATTTAGAACAATGCTTCGAAATTATCGGCTCATTTACCTCATTTTCTATTGGTCATATCCCTCATAATTTGAATGATAGAGAAAATGCACTGGATCAACAGGCGTCTGGGTACAAGGATTTTAGCCGATATCAGATGACTGAGCTTGTGGGCAAAGCTATCATGTGTGCGGATACTATAGACTAGAGAACGCAGATAAGAGATTATTTAATCGACCCATCTAAGCCGACAAAGCGCAAGGTGAGGCAACAAGCATTGAAGTACGTGGTCTTGGATGATATTTTGTATTATCGGACGATAGAAGGTTTGTTGTTAAGATGCCTTGGAGCCGAAGAAGCGTAAGTGGCGATGGGTGAAGTACACGAAGGTATTTGCGGATCTCATCAATCGGCTCATAAGAACAAATGGACGCTTAGGCGAATAGGATATTTTTGGCCGACAATGTTAGAAGATTGTTTTAAATATTACTAAGGGTGTCAGACTTGTCAAAAGTTTGGAAACATACAGTTAGCACCAGCGTTGGTTTTACATCCGATTATCAAGCCATGGCCGTTCAAAGGATGGGGGATTAGATAAAATCGGTCAAATATTTCCTGCTTCAAGTAAAGGCCATAAATTTATTTTGGCCACAACCGATTATTTCTCTAAATGTGTTGAAGCTATACCGCTCAAAAAGGTTACGAGTGTTGAAGCAATCGGGTTTGTTAATGAACACATTATCCATCAGTTTGGAATACCACAAACAATCACAACCAATTAAGGTACAAGAAGGCACAACCAATCACGGAGCAACAAAGCTTTCACCTTATTAGTTAGTGTATGGCCAAGAAGGCATCTTGCCCGTAGAGATTAACATCGACTCTATACGAATAGCCAGACAAAATATTTGTCAGCTCAAAATTATAATGATCTAATGATCGATAACTTGGATGAATTAGCAGAGTTACGTTTGTCTACACTAGATCGGCTTAAGAAGAATAAGATGAGAGTTGTAAGGGCATATAATAAAAAAGGTAGTGCCTAAGTCTTTTGATGAAGCCGATTTGGTTTGGAAAACCATATTGCCTATTGGTTCCAAAGATAACCGATTTGGAAAATGGTTGCCTACATAGGAAGGACCGTATAAAATCAATCAGCTAGTCGATGGAAATTCATACATACTCGAGACGTTAGAAGGATCTATTTTTCCTAAAGCGATTAATGGAAAATACTTAAAGAAATACTATTCTAGCGTCTGGATTGGAGCTTAGTCGACTACAAAAGAATCGCTCTGAAAAGCTAGTTAACTCGATGCTGTTAATCGGTTAGAAAGAAAATTTCTTGGTAAAGCCAAATATAAAATCGGTTAAACAGCCGATTATAAAACATCAGAGTGTTACAAAAATAGTGTTTCAAGACATCCAACAAAGTTTACATCTTATGGAAAGAATTAGCATTGAAGACCAGAGCCTGGGAGTCTTGCACCCAAAGCCGATAAAGCGCCGGCAGCCTTGGCGATCACACATTGAACTTCATCAATAATGAGATCATCTTCTTTGGCATTCTTTGGCACCGGTACCACCTTAGACATCTGTTTCTTTACTCTGACCACAGCAATAGCAATGCCCAGTTTTTGATCTCTGATTACCGATGAAGTTTTCTCAAGGGTTTGTTGGCTTTCTAGAATCTGCTTTTTTATCTTAGCCAACTCTTTCAAGAGGAACTTCTTGGTCGATTCAAGCTTGGAGATGGAGTCCTTGGTAGCCTTGAGCAGCTCAGTGTCGGTATCAAATTTCTGCTTCTTGGCCTTAGCATCAGCGACCAGCTCGTCCAAAAGTTTATGGTCAGCTTCCTGAGCTTCACGCTGTGCTATTCTCGCTTGAGCTGCCTCCACTTCTGATTTCCTTTCGTCCAAGTGACAGACATTAAGGAGTGCTTCCATTGCTTCTGGGGACAGGTCAGCTTCAACTGCTGCCATAGTATCTCAAATCAGCTGGTTGTTGGCCAGAATCTCCGATTGCTGTTTAATCACAAGGTCAAAGAGCTTGTTGAGACGCTCTTGCATCCCTGGGACAGAGGTTACTACAGCCGAGGCTTCTTTTGACACTTCCAGAATTTTTCTAATTTCTGCATCATAGTCATTTGTGGCCATGATTTCTGGATCATCTAGATCGCCCAAAGAAAAACCCAATAGATTTGTTGGGTAGGAGGATTCTGGCAACTTGGTGGTTGGAGCCATTGTCGTCGGCTGCAGAGGAGATAAGGCCGCTGAAGAAATCCCAGGAAGGTCGGTCAGGATTTTTGCAACCTGCACCGACGGTGTCGGCTGAAGAGAAAGGCAAAGGTTAAGCAAACATCTTGAAAACATAGGTCATTAACCAATAAAGTATACTACTTACCTTTGCAGTAGCCGACGCGTGTTGCGAACTCTCGCCATTCTGCTCCTGGGGCTTTGATCCCCTTTTTGCTGGAGCTTTGGTGTACTTAGTCTTCTTTTCTGAAATTACAATCGGTTGTGAATTAGTTGCGGGAAGAGATATAAAAAGGATGACAGCCGATTATGGTACACTTACTGGGTTGTTGCTTCTTCTCTATATCCGACAGCGACGGGTTTTGGATGCCCAGGGTGCTAGAAGTATATCCGATAAGACCAGTCGATTGACGTGGTCTTTTGCCTTGGCCATTGCCTGATTGGCCAGAGATCGGCTTCTTACCAGCAACCTTGATCTGCAAAGTAAAATAAAAGCTGATTAGATAAAATTGCTTACAACAAAACTATGTTCAAAAGAATCTGATTTAGTCAGTACCTCACCAGTAACATCTACTTGGTTCGTGTTAGTATAACCGGAGGATTTGGATTCATCGTCCGAATCAGTGTTAGAAGGTGTCGTCGGCTTAGGTAAATTTGGAAAAAAGGTGTTAATAATGGCCGATGATGTCTGTTCCAAGTAAAGTGCCTCAGCAATAGAAGACCACCATGAGGTAACATGGCTTGACCGATGAGTGTTCAAAAAGAAGTGTGGCAAATCTTTGATCTGGAGCTCGTCGGCTATTTCTAAAACAAGGTCAGCTGCTACAATGTTTCTTACTCTAGCTCTAGGTTGAAGCCGATCAAGGAATTGAAGACAAGGAATAACCTGACCAAAACCCAATTGACGAGCATAGATTGATGGATGATAAAACTCATATATGGTTGAAATGTCTGATTTCTGGTATTAAAGCCGACGTGCAATATGCTAGGAGAAATGGATGTCTTGTAAAGATCCAGAATAGATGAAGGAATTAGAGAACTGTCGGCTTCTAGATGTAAAAATGATGGCCACGAAAAATCGGCTATGCCCCTTGTAACATTCCAAAAATTTGGATTTTAGAATGTTTGAATTTCAAAATTCACCATTTGCAATTTCTTTGAATTAATTTCAGCTTAATTTGAATTTTCAATTTATAAAAAGATTTAATTTGATTAATCTATTCATCAAACAAAAGATTTTCAGTTTTAGTTGGGTTCATTATGCTGCAAGGAATTTTTCTGTATTTTTGGAGATTTATCTGAATTTATTTGCTATTTATTTGGATTTATTTGCTTTTATTTGAATTTCTGGAATTGCTTAAATTCGGAAAATGATTTTTATTCCGGTTTCCTTCTCGGGTCGAATCCTTTCCTCCGGCCCGTTCCATTCCTCTCCGTCGGCCCGCTCCACTCCTCCTCCTCGCCCGCCGCGCGTGCGGCTGGCCTGACCATCTTGAAACCCTAGCGCCATGGGCGTTGGATCTCGATCTGGCGGTCGAGACTCGCCCGCGTGGCCACACGCGTGTGAGCCGTCTGATCGGTGCCGCGTGGACGGCTAGCGTTGCGCCACGTCGCCTCCGTCTTCTTCGGCCGGACTCTACCGCCGTCGCCGAATCCCGCAATCTCCGCCGTGATTTCCTCGCCGGACGCGTCGTATCCGCGCCGAAATCATCGGCCTCCGCGCCTATTTAAAGCACCGCACCCGTTCCCCTCTCTCGTTTTCGGAGAATCGCCGCTGTGCGCCGCCCCGAGCTCCACTTTTGCGCCGCCGTGCCCGAGGATCTTCCCCGCCATCTTTCTTTCTCGCCGGTGAGCCTCCGCCGCTTATTTTGGTCTCTTCGAGTTCCCTGCGTCTCCTCTTTCTTTTGCCCCATATCCGAGCGCGTCTCATCGCGTTTTGCTCGTGGCGTCGCCTTCTTCTTCGCCTCGGCCTTGCCCGCACCGGCCGCCGCCGCCTCGCCGTCATTCCGTCGATGGCCGTGGCCGTCGATCTTCGCGTCGCGCCAGATCGCGCCACGTCGCGCTCGCCGCGCCGCGCCCCGGCCGTCCGATCCGTCGGGCGCTGGATGCGCGACCGTGGCAAGCCCGTCGGCCGCCATGTCGGCCCAGCGTGGCGGCCGCGTCGGTATGCGTCGGCCGCCACGTCGACCCTAGCCCGCCGCGTGTCGCCACCTCGGCCGATCGCCTCGTCACCCTAGATCTCTCGGTGAACCCGGTCCACCGTGAACCGTGTCGCCGACGCGTGGGTCCCACCGTCGATCGGCAAATTCTTTTGATTTATTCTTTCCGTAAAATCTCGAAAATCCAACCAATCACGTCTTGCCACGTGTCAGCCTCTCTGTTTTTCTGATTTTTCTGATCTGGAATCTTCCAGGAGCCCGTTCTCCATCGTTCGAGCTCTGATTCCAGTGATTCAAATTTCTAAATTCATCTAAATTCAAGATCTATCTTCCAGTACCATTCTTTTTAATATTTTAATTGTATTTGAATTTGTTTTATTTATTTGCTCTCGTTTCGCGTGTAGACGACGCAGTCGAAGATCAGTCGAATCAACAATCAGAGGTAGAACCAGCAAGAGGCAGCGAAGGCAAGTCTTCCTTGAACATGTTGATCCCAAAGTTTATGAAAATGTTATGTTGTTTTTAAATTATGCATGCTTACTTTATGCAATGTACTTTAAATATAGTTTTAGAGTATAGTTAAATTCCAGTTTGTTATACCCTCATTGGTATTGATTATGTCGAACCTTTGACACCCTAGATGATATATACTAGCTATTTTATTTGGTGATAACCAGTAGATTAGCATGGAGCAGTAGAATTGCTTAGTCCGGCTTAAGCGTTTGATATTGTGCCATTATGGGAATCATTTCAAATATTGTTCAAACTTATTTGTGAAAGTGCGGCAATTGGTGTTGCTGCTGTGATTTAAATGAAATAAAGTGGAAATGGTTTAGACCAGGCGGATGGATGTTGGCGGGTGCGAAAGCACGAGACCTTGGTATGTGAATTTTCCGCCCTAGTCAATTAAGGACCGGCGTGTGTTACCATGGACCGAGCACTACCGTACAACCACAAGTCTATATGGGTACGACTGGCTAAATAATTTGTGCGTCTCATTATTAGCTTCGGTTGGTGAGTGCGGATGTTGGCGGCGCAAGAGGGGCTTCAGATCTTTGGCGGCTAGAACCCTAACAGCGGTGAAACCTTAGCGGGCGAGGTTAATAGTGGGGTTGTGCATTGTAAAGGCCCTGTCATGATCTCTCTGCCGACACACCAAAGGAAGTGTGTTAAGTGCATGGCAACAAGAGTCGATCATGTCTTGTGGGTAAAGTGTACACACTCTGCAGAGTTAAAACTACTTAAGTAGCCGTGCCCACGGTCAAGGGCAGGCGAGGTACGCTTGCACATTGTAGATTTCTTGGTTTTGTTTTAAAGGAAAATGGTTGTTTGGGAATCCGAGAGCAGATGGAACTCTCGGGTTATGGTTTGGCGGATGGAGCCAGACAGGTAGATGGAACCTGCTTTAATTGTTATATCAAATTCAATTACTATTCAATTACATTTTGTTCAAACGATGCTTTATGAAATTACTATTGGTATTTACAGTTAAACTTTGCTTTATGCTAAAAGAGCCATATTATGCCTTCAATTGCTTAGCCTTGCATATAGTTATCATGCATTATGTTTCCAAGACTTGCGGAGTACATTTTGTGCTCACCCTTGCAACATCCCCAACCTTCCACAGAAGAGTTCGCAGAAGCGGAAGGTGACTACGATTTCTACGCTTGTGGTTATGACGAAGGTGATCCGGAATGCTAGGACGCGAACCCCAGTCGATTGCCTGTTGGGCAAATGGATGGGCTTACTTACTTTGCTTTTGTTATTTCGTTTCCGCTGTTTCTTATTGAACTCTAGCTATGATGCTTCTTATTTGTAATAATTGGCCATAAGGCTAATACTCTTTTGCTTAATTAATATTATTTGATTCGTGATATGGATGTGCTGTCATCACTGTTTCCATTGTGTGTGCTAGCTTTTCCTGGACTAGCACAGGTTATACACAGAGGGTTCGGATTTGGAAATCCGGTCCCGACACCGCTGTAACTAAAAAAGTCTTGTTGGCCAAAGTTGCCATTGCTCAATTGAAGAAAAAATGATAAATATTTTCTTGAACCGATCGGTTTAATGTTTGTCTCATTCCCTAAACACATGATATATCTCTCACCATATGATCAGCTAGCTCTAAATTGAGGGATGGTATTTTCCGTAGTATCTTCACAAGGAAAAGTTGTATCTTGTGATTCCAATTCAAATGATCGGCTGAACAAGCAGTAAAGCTAGATCTGGATAAACCAAAGAGGGCCACCCACATTGCCGATAAGAAAATTGGTGAAGCCTGTAAACAGACAACTCCTTATTGTATACATCATTTGATAAACTACTCCAAGCAACATTTTGCCCAGGGCTAGCCGATGACCTTCCACCAAGCGTTCTGCTATCAACTGATACACTTGAGTTGGCCCAAGAGAAGCCCCATAAAACAAGAATCTGTCCAACCATAAGTTTAAAAAGGCAATGTGCTCTTCATTCGATACTAGCCCATGCATTTTGTTGTTGTTGCCGATGTACTTGCTCCATCCTTCGCCTTTAGATTGAATCAGCTTATACCTTGGCTTGCTGCTATAAGCCAATATTTGCTCACCATCCGATCTAAGACAGCACAGCTAGGCTATATCCAGAAAAGTTAGGCCGATAGGACCGGTGCAGAACATGAAAGCATTGAAGGTATCCGACCAGAAATAGTAGGTCGTGGCCACCAATGGCTCATTGGCTTCTGGATCGGCTAAAGAAAGAGGGATGCACTCGACTATACCCATTTTTCCCATTCATCCATTTTTTGGGCCGCTACGCGAATATACCAAGACCTCCATCCCTTAAGCGCTGTCGGCCAGGTTCTAAAGCTTTTATTCCAACCTTCTATGTTGTATCCAGCAGCAGATAGAGGAAGGCGAGGAATTTCTTCATTAATAACCGTATCGGCATCTAGGTTTCCTACTGGTTCTAGGTAGAACTGGTCGGTGCCATTAGGAATTGGGATGAATACCTGGAAAGATCCATTCAGGCGATCTTGGTAGGAAGCCGATTGGGGGCAGATGATGGTGAGCAGGAGAATTGGTGACTGAAGACAAGAAGCTGATTGTAGAGAACTTGAGAGCTTGTGCGCGTGAAAAATGACTATGTGGGGGCCGCATATTTGTAGCACGGTGAAAATTTGAAGTGGCGGGAGATGGATCTCAAAAGACACGAGCAGTTAAAACGCACTACACACATGTCGACGTTTCGAACACCGGCAAGTAAATTTGTAAGTATAAGGGGCCACGCGTTCCCTCTCCCTGAATGGTTAGACTCAAAAGTCCAAGGTGTATACTGGTTCGGGCCGAATGTCCCTACTCCAGTTCGTGTGGCGGTGTTGTATTGCTTTTGGTGCAGACGGCTGCACAGCGATTACAAGTGAGGGCTGAGGGCTTGAACACAAGAGTGTTTCTTTGTTGTTTTTTCGCCAAGACCTCCTCCCCTCCTTCTGAAGAGGAGAGACCCTGCCCTCCTTTATACAGTCGGAAGGGGCAAGTTACATTGGGAATTGGGAGAAGGAAGGACGATGGGACCCTACGCTAGGAGCCCTAGTCTCTTGTCTTGGTGACTGGTCGTCGTCCGTCTTTGCCCACACTGGGTTTGGTAGGCGGAGCAGCTCGCCGTTTCCTCGGGAAGCGGCGCACCTGCCCTCTGGGAACCTGTCAGATGCTGACGTTGCGGAGCGTGGCCCTGGCGTTGCCTCGGGAGGAGCCGTGCCGTGTGGTCGGGCGATGGGATCGGAGTTTTGACTTGGGCAACCCTCATGCTGCCTTGGGAAGGGGCCACCTGCCCTGCACGGTCGCTTCGAACGATCCTGTCCGTGGGGCACATGGCCCTCGGCGAAGGTTGCCTCAGCTTGGTCGGGGCTCGGGGGAGCCCGACCTATGACGGGGGTCGGCGTCCCACTTGGTCGGGATCGCTTGCCTTGATTTGGTCGGGGACGAGCGTCCTTTTGTGGCCCCGTAGGTCCCTTGGTCGGAGCTGGACCCAGGGGCGGCTCGTTGGGTCGTAGCTGGGCTTGACGCAGCCTGCTTGTCATCCTGGGCCGCTGAGGTACCCCTGGTATGAGTATTCGTCAACACATGTCAGAAAATTACGGCGCAATTAAAGCGGCAGTTACTATATGAGGATTAGCAGTTAGCCAATGAAGAAAAGCCGATGATTTTAATTTTTAAAAGATAACAAGCCATCTCTCAAAAATGTGGGTATATGTTTGCACCAGAATTTGGCAGGTATGGTCAAAATCGGCAAGATAAAGTCAACATATAGTAACCAACGGACGATTTGGAAAGATTTGAAGATATTTAGTAATGATAAAGATTTTTAGAAAAAATCATCCGGATTAAGGCCGATACGGATTATGCTTTGTAACGTGTTGTAATAAGACACGATCGGCCGACGAATATAAAAGGAGGACAATGGCGAGCTGCAAAAAAACAACAGAATCAAACACGCAAATTTACATTATTCTTTTTTTCGTGTCGACTAGGAGTAGCTTTTGTAACTTAGAATCCTCTTTGTAATCGATTTTGATCAATAAAGTTGCACATCGCCGATTGTTGATCTTCATCAATTACGACCAGGTTTGATTTATTCTGATTTTGCTGTGCATCGCCTTCTTCAGAATCGATCTACCTTTATCCTCTGATTAGCCTTAATCGGCTAGTTAGACTTACCCTTTATCTTGATTTGATCGGCTTTGAGCTGATTGAATCTAAGCCGATTGATTTTTACGATCGGCTTTAAGTGAATTTCATATTTTTACCTTGTCGATTATAGGTCAAATCGACTGGCACGCTCTGAACCAGGTGTTCGTCTAGTGTGCTGTTGTCAGAAACCCTATCTCAAGTTTTTGACGTTAACAGATTATTTTTTAAAAAAGTTTTTTTTAAGGTTGTGAAATAGGTTGATACGCATGGCCCACACGTCGACACGTCTATTAAGTGGGTAGGTAGTACATATAAAAATAACAAATCACTGCAACACAGGATGCTTTTGTGGGGAAAGCATAATAAAAAACAGAGACGGCAAAAAAAAATCCAACGTGAAGCCAACAACAGCTAGACTCGCAGGGAAGCTAGGCACTATGGGCCGTGTTTGAATGGGAGCCCCTCATAGGAGCACAGAATGAGGGAGGACGTCCACTTTTTTTTTCTTGGTTTTTTTTTTCGGCCTACACGGAGAGAAAATACGGTCCATTTGTAAATTGCAGCTGAGTAGCCGACGACTACCTTGAGAAAGGGTTATATTATACGGTGCAAAACAGTGGAAGTAGAAGGTGCGCCTCCAAATTTCGTTTCCCTCTCCGCAATTCAAATCTCTCCTGCCAAAGCCCACCGCACCTCCTCCCCTCCCCGCACCATGGCGCCCGCCGCGGCCGTGGCCGCCGCCGACGAGACGAGGCGCGTCGTGGGCGAGGTGGCGCGCGTGCTGGACGAGTGCCGCGCCTCGCTTGCCGTGCACCCGCGCAAGCTACGGGAGCTCGCCGCGCTCCGCTCCTCCTCCGGCGGCCGCTTCCTCCCCGCCTTCTGCGCCGCGCTCACCCCGCTCTTCGACCTCCTCCGCCGCTCCGCCTCCTCCGACCGTGCCGCCCGCTTCGCCGCGGCGTTCGCCTCCGCCTCCGCGGCCGGGGGCGGCGACGGGTTCCTCGAAGGGTTCCTCCGATTCCTCCTCGCCGCCTCCGCCGCCGCACACCGCCCCGCGCGCTTCCGCGCCTGCCAAATCATCTCTGAGGTGAGTGGATGAAGTTCGTGAAAAGTCTTGTGTCAATTCAAAGTTTACAGTTTTTTCTCTCTACACACGAGTATTTGTTTTAGCTAACTTTAGGTTTGATGAGTGTTTGAGAAACTAGTATAATTGTTACAGGCAAGGTTAATTTTTCATCTGTTCTATTCTTCTTTAACTGAGCGTAAGATTGTCCTGATTGTATGAATGTGCTCCAATAAAACCTAGTCTAGGAGTTAAAAATCCTTTGATGCTTACAGCCTCCCTCTCGGAATTTTTTTTGGGTCGAGTTATACCTGCAATTTTATTTGAGGTAATTTTGTTGTTTCTTGGGGCTTTTCAATTTGGTTGCCAAGAAGTTTGTAATTCGGGCAGTTAGTAATTCAGCTCGTGTCGAGAGGACCATTTCCACTTGGATTGCTTGCTTGCTAACATTTGCAATTCTTCATTCCTTCTTGTAGATTATAATGCGGTTGCCAGATGACGCTGAGGTGAGTGATGAGATTTGGGATGGAGTGATTGATAGCATGAAGGTTCGCGTTCAGGATAAAATCCCTGCAATTCGTGTTTTCGCTGTGCGTGCATTGTCTCGTTTTGCGAGTGACGGGGAGGATGGTGGCATCGTTGATCTCTTTCTTGAGACCCTAGAAAAAGAACAAAATGCTGTATGTCAGATCATTTTAATAGCCCTAATATGAATGTTGGATTCGTTGTTTCTGCATCTGATTGTCTGATTGAGGCGTTGTTTCATTTGTGAAGGAGGTCCGGAAGGCGATAATTTTGTCTCTTCCACCTTCAAATGCTACATTGGAGACAGTCATTGCATCAACGCTTGACGTGAGTGAGTCGGCTAGAAGAGCATCATATTGTGTGCTTTCAACTAAATTTCCCCTACAAAGTCTTAGGTGAGTAGTTCTATCTGTTGGAAGTATAAAAGACCAAAGCCAATGTGTATGCGTGAAATACACAGCCTTTACCATGTGACTGAATCGATGGTTTATTATTGGTTCAGCATCAAGCAGAGGACAACTCTCCTTCACAGGGGTCTCTCAGATAGGTCTGAATCAGTGAACAACGAATGCTTCAAGATGCTGAAGGACGAGTGGCTTGTAAAGTATTGTAGTGGAGATGTCATCTCCCTTCTTAGGTTTCTTGATGTCGAGACTTATGAGTCAGTTGGAGAATCTGTGATGAGGGTGCTTCTGAAAGATGGCACGGTGCGAGTGCAAGATGGACAAACTATTAGGCAGTATTTCAGTGCAAATACTGAGGATGAAGGTAAATCTGAACAAAACACGACCCTTTTTCTTTTATAGTTTAATCTTTGCAGATTTCTTTTAATTTTAAATTATGTTCATGGTGAAACCTGAATCTCTGATGATGGGGCATGCAGTTGCGCTTCAATGGAATAAGTAAACCTAAAACATAATAATGAAAACATCAAAGCAGCATACCCATCTAGACCAAACTGTGTGTTTTTTCCCCTCAAATTGATTTGTTTAATAATAGTGTATACCAGAAGTATCAATTATCAGGTTGATAAAATTTGTTGTGTCTGGTCACACCTCTTCCTCTGCTGGTTGATATCATCATCTGCACTATATTTTCAGCAGAGCCAGTTTCCAATATTCAGCTCATGGATGCTGAGGTTGCTCTTTACTGGAAAATCATGTGCAAGCATTTGCAAGCTGAAGCTCAGGTAAGCATTGGACTGTTGCAGCTTTGCTATGCACCACATTTATTGAATTATTTTTCCTGACACTCTTGCAAGAAGATAATGATGCATATAAACATCATTGTTCTCAGTTATTCAAGCTTAAAAAACAACTGGAAATCACTTATAAGGGGATTTATGAGAATTGGAATTGTGGATTATGCATGCTGATTTCTCCCTTTAATTTGGTTCTCATGTATGCTGACCGCTGGAGCTTTTCAGTTTGTTGCCACACTTTTCTACATTCAAGTTAGGAACTATTTTTTAGCTGAGTTTGACCTTTCGTGGCCACCATTTGGTTCATAACCACAGTGCCGTACTTCACCTAACTTTTGGCTGAAAAAAGGTTGTGGTATGCCACACTTTGCCACAACTTGGTATCTAGGTGTGTCAAAGTGTGGTAATGAATTAAATAGGCCTGTACAAAGGTGTTTGGTACGGTATAAAGTTATATGTTTAGTGTTTAATATGACTTTCATAAAGAAATGATCCATTGCAAGCATCCTCGATCGTCTGTTAAGGGAGAAGGGACTCCTACATGTTGTAATTTCTCGTACGCTAATGTTAGTTGGAAATTTGACTCACATACAGATCAATAGTGCTTGCGGTTACCAACTTCTTATATTATTGCTGGATGTAATTTTGAGTGAGGTTAAAAATACATACTTTCTGCTAATTTGCAAAGGATATGTTTGAATTCAGCAGAGGATCAAGGTTGAGCTACTGAATACCTACTGATACTGGCTTGTTCCTGGATGAAAATACCTTAAGTTAAAATAAACATCAACGCTTTATTTGGTTGTGAAGCACTGAAACTAGAATATTAAGGGTCAATAATTATTCTTCAGGTCAAAGGCAAGGAGGCTGCAACAACTACAGGCACAGAGGCAGCGGTATATGCTTCCGAGGCTTCTGACAAAAATGATCTTCTAGATGGTGTCCTTCCTAGCACAATTGCTGAGTATGTTGATTTGGTAAAAGCGCACCTTTCTGCTGGTAAGCATGAGTTATGAACTTATGATGGGCTGGCTTTTCATCAAAAAACAATAGAAATTGAGCATTCTCATATGTACAAATTAATTTCATCACCTACTTGTTCCATTTCAGGACCAAATTATCACTTTGCATCACGGCAACTTTTGTTGCTTGGTGAAATGCTTGACTTTTCTGATACCACGAACAGGAAAGTTGCGAGTTCATTTCTGTATGAGCTTCTGATCAGACCTCTTGAACATGAAGTTGATGAAGATGGAAACCAGATCGCCATTGGAGATGGTGTGAGCCTTGGAGGGGACAAGGAGTGGGCCAAAGCAGTCTCAGAATTGGCTAAAAATGTCCATGCTTCTATTGGTGAATTTCAAATGGTGATTGCCACTGTGGCTGAGGAGCTGGCCAGACCTTGCAGGGAGAGAACTGCTGACTTCATCCAGTGGATGCACTGTCTCGCGGTAACAGGTCTTCTTCTAGAGAATACCTCAACCCTACGGAGCCTGGAAGGCAAAGCGATTGAACCTCCTGAACTGCTTCAATCTTTCTTGCTTCCTGCAGTAAGTCCGATTGTTCTGCAGTTCTCGAGGAGTATAGTACTTTATATGCTAATATTATATGGCTCTTGTAGGCACTAAGTACATGTGCTCTTACGGTTCATCAGGTTAGCACTGGTTGGTTCTGAATTTGCTTCCCTTGATCTTATCTCATGCAGGCAAAGCAGAATCATGTTGACGTACAAAGGGCTGCTTTAAGATGCCTTTGTCTTTTTGGGTTGTTAGAGAAAAGACCAAATGCAGAGTTGGTGAAGCAGTTGCGTTTATCTTTCATCAATGGACCTGCCCTGGTTAGTGCCTTGGCATGCAAGGCCTTGATTGATCTTGTGACTTGGCATGGTCCACAAGAAATAGACCAAGCTATTGGAATTGAATCGCTGGATGCTAACTATGAGAAGACTCATTTTGCTCCTGTGGACATCTCTGATTTGAATGATGATCTAAATATTGGAGTTCTCAATATTCTATTTTCTGGATTTCATAAAGATGACTGGGAATTCAGCCTAGATGGTGATAATCATGATAATGTCCGAACCATTCTTGGTGAAGGTTTTGCAAAAATTCTTCTTCTTAGTGAGAACTATGCAGGCATATCGGCGGACTTGCATCCTGTTATCCTAGCTCAGCTTGTAAGAGTATATTTTTTGGAGGAAACTAAAGAACTCGGAAGGTCAATTGCTCATTTTGCACCCTATATTGTTTCAAATTTTGTCTTGCATTACCCTCACAAGTGTTTATTTATCCAGATTGAAACAGTGTCTGTCTGTCTTCTTTCAGCATTATCCAGCGCTTTCAGACAAACACAAGGCAAGTTGATAAGGCATATCATGCATTCTAGACTAGAATTGTTTTATGTAAGCTAACTTTTCAAAACTAAAATTAGTGACTGTACCTTTCTCTTTTTATAGAGGTGTGTCTCCAGCGCATTTGTACCAGTCATGAAAGCCATGTGGCCAGGTTTATATGGTAATGTTGGGGGTAGTGCCCATGTTGTTTCCAAAAGGCGAAAATATGCAGTCCAAGCTGCTCGTTTTATGGTTCAAATGGTACAAACTCCATTATTTTCAACGGAAACTCTGGAGCAATCTACTACAAGTCCTGAAAGCCTTTCCAGTTCACCAGATTCGTCAAACAATTTTGACATCGGTGAGGAAGGGCTTGCCATCCGTATTGCAGTGGAGGTACTAACTATAGCTCTTGAAATCTACACATGCTTCCACTAATGCGATGTAATAAACTAAACATCCATTTCACCTGTTGTCTCATGTGAATTACACTAAATTTTGTTAAAGAATACCCCTTAAGAATAGTGGGCAAAAACTGACATCAAATGCTTGGAATGTTCTAGGTAGCAAGTTGCCCAGATAAGAAGACCGCAGCTGGGAAAGCATATGCTTTGGCATTGTGCAAGGTTGCCGTGCTTCTAAGATTCCGGCAATCAGAACAGAAGGCCATCAAGTGCATGAGGGGATTGGTAAATTCACTGGCTGTTTCAGCGGCTTCTGATAGGGACCTTGTGAAGGAGCTCACTCAAATGGCATCACGGCTTAGATCACTTGATGAGTGCCCGGAAGAAGAATTTACACAAGACCAAGCTGACGCCATATTCAGTACGTCCAATGATTCACATCTTGCCCACACTAACTGATATTATCATTCTCGTAACCTCGTATTCCTATTGATTTGCATCGTACCTTGCTTTTGTTGTGTGTCAGAGAAACTAGGACTGGACGGTGGCTTCAAATTGGACTCTAATCCAGTGGTGCCACCAACACCAGCACCACGGTCAGTTCGGGCCGCAGCCACCAGAAGAAGAACGAGACGGGAACCATCCTCTAGCGATGACTTTGACGCAGAGGGTGAAGAAGAGAACTTGAATGTTACGTCGGTGAGTAGGGTTCCAGCCACTCCCAGCATGACCGTGGCACGTTCTCAGAGAGCAAGCAAGACTGCCGCCATGAGCAAGATTTCTGCGAAGCCGACCGTGGCTTCTTCCCCGGACGACCAGTCCGACATGACAACTGATGAGGATTCCTCCGACGAGGAGTCACCCTAAGTCCTAGCATCTCGCGACTTGGAGTTTCTGCTGGCGTTCTTAGCCGAAAGAACCCAGTGATAGCTATTTTAAGAATGGTGATGACGTATTGTCACATCACTATGTATTGTTTCGTGTACGTATACTTGCAATTGGCATGTTCCTTTTGAACTAGACACTGTAGAGTGGTCAGACAGGGAGCTGTATGATAACTGTTGCTCGTCAGGGGGCAAAGTTGGAACTTTGTGATCTTTTCAAGCAGTGTCCAGACTAGGGTTAGCCATATCGTTTCAGGGTTGAAAATTGGAGATCGGACGGTATCGATTATCGGCGATTATTGAGGAAAATCGAATAGTTTACAAGGTTAAACTGATTTGAAATCTACGGTCAAACCGAGGCAAAAAAAAACTTGATAATCAGGAGATATGGTTGATAATCTACTGTTTGGTCGATTTTCCGAGAAAATTGGCAATCCAATGGAAAATGCAAAAAAATCAAGGAAAAATGGGAAAAATTGTAGAAAATAGTGAAAAATTAGTAAAAAGCACATAAAGGCCCAAAAAATAAGGAAGATGGTAGAAATGCATAAAATAATATGATAAAATTCCGGCATGACCTTTCCTACTTTTTAAGACAACGTGAAGTTGTACAGTACATATTTTGCAATAATAGTAGAACTATGGAAAAATATGAAAAATTATGGGAAAATTTCGGCATGATCTTTGCTATATTTTTTAGATAATCAGAAGTTGTAAAGTAGTCAGTTAGCAATAATATCTTAATAAATAACATTTCATTTTAATAGCATTCACAAATCAATCCAACAAGTCCACATTTCGATAACATTCATTTCAATACCATGACACATGACATTTGCAATCAACAATTCTCATTGAAAATGAATGTTCGCAATTGGCATACCTTCATCGTCTTTCCATTGTCACGCATATGCCATATTGCACCTACATGAACAATATGTTAGTAAAAAATCAAATTGCAATAATAGCACAAGTATGGAAACAATTTGGAAAAATTTCGGCATGACATTTCCTATATTTTAAACAACTGAGGTTGTAAAGTAGGCATTTAGCAATAATATCTCAATAAATAACATTTTAATTCAATACCATTCACAAATCAATCCAAGTCCATATTTCAATAACATTCATTTTAGTACCATGGCATATGACATTTAAAATCAACATTTCTCATTGAAAATGGATGTTCGCATCTGGCATAATTTCGTTGACCTTCCATTATCACACGTAAGCAATGTTGGACCTACATGAAAGCTATGTTAGTAAAAAATCGAGTTGTAATGAAATGAAACATTACCTTTGACGCTACGGGTAGTATTGTTGGCTGTACACTTGGTTGGCACTACCAGTCCTCGTGTAGCTAGCAACTCTGCCTTGTATTCGTGCCAGCTTTGCCCTGTCCACGGGCTAGTCGTTTGCCACTGTTGATACAACATAGCATAATATTCAGGGTCTTGCCACTCATAGACCCATTGGGCGGAAGGTTGTGCACGAGCTTTTCGGATGATGTAGTCGTAGTGGCCACATGAGCCATAGCCATAACTCCCTTGCGTCTCGGCGACGTTGAACAAGCTGGAGCTATATTGAGGTGCGTCATGGCTATATGGATGCTACCTTCCCTTGCCTGCAGTAGTCGTCCTCTGTGACTATGGAGCGCCATGGTCTTTATCCTGTGTGGCATGAGTGTACTGGGACTCCTCTGTAATTCTATAGGACATTGTTCTTTAAAGCGGGGAGTGAGAGGAATAGAGGCACCATCACCGGACTCATCGCCATCGCTGCCCGTCTTGGAGTTATTGTCATTGGACTCTTGGTACGGTGGACTCTGACGGGCCCTAGGAGTGGTATCAGTTGAGTCATCACTCCCTACGTAATGTTCCTCCTCAACGGGAAGATTCCCCTTTCCTTTCAAGGCAGCTCTCCTTTTCTTTCTCCCTCGTCGTCACTGCTTGGTGCTTTCTCTTTCCCATGTGACTGTAACCCCCTATCTTATCTGCCCATTCGGGGATGCTTTTAGCCCTAGTATTCTTTCACAACGCAGCAGGGTCAACAGGGTTTGTCACAAGGTGTGTGGAAGAGGGTGTCACCCTCAGTCTCATTGTTCTCCTCATCAAGTAAGGGGTTAGCATTGGACCTCCCTTTCTTCATCCACTGTCGGATTGGATTTTCAGTGTCGCATAATGTAAGCTCCATAAGACGCTGGAATGTGTCGCCTTCAGCTGTAGATCTTTGATTTTCTTTGTCTTGAATTCTGAGCCGCAGAATGTAGTTAACGTACACCAATATGGAGCTTCTTGTAGGATAGTCGGTTACGAATTTTAGTGTAGATGAATGCGAACATGCTCCAATTGCGCTCGCATCCGCTAGAAGAAGCGCAATGAGAAACTAGCCGAAATGCAAACTTCTGGAGCATAGGTGTGTTCGAACCGAACACACTCCACCAATGTGCTGCAAGTTAACAAAGAGAATAGTAAGTACGAGGTGAAAATACGAGAGTGCCATTACATTTAAGATGATATAAGGAAAATATCAATGGTTGTTTTGGGATCATGTGCCATCCGCTCAGCTAGAGCAGTCACAAATGTTCCAACCCTCCTTTTGTACAGATCGACCTCTTGAAGAGCATCTATGGCATCTTGAGTATCATCAGCAAGCGCTTCAAAAACATCTCGAAGATCTGGCAAAAAGGTGTGGGTCGTACCGTAACGTAGTGCGTCCGGGGATTCAAGGCGACAACTGCACTAAATCAAGGAAACATGTCAATACAAGTACGTAACGTATGTGCAACAACAAGACATTATGTGCAAGAGAAGAATGTATTACCGGCGTTCATGTAAGTGGTTCACGTTAGGTCAGCTATTCTTGTGTCCACGACGTTCATGTATAAGTCGAATGTAGCTGGAGAGTCCTGGAACAGGCTATCATATTCCGATCGTATTATGTTGTATCGTAGTAGCACCTTATTCAATGTAGGCATCCTGTCTTGATCAGCGAAATGCAAGAAGGCATACAACGATTCCACGGATTTAATAACCGATCGACGGTTGTTCCACTAGTTCAAGCTCGAGAGGTAGGAGTACACGAACCTCCCCACCATGGTATCAACAAAGCGTGATGCTAGAAATTCCTCCGAAGCCATCCATTGAATGAACTTGTCCTTGTGACGAAGGAAACTATCCAAAAACATGTAGTTTGTTCCGAAGCGAGTAGCATTTCACTTGACCAAGTCGCCCTCAATATGCCTCTTCATCGTAGTATGAAGCTTCGACTGGTTGTACAGCCATCGAGTGATTCTCCTTGCACTCTCGATAACAAAGGCGTGCTCAGGAAACTCTCCAATCTGCTCAAGCTTCAAATTAATCGTGTGGGCTACACAAGGCTGCCACACAATATTACGGAGCTCCCCTACGATGAGCCTACATGCCTTCTTGTAGTTGGCACCATTGTCCGTGATAATCTGCACAACATTCGCCGGACCTACCTTGTTGACCACTGAGGTCCAAGAATAACACATTATTGTTACACCATACATAGGGCATTCCTTCCTGAATTTGGCCATCATGTCACATATGTCTGATTCGTTAGCGTCTAAATATTTTCCTTCTATGTCTCTCACAGACGGAGACGGTGTTTGTGATATGCCCTTGAGGCAATCATGGAAATGATTGTATCACATCTTATGTTTATAGAACAATATAATTGTTTGTCCTTTGAATAAATATCGATTGGATTGATCAACAAGTATGTGACTTGTTCGTGAAACTCTTTTCATATATCGATGAAACGCTTTTCATATATCGATGTTATTCAAGTTATCCCTGGTTGATTATCATAATATAGGATGATTATATTTTATAGATCAGCAAATGTATTGATTGATGACCATATTTCATGTGTTATAGAGATATGAAGATATCTAATCAATAATGTGGACATATGTTGGAGAACATGCGTTGGATAGACCCATATGGGATATTGCTAGAATTGTTATATATTCTTATGTGTCATGAGTTGGTCTCATACATAGTGTATATATGATCCTTACACCTGAGATCGTCATTGCTTTTTTAGATATGTAATGGTTTATTTAGAGGCTGCCAAACGCTACTCTTTAACCAGGTAGTTATAAAGGTAGTTTTCGGGTTTACCATGAAACATATTAAGGTACATGAATGATCAAGATGGAATTTGCCCCACTACATGACGGAGAGATATCTCTGGGCCCTCAAGGTAGATGCATTAAAGAAGTGAATGGCATACTGAATGTGATTGAGAGTCAATCCAGATAAATTAATCCAGTACAATATGAGTGAATGGATCTAGCTGTCATAGGATAGTATACTCTCGCATTGAGTTCGATCTGATATCATGAGGCAAAGGGAACATGACATTATCACACTATAGTATGTTCGTCTGATGCTTTATGAATATTTGGGAATCGATATGTACTGCTAGAGACCGCTATCTATTATCGATCGAAAAGATGTTTCTAAGTCGTGTCCAAATATACATAAACCTATAGGGTCATACACTTAAGGGGTTTAGAAAGGTTACAATTGGTTATCATAGTTCAGATTAGATCCGTTCTAATTGGTTGAATTGAATATGGACTCAGATTGAGCCCAAGGGTTAGGCGCCACCGAGGGCTATAAAAAGGAGACATAGGCTTAGGATTTGAGGTAGAAGTTATTGTATACAAGAGTTGCAACACTACTGAAACCCTAGCCATCCTCCACCATCTCTGCCGTGTGTACAATGTTAGCACCCTGGCGCTCGTCGTTCCAACCCTGGACATGTGGATACCGATAGAGGCACTGCTCTATTGCGGTGTTGTTCGAGGACGACTGTTTGGACCAATTAAGGAGTTGATTGGATCGATCCAGAAGCCGAAGGATCAACTTGTTGTTCGGCTATCGCTCGTACCGATCGCATTGTCCGATGACCATACCAGAACACGCAACGTCGATCTGCTGCGGCATCTTCTTTCGCTACACTGCGCGCCTAGTGGTAACAATCTGTAATCCATGATCATTTATTTGCGTGACCTCTTGGGATCGGTAGAATTTTTAATTTGCACTAGTGTAGTGTACCATAACCCATCAGACGGGACACCCTCGCTTACAAATAAAATATAGGATAAAAATATGAGCTATTAATTGGAATACAACTGGACGAAACTTTGAAATCTTACTTACCATATTTTTGTGTTTCCCTGATGGCGCTAACAAAGTAGGGATTGTCTACTTTACTCCCCACGATACCAGGCGTGTGAAAAAAATTGGCCCAAGCCGAGCTAATCGCCTGATTTGTATTCCTCCCTTTGTATCCAGCTCCCAGTGTCAGTCCTTGTTTACACAGGGTCACGGGCCGTACCAAGGTTATAATCCCCATGGCTGGTCTCTCCCATTGCGAGGAACTCCAAAACATCCTCGGCAACACACTGTCGCCCCCTCTTCTAGCCCCGCTAGAGGTGCCACTACCACCACCATGCTCATACTTGCCACATGCCCGACTGGTAAATTTTGCCTCCACCATAGAGGCAGTCATAGCATGCTGGAGTTGGTCCTCCTCATTAGCACCACCCGTGTACTATGAATATACACTTCTTCTCGTCGGGGAATCTGCAGCTGCTGCTTCCTTTTCGAGCCTCTCCTCCCTCATTCCATTCCTCTTATCCTTAATCCTATCTAGTTCACGCTAAAAGTACTAGCGAACCTACTTAGGAACTTGACTGCAATGGACGACATGCGTGCCGCGTTCAGTCGGGTTGAACCACCTCCTTTCTTCTCTTGGTGATAGTACTTGCATTGAAATCCGGTCCCCATCTTGTCGTCGTGCTCCCACACAACGTTTCCCTGGTCTGGCATCTGCTAATACAAAACAAGAAGTCAACTAATACAAAACATCAAGTTAATGTGACTTCTTGCTAAAACTATATGTATTCATTACATCAGTAAATGCTACCAATAAAAATTCCTAATCACACTAACCCTAACATCATGCATTAATCCATACATGCATCTACCGACTCATCCATACATGCATCTACCCATTCATCTTTACATGCATATACCTATTCATCTAACCCTCAATCACACTAATCCTAACCCTCAATCACACTAACCCTAACCACATCCTATTGTACTGTGCAAGGCTGCAAGCAAACAACCGAATCAAAAATGAAAATACATCTTCTATTGCCAAGGACCAAGATCAACAACAAACATGCTCTAATATAATCAAGAACAACCATGTTGTACTACCATCAGACCAAGATGAACATCACGCATGATATAAACTTGTCAAACTCCACAATCCACATAATCTAACATCACGTGAACAACATCGATTATCGGTCGATTTCAACCGAAAATCGCTCGATACAGGTCGATTATCACTAAGGTTTGGTCGAAAATCGACACGGCTCAGGTCTTCCCATCGTAAGTCGATTTTGGGTTGGGGCAATTGATTATCGGGCCTTATCAGTCGATTATTGAGCTGCTTGGGGTGGTACGACGGCAGGCGGCACGCGTATCTGGACAGAGACACCGGCGACTGCGAGAACTCAGCTTGAGGAGTGTCGGAAGTGTATTGAATGTATCCGAAGCTGCTCGCAACTGGTTCTATAGCTTCTTCATTTTAGGTGGGCCAGACCGGCCCTAATGGGCCTGCTACTGTTTTCTTTTTTTTATCCCTTTTCAATTATTTCAATTCGGTTTTGCATGAAAAACATCTCAAATTTTTTTGTTTTTTCACCTCATTTTTATGTCAGATGTCACAAATATATTAATACTAATTTTTAGGGAAATTTAAGATATTTTTTTGCAAATTTTCTGAATTGGACCGATACGTTGAGGTTTTCACGATAATCTTCGGCAATGTTAACCCTGGTCCAGACTTGTAGATTCCTGAACGCTGGTGTTTTTTGCTTCTAGCAAATACGTTTAAAGTTAGGTCCGGACTCCTCATTCTTAAGCATATTTACCTGATTTCTAGTTCTAGCACAAGATTTATACCGCAATTGAAAAGTAAAACCGATCCTCATCATATGTACAAGACATTTCCCAGCAAAATAGGAATTCGTGCGTTTTTCTTTGTCAGGCTCGCCGCAAACATAGTCTCATCCCATCTGGTAATCCTAAATTCCTGATGAATTGACAACCTTCAAAATAGTCAAGTTTCATACAGCAAATTGGCTTCTGTGGATTGTAAATGTTATTTGTTCTTCGACGAATTTCCTCAGACTGAATCCATGCGATAAAAACTATTGATTAGGTAGAGGAAGACACTGAAGAGACCACAAAAAGCCACGGTAGCCAAAAACATGGTTGATCAAGCAGTTATCAGCCAATTACAATAACACGGCTAGCCTAGAACTAGAAATTGCAGTTGAAATCTAATATTAAAGTTGCAAAGACAACATGTCAGACATATTTGACATGTTGACACAGCTGACAGAAGACCAAACATAAAACAAGCTCCAATTTCCAAGTCTCAAACCAAATTCCAACTTCCACATGAATGGATGCAGCATCTTAATCAACATTCATTGCCCCAGAGTGATAATTGTCCAGCTCCTTGTCCAATTGTTCAACCGATTTCTCCACAGGTCCCATCCGTCCGTAGCCACGTCCACGTCCACGCCCCCTACCAAAGCTACGTCCACGGCCACGACGATGTCCTTGTCCTCCCCCTCTTTGAGAAAAACCGCTGCGCTTCCACCTGAACATAACACAATGTGTTTGTAAAGGTAATGCAATTAGTATCAAATGGGCAACAAATAGATGGTCCATAGATAGAATCTTTCATACAACTATAATACAGAAACTATGCGTCCTGACAAAAGAAAAGAATTCAGACAACCTCAAATATGCCCATGACATTTGGCTCCTGCAAGTGCTTTTCGCGATCAAAAAATCAAGTAGATAGTTCATGTCAATTTTTTTTTTAGTTTGAACTGTATTGGATGGAATTAGTTGCTGGCTCCTCCACAAGCACAAAGCTTCATTCATGCACTGACAGGTGGACAAAACCATTGCCCGAGACCATACATGGGAAAAAATAGATAACAATATCTAACGCTGCTACATGAGGTTCCACAGAATATAAGCTTCATTGCCTCCATCTGTTGGCAGATTTTTTCTACATGGCCATTTGAAGGAAGGTCATAGGAGGGAAGTTGCACTACCAGTAATTTTTATTTAGGGTAAGAAACTAAGAGCACATCAAATCATTAGAACCTACCCAGGAAGGAAATTAGATGAGCCAGCCGTACCTCGACCAAAGCCACCTGCACCAGGCCTGAAAATAAAACGTTTAACATTCTAAGTATCAGAAACAAAATGCAGAAAATTCCATCTGCTATAACATGATTGGTACATCCTAGGCATGCACATGCAAAAGAAGAGTCATACATCATTACGACTTCTTTTTGTCCTCTTCCCCTTGCACCAGGAACAACACTAACACGGGGTGCAGAAGCAGCAGCCAAACCTAAATCTGCTCCTATCACTTCGATCTTCATTGCCTTCCCATCAAGGCGCACATTATTATACCGTTTCAATGCCGCAACAGCTTCACTCCTCCTAGTGAATATCACCTCAGCTGAACCCTGTTCAAGAATATCCATGAAAGTAATGAAATTTCGACCAAAACATTTTCAGACATGTACCGTTCTAAGTAAAACAATCAAGTAGCAATACCAGCATATCCTCTCCATTATATTACCTGTCATATTTTAACAGAAGCACTTGCATACTTGTATAAACTTTCAGCAGCAGGTTGATTGATCAGGGAAATTAAAATCTTAAAAAATGAATTAAATAAACAGCACTAAAAAATCATGACTGCCCACACCAATCTTCTGTGCGCGCGTGCATGCTGAGAGGGGGGGGGAGGGGGGGATGGTCCAAGATCAAAGTGCTTCACCGGCAATGGACAAGCCAACATCCAGCATTGTGCAAACAACACCAAAATTTGACATAAATAAATATAAATTACACATTGCAGGAGTTATGGATAAATATCATGTTCTTAGTTTAACATGCTTCCAAGGTTTTTTTTTATATGCATCTTCGGTGGTGAACCGGCCTAAATTCTAGGTTAGAGCACCAAGTCAATCCCATCAAACTTCATTACAAATAATCAATGTATTATCCAAACAGCAAACATGCAGCTAGTAGATGCATGAGGGTATGTGCTAGGTCAGAAGTCACTTTCTTCGTATTTGGAAATTGGAACATAACACAAGAAATGCAAACATGAATAGAAAAATGAATAATGCTTAATTATAAAATATGCATGTCATAGAAAAGACGAAAGTTTCATAAGAGACTTACAGTTGGGCGTCTATTATTGTCATAATGAACAGCACAATGCTTCAAATGACCCATTTCAGAAAAAAGTTCCTGAAGCAAAGTTGTGGACAGAGAAGATCAGCTTAAAAAATGTCAAACATGAATGAGCTGTCAGATATTCTAGAATGCATAACATAAAGATCCATTCACCTGTATATCTTCTTTTGTCACCCCATAGTGCAAGTTTGAAATATATAGCTTTGTACCAGTTTCTATCCCAGAAAGCCCAGCAGCCACCATGCTATCCTCAAAAAGATCATGTCTCCATATAAAATCCTTGGTTTTGTTGAATGACTGGTGATATTCCACAGCACGCATAACCAGATTGTGATGAGAAATTGTTAGCATAAAACCACTAAACTCATCAATCCATGGTACTTGACAAGTCAACTAGCATCGGCAAAACTTAAAACCCACAACATTGCATAGAATGGGTGCTAGCTCTGTACGAGTCAAAAGACCTTATCCACAGAAACAAGTAGCCAATTGGTAAACACATAGTTCATCAGCATACTGACGAAGAGTAGAGACAAGGTTTTCAGTTTGAAGCATTAGCCAGAAGGCCCAGAACAAACCAACACATATCTCGCCACATCATGCTTAGCAGAAAAGGGTCAGTTCTCAAGGTACTTTCAAAATGAGAAACCCCTCGGATCCTCTTTGAAGTTCCACAGTTAAAAGTAGCAGATATAGTCTGAACTGAACCATGGGCTGACCCATTTTAACTAAGTCTATAGCCACCTTTTGTCAGGTACCTACTGTAATTTGGATTCTTGAAGGTATACATAAAAAACAGCAATAGTTTTGTGCTTGCCTTGGCAATAGAATACGACAACGACCGAGTATTGACACCAAGTGGCCTTCGTGAAGGCACCCCAACTCCCCTTCCACGGAAGGTGCCAGCACCACGTCCACGTCCTGAACCACGGCTAAACCTTTGGCCATCACCTCTGCCTCGACCACCTCCCAGTCCCCTTCCCCTTCCTCTTCCCCTCCCATTTCTGTTCTTAATCATCTCATCCAGTGACATATCCAAAGATGTAGCCATTATAATGAAAACTTGATATTCAAAAGGAAGCAAACCCTGAAATCAGGACAAATAAATTTCATAGTCAATTTTTCAATTGAACTTCAGTGGTGGAAGCAAGCAGTCACACACATGCTCACGCAGAAAGGAAAATCTCAACTCTAAGGACATTGTTTTTTACTAGTTTTAAAAAAGATAAATGTTCCAAAAGCAGTCACACAACTGACAACTATGCATTCTACAAATTAGAAAATGTTCAAGCTCTCACTTTATATGAATTTTCTACTATAGATATGCCCTTACTCTTCCAAACTGCCTATCATGTTGGCTTATGTTCTTGCCCACACATATGCCACTTCATGAACCGATTATAACCTTACAAATTTAACTTTAGGCACCGATATTTAGAATGTAACATTCAGGTCTATCAGGCAACCTCAAAACATAGAAAGTAAAGTACAAGAACAGCTAATTTGAAGAATACATCAAGTTCTTCACGACACTCTCGCCAGATCTCTACAGTCCCTATTCTAACACTTGATGACGAGCGATAGCATCTAAATCGATGTAGGTCATAAAATTCTTCCAATAATGTAGGTTAAACGTGAGCCATCCAAGAAGAAAACAATCACAATAAGAAGAACATAATCACAGGGAACAGCTTAGCTCCCGTGGGAGCACAGTCATAGCACCTAACTAAAGCAGCCTCACTCTGGAGCACTAGAACCTAGATCACACATCTTTGGATCGGCAACCAGCAATTCTCACAAACGCCATTGACCTTAAAAATCGGGCACTAGTTCACGCCAATTTCATCATGCACCGCGTCTACCAAAAACTACCAATCTCGCAAGATCCTATCGCGCTAGGGCTTCACGCATGCAAGAGAGTGACTGACAAAGTAATCCCTATGTTGATCTTAGGAAAGACTACAGGAGCGCGAGAAGGGTCGGGAGGTTACCTCCGAGGGTATCTTCTAGGGTTCTCAGGCCGCGGGGAGATCCGGTGATCTGTGGGGCGTTATCGTCCTTCCTCCGTAGGATTTCTGGGTTTTGACCGGAGCCGGCTCCGGCGCCTGCGTCGGTTAGGTGGTGGTGGGAGGAGAGCCGAGACTTCTCTCCGTCGAAGGCCCGGGACCAGGAGAGAGGCGAGGCGGAGAGGTTTGGGGCGGGCCCAGCCGCCAACCGGGTTGGGTTCTCTTTATTGCGTGATTCTTTCACGCCGGGTCACTGAATTTGTTTTTCTTTAATATTTATTTTTATTCTTTTTTTCAAAACTATGCGTCCGAATCAAATTTTTCCAAAACTATACGCCCGTCGTCCGATCGCCCCATACACAGGCGATATGTGCCTCGCCGTCGTGAGCAAGCGGTAAAAAGTGAGCCGTTACACATGGGCCCCTGCCGCGCCGAGGCAGGCGACAAGCGGCTTTGAAAGCTCGCCCCCTCGCTCGGCGCAGGCAGCCAGCCACGAAGAGAAAAGAGAAAAGAGAAGGAGGAAGAAGAAGAGAAAGAAGAAGAAAAAAGAAGAAGAAAAAGAAGAAGCAAATGAAGAGAAAAGAGAAAAGAGAAGGAGGAAGAAGAAGAGAAAGAAGAAGAAAAAAGAAGAAGAAAAAGAAGAAGCAAATGAAGAGAAAAGAGAAGGAGGAAGAAGAAGAGAAAGAAGAAGAAAAAAGAAGAAGAAAAAAAGAAGAGAAAGAAGAAGAAAAGGGGGGAAAAAGTCGATTAAATGCGTTTATGAAGGTATTTTTACAAATTTTATAAATCTATTATTTAGGAATTTTACGATTTTGTAGTGTTTAGAAAATTCTGTAGGACTGTTTGTTATTAGAATTCTAATGTAGCACGTAATATTTAGTCGAATTTAGGATTGTGTAGCGTTTAGAACTTTAATGTAGTATTTAGTTTTTAAAAATTTAAGGATTTGTATAGTATTAAGTGCGTTACAAATTTAGTGTAGTATTAGAAATTTATTGTAGTGTTTAGAAAATTTAGGATTGTGTAGCGTTTATATTTTCTTGGATAGTGTTGTTTAGAAATTTCTTGTCATGATTCATATTTAGAACTTTAATGTACTATTTAGTTTTAGAAATTTGAGGATTGTATAGTATTAAGTGCGTTACAAATTTATTGTAGTGTTAGAAATTTATTGTAGTGTTTAGAAAATTTAGGATTGTGTAGCATTTACAATTTCTCGGATAGTGTTGTTTAGAAATTTCTTGTCATGATTCATATTTAGAACTTTAATGTAGTATTTAGTTTTAGAATTTTCAGATTGTATAGTATTAAGTACGTTACAAATTTATTGTAGTGTTAGAAATTTATTGTAGTACTTAGAAAATTTAGGATTGTGTAGCGTTTACAATTTCTCGGATAGTGTTGTTTAGAAATTTCTTTATCATGATTCATATTTAGAACTTTAATGTAGTATTTAGTTTTAGAATTTTCAGGATTTGTATAGTATTAAATGCGTTACAAATTTATTGTAGTGTTAGAAATTTATTGTAGTGTTTAGAAAATTTAGGATTGTGTAGCGTTTACAATTTCTCGGATAGTGTTGTTTAGAAATTTAATGTCATGATTCATATTTAGAACTTTAATGTAGTATTTAGTTTTAGAAGTTTTAGGATTTGTATTGTATTTTAGAGTAATATTTTTCCGTCGGACGTTGCGCATGTCGGAGAAATTGTATTTCCAAATATTTTATGGAGATGGGAGATAGCACGAGGCGGATGGGATGGATCTATCATCATTTTCAAGAGTCGACTGGGGCATATGTAGACCGAGCGATAGGACATCTGAGGGTTTGTTGGAGTGGATGTCTCGGATGTTAAGTTTGGATGCCCAGAGTGTTGGTTGCGGGTCGAGCAAGAGTGAGCCGAGCGCAAGACCGTTTTACGGAGAGTTGATTCCTATTAACTCGGCGTCAACATGGAGGAGTTATGTTGGTTTCTAGTAGGCGGGTTGGCGCTCATGTTGTTGGTCTGATGCTACCGGTAGCTCCATCGGTGTCGCAAGTTCGTGATGTCGGGTGGACATTACGGGGAGGGATGTCAAATGTAGAAGGATGCGAAGAGCAAGGCGGCGGGAGCCAGGAGACGAGGAGCACGAGGCTGGCGGTGGCGAAGGGACCGGGCGAGAGGAGACAGCGGTGGAGGCGCGAGGTGGCCGACGAGGGGAGGAGGTGGAGGACATTGTTGACTGATGGAAGAGGAGGACCGTGCGGATGAGGAAGTCACGATGGTGAGCACTCCGACGAGGAGGACAACGTCCCTGAGGTGCCTATCCCTGGTGCGTGGACCAATTAAAATTTCGAAGACCTAACAATGAATGAAGGAACATTGATGCATGGGAATATCGTGAGAGCGAGGTGACGGAGGGTTATATATAAAGACAAGGAGGTGTGATGGATGCGGTGAAATCTTGGGCAATGTCTCTCGGCGGCAATTCGGGGTTGTGAAGTCCGGCAAGAAGGACTACGACGTGAAGTGCGTAGTTGATTCGTGCCCATGGCGGTGCATGCATACCGGGAAGTGGAAGGATTCTGGAAATGCTCCATAGTGATTGAGCATAAGCTGCGGTGGAAGAAAGCGGGCGGGGACACCGCAATCGTCGTCCACTTGGGTGGCAAATGTGTTTTATGGTCGGATCGTGGACAATCCCCATCTGCGACCTCGATCTATTATCACGGTTTGTGAAGGAGAGGTTTTAGTACAAGATTAGCTACGCAAAGGCATGGAGAGCAAAAAGGACAGCTCTGGAAATACGGTTCGGGGCGTCGAGGCTTCAGTGCGAGAATATTCCCACTTGCTCGGGCAATCGCACATAGGAACCCGGTGCATCCATCGACCTTGCGGAGTTTCTGCGGGTGGTGTGTGCACCGATAAGTGGGTATTGCGCGTGCATTCTTTGCCTGGCGCATGCATAAATGCGTTAAAGACGCGTCGCCCGGTCCTTTGCATGGGCGGCACGTTCCTCACGGGAAGTACAAGGGCGATTCTAAGCTGCGATCGCGGTGGATGCCAACAAGCGAGTTCTACGGTTGCGTTGGCATTCGTGGAGGGGAAAACACGGAGAGTTGGTGCTGGTTCCTTGAAAGAGTGAAGTGGCGATTGTTCTCGGCGGGCACGATGTTTGTGTCATCCATGACCGACATGCAGGGCTGTTAAGGGCGATCGTAGATATGCAACAAGGGTCCGCCGTCGTGGGAGCAGCAAAGTGGCCAGACCTGAGGAGCAGGTGGTGCATGAGGCACATGGGTGCCAATCTTTTCCGTCAGTTTAGGAACAAGGAGCTTATGAACATGTTCAAGAGCCTGTGCAAACAGAACCAACGGAGGAAGTTCGACGCGCTTTGGAAGACGTTGGACGAACTAACGAAGAAGCAATCAATGGATCCCAGAGGTACCGCTAGTTCATCAAGGAACCCGATGGTGTACCATGAGCGAGGAGAGGACCCCTGACCTTGTGTGCGGCTGCCGACAGACCCCCAAACCTCGGCGTGGGCGGTACCAAGCATAAAGAGTTTCACCGATTGGATCGACATGAGCCTTTGGAGAAATGGTCCCTTCTACATGACGAGGGCGGCTCGCGTTATGGGATCATGACAACGAACTGGCGGAGATTTACAACCAGGTAATGAAAGGCACGGATGCCTTCCTTTGGTGGGTATAGTTGAGGTGTCTTATTAGGGACACAGAGATATTTCATTGAGCGATACAAGACCTCCACATCATGTATGTCGGACAATCAACTGTCGTACTCAACTGTTGTGTCTACCTACATGTCCAAGAAAACAAGAAAGCGCAGACACATCGGGTTACAGGAGAGTGGCGTGGAGCGGAGATACACGTGCCTGCGCGTGACCGAGGTCGCAGGGGTGCCCACCGGGAGAGGACTTCCCATCTATGCATACTCCGAGCAGCTGAGTGCGAGTGCGAGTGCCAGAAACCACGCCTGCTGCACTTGCCGTGCTCGCACGTCATTACCGCAGCCGCCGAGACGCATCAATCCTGTCGTCCGTTCGTCTCCTCGTACTACTACAAGCAGAGCGTTCTCAACACGTGGCATCACGAGGTGTACGGGTACCGAGTGGATGGATCGTTCACAACAGCCCCCCCCTCCGGACCATCGATCGGGTACCGGACATCCGAATGTTGAAGCTGAAGGTCGGGCGTCGAAGGACAAGGCGCATTCGGAACGATATGGACGAGTCCGAGGCGCGTCGCAACCGCGGATAATGTAATTTTCCATGTTTTCCCATCTTGTATTTTTCAATGGACCGGTAAGTTGTGATGTAAGTTGTAATGATCGATGCAATTTTCAATGTACTAGTAAGTTGTTTTTCGCATCATGTAATTCTCCGATGTACCAGTTAATAGCTACGAGGATAATGTAATTCTCGACGTTGTGTGCCTCGTCGAACATGTCTTTGTCTTTCGTATGTTTGTAATATGAGATTTTTTTTGGCTCTCTGCATTTCGGTTGTATTGTTTGATGAGTATGGTACAATTCGTTATTTCGCATTTCATTTTGTGTGCACATGTAATTACTGACAAATTTGTTGTATTTGCTTTGTAACAGGCTACGATGGCGCGACCTTGCCTCGAGAGTGCTGGGCGTGACCGTCGATCGACCCACCGGTCTAGGTACTCCGAGAGGAGGCGAGAGCTAGGGACACTCCGACCTCGGGTGCCCAACGAGCCGCCGCATCGACCCACGCTGGGTTCCACGCAGTGGCCAAGCGCTTGCACTCTTTACGTACATGTACTTACCGTGAATGCAATTCTAACGACGCAATGCACTACATGCAGGTTGCGGCGGTGGCTTACTTCCTCTTTGTAGGATGGTGGAGGAGGTGATCGCCCGTTAGCGGGCAAGGAGGTCCGCGGTTGGTACGACCGGTCCTGCCGCCACACTCGTGGACCGGTGGAGACCGGAGGCGACACGTTCCACCTTCCGTGCGGAGAGATGGCTCCGACGCTGCGGGGCGTGTCGTACCTCTTAGGCCTCCCCATGCGGGTCCGGCGATGCGTGCCGCACGACGCCTCCGTCACGTGGCACGCCGAGTTGTCCGCGCATTTCGCCGCGATGCGGCGCACCCGGGCAGCCCCTACCGGCCCCTCGGGGAGGTGGCGCCACGGACCGGCGAAAGCGTGGTCGCCGATTCACGGTGAGTACCTCTTTCTTTGAAATTAAAGAGAAGCGCTAAGTTGCGATAATGTTTGTTGTGAACGCTGCGGACTCGGCTTCTCCACCCGCACGCGGAGGAGGCGGACGTGGCCCGCCACTTGGAGGCATACCTCTTGTTGTTGTTCGGTTGGGTGATGTTCCCGTCCTCCCACAGAACACGGTGGACCGTCACCGATCGAGTCGCCCAAAGACATCGCCGACACCCGTTGGATGAGGTAACACACTCGGTTCAAATCTCGTCTCGGTGAGCACGTCTAACTCCACCCTTGTAAACAGATGATGCAGTGGTCGTGGGCCTCAGCTGTGCTAGTGGCGACGTACCGAGGTCTGTGCGACTCTGTCTCTCGGTCGGAGCACGACGCGGCGATGTCGGGTTGCGTCCTACTCCTCCGATTGTAGTCCCGGGCGCTTCTCCATCAGCGAACTGTTGTTGACACGACACCGCACCGAGGGCCTTTACGGAGACGACCCGGTGGACTGGCCCACCATGGGCCACTACTGGGTCCGACGACAGGTATGCTCCCTCGTATCTTTTTCCCCACTAACGCACTTGAATAACCTTCGCCATTTCTTATTTCCTCGCAGCGGAGGTACGCGCACCGACAGGTGAGGAGGTCCTACCTGGAGTTCGGTCGGGAGTTCGACCGCCTCCACAGCGAGGGCGTGTGGTGGGCGCCATACACCGCGCAGACGCCCACGCCCGAGCACCTGACGGGTCTCCGTGCTTTGCACGCGAGATGAGGCCTTCGGCTCACCCGTAAGGTTCTCGTCTTTGACCCTGTGTGTCGAGGAGTACTCCCGCACCGAGTCGCTGCGGGCGTTTCGCCTGTTCCAGTCCTTTCCCTTGCCGCCTCGTCACGTTGTCGCACGTGGCGCTCACAGGTACTTGCCCTGATCCTACTACTCCGCATCTTTGCGAAATTAATGTGGTGTGTACTTACTGTTTTTGCATTGCAGGATGACCCGGATGGGTGCTGCAGTGGGCACTCGGTTCGTGTAATCGTATGCAGCCATGGGGCGTCGCGATGGGGCCGCGCTCGGCGAGAGGTCACGAGACCCGGCCGTCGACCATGACATGTACGATCGATTACATGGGTGGTTCGCCCCGCGACTCGCCTTAGGGTGGGGTACACACCAAAGACCGTCGTCGACGGCGAGCATCGGTGGCGGACACGTACCCTTCACAGATGTCCCGGAGGACAACGCCTCGGTAAGTGTCGCAACCGAAGCTACATGGGCACGTCTTTTCATGTAAATTACGTAATAACAATCGGCGTTACATGCAGACTCAACTCATGGGGGAGATTGAGGTGGAGGTGTGTCCATGTTGACGCGCCTACGGGGGGGCATACAGGTGACCACCGTCGAGTCCGAGACAGCTTGGGCTCGGGTCCTCGATAGGATGAGGCGGTTGGCTCGCTTAGCCACCTGTCGGGCGCGGAGATGTCGGCGGACGCAGCACACCACGTCCTTGCGCCCCAGCACCTCGCCCTACCCCGCCGGTGCCTCGTCACGCTCCCACTCAGCTGCAGTGGGGACAGTGGGCTGAGGAGGCTCCCTCCGCGTCTCACCCTACCCCGCCGGTTCCTCGCTACGCTCCCACGCAGCAGCAGTGGGGGCAAGTGGGTTCGGAGGCTCCTCGTCGTCTCGCGCCCAGCGGAGACCCACAGGTGGTTTCGATGACCTGTGGGCAGCGAGTTCGACCTGGAGGAGTACCTTTCGACCGACTACCTCGACCCCTCTCAGCTCTCGGGAGCGCCGCCATAGGGCATGCCCTCGTCGCCGCCACACTACTCTACGCCTGCGTCGCAGGGCCGACCTAGGAGGGACGTCCGTTCGCCGTCGCCACTCACCTACCCCACGGGCCAGATCAGGAAGCGTGGCCATGATTGACTTGTTGTACGGATGTATTTTTGTAATGGCTTTACGTTCAGCAGCATATTGTATAACTCTTCGAGTTAGTAACATGACAGCCTTATCACTTTAAATTGTTCAAATTCATGTATGCATTGCTTGCCTATGCCACACGACGTGACAATACACTAACGTCTCGGTGCACCTATCGCCTCTAGTAAGGCGATCGCCTAATATGGGCGATCGCCTAATATGAGGCGATCGCTCCATACCCGGCGATATCCGCCTTTATAACATTCGTTCTCACAAGCGGTCTCGCAAAGAATACAGGAAGAAAGAATAGAGGGTGAGGAAAAAATTCGGGATCAATCGAAAATGCCGAGGCGTGCAAGTGCAAAGGGAAAGGGAAGGCAAAGGAAGAAGCAAGTGCATGCCGCGCAATTTAGCGTACCAAGATCTCTTCCTACCTCGTGGGTCAGTAGCACCCATGTGTATGTGCGAGATCTTTGCGTGCTTGTCCGCTCTTGGGAAATTTCAACTTGGAAGAGGAGGTATTGGAAGTGCCGCAACTTCGCCTTCGATCCGCCGGAGAAGAGCTGAAGGATCGCCGCATGGTAACAATCGTCGGGTTACATAATATTTGTGAATGAAACTTTGCTAATTTACGTTTCATGCGTCACCTCCGCCATTGTGTGAATTTGGCGATGGTTTGATACGGAAATCAACCCGAGGACCAGCGGCTTCTTGATCAAGCCAACCGGCAGGACGAGTTCACGCGGCGGCTTCAAGAACAACGCGATGTCGCACGCGAGGAGGCATGTAGGAAGGAAGCGGAGGAGAAGGAGGCCGAGAGAGAGAGGAAACGAGAGAGGGCGCGGCGTGCCAGAGAAGCCCCGCCGGAGGCATGGGCGAATGGGAAGTGGCCTCGAAGCACTCAATAGGCCGTCTGGTGTTAACTTTGGTTTTCTTTGTTCGTGGTACTCCTTTCAGATTTAAGTCGTAATAAAGAGTGCGGCCTAACCTTCAAGTGTATGCTCACTGTCCGAAGGGCTCGTATATGTCCTACTGCTCCAGTTGTCCCAAATGATGTTATTTTTGTCCATCAAGATAGGTTATAGCATTTTAAGTTCATCAGATTTCATTTCATCGAGTTTGACCCTCGTTTATAAAGATACGGCCATTTTGATGTTTTACCGATTGCATGTTAGGACAACAATAAAATAGTGCGACCTAAAGTGACATCTAAATATTTTTACATAATTGTAACCTATGCAAGCCGAAGAATGCAACAAAACTGGTTACATCAAGTTTTGAGGTCATTTAGACATTATTCTAACTGCTTGAACAATGAATGTTATAAAGGGTTTAAACTAGCCATCTTTGATTCAAAATGCAATCATATTTAGATATTTTTGCAAAAATCAAGTGCATAAGGTTGTAGTAACTTATTCTATTTATTTCATGATTTATGGATCAACACACATTGTAATTCCTTCACAATCCATAGTTAGAGCCTAGCATTCGAACTCACATAAAAATATTTTTGTGCAAACAACACATAGATTTTTATTTTACAATCTAATTCCTCATTCCAAAATTTAAATTTAGAAACAAGTTTCATTTCATTTGGACACTCCTAGCAAAAGTTATGGGGTTCATATTAAAAAGGCATATAGTAATTACAAAAAAATACTAAAAAAAACGCTGCAAGCCCCTGTCGCCCCTGTCTCGGGCGACAGGGGGGCCCACACCGACGGAGCCCGACGGCAGGAAACGGCGCAGGGCTAATCGCCCGTGTATGGGGTGATCGCCCCATACACAGGCGACGGGGGGATATTTTCGTAAATTTTTATTTTGGACGCATAGTTTTGAAAAAAAGGATAAAAATAAATATTAAAGAAAAAAAAATTCCCAGGTCACTAGGGATCAGGCCAGAGAGGGACGGGCGGTCCGTCACGGTTCGGTCCGATTAAAAAACAACGTGTTCGTTTCGGCTTGGCTACTAAACAGGTTATATCGTGTCAGCGTACGTACTGGGGAGGCGGCTTACACACGGTCCGCGAGGCTAACAGGCCATGCCGTGTCGGCACAGGTCCGATGGGATGAAACGGGTCGGGTCGGCTCGTTAGCGCAAAAAAAATCAGAAAAAATTAGAAAAATAGAAAAGTATGAAAAAATGCAGAAAAATAGAAGAAATTTAGAATAATTAGAAAAACTCGAAAGATGTAGAAAACTTTATATATATATATATATATATATATATATATATATATATATATATATATATATATATATATATTAAGAAAAAGCTAAAATATGAGATAAATTCTAAAATGAGACAAATATTTTGAATTAAATAATGAGCTTTATTGATATTTGGTTGCCTCGTTAAAAACTTTGTCAAGTAAAAACTCAACACGAGAAAACCTTGGCAAAGAAAAAAGAGTACAGCCTATAGTTCAGTGATATAGGAAAAAAGTGAAGATTACAATTATTCTTCCTCAGTAACTAGATAAAGATTGTCGAACGTCTCCGTCAGCTCAGCATTTTCTGTAGTATGTTGAGCTCGTTGATTAGCTTGTTCCCAATCTTTCAGGGTGAGAAGTATTTCCATTATCTGTAAGGACCCGAATCAACTGATTCAAACCCACTGTGTTTACCGCACTAGTCTCAGGATCAACGCTAGTGCACACAGCTCAACATTGGTACATATCACATCATACTCAACGATAATAAAATAATACTCCATTTATTGATATAGCTAAGTGTATGATCTTATGACCAACTTACATTATTAAGCCACGCAGGGCATGACTTGAAATATAAGCTAAGAAATAAGTAGCGGAAAGAAGAAGACGTAGATAGCTCATCAGTTCACCACAGGCAACTGACAAGACTCGGACCCTAATGACTCGTGTCATCCTGGAACTCTTCCTCCAATAAAGGTGTAGACTCTTCAACTGTTGATTATTGTTTTTGTGGGGTGAGTACATAAAGCACTCAACAAGTTGTACACAGAATGCAATTCTATGTATCTATATGCAAGGCTTATTCCAAAGGAAAAGGCTATTATGGCTATTTTTGCAATAAGTAGCATTTAAAAATAAATACAATAAATAGATTGTAAAGACTTGTAAAATAAATAACAGCAATAAATAGATTCAGTATTTCTCAAGTAAACCAAGTTTTCAATCCTAAGTCAAGTTTCCAACCTTCCATATGACAATCCTTCCATCCCAACCAAGTTTTCCATTTAATTAAACTAACCCTTAACTGTAATTCCCGAGCATTGCTCAATACCGCGAGCACGGCTATTCGAATAGGTTTACACTCTGCAGAGGTTATGCACTTTACCCACACGATACAACCAAACACCACCAAGGCGAGTGATCATAACAAAGCCTTTACAATGCTCCATCTAGACTCAGTACTGGTCGCTAAGGATTCAACACTGGTGGGACTAGTTACCACATCCAGGGCTCTCCTCTTGCGCCATATGAGTCTACCCCAAATATAGGAACTCACTAATCACCACGACAGTACCGAAATCTAGACTTTACAAATTAATCAGCTAGGCTGTCCCATTCCAGACATGTGGTTGCATGATTGACTCAGGTCAAAGGCTTGCAAGGTTAAGTCCTTAGAGTGATCAGGGCAAGACATCCACATACCCTCTGCCTATCGGGCCCACCTTGGCATACTCGCCCCTTGTAACTTGCCCTAATCTAAGTGATTATCACCCAAGTTGATTACCAAGCACCACGTGCCATCAACAAATCAACATCGTTGCGTGACATGACTCGCAACTACAACTCAATCTCATTGTGTGACTTCACATGACACACAAGTTCACATCATTATTCTATATTCCATTAGTCAAGATTAATCATTGACGATTCATGTACATATGATGACGTAGCACGGCTAAGCAATCTACGACGGTCTAATCAACCCATGTTGATTATCAATATTAACCAACTATCAGTTAACCATCCTAGGGTGACAATTAGATCATGGCATACAAATGACAAGGTAGTGTATATAGATCAAATTGGTAGATTAACTAGATCCCAATTTAAATTGAAACAACTGCATACTTGAAATACTATGCAATAGAGCAAAACAATATAGCATTTGTATAAACATGGGTTCAACATGATCAAAACACAACTTGCCTTGGAATAGGTTCTGGTCTTGTTCTGGAACTTGATCTTGAGTTGACGGATCTTCCTCCGAAGCGTCGCACAATTCAACGTCTACGCGTACCGAAGGAGAAAAGCAAATAAATACCAAAATAGAGAGAAAATGAACTCCAAAAATCAAATAAATTCACCATTAAATATATCTCAATTTTAAAAAAATTTATAAATTTGAATCACTCAAATCCGAGTTAAAATGCAAAAGTTATAGCCTTTTGAAGTTTGAATAAATACTGAAAATACAGAAATTGGAAAATCAGAATTAACTGAATTGTTTTTAGATTGAAAAACCGATTTATTGCGTCAGCATGACATCAGTCCTGACCCGAGCCAACCAGACACTGCCGCGTGGCCCTCGGTCCATGAAATGCGTCCACGAACCTCCTCGGGTTCACGGTGTCCTGGTTCACGCGGGTCTGGACCACTATGTGCGGGTCCCACGCGTTGGCTGATTGGATTGCCACGCGCGACGCAGACCGGGCGACCTTCTCACTGCCACGGAAGCCACGAGGCCGATCTGGCACCCACGTCAGATCCACGAGTCAGCCGCAAGCTTCGCCACGAAGCTCGCCAGCGCATGCGGCCCTACGGTCATCGCCGACGGAACCACCTTCGGGTTGAGCTCGACGGAATGAGTTCGGTGACACGAACGGATCTACGTTTTCCTCACTGGAACCAAGTCGGCGAGGTCTTCTTCAATAGCGGCAGCGACCTCCACGGTGATCTCCTGCTCCGGCGATGCTCCGACAAAACTGGTGCGCGCACGGGCTCCCCCTCGTCGAGACGAATCTGACGACCCTGGTCTCGTGCCTTGAGCTCCACGGAAGACGGCGGAATCGATGAAGAACGGTGGCGGCGACGCTCGGTGATTGTCCCAAAATTCCGGTGAACGACTGCGGTTCTCGGCAGGGGCGCTTTGGGCTTTGGTTTTTCGTGGCTTTGTGCAGCTGATGCCCCCGCTTTTATAGCACGAGATGTCCGGATGAAGCACGTCGCGGCGTGGAGTCCATGGCAAGCACGTCGGCCTCGTAGGAGTCCGATCCGGGCACGCTCCAGAGAAGATGACGCGGAGCCATCCAATTCCCTTGATCGACGGCCGAGATGCATTCCGCGCGAGGCAATTTGAACCGCATTTCGGAATCCAACGAAATCCAAACCAACACGATCTCCACCGCACAACAAGGATCCAACGGCTAGCGCTCACACATCTAGAACTCGGGCCGACGGGCCTTGCGCACAGACCGGTCACAAGGAATAGTAATGGGCCCAGCCCAAAACTGGTTAGGATTTCCCCCCGAGTTTTTCAATTAAAACAATTACCGAAAATAGTTTAATTAATTTTAGGCAGTAAGAATACCAGGAAAAATCCAAGAAAAATATCAAAAATACTTTGAGACATTTTGAACTCAAATAAAATATTTTTGGCAGAACTTTATTTTTAACTTTGCATAAATTTAAATAGTTTTCAACAAAAGAGCAATATACATAATTTAAAATTAATTGAAATAAATCCAAAAAAATCCAATAAATTCCAAAAAATCATAGAATGCACAATTGACCAATAAAATAATATGAAAGCAAATTTTGGGATGTTACATCATCTCACTTGTTAGATTTGTTCTTCGCTCCTTAATTATTCTTCCACATAGACTGAAATCAGACTCCGAAGAAATCGTGAAGACAGGAACTGTTAACGCATCCCGTGCTAATATGGAAAGCACCGGATATGTTATCTTGTGCTCGTGCCACCACTGCAAAATGTTGAAGTCCTCCTCTTACTGCTCTTGGTAGTTGACAGTGTCGCTGTTGAGATAGACAGCTAGCTCCCCACCACTTGATGTGTCCGCACTTGTCATTGATGTAGTCGAACTCCTTGAGGAAGAGCCACCTGCATCCCATATCTTTCCCCACGCGGTTTTCTTCTTACCTGTTGTGGGTGCTGGTGGAGATCACTGCATGGGAACTTCAGCAAACTTCCGATCATACTTATCATAAACTTGAGATAAGTTAGCACAGACATTTGAAAAATAACTAGAATAATCAGTACCTACTGCATCACTTAGAAGTGAGAGAACATTAGAGAATCCTTGAACTTTAGCTCTAGGATCTAAAATAAATGCAAATGCATATAAAATAGGAATTTCTTGCCAATATTTCAAAATATTAGTTTTCATAGCATAAATAACTTCACGCAAGATATTATCATTTTCATGGCTCTTTAAGTGGGTAGCAATTTCTAAAATATGATGCACAATTAAAGGAGAGATTGTGTAATAAACTCCAGATAAAGCAACAGTAGATTCAAAAAAAGTTCTAAAAATGACAGCAAGTATCTAGCAATATACCAATGTTGCTCTGTGAGTAGCGGTTGACCATCCCGTGTACGACAGTGCGTGTTAATAAAAACAGAAAATGTGCTCTCATACGGTATGAGATTCTTAAGCATCAAGTAAGTAGAGTTCCATCTAATAGGCATATCCAAACCAAACTTACGCAGACGCACATTCATTGCAATACAATAAGTCTTAAATGCTGCTACTCGTTGATTAGAATAATTTAAGTAAGATATTGCAGTGCAAAAAGGTTCAAGATACTGATCTAACCTCTTCAAACCAGATTAAACTATAAGATTAATAATATGGAAAGCACAATGCTGATGTAATAAGAAAGATTCAGCATAGGAATTGAAAAGCAGAGTAAGAATGTTTATAGCAAAAGTATTTGCAGAAGCATTATCTAATGTTATTGCAAAAATCTTATCACTAAGACCAAAATCTTCCACAACTTTTACAATACAATCATCAATATTCTCACCAGTGTGTGCTATATCAATTAATTTGAATCCTATAATTCTCTTTTCTAGTTGCCAATCATTGTTTGCATAATGAGAAACTATACTAAGGTAATCCTCTTTAGTTCTACCACTCCATATATCAGATGTCAAAGACACAGAAAAAAGTACATGTACTAAAATTTTCTTTTAGGTTATTGCGATATTATTATAATATTTAGTCAAATCTCTAGTTGTTGTCTGTCTAGAAACTACAGAAAACCTAGGATTATGAGCGGTCCTAATATAACTTTCAAACGCAGTTGACTCACCAAAGTTTAAAGGAAGATCTTGAGAAGCGATTAAACGACAAAGAGATTCACGAGCTATCTCAAGATTGTAGTCCCAGTTACGTACCATACCGTCGAGGTTGTATTGCAGCAGCGTCTGTCTCAAAGCCATCCCCGCTTTTTTTCTACAGCTTTCAGCATGCCTCTTCAAGTGCCCCATTCCACCTGAAGATTTTGTAGTTAATTTATGCTTACAATATTTACAAACAACATAGCTGCTCTGGACGTCGTCTGATGTCTCAAAAATCTACTCGAAATCTTCCTAAACTCCCGATGTACTGCATCTTGTTCTTTTCACCTCGGTGCTTGCCGACGCAATAGCACTTGTAGAGCCTGAGGATGGCATAGCTCCTGCAGCTTCTCGCGCTTCATATGATGCAAGAAGCTCCTCGGGTGAAATCCCGAAATCAGAAGCTGGGAACGACGAAAAATCCCCGTGCTCCATAAAGCAAACTACAAGAAATAATTACGCCATTAATACTAAAATATGATTTAAAATACTAACAAAACGAAAAAAATAAATCACAATTATCACCTTGATTTCTTGACAGAAGCCGGAAGCCGAATTTCGGATTTTTGGCAAAACTAGTTTGAATTTTGCCAAATTACCACCAAGAGCAAAAGAATTTCCACAACAAAATGAATAGAAGAGAATGCAAGATTGCTGGTGTGGAAATGGGGGGCAGGCACATATTTATAGGAAAAAACTCGTAATTGTCCTGAATTTTTTCAGAATTTTTTCTACTTTTTTAAGCCTCTAACGGCTATAAAACGGTTATTTTTCAAATTAAGTGGGCCTTGCTGGGCTAAACGGGCCATGCCATGCCATAACCGTGCCGGGCCTTACCGGGTCATGCCGGCCCAAGCACGGCACGGGCGAGTGGGCCGTGCTATCATGGCCCATTTACGGCTGGGTTGTGCCGTGCTCGGGCTGGGCCAACAGTACCATGCCTTGGGATGGCCCGTTTGGCCATCTATAGATCGGGCAATCAAACAGCAACAATTGCAGAATTTTTTTAAAAAATAATAATTTTTAATGAAAATTTATGGCAATAATATACTGAATTAAAAAATTACAAATATACACATCTGTGGGCGTTTGAAATGGTGACAAACTCTTTATCGCCATTTCAAACGATAACAAAGAGTTTGTCTGCAATTGAAACGATGACAGAGTCTGTCGTCAGTTCGGTAGGGCTCTCTATCGCCAATTGGATTGGCGACAGGGATGCAGATGTGAATGTTTTGAAATAAAAAACGATAAATAAAAAAATATAAAATTTTCAAAAAAAAATATGTTTGCAGATTTAGCCCCGTGCGGTATTTTGTTGGGAAAATAACCGCTTGGCCTGCAGGATTTTCCCCCCGTCTCGCGCTTGGTTGATTTCTCCTTGCTGCACAGTTTCAGAAGTTCAGTACACTATTTCATTAAACCCGTGCAAACTGAATACAGTAATTACAAATAAAATTTGAATGCAATAAGTGCACATAAAATTTGAATACAATAATTAGACATACAAATTGAATGCAATAGTTACACATCAAAAGTCCATACATTCAGTACACATACGAATTCGATACATTACTTTGACATGCAACTAAAGTACAACAATTTCACATGCAAAGTCCATACAACGGTTTCACGCCCTCTGAACCGTCGAGCAATACTTGAAAGTGTGCCTTGCCTCCTTACAAATTGAATATTTCTTCACACGGTGCCCACTTTCCGCAGCGTCCATGTCATTTTTTTACGTCTTGTCTGTTGCCGCCTACGCCCTTTAGCTTGCTAACATTCGAAACCCACCGTGTATCCTCTCATCTATAATGCTCCGTGAACAAACCCACCACTCAAAAACCGTAAATTTCAGCGCTCCAAGTTGCCGTCACCGCTTCCTTATTGAAGAATTGTGACAAGAATATACTCGGATCCATACGGATTGTTGAGCAGGCAGCCATGACATGTGAGCATGGCCTGTGTAACAGACAAGGCTTGTTGCAGCTATAGACACATGTTTGCCTACGTAGAATGCATTCATGAGCAACTTTTCGATGGTTCGTCCCACGACCGGCTTTCTCTTTACACAGTAACTCGAAACGAAGCTCCCTCGTGCCCATCTTCAGTGCTCTTTGCATCTTCCCATTCTTGCCTTTGTCCTCCATGTATGTAGAAATCGTCTCGAAAAATTTCACAGTAGGATCATTCATGCGGGCGCCCTAGCATGGCGATCCACAAAGTACTTCGTGATGCCACGAAGAACACCCTCCACTTTAGCAACCAGGGGAAGGGGTCTCAGGCCTCGCATGATCCAATTGTAAACCTCAGCCAGATTTATCGTCATGACCCCATACCTGGCACCATCAGTGTCTCCCTATGCTCATGCTCTATCCATTCGGAGAAGCATTTCGTGGCCTTTGCGTTCCTCCGAACCAGGTGCGGAGGGTCCGTGGGTAACTCTTCAAGCTCTACTAGAGCATCCCCTATGCCAGGCTGTAACATCCCAAATTTTGCTTTTATTGGATTTATTATGCTTTTCTCTTATTAATGAATTTTCTGAGATTTTATTTAATTTATTTCAAATTTATTGATTAAGCCTTTTGCTATCTTTTATGTATTCAGTGAAAAGTATTAATGATATCTTTTTGGAAATATTTTATTTGGGTTCCAAATGTCTTAAAGTATTTTTTGAAATTTTTCTGGATTTTTTCAGGTATTTTTGCTATTTATTTGGGCATTATTTATTTAGGTGAATTATTTTATTTTGAAAATGATTTAAAATCGCTGAATAGTGTTTGGGCGAATCATTCAGTCCGCCCGTTTCCTCACTGTGACCCACTGTGTCACCCATCTTGCCGCTCATGAAACCCTAGCGGCGACCGTTGGATTTTGATCCAGCGGTGCGAAATCTTGCCAGCGTCGCCGTTTGTTGCGGGTTGTCCGATCGAGTCCGCGTGGATGATCGTGATCGCACCACGTCAGCTCATCCGAATCCGCCACCGCCGCCGAATCCGTTAGGGATTTCTACGCCCTACGCGGAAGCTGAGGACCCTATTTATTGCGCCGTCACCACCTCTGTGATGCACACGTCGAGACACATCCATAGCCCTAGCGCACGCCTCCTGAGCTACCGTTGTTCACCCGCAAAAGCTCATCGTAGTCTGCCGCCCTTGTCGCTGTCGTTTTTGCTTCGCCCCGCCGCCGTCGAGCCATCTCCGCCGCTGTCGAGGTCGCCATCTTGTTTACCGAGTCGAGACACGTCTGTGGAGGGTGAAAACATCGCCGAAGAAGCCCCGGAACGCCATCGCCGTGGTCATCATATTCCTCTCCGGTGAGAACCTCGCCACACCGTGCCGCCGTGCCATTGTCACCCTCGCGAGCTTTGTCAACCATCCAATCTATCGCGTGCGGTCTGGATCCATCCGCGTGGCCATTTCTCTTCGCCGCTTCGCCGCCGTTGGATCCTCATTGCTCGTCCGTGGCTGAGCCACGTAGCCGCCGCCGTCTCGCTTTGCGTCGCCGCAAGGTAGCCGTCGGATTGTAATCGTGTGGTCAAGGTGCCACCACTTATTGCTTTATCCATAGCAGTCTGATCTAGATCGGGCGAGTGCGTGCGCATCACATGTCAACCCCGTAGTAGATCAGAGCCACATCATGTCAGCTGATCTTGGCCATCCGATTTGAATTGAACGGACGGGATCGCACCGGCGCTGCACCAGTCGCATATCGCCGCGTGTCGCGTCGTGATTTACTGGGTGTTGCCGCTGACGCCACAGCTTATGTCAGCCGGTGCACGGGCACTATGCTGTCGGTCCACTGTGGACTAGCGCCGGCCATGGACAGGGTCCATACGCCGGTGACGCGTGTCGCACCGTGGTTGTGCCGCGTGTCAGCACCTGATTGGGCCACGTGTCTGCTGATGTCAGCGTGACGTCACATATCCGTCTTTTCTTTAGAAAACAAATTAGCCAAAAATCGTATTCAGTGCTGACGTCAGTATGACATCATAAATGCTATTTTCCAGTTTAAAAGTAATTCGGTTTTTCTATTTTTCAGAATTATCTTTTATTTCAAACTTTGAATAGCTATATCTTTTGTATTTGAACTCTGATTGAGGTGATTCCAGTTTCTAATTTTTTTTAAAATCATGCTCTATTTAATGGTGAATTTTATTTATTTATTGGAGCTGATTTTGCTCTCTGTATTCGCTATTTATTATTTTCTCGCTCGTTACGCGTAGACGTCGAGTTGCCCGGTGAGTTTGTGGTTGAGGAGGCAGCACCCGAGCAAGGTCCAAAGCAGGAGTCAGAGCTGTTTGAAGGCAAGTTGTGCTTTGATCATGTTGAACCTATGATTTAAATATTATATTGTTTCAAAGTATTGCAGATTAATTCAAGTATCATTGTTTCAAATATGTTGGGATTAGTTATTGTCCACTTTGAGTTACATCCACCTTGTCATGTTCTATGTCGTATCTCATTTGTCACCCTAGAATGGTTTAGTATTAATTGGTAGCTATAATTGCTAATGTGGTTAGTTAGAACGCAAGTAGAATGCTTAGCCGTGCAACGAGTCATCATTTTATGTAAGAATGGTTAATCTTACTTAATGATTATGGAACATATTTTTAACTTGTGTGTCGGGTGTTGTCACACAATGTTGTTGTTGTTGATGGCACGTGGTGCATGGAAAATCAACCGGGGTGGTAAAATGATTTAGACTGAGGCAAGTGGCATGTATTTGTGGTGGGCCAATGTGGCAATTGGGCGGTCGCATTGCTTTTTTTGATAATGATTGGTTCATGGTTATGATGATTTTTTTAGTTAGTCTTGCCTTGGTCAATTAAGGACTTAACCTTGCAAGAATTTGAACTGAGTCATTCATACAACCACATGTCTGTTATAGGACAGACCAAGCTGATTAATTTGTTGAGTCTAAACTTTTGTGCTATTTGTGGTGGTGTGAAGCCCGGGTAGTGGTAACCAGCCCTCGCACGGGTGTGCTCACATGGCGCAAGAGGGGGGCCCTGGATGTGGTAACCAGTCCCACCAGTGTTGAAACCTTAGCGAATAGTACTGGTTTAGATAGGCATTGGAAATGCTTTGTTATAATCACTCGCCTCTATGGTGTATGGTTCTATCTTATGGGTAAAGTGTATAAACTTTACAGAGTGTAAAACCTATTCGAATAGCCGTGCTCGTGGTATTGAGCATTGCTCGGTAATTACAGTCAAGGGTTAGATTTTATTAAAAACAAATGTGAGTATGGATGTTGAAATATGGAATAAGGTTGTGAGTTGGTTATGGGAAAAGAATGTAAAATGTATTATGGTTATTATTTGTTTTTACTGTATTTCAATCTATTATGCTATTCCTTTATAAGTGCTGTTTATGCAAAATAACCATGTCAGCCTATCATTTGTAATAAGCCATGCATATAATATATTAGGCTTGCATTTTGTGCGCAACTTGTTGAGTGCTTTATGTACTCACCCCCTTGCAACAAAACATCACCATTTAGAGAAGAAGCAACCATGCCTTTGAGGAAGAGTATCAGGAAGAGGCGAATAACTAGGGTGCAAACCTTGGCAGTTGCCTGTGGCAGATTGAAGGGTTTCTACGCTTGTGTTTATTTCCGCTGCTATTTAATTACATTCAGTCTTAGCCCTACGAGGTGTATTCATGTAAGGTTGATCATAAGGTCGTCCAACATTTATATTTAATATTGATGAAGTCTTTATTATGTTACCGTTAAGTATGATTGTGATATTCATCAATGTTGAGCCTGTGTGCACTAGCGTGGTCCTGGACTAGTGTGGAATACACAAAGGGTCCGAATTTGCATATTTGGGTCCCAACACAGGCATTGCCCTCTTCGCTGCCTCTGCTATATGCCTTGATGTTAGCTTGTCCAACTTCTTCCACAGTGCATCAAACTTTCTCTACTGGTTATGGTCGCACAGCCTCTTGAAAAGCTTCGTCAGCTCCTCATTCCTAAATTGCTTGTAGAAGTTGGCACCCATGTGCCGCTTGCACTACCTACTTCACAAATCAGGCTATAGATGTGTCTCATTTGCACCTTGCTACAACTGCATGATCGCCTTCAATAGCTCAGGATGCCGATCTTGTATAGGGCTATAAAAAAAGATCGAGGCTCGTGAGCTACTCGAGCTCGGTTCGAGCTCGGCTCAAGCTCCAAATGAGCCGAAATCGAGCTCGAGCTCGCGAGCTTAACCTAGCCGAGCTCGAATAGCTCGCGAGCCTACTCGAGTCTGGACCGAGCTTCCTTAAGCTGAACTTTCTCGAGCTTGTTACCGAGCTTACACGAGTCGAGCCTACTCGAGCTTATTACCGAGCCTACCGAGCTTACCAGAATTACCTAGCTTACTCGAGCTTACCGAGCTTACTCGAGCCTACTCGAGCTTGGACCGAGCCGAGCTAGAGCCTAGGTCAAGGCTCGGACCCCAACTCGAGCTCGACTCGTTTACAGCCCTAATCGTGTATGACACACACTCCAGGCCGCTGATCCACGATGCCAGCTTTCACATTCCTTAGAAACCAGAGCTAGCTATCTGGGTTTTAACCCTCCACGAAAGCGAGCGCTACGGGAAGAACCTAATTATTGCCATCTACTCCTATGGAAGTCAATATCTTGCCTTTGTATTTTCCAGTTAGAAATTTCCCATCCACGCATAACAATGGACGACAATGTTTGAACGCATTGATACATGCACCGAAAGCAAAGAATACCCTCTTGAGTACCATCTTCCCAGGAAAGCGCTATAAAGGCTACTCACAAATGTCAACATAAGTTCCAAGATTCCTTTCCTTGATCACCTCAAGCATACCTGTCAAGTTCTGATAAGAGTCTTCGTACGTACAAAACCTTGCTTCCATTGCCTTCTGCTTCGCTCTTTATGCCTTGGCATAGCTTATAGTGTACTAGAACCTCTGCTCTATTGCGAGTATGATGGCATGTTGCTCTAAATCCAGGTTGCCTACAATCTCCCTATACATTGCATTCGCAACAAAGTATGAAGATATATTTTTGTGCGATTGGGTAGTCTCCGTCAGCACGCATGTGTGTGGGATGACTAAAGAACACTTCCAAATGGTGTCCCACTTAGGTTGGTTGTCGGGACCCAAATGTGCAAATCCGGACCCTCTGTGTATTTCGCACTAGTCCAGGATCACGCTAGTGCACACAATCTCAACATAGATGAATATCACAATCATACACAGCGAAAACATAAATAAAGACTTTATCTATTAAATAAGATATAGTTGAACGACCTTAGGGTCAAACTTACACTTATTAAGCCTCGATGGCTTTTAATCAATGCAATTAAACAGCAGCGAAATGAAGAACGTCGGTGAATCCCATCAACATGCCACAGGCATCTGACAAGATTCAACTCCTAGATAATCGCCTCATCGTAGAACTCCATCCCCTTCAAAGGTGTAGATTTCTCCTCAACTGATGATTTGATTGTTGGCAAGGGTGAGTACTTAAAGCACTCAACAAGTTATGCACAGAATGCAAGTCTATCATACTATATGCATGGCTTATTCCAAAGGAACGGCTAACATGGTTATTTTGCAATAAAGTAGCATTTATGAAGAAATAGCATAGATAGATTGTAAAGACAGTAAAACAAATAATAACAATAATAAATTTCTCAATTATTTCCCAAATAACCAACTCACAACCTTAAATCAATTTCCAAACTTCCATAGGCATACAACCTCCATTCCCAATTCATTTTAATAAATCTAATCCTTGACCGTAATTCCCGAGTATTGCTCAATACCGCGAGCACGGCTATTCGAATAGATTTTACACTCTGCAGAGGTTATGCACTTTACCCACACGATATGATCATCTCTTGTTGTCAAGCTATTTACACACTTCCTTTGGTGTGTCGGCAGAGAGATCATGACAAAGCCTTTACAGAGCTCTGTCTTAACCCAGTACTACTCGCTAAGATTTCAACACTGATGGGACTGGTTATCACATTCAGGGCCCCCCTCTTGCGCCAATGAGTTTACCCATAAATTCGGGGCTCACACCACCACTAGTAGTACCAAGCTAAGACATTGCAAATTAATCAGCTAGGTCCGTCCCATTTCAGACATGTGGTTGCATGATTGACTCAAGTCAAATGCTTGCAAGGTTAAGTCCTTAAGTTGACCAAAGCAAAACTAACCAAAAATTCATCATTACCGTTACCGTTATAAAAAATAAGCGACCGCTCAAATGCCACATTGGCCCATCATAAAATTCTTGCCACATGCCTCAGTCTAAATCATTTTACCACCCCAGTTGATTACCATGCACCACGTGCCATCAACAACATTGAGTGACAACACCTGAAGCACATTTTCAAAAACATGTTCCATATTTCATTAAGCAAGATTAAATTTTCTCACATAAAATGATATCGCTAACTCGTTGCACAGCTAAGCAAACTATTCACGTTCTAGCTAACCCACATTGGCAAAAAAATAGATACCAACATATAAGGAACCATACTAGGGTGACAGATGAATCATGGCATACAAATGACAAGGTAGATATAACTCAATTTGGATGAATATCTAATCCCAAATTAATTGAAACAAGTATCAATTGAATTAGCATGCAATAGTTTAAAACAATATAACTTTTAAACACGGGCTCAACATGATCAAAGCACAACTTGCCTTCAAAAATCTCGGAATCCTGCTCTGGACCTCTGTCTTGGATTAGCTCCTTGCTCACGAATACCTCAGGCACTTCAACGTCTACGCGAAACAAGCGATAAAGCAATAAATAACAAAAACAGAGAGAAAAACACAACTCCAAAAATTAAATAAAATTCACTATTAAATAGATCTCAATTTTAAAAATTTTTAGAAACTTGAATCACCTCAATCGGAGTTCGAATGAGAAAGATATAGCTATTCAAATTTTGAAATAAAAGATAAATCAGAAAATTGGAAAAACCGAATTATTTTTCCACTAGAAAATAGCATTTATGACGTCATGCTGACATCAGCACAGAAATAAATTTCGGCCAAAATATTTTTTCCATGAATAGTAATCCCATGTTTAGTAAATCAATCTAGAACCCTATTTAGCAAGAAAACTATCTAGAGTCTTGAGAGCAAAAATTAATCTACAACATTAATCTAACAGCATGGGGATTGAAAAGAGGGAATCCAGTGACATACAGTTAGGACTTGGAAAGCTATTGACGAATACTCATACCAGGGGTACCCCAACGGCCCAGGGTGACGAGCAGGCTGCCTCAAGCATAACTCGAGCCTAACAGGCCGCTCTAGGCCCACTACCGATCAAAGAACCTGCGGGGCCACACACGACGCCCATCCCCGACCAAGCAGGGCTCCCGACCTCCGCAGCAGGTCGGATCCCCCGACTCCGATCAAACCAAGGAAACCTTCGCCGAGGGCCGCGTGTCGAAGCCTCCACCGGCCCACAACCACGTGCCCCACGGACGGGGTCAATCGAAGTGACTATACGAGAGCAGGTGGCCCCTTCCCAAGATGGTTTAATGAGCTGCTGAAGTCAAGCTTCCGATCCCATCGACCGATCCACGTCGACACGCAAGCACGCTCCCTCCCGAGGCAGCACCAACGTTATACACAGCAACGTCAACACCCGTCAGGCTCACAGAAGGCAGGTGCGCCATTTCCCAACGAAGCAGCTAACCGCTCCGCCCAACCAGACTACCGACCCAGCGTGGGCAAGACGAGGGTGACGGTCGGCGAGCGAAGGACTGAAGCTCTTAGCATAGGTCACCTCGCCCTTCCCCAACTCTCGAGGTAACCTGCCCCTTCCTACTGTATAAAAAAGAGTAAGGGGAGAAGAGACACACGGACAAGCAACGAGCATTCTTGCGCTAAGGCTCTTAGCTCGCTCTTGTAAACATTGTGTATCCATCCGCACTAAAGGCAATACAATACCACCGCACGAACTGGAGTAGGGACTTTCGGCCCGAACCAGTATACACTTTGGGCTTCTGAGTCTAACCATTCAGGGAGTGGGAACGCGCGGCCCCTTAGACTTACAAATTTACTTGCCGGTGCTCGAAACGCCGACAGCTATCATGCTGATAACGTGTTGAAGAATAAATTGATCACTGTAGATCAATCTCAATTCCAATCAAGAATATTGAGAATACCCGAATATCAATCATAAGATAAATGAACACAAGATATAGAGGGTTTCAACTCTTTTATCTCGTTATTGATTGTTGATTGATTTCTTGTACAATAAGGTGCTATATTTATACCCAAAACCCCTCAAACATAGTTTCAAAATTCATTCACAAAAATTAAGAGTCCAGATGTATCTCACAAACAAGAGTCCGGCTTTATCTCAACAACATAAAGGTTTTTTAAAAAAAAATCCACTTTAAAAATTTGTTGTTGGAGCATCTAGAAGATATAGTCGTAACATTTCAAATCACCTACTGCAGCAAAATGCAGTATCAATTTTAACTTTAAGAAATCTAGTTAAAGTGTTTTTTTACTACAACATCCAAAACATATAGCTCCAATATTTCAAATCACCTATTGCAACAATGGGTAGCATCAATTGCAACAATAATAATTTTTTTGAGAAAAAATCCATTTCAAAACACCGCATATAGTCCCAACATTTCAAATCACATATTGAAACAAAATCCTGATTGCCACAACAAATACATGGCACTAACCGACCTCATCCTAAGATGGCGAGGGCAGAACACTTCAGTAGACACTAGGCGTCATCGCTGAGCATAGACAGCTGCTCCCACCTTGGAGCTCGAAGGAGGAAGCGACGACGCCCACCTAAGAGCACAAAGGATACAGTGACACCCACTAGTAAGGTCGGAGGAATCTACCTAGTGCCGCCACTGCTACATTGCGATGCAAGTGACGGTACATCGTCTCTGCCCCACAACGACGTGTCATCGCCAGCCATCCACTAACTATGGGCCTCCCTACCTCTTCCATCCTTGGCCTCGCTAGATCCAGCAAGCTCTAGTCACTCCTCGCAAGTTGGGGGTGCACTCAGCCTCGGATAACACTGTAGCGCTAGCAGCCTAGGAGAGGATACTCCAGTGTCTGCACAAGGTGGCGCATCATGGCATTGAATGAATGTCACGATGGCAGTAGCACCACCAGATCCATATCAAAAGAGGCCTATGGGGCAATACCGTAGTTGATGGCACCCTTGAGGACACACGGGATGATTGCACTCGTTGCGAACATTGGGTGTCCTTCTTCAAGTTGGGGAGAAAGAGATCTATGGCATGGAGGGGATTAGAGGCATGGGGAAGGTGGAGGTGAGAGGAGAGAAAGTGACATGTGATATTCCCTCCTTCTATCTAGATTCTCTCTTTACTTCATGAGTTGATCCACTTTGATTTTGTTTCGACTGTAGGATGAAGATAGCAGCTAGGGGTGGGGAAAGAAATCGAAGCAAGAGACCAATATTAGAAAGAGACAACTGATTATCATCGAGTGGGGAAATGTCAGGACTCGAATATGGAAATCTGGACTCTCTGTGTATACTACACTAGTCCAAGATCATGCAAGTACATACAGTGGCAACATAGGTAAAATGTCACAATCATAAACAGCAAAAACATAATAAAAGATCATATTTATTTAATAAAATATAGTTGAATGACCTTAAGGTCGACTTTATATTGTTAGGCCACACAGGGCTTAAGCTCTAAGAAAAATAACAGCAATAGAATGAAAAACTTCGTAGATAACCTATCAATATGCCACAGGCAACTAACAAGGTTCGCTCGCTAGTAACTCGCCTCCTCGTGAAACTCCACCAAAGCAGGTGGAGTCTTCTTTAGCTAATGATTTTATTGTGGTAAGGGTGAGTGCATAAAACACAAAACAAGTCATGAATGCAAGTCTATTATAACTACAAACAAGCTTATTCCAAAGGATGGCCGATATGATTATTTTGCAGTAAAGCAGTATTTTCAATTGAATACAATAAATATAATGAAATGATAGCAAAACAAATAACAATAATAATAAATAGTTAAGCTCTCAAATATTTATCAAATAAAATGGCACACAGCCTAAACCAAAATCCATTACTTCCATTGGCACAGAGCCTCGCTTCCTAAGTTTTATTTCATAAAATCTAACCCGATTTAAATTCTTGAGCATTGTCCATAATCGGGGACATGACTATTCGAATAGATTAGCACTCTGTAGAGGTTATACACTTTACCCATAAGATATGATCAATCTTTTATTGTCATGCTGAGAGCATCTAGGCTCCCTATTTTTGTAAATTATGCTTATTATGTAGGTTTTGGTATTGATGATTAAAAAGGATACTTAGTAAAAGCCGACAACAGTCAGATTTGATGATCAAGGCTAAGGTGTTTATCTCTAGTTTTGGCTTGGGAGTTGATTCAAGCCATATACCTAGAATCGCCGTACTATTAAGAGGGATTATACACAAGAAATGATCTTGGTTCATATGTAAAATCACTAAGATTACTTGGAGCATAGGACTTCTCATGTTTCTCATTTGAAATCCAAATCTTGTTTGTTTTAGCCAAAAAGAATTCTATCTCTGACCAAACATCTTATTAGGCGCTCAAAACTTTCTAAGTTCAAACTTTAACCGAGCGCACACCATGTACGTCAGACCGACTTTTTCAGTCCGGCGCTAAGAGTTATCTTCACCGAGCGTATTCCATGTACGCCGGACCGACTTTTTCAGTCCGGCGTTCAAAACTCTTCTTTGATTGTTTTCAACCGAGTGTACACCATTCACGTCGGACCAATCCAAATTCTTCCTTAAAATTAGTTTGGCATAAGTTATATTTTCACTCTAAAATAATATCCTAGACTATGTTAAGAGTTATTTTATTCAAATCTTAACCAGAAATATAATGTTTGCTGCGGACCAAAATTCTATGTGTATGCCGGATCAACTTTTTTGGTCCGGCGCAAACATACTTCACTCAGATAAAAACCAGCTGTTTTCTCATGTACGCTGGACCAACTTTTTCGGTCCAGCGCAAACATTGTTCACTAGTACTCAAATGGAACAAAACCATGTGGACGCCGGACCAACTTTTTTAGTCCGGCACAAACATTGTTTTGCTGATATCAATATAAATCAAAGTATGTGTACATCATACCATCTTTTTCAGTCGGCACAAACTTCTTTGACTACGACGGACCGATGTTTTCGGTTCAGCGCAAATGGGTCATTCTAAGTACAACAATGATTCTCCAATCCTATGTACCCCGGACCAAAAATTTTAGTCCGGCGTGTGTGTATTTTAACTTATAACTCATACACCTTAAAATTCTTATAAAAAGGGTAGTAGTTGACCTACCCCATCTATCCTACCAACCCCCAACGGGCAAATGGCAGGTACAACGGTTATTTTTGTTCAGGCTCTATATATAGAGTGCCTAGGTTCTCAAATAATATGAGCTTTGCATATATACATCCTTGACATCCTGAACACCGTTGACATCATTCAAATCATATACAACTCTTTGATCTTTAGGATTCCTAAGCTTTATTTCATCAAAGAGTTTAAGCTTCAACTCAGAAAATCACAAACATTCATTCTGAATATTTAGAGTACTTGCTCCAAGCTAAGTCTAGGTAGCATCTAGTCACTGAACCAAGAGATAGGGCTTGTGGATAGTCTATTACTCTTGGAACTAGCTGTTCCTAAACGGTTGGAGAAGTTGTTGGTGCGACCTATCCAATAGAGATTGTGGAAGGCCACCATTGCTATGAAAGGTTGAGACTCACCTCACTGGAGTGGTGAAAGAGTCAAGATAGTGGAAAACCAAAAGCCATTGTGATTGGCCATTTGGTGGAGCAATACATCTGAAGAAGTGCTTTTGGTTATGCCATACTTCTGAAGAAGTGCTCTAACGGGGACGTAGGAGATTAAGCTCTGAACCTCGGTGGAAAAATCTTTGAGTCTTCCTGTTATTGGTCTATCTTCGTTTTGCTGTTCTTATTGTCAATTCTATTTCAAATTCTTTTCTATACAAGTCTTACTGAATCAGAGTTGTGCTAAATCTTTACAATATTTTTCTTTATTCTTTGTTTTATTGAGAAAAGTTTTTTCACAAGAATTAAAATTTTTAAAGTTGCCTATTCACCCCCCCCCCCTCTAGGCCAACTTGATCCTTTCAAGTGGTATCAGAGCAAGGTTACCCCTTTAAAGCTTAACAACTTGGGTAAACTGGCCGAGGGAATATGGTCGGCTACAGTAAGTGTAGGAAGGGCCCCTGTTTTTGATGGCACAAATTATGCTGATTGGAAATTTAGAATGAGGTGTTATCTTGAGACTGTAAGTTATGATGTGTGGAGGGTTACAGAAAGACCTTTGCCTCCACGGGTCATACCTGAAGGGCAATCCTCATCCTCAAAACCTACACCTGGAGAAATAAGAAATTTGCAATATGATGCTGAGGCTAGAAATGCTATCTTTTCTTGCCTTAGCATTAAAGTTTTTGATAGAGTTAGTAATTTGTCAACTGCCTATGATATATGGACTACTCTTCAAGAAATTCATAAGGGTACCTCTGATGTAAAAGTGGAAAGATATTTTGTTGTCAGAGAAAAATTTGATCAGTTCAAAATGCTTCCTCGTGAAAATGCTAATGATATGTTCTTTAGATTAAACCCCGTTATAAATGAGCTTAAAGGTCTAGGAACCTCGAGCCTATCACAGCCTAATCACTTATCTATCCAATAGTGGTGATCTAAAGAAGCTCACACCCAGTGAACTATTGGGCAAGATATCAGCTCATGAGCTTACCTTGGGTGATGAAGTTGAGATCAAGAAGAAATCTATTGCACTTAAGACCAAGGAGAAAGTACCAGATTCCTCTGATGAAGAAGAAGAAGAAGAAGAAGATACAAGCTATGAAGAGGATGAAGATGTAAGAAAATTGGCATTACTCATGAGATCAGCAAACAAAACCATGAGAAGGGTAAATGCCAAAGGTAAGTCCTCTAATCATTTCTCAAAAAGAAACCCTTTCTCTAACATTGTATGTTTTGAGTGTAATGAGAAAGGACACATAACTGCCCGTTACCCAAATAAAAATAACAAAAGGGCAAGAGTAAGAACAAAGATGACAATGACGAAGAAAAAGCTCAAGGAAGCTACAAGAGAAGTCATCGCAAGAAAAGCTACTCCAAGAAATATTGGAGAAAAGGGAACAAGGAGGCACATATTGGTGAATGGATCACTGATGAAGAAAATTCAAGTGAAGAGTCCTCCTCCTCAGATGAAGAAGAGCCAAGGTCCAAGGGACTAGCATGGCTCACTCTGGATGAGTCTACACCACCTTCACCTTCAACCTCTCTACCACCATGCCTAATGGCCAAAAATGATGAAAACAAAGTAAATGATTCTCCTTCGTATGAAGAGCTTGTAGAAATTATTAAAGAGCTTAATGATGCTTTATATGTTAAAACTGCTAAAGACAAAGCTCTAAAGAAAAATACTACAAGCTTGATGAATAAAGTTGAAACTCTTGAATCTGACATCAGGACCATGCATGAAAAATATGATGTTCTAGAAATTAGTCAAGATGAGCTGATAAATAAACATGAAAAACTTTCACATGCTCATTCTGTACTAAATTTCGATCACACTCTTCTTACTGATTCTCATGATTCTTTGAAAGCCACACATATACAACTTGTTAAAGATCATGATGAATTACTTGACAAATACTATGAGTTGGAAATTGATAATGAAATGCAGAATAGCAAATCTAAAAGGGGTTCATCTAGTAATATTTCTATCAGCTGTGATTTGCTGTCTGATGAGAAGATTATGCCCAGCTCATCTAGTGTGTGTAGCAAAAATTGCAAAAATACTTTGTATGCTAAAGAGCTCATGACAGAAAACAATGAGCTAAAATCCAAGGTAGCGAAATTTGACAAAGGCTTAGAAAAATGCTTCCTTGGTAGTGCTACTCTTGATAAAATTCTTTGGGAACAAAAGATTGTTCTGGGTAAAAAGGGATTAGGTCATAAAGCTAAATCTAAGCCCAAAAGGAATGAACAACCAAAACCCAAGACAAATTTTATCAAAAGTAGGACTCAATGCTGTTATTGTCATAACTACAATCATGCTTCTGAAAATTGCAAATTTGCTTATGCTTCATATGCTAAGGTTAATAGAAGATACATGGTTGATGCACATTATATGTTGTTTAAGGATTTTAGGGGTAAAATGAATGTCAAATATGTTGGCCCCTCTAATATGGATAAAAATCTTAAAGCTATTTGGGTGACTAAGTCCTTACTTACTAATCCATTTAGCCCCAAGATTGTTCAGACTAACTCTAATGGACCCAAAAGTATTTGGGTACCTAAAATCAAGAAATAAACATTCTTTTTAGGTAAATTACAAGAGTGGCGGCCAGCACTGGGTTATTGACAGTGGCTGCACACAACACATGACCAGCACATCAAGGATGTTTAGCTCAGTTGAAAAGGAAAATGATCCAAGTCACAAAATCACATTTGGAGATAACAGTAAAAGAAAGGTAAAGAGAAATGGTAAAATAGCTATCTCAAATGATCACTCTATTGAAAATGTATTACTTGTTGATTCTTTAAATTTCAATCTCTTGTCTGTTGCTCAACTTTGTGATTTAGGATTCCTTTGTATCTTCTCCAGTGATGGAGTAACAGTTCAAGACAAAAATGAAAAGCTTATTTTTAAAGGTTTTAGATTTCAAAATCTCTACCTTGTTGATTTCAATTCTAACTCCTCATGTATTTCAACTTGTCTGCTTGCTAAAGTTTCACATGGTTGGCTTTGGCACAGACGACTTGGGCATGTAGGTATGTCTAATCTCAAAAAGCTTTTCAAAAATGAGTTAGTAGTGGGCCTGAAGGATGTTAAATTTGAAAAAGATAAACTTTGCAGTGCTTGTCAAGCTGGCAAGCAAGTGGCAAACTCTCATCCTGCCAAAACTATCATATCCACTACTAGACCCCTAGAACTTCTGCACATGGATGTTTTGGGTCCTACTTCATATGCAAGTATAGGTGGCAACTCATATTGCCTTGTAATTGTGGATGATTTCTCTAGACTTACATGGGTATTCTTTTTGCCAAATAAAGTTGAAGTTGGAAAAATATTTAAAAACTTTGCAAACAGGGCTCAAAATGAATTTGATTGTCCCATTAAGAAAATTAGAAGTGATAATGGATCTGAATTTGTTAACACTAAAATTGTTGAATACTATGATGAGTCAAGTATAAAGCATGAACTTTCAGCCACATACACTCCTCAACAGAATGGTGTGGTTGAAAGAAAAAATAGAACTCTCATAGAAATGGCAAGAACAATGTTGGATGAGTATAACACTTCTGATGCTTTCTGGGCTGAAGCTATCAACACTGCATGTCATGCAATCAACAGGCTCTATCTTCTCAAGAAGACCTCATATGAGCTTCTGGTAGGAAGAAAACCTAATATCTCATATTTTCGTGTGTTTGGATGCAAGGTATATATCTATAAAAAGAGAACACAATAAGGTAGATTTCAAAAAAGGTGTGATACAAGTATCATGCTAGGTTATTCTTCTAAATCTAAAGCTTATAGAGTTTTCAATAATACAACTGGATTAGTAGAAGAAACCTATGATGTTAAATTTGATGAATCTAATGGCTCACAAGGTGAGCATGAGAATTTAGCTGATGTAGGTGAAGAAGCTCTAAAAGAATCCTTGAAGAAAATGGAAATTGGTGAGATTAAGCCCAAAGAAGACAAAGATGATCTACCACCAATGTCCACAATACCTCAAGATGGATCACAACTTGAAGATAATGAAAAGAAGGATGAAGGGCTGAATTTCACAAAGAGCCATCACACCATCACAAAGGATCACCCTGTAGATCAAATAATTGGTGAATTTAGTAAGGGTGTTCAAACTCGTTCTAGACAAGCATTTTTTTGTGAACATTACTCTTTTGTTTCATGTGTTGAACCCAGAACAGTAGATGAAGCTCTTGAAGATGCCGATTGGATTGTGACAACGGAAGAAGAGCTCAACAATTTTGAGAGAAACAAAGTCTGGAACTTAGTGGAAAGACCCACAGGACATAATGTCATTGGAACAAAGTGGGTTTTCAGAAATAAACAAGATGAAAATGGTGTGGTCACACGCAATAAAGCAAGGCTAGTGGCTCAAGGATACTCTCAAGTTGAAGGATTGGATTATGGAGAAACCTATGCACCCGTAGCTCGATTTGAAGCCATACGGTTCCTTCTAGCCTTTGCTTGTCATTTCAATATTACCCTTTTTCAAATGGATATTAAAAGTGCTTTTCTTAATGGAATCATTGAAGAAACTGTATATGTTAAACAACTTCCTGGTTTTGAAAATGTGAAATTTCCCAATCATGTATACAAGTTATCTAAGGCACTATATGGCTTGAAACAAGCCCCTAGGGTATGGTATGAGTGCCTTAGAGACTCTCTACTAGAAAAGAATTTCAAAATTGGGAAGGTTGATCCAACATTATTTCTAAAAGACTTCAATGGTACATTAATGATGGTACATTAATGATTTTCCAAATATATGTTGATGATATTATCTTTGGAAGTACTAATCTGTCTCTGTGCAAAGAATTCAGTAATCAAATGGCTAAAGAGTTTGAAATGTCAATGATGGGAGAGCTTACATTCTTTCTGGGATTTCAAGTCAAGCAATTGAAGAAAGAGACTTTTATTTCACAAGAAAAATATATTGAAGATCTTCTCAAGCGCTTTAATCTGGAAGAATGCAAGCCTCTTAAAACTCCTATGGCAACCAATACACATCTTGATCAAGATGTGGGAGGTAAATCTGTTGATCAAAAGTTATATAGATCCATGGTAGGTTCTTTACTTTATTTGACAGCATCTAGGCCAGATATCATGTTTAGTGTATGCATGTATGCTAGATTTCAAGCTGCACCTAAAGAAGTACATCTTAGTGCAGTAAAAAAGATTTTTAGATACTTAAAGCATACTCCTTGTTTTGGCTTATGGTACCCAAAAGGTGCTTCGTTTGAACTTCTTGGCTACTCAGATTCTGATTATGCCGGTTGCAAAGTTGATCGAAAAAGCACTTCTGGGAGTTGTCATTTACTTGGAAGATCTTTAGTGTCTTGGTGTTCAAAGAAATAAAATTCAGTAGAACTTTCAACTGCTGAAGCTGAATATATTATTGCAGGCAGTTGTTGTGCTCAAATTTTTTTTATTAAACAAACCTTTTTGGACTATGGTATTAAGTTTGAAAATCTGCCTCTGTTATGTGATAATGAAAGTGCAGTGAAAATTGCTAACAATCCAGCCCATCATTCCAGAACTAAGCATATTGAAATTAGACATCACTTCATGCGTGATCATGTTGTTAAAGGTGACATTATGCTTAGTCATGTAAGGACTGAGGATCAATTGGCTGATATTTTCACTAAACCACTTGATGATGCCAGATTTTCAAAATTAAGAAATGAGCTAAATATTCTTGCTTCTTCAAATATTGTTTGATTATTTGAAATATCACACTAAGGGGGAATCAAGTTTGCCTACTATGCATATCTTGCTACCTTTATATGAACAAAATAATTATAAGTGCTGAAGCAGAAATAATAATAAGATTATATAATTAATGTTATCATATAATCTTATTAAAAAAAGGGAAGTCATAAAAATGTTGCTGAAAGCCTTCTCTTTCCCTCTTTCTATGTTATACTTTCCTAAACACACAGAAATTAGGTAAATTGAATTTCAAAAAAATAATAAAAACAAAAATATATTAATATACACTTTAATGAAATATTAAAAATCTAGACTATTCAGCACATGAGTCCTTTTCTTTGAGCTTGAATTAATCATATTCATGCTCTTAAAAAAAAGGGGCTCATACATTCCCATTTGAAATCCAACATCTCCTGAATTTATTGGTTGATTGATCTATATATTAAGATTATTCTAAGATTCCTCTACAAATTTGTGTGTTATTCTTAAAAGAGAGATCTCAGAAAATCTTTAAGAAATTAGTTATATCTGTTATTTCAAGTTCAAGACTATGTCCATATACCACGGACTACTGGCCAAACCAAACCGAGAGCTTGCCAACTACGGTGGACCAAGTATGTCCTATACAGACACGGTCCGGCGCAGATGGAAAATCATCAGGACTCGGTCCGGCGCAGATAAAGGGTTTTCAGATCCAACTGAAAAAGTTGTCCGAGGCACGTACGATAATAGCTCTGTCATCTAAGCACTTATCTTTTTCAAAACGTGTTTATCTCAAAATTCTAAAAAAAATCTTATCCTTGCTATACACGTCGAAATCTTTCCTATTCTTAGGACTTATCTCTGCTAAACCTGTTCGAGTTCGGTAACCATATTTCCTGATTTCTCTGATTTTCGACCCCACCTAATAAACAAACTTCCTTCAAAACCGGGCAGCTGCAATCATTACTTTCCCTATGTGTTGTCCGTATTCAAAACGACTGCAGTAACTTCCGTATTTTATTCCTCGCATCGTGCGCTACTTATAGCTTCATCTTCTTCAGAAGCCTCTCAAGCTTTTTGATCCACAAATCCTCTCGCTGCATGTTCTTGAGCGCAAGACCTTCTCTTCACCGAAGCATATCTTAACCAGGTGGTTGGCAACGGTGCTCCTGTGTGCTCAAGGCATTTCTTCTAGGGTTCTGTAATTTCTTCAATCTTTATATCTTATCTTTGCTTAGATTGAAACCCTAAGTTAGAAATCTTTTCTTAAGATCATCTCTATGTTCCTTAGGCTGTTCTTCAGTTTTTGCGCGTTGTATTGTCGGTTAGTAGTTTGATTATTTGTCAACCAAGTCAGCACAGTTTTTCTGCTCGAAAAAAGAGTCTTAGTCAAAATGAGTTCAGATAACCCACACAAAAGAAGTCTTCTTGGGAAAATTGCTAATAAGGTCAAAAGGAAAAAGAAATCAAGAACAGAGCTAGCTCTAGTCAACAGCAATCTAGTGAAGAAGTAAAGAAAGTAATAACTAAACCACAAGAGAATTGAAATTGAGTCTCAACCAGGGTTTGAAATTTCGTTTTCGATTCAGATCTCGGAGGTGAACAAAATCCAAAATTTTAGCAAAAACTTGGAATTTTGGATGAAATCTGGTAAAAATTTAAAATCCAAAGTTTTCGAAATGAAATTTCCGAAATTTTGGCCAAAATTGCCGAAATCTCAGCAAAATTCAACCGAGTGAAAAATACAATATTAGAAATTTTTTTAAAAAAATTGATGGTCCTGACACATCACTAATGTTCTCATAAAAATTTTAGATGATGATCAAGCCTGAGGAATTTTTAAAAATTCTGACAATACTATTGTCCTAATAAAAGGCTGACTAGCAAATTTCAACCGAATGAAAAATAGTTCAAACCAATGTTAGAAAAAAATTTAAACTTTTTTGGATGGTCCTGGTGCATCAATAATATTACTATAATATTTTCAGTTGATTATCAAGCCTAAGGAATTTTTAAAAACTCAGACAGTGCTACTGTTCTGATAAAAGACTAATTGGCAAATTTCAACTGAATGAAAATGGTTCAAACCATGTTAGAAAATTTTTAAAAAAAATTTGGATGATTCTGAAGCATCACTAATGTTCCCATAAAATTTACAAATGATGATCAATCCTGAGTAATTTTCAAAAATTATGACAGTACTACTGTCCTGATAAAAGTCTTACAGTGTTACATGTATTGCTTCCATATATTTGATTGAGCAACTAAAAAAGTTTTATAATTTTTGAAACTTTTAGAGAAAGGTGGTGAGGAAAAAAATTTGGATTATGATCACACTCGAGCGAATTTAGAAAACCCTAACACTGTTACTGTCTCATTTATGTTCCTTCAGTTTTTCATTTTTTAAACATAAAAAATGAAATTCAATTAGTTCAGAAATTTTTTTTATGATCCTAGACTATTAAAGATGCTGCCATAAATTTTTCAGAGTATGACCAAACTTGTACATTTAAAAAAAAAATAACAGTGCTTATATTATTTTTATAAGATATCTCAAAAATTCAGTTTTTTCAAATATTTTCATGAAAGATGACATTCTTAAGGGTCCAAAGTCGAAGTCCGGTTAAAAATACCAAAATTTCGACAAAATTTGATTAAAAAAACTCAGCAATTTGCATTTTTTAATTTTTTTTATTCAGTCGGGATTTGGAATCTCATCCCTGGTCGAAATATGAAATTTCGCTAGGATTTTGAACATTAGTCTCAACACATTACACATCCGTGATGTGGCTCTACAAGACCGTACAACTCTTCAGGACCTCGGCAATGTTTGAATGTCAACCGAGCGCATTTTTATAGGCGTTTGAAGGATGGGGAGATACTGTGACACGCAAATGAAATAATATTCTCTTTAATTGATGAGAACAAGAAAGCTCGACTGCGTATTGCTTGTCAATGCTTAACAATGATAGCATTACGCCTGATCCAGCTTTCAAGGGTGCACAATGTTGTTTTTACAGATGAAAAGTGGTTCTACGTGACAAACAAGTGCAAAGAATACTATTTGGCGCAAGGTGAAATGTTGAGTTTGAGGGGGACGAAGATCAAGTGCTTAAGCGGTCTCCGTAAGCGCAGACTGTCCGATCGAGGTATCGAACGATCAGTCCTCGTGAATTGTTACAGTAAATGCTACAATTGAAATTTCAGCATATTGTTTTTGCACAGTGCTCTAAGGAATCTAGGCTATCGATTTTAGATCAGATGGTCCCGTTGAGACTGCTTAAGTTGCAGTCCACATTAGGCTACACCCGATCTCTATCCGTTTGAGGGTGATACGAATCTGTTTACTACTAGAATCTACTACTACAAGGAGTCAGTTATGTAACACTATTAAATATGTCTTTATAGTCTATAGGAAAAACAAAAACTTCATTGCAAACTTCACCTCGTATAATGATATTGCCTTCGTATATCCGGAGTTTTTCACGTAAGGGTTTTTTTATATAAAATTCATATCTACCGTTTCTATTTTTTTATATATTATTTATAATAAGTAATACCAGAGCTTTGAATTCGAAATCCTAGCCGCTTCCCAGAAGATAAATCGCACGACTTTATCAAAGCAGCAAGAAAAAGGCGGCTGCATAAAAGGGCGCTCCTGGCAGCGTACCCGTGCGGATGGCCACCGAGGAAAGATTGCGCCGATCTGGTGAAGGGAGCCAAGGAGAAGCAGCTGGGAAGGACCCCGTGCGTAGCAGAGTGACATGCCGTTAGGGGTGGAAAAAAACTCGAAACTCGTGAGTTAAACGAGTACTCGCAAATTCGGCTCGAACTCGTTTCTTAATGAGTCGAGCCGAGTTATGATTTTAACTCGTTTCTATAACGAGTTAAATGAGTTCACTCGCGAGTTAAACGAGTCCTCCAAATCGGCAAGTATAACTGTATATATGTGAGACGAGGATGATAACACATAGCATACTGTATAGTCTCAACAGCAATCCTCCTCTCGGATGGCAATATCGAGTTTAACGAGTCGAGCCGAGCTGAGGTTTGAACTCGTTAAGACAACGAGTCGAGTCGAACTGGCTCGTTATCGTAACGAGTTTAACGAGTCGAGTTAGCTCGATATCCACACCTACGTGCCGCTGCAGTAGAAAGAAAGACGTCCCTGGCTGTGGCAGCAGAAGCCAGATCCGTGGTCGACGTCACGGGAGAGCAGGCAGCAGAAGCTCCTGGCGATGCGTCAGTCGGTCAGTGCGGCACAAGGAAACAGAAACACGCGCTTGCAGGTGGCGTGTTGGTCAGCCGGCTGCAGAAAAAAAGAAAAAGAAAAGCACCAGCAGCTAGAAGCCTAGAACTAGAAGGCTCCCAAGAGGCACAGTGCGCGGCGCAAGAAAAATCAGAGGGAGACGCTGAAGTCGCCGCGGTATACGGAAGTTGCACATTTTGAAGTCCCAGAGTCCAGAGAGAGTCGTTCAACGCATTTGCACAGAAGGAAAGCAAGCGTGGATGTGGAATTGCTAGGGTCTGTCTAAGAAGACGAAAAATTGTGTCCGCAAGAGAATTGAAATCGAGTCTCAACACATCCGTGATGTGGCTCTACAAGACCGTACCACTCTTCACGACCTCGGCAATGTTCGAATGTCAACCGAGCGCATTATATAGGCGTTTGAAGGATGGGGAAATAGTGCGACACACAAATGAAATAATATTCTCTTTAATTGATGAGAACAAGAAAGCTCGACTGCGCTATTGCTTGCCAGTTCTTGACAATGATGGCATTACGCCTGATCCAGCTTTCAAGGGGCTGCACAATATTGTTTATATAGATGAAAAGTGGTTCTACATGAACAAACAAGCGCCAAAAATACTATTTGGCGCAAGGCGAAGAGGAAGAGCTACCATTGCGGACAACCTGAAACAAGAACTTCATCGGCAAAGTAATGTTTTTGGTTGCTATAGCTCGTCCTCGGTTTGATGCAGATGGTAATGAATTTTTCTCTTGGAAAATAGGAGTTTTTCCTCTTACGTACACTGAACCATTGGCGTATCATGGGTGTACTGTACACCCAATTTTTTTTTTTTGTAAAGTACTCCCTCCATTGATAAATATAAAGCCTATATTTTGAATGATCTTATTGAAAAATATAAGGCGTGCATGTAGATTTAATGAGCCTTTCCACCTATACCCCTATTTATTCTCTCTCAACTATATGCATTTATTCATTACCATCTACACAAAGTATTATCTCTCATCTTCCAAGATAATTAAGAGGGATATGTAAGTCATTTCCTCTCTTGTCTTCCTCAATTTCACCATAACCTTAATCCTTGTGCCAAGTCAAAATACTCCTTATATTTATCAACAGAGAGAGTATTGATTATATAATAGGTGTATTATATATATATGACCAAATCAGTATATATGTTCATCATCAGCTAATTTTAGTCCATTTTCATTCTCACGCGTCTCCCCTCTTAGCCAACCAGTCCAACCCATTAATGAGAAGCCCACACCTCCTAACCTCAACTAGGGCTGTGCATACGGTATAAATGGTAAATACGCTTTTTAAAGAAATACGATAATTAAAATGTGATACCAAATAAAACTTCGGTTCGATATCAGCAAATACCATAATATTTCGGTTCGGTATGGTAAATAACATATTTACCAAACTAGCGTGAATTGTTCTTTTTTACTTGTTATTTGAACATCGATACGATTTTTAATACACACATTTGACTATTACTTTATCTAATTATACGTTAGTAAAAAATATTACACACATTTGGCCATTACTTTGATAAATCTCGTGATATTATTTCCATGTGAAACTATACTTTATACACAATTGACCATTACTTTATCTAATTATACATGTATTTTTTTTCTATTTCGGTATTCGGTTTACTCGCAGTTTTTACCGAAAAAATCGTATCCCAAAAGTCAAAAAATTGTCATACCATACCGAATACCGTATACCGGTCAAACCGAGTTGACCGGTTTGGTTCGTTTTTTTTGGCATGGTTTTTTCGGTTCGGTAATACCGTGCACAGCCCTAGTCTCAACTAAGCAGAGCATATTGTACAACATAATGAACCATAGCTAAAATTCCCCATATTTTTGCATCTCATACTCTCTGCCCCCCCCCCTCTCCCTCGCTCACCCTTGGGGCAGCGACCAATGGCGCACTTCGACAAGCAAGCAGCGACGGGAGGTGGGGGCGGCCAGTTAGGGGCTATTGACCAGAGCTTAGAAGTATTCACATAATTTTTCTTAATTATTTTGTCGTGTTATAATTTATTGTGACATGTTTGCTCTAATTTGAACAATTTGCACTTTAATTTTCGTTATTATAGAGTTTAAATTTTTGTATTGAACAATATTTTGTTAAATCTGTACATCTATATGAAAAATTTTAGATCCGCCGCTGCACTGAACTAGTTAGAACTTAGGAGGAGAAGCGTGAACAGACGACCAACTGGTACCATGGTTACTAAGGGTGCGTTTGGTTGGGTGAACGAGCATGAACGGGATGGGATGGTACATGATAGATTTTGATACATGCGTTTGGTTGAGTGTATGGAACCATTTTGTACGGGACGAAGTGGTACAGATTCTAGGAATATTCTTCAAATATGCTGTACCATCTCGTACCTCCAAATTGGTTGAACCATCCTGTACCATCCCGTACCACTAGTGATAAAGTTTACCATACTAACCTCATTCATTCAACTAAACATCATTTCGTACCATCCCGTACCATTCCATCCAAGCAACCAAACAAAATCATGTATCATTCCATTCAGACAACCAAACACACTCCCCGTACCATCTTATTCAGGATTATCCCATCCATCCTGTATCATCCCATTCCGTTCATCCTCATTCACCCAACCAAACACACCCTAAAGCAATGACATCGGTGGCAAGAGATACCGGCCGATCATTTCTTGTTCATAAGGTTGTGCCTGCAGTCAATAATAAGTGGCCAAGAGAAAACTTAATTCCTCTAATATTTATTCAACAGGACAATGCAAGAACTATAGAAGATGTTTATTCAACAGGACAATGCAAGAACTATAATAAGTGACCCCAACGAAGCTGAATTCTGCCAAGTAGCTATAGAAGATGTTTTTGACATCCGTTTGATATGCCAGCCTCCAAATTCTCCTGATCTCAATATATTGGTTCTTCGTTTTTTTGCTACTGTCCAGTCCGCCTAGATGAAGAACTCACAAAAAAAACAGTGTCGCATGATCCTGTCTTGTACACTGTAGATCCGCTCCTGACTGTGGAATGAGAGTCACTTTTATTACCGTCCCTTCGGTCATTAATATTTGTCGGTCATTCGGTTTTAAAACATAACTTTTATCACTAATTTTTATTATAATATATTTATAAAATCTAATAAAATTATAATATTACGAGGAAAAAAATTGAGATAAATCTACATGTATGATTTTTATTTATCAAATTTAAATGTTTTAAAAATATTGACAATCAAAGTTTTAAAAATTTAACCGTACTAATAACTAAAACAAAACTATTTATGACTGTAGGGAGTATATTATACACGGTGAAGAGCAAAATGCAAATGATGGTAAAACAGGAAAAATAGAGTTAACACATGATTTAGCACTTGTGCACGCCTAGAAAACGAAAAATTAGGCAGAGAAAAATACGCCCTAGAAAGGAAATGGAGGTAGTACTCGTACGTTTTAGATCTGAGTAGTCCTATAGTTACATCAAAGAGTACCTAGTCCCAGGTATAACGGTTACGGAAGTGATGCCTTATCTAGCCTCTTTTGTCTTTTTTTTTTCTTCTAAATCTACTTTTCTCTCGTGATGATTTGTAAATTTAGCATTTTCCATTATGCTCCCGCGCCTAACCTGCCGCACCCTTGGAGCGCGGGGGCGAGCGAGCGCGGCACAAGGCGGGCATCGGCCAACTATTGTGGGAGCATGCGCTGCCGTGGCAACCGAGCGTGGGAGCAGCGCACTACCATGGCCATGAGCAGAGCCAGCCCAGCCCAAAGCCAACTGTGCTGGGCCTATTTGCGATTTTCCAAGAGATTTCATAGCAATTGGGTTGGGTTTTCCATGATAGGCCTCGGGGCACAGCCCTAGTGGCCTAAGACCTGTCTCCGCCACTAGCTGTGGCAGTGGGGAGCGAGACGCGGGCGAGCGCGGGAGGCCAGTGAGCGCGGGGAAGCTGACCTCCGTGGTAGCCGAGCACGGGAGATGGTCTCCCACGCTCGTTGATCGCGGGAGGCCGCCTCCTGCGGGAGGGGGAGCAGGTATAACTGTGGAGGAGGCTAGATTTGTAATTCATTTCGGGAGAAAGCTAGATTTAGAAGAAGAAGAAAATGAGATAAAAGAGACTAAATAAGTCATCACTTCGCAGTTAAGTTATTGTCAGTAAGGTAAAGCATGTAATCAATAGGGGCAATAGTGGACAAATGAGCTTAAAATAAATCCAGCGTCAGTCTTTCGTGGACTTGTGCATGGAGGCCAAAACGCTAGTCTTTGACGACTGGAGGAAGCAGTTGACATGAAGTTGTCGATGATCGGCAACTAGGATCCTAGCATCCTGTTGATCTTGGAAAAAAAAAATATAAGAACACGATCTAGGGATTTTATTATCGTAAAAAAAAATTGTTACACGAATGAATTTAGCTTAGAATACAATTCGAGTGAGATGAGATTGTTCATATAATCATTACGTTTTACTTTAAGACACACGTACCACTTTATTTATGCCTAACTAAGAAGTGATAGTTAATACTCCTACAAACATCTCTTACCTTTACGTATGTACCTTCATTAAGTCTTGAACTATCATGTTCCTTGGCTACCCATCGTAAATTGTCAGATGCACCAATAACCACCCTTAAGTTAATCACATGTCTTACGACCAATTTGTTTACCTGCTGGAGGCTTATAAAATCGTATGATCGATCGTTATTACCCTGGACTGGTTGTCCCGTGCACTACTAAAAAAAACTTTTTTCTTGCCGACCTATCACTGCCGGTTCGACTAAAACCGTCAATGATAACACTATCACTGCCGGTTCATAAGCTAGACCGACACAAATGCTCGACCAAAGAAGAACCGACAACACTATCTGTTCTAAAAAACCCGGCAGTGCCGGTTCTTAAGTGAGGAAGTATCACTACCGATTCGGAATCCGAACAAACAATGATAATATTTTTGAAAAATCATAACTTTTTCATACGGAGTCGGATGGAGACAAAATTTATATGAAAATTTTAGCTCTCAATGAGATCTACAACTTTGTAGTTGGCAATTTTTTATTTGAAGTCATTTAGATGTCCAAATAATCATTGAAAATCTTGGATACGAAGGGATAAAAGGAAAATATATCTTATAGTAGTTGAGAAGTGTATGTTAGGTGAGATGGTAAGGAAGCTTCGCTCACAGTAGCAGGTCTTGTGTTCGACTCCTAGCAACCACACGCGCACGCGCACGTATTTCGCGTGACTTGTGACTTGAGACCGTGTGTAGTAAATATAGAGTGATCCAGGTGCAAATAATTCTTTTATTTTAACGAGTGAGTCGGTATCACTGCTGGTTCTAGAACCGGCAGTGATAATCGGACTATCCAATCACTACCGGTTCCAATATCCAGCAGTGATGTCAAACCGGCAGTGATCTAGAGTTCTATAGAATAGTGGTTGTCTTAATTGATAGTCATTAGTTTCCGATTAGTTTGTTACTAAAAGAAGGTAAGACTCCTTTGAACCGTAAGACATACCGTTTACGTTAAGTAGGCTCTAAATATACGAGCCTACTCTTCGTAAAGATTTTGATGTAAAATATTAACCTGCTCAATGATTCTCGTCAGAAACTCCGTCAACTATTAATATCCCGAACCCATGACAGGGAATCCTTGGTACAGTACTGACGAAGATACGACGGTGGCTTTAGGGTGAGATCAGAAGCCCAATTTTGGAATGCTAATATTATTTTGTATACTTGTTTACAAATTTCCTTCTCTCTTTGTGACAAAAGTGGATACACGGATCGGTGGAGAAGCTCGGGAAATTTTCAATGCCCTTGAACATGAAAGCGAAACAAACACGCACAAGAGCGGATTCTCGCCTCCAACTCCAGATGTGTGTTTTTAGCACTGGGAAAGCTCTTACTAATCCCATTTAGAAGATACGAAAAAGATAAAATACTTAGCAAATAATGACTATGTACTATTCATTAAGTATCTGTCTTTTTTACCTTGCACATGCAATCGAGTTTTATCTTAAAATTTTTTATGGATATATAACATGGTCTACCCTCTCTCTGACGATATTTTTAGAATTTTTGGAAGTTTCCATACCGATTTTTCATGACATGAACAACACTTCGTCATTTTCACCGGATATGGTGCAAGTATCAGGCGGGGAAAGTATGCCTTGGCTTCGAAGGAAACGATGGGGCCGCACGACAGCTGCCGCATCACGCAGCTCTCCACATGACCAAAGCGCTCCGCTCCGTCTTGTTTTGAGTTGTTCCTACTTTGCTTGATGCTTTTGCTCTGTCACTTTATAAGTCTAATCTCCTAGTACCAACTCGACATGTTTAAACATTCCTCGCTCGTCTTCTGAAGCTCCCCACGACCAAATGTCGTCAAAGAAGGTAAACAATTGCAAGATTTTATCCACATTTTTCGCACCACAAACTGATTAGCGATACATGAGAAAATAAACAATTTTGTTATCGAACACAAGCAAAAAAATGGAATGAGAATACTAATACTCTGATTAGTGTTAGTTACGAAGATAGGATTAGGCGCAGGGAGTTGCTGAGGGCTCCCATCCCATCGCTATCGACTTGCACATTTTGCACGCTTAATTTTGTCTACAGGTACTTGACGCTCATGGATGACTAGTTACAAGAGTTTGAGATATCATAGAGATAAGAACGATGGGACTATCCAACCCTTGAACACAAGTCATTTTCTTACCCAATTGTCTCTTGTCCCCATATGCATGCGAGTGAGAGCTGCCTATCATTGCCATGCTGGTGCCGGAGCATCCAAAGGGAATTCTCCAACAGCGTCTGACCATGGAGGAAGCTTGAGCCAGTTCATTGTGGGCATATTATTCAGATGGTTTCACATTTCTCTTACTGGATCAAACGATAATAAAGTACCAGTTGCCCTAAATCCGGCTCAAAGCAGCAGACTCCAAGCTGGCAGGGTAATTAGCTGCCCTAAGCATCCACCTAATCTCTGTTTACCCACAACTGCTTCAGCAATCTTTTAAAGACCATAACGCAGTCCTAACATGGTCAAAATTCAGCAGCAGACAGGAGAACCGATCGCTAAGAACGGGGCAAGCGATACCGTAGCCTCGTGGTTTTGAAATGTTATTAGATTCTTGAATCCATATATAGGTAGAGACGGAGGCAGCTATCCTATTTTCCTCGGCTACCACCTACCATAGCAGATTTTTATGAAGTATATTCTTTAAGTGACTATATGTCTGTATTGTTGTTGTATTGAGCTGCTACCAAGAAAACTCAAAAAAGTGCTCACACGGAAAATTAATGCCTGAGTGCAAGATTCGATTTAGCTGAGGAATTGTTTCTAAATTCTGATAAGAAGAATTGCTTGTCTTTTCTCGTCAGTTTATGCAACTCAATATTTATAAAATTCAACAAAGTACGAACCGTTACACTTTATTACCTGAAACTGAGAAACTGAATTCGAAATTTTCAGGAAAGATCGATAGTTGTCGTCATCTTTTAGTGTATAGACCATCCTCGACTGCCGTCGATCCCTCCCGCGGAGGGCAGCCAGCCGCGTTGAAAAGCGCATCGCGGAAAGGCGAAAAAACCCAAGTGCAGGCAGCTAGGGCCGGCGAGCTTAACAAATTATTAAGCTTTTTAAAAATAAAATAGTTCAACGTAAAATCATTTTATTTACTGATTATTTTTAATTTAAACTAACGAGTCAGTCGAGTCTCATTAATTTTTCCCTTAAAATAGATTTATTTTAATTTAAATTATATTAAAAACTGTAATCAACTGTTCGAGTTCTAACGAGCTTTTTCGCCAGCCCTGCAGGCAGCGCGTCACTCTGCACCCCACCACTCCAGCTCGTGGTTTCCGGAAGAAACACAGAAAGAAATCCAAAAAAAAAAACGACAAGAACAGGGACCAAACCAGCAGCAGCAGCCAGCCGGAGGGAGACGACCGCAAGGACCAGCCGCGCCGCGCAGCCTACCCACCCCACGAAACCAAGCCCACCACATCCGCCTCCCCCTCCGAGCTCGCACCAAGGCGCAGAGGCGCCGCGGGGGCGGCCATGTCGGTGTCGTGCGGGCTGGAGTGCGTGGTGTGCCTGGGATGCGCGCGGTGGGCGTGGAAGCGGCTCACCTACATCGGCGCCTACGACAGCGAGACCTGGCCGCCGGCCGAACACGCTGACTTCGAGCCCATCCCTCGCATCTGCCGCGTCATCCTCGCCATCTACGAGACGGACTTCTCCAACCCCAAGTTTGCGCCGCCCGGCCGCGGCTACGCCGACATCGACCCCAGCTGCATCGTCAAGCGGGCCACCTACGACGAAGTCGGCAACGCCTGCCCGCCGTACATCGTCTATGTCGACGACCGCCACAAGGAGGTCATCCTCGCCGTCCGCGGCCTCAACCTCGTGCGCAACGCCGACTACAAGGTCCTGTACCGTAAGCGATCCCTGATTCCAAGAACCGAGAATTGCGCAGGAATGTGCCCGGGATTTGAAGGGACGGGTCGATTTCTTGCAGGTCTTGATGGACAACAAGCTCGGGATGCAGATGTTCGACGGCGGGTACGTGCACCACGGGCTGCTCAAGTCGGCCAAGTTCATACTGGAGAGAGAGACGGAGACGTTGCGGGAGCTGCTGCAGCAGCACGGATCGGAGTACAAGCTCGTGTTCGCGGGGCACTCGCTGGGCTCAGGAATCGCCGCGCTCATGACGGTGCTGGTGGTGAACAACCGGAGGGAGTTCGGGAACATACCCAGGAGCCACATAAAGTGCTACGCATTCGCGCCGGCCCGGTGCATGTCGCTCAACCTCGCAGTCAAGTACGCCGACGTGATCAACTCCGTCGTGCTGCAGGTACGGGCTGCTGTTTTGATTTGAAATTAGCTGTTAAATTTGCTGCCTTAGAATAATTTGCCAATTGGAATGGTTGGGGTGAGAGGAGGGGGAGCAATTTGGTCAAATGTGCTTTGCTTGGCATGATTGGAATGCCTGTGAAAAGTGAACTAGTTTGATTGTGCACAATGGTAGGAATCATATAGCTGGAGTTGTGATGTGAAGGAAGGTAGTTTATAGGAGGCTTGCTGATATCAGCTGATGATGCCATGTTTGATTCAAGAAGCAACTAAGCAAGGTAGCAATCTCTGACCTGTTTGCCATGTTATTTGGTGAATTCAATGGATGCAGCATGTCAAGTTCTATTTGTTGGAAGGTGTATTTTCGAAGAAACTTGGATAATGAACCTGATCATGTAGTATGGTATTTGTGGTGCTGTAACTTGTGCAACTTCTATATGATTGATGGTTCTGCTTGTGCTACTACATCTATTATGATCTTGTTTGATGTTGTATAAACGAATAGCTCATGAACTCAAACTAATCATATGTTCTCATTTTTAATGTTAAAATTTACCATCTACGGTACATTATTATCTCTTCCCAAGCTCATTCTCTCACTGTACAGTGTCTTTTGCCAGGATGACTTTTTACCAAGAACACCAACACCATTAGAGTACATTTTTGGTTCCATATTCTGGTAATTTGTCCCCATTCACTTTCTCCTACTGCACATGTAATTATATTTTCTTTCAGTAAAAAAAACACCACACATTGGTTGAATTTCTCACCAGACCTTTATGCTTTTGACAGCTTGCCCTGCTTGTTATTCCTCGTTTGCTTGAGAGATACATTTAAACAAGACAAGAGAAAATTTGAAGATCCTAGAAGGCTATATGCTCCTGGTCGAATGTATCATATCGTCGAGAGGAAATTTTGCAGGTAATTGGTGCTTTTTTATAGTAGCTAGTTAGCTACTAGTTATTAGTTAAGTCATGTCGATATGTTTGTGCTATAAACAATAAACCTGTTATTCATGCTCTTCTAGTAGAAGGAAGCCTCAGGGCTGTGTGTTTTGTTCATACTTAAGCATTTTCATGCTTTAAGAAAGGATTCAGTCATCATTTTTTTTTTTGAAAAGCAAGCAAGAAAGCTTCAGTCTGTTTGTGCTTTGGTAAAATTGGCTACAGGGCATTGATAAATTGTGGCATTTGCTCCTGGGCACACTTTTTTTTTGTCTTTGTTGAAATACACCGTAGATTTGTGCCTATTTTCCAGAAGACACCGGACTCATTATAATAATATTATCCTGATTCTTAGAGAGAGAATACAGTAAATATACCCAAAATGCCCCTTCTTCATCCTTCTACCTTCCACCCCCTCCCTGCCTTGCCATGGCCGCCTTACCTAGCTTCACTCCCGCCGCCTTGCAACTGCCGCGCTCCCCTAGCCACCTCCTGCCATGGTCCAATCGGCCTCACACTCCCTCTTCTTCCCCATTGCTGGGAACACCCTTGCCGGCGGGATACGCCACGGCCAAGTCCTCCCCGCGCCGCCCCGTATGCCAATCCGCCATCTCGGTGTACCTCCGTTCGAGCTGACCGTGTCACCACCTCCGCGCTGATGCCCTGAAGCTCTCTGAGCCTTTACTGGAACCGCTCCGTCACCGGAGGCTGCTGGCGGCGAGCATCTCCACCGCGCCATGGAGGCCAATGTCACCAACACTCCTCAGGCCGTCCCTGGTCAAGCCACTACCACCCTCAGCATCCCTTTCCAGCGCGATGCTCATGCAAGCGCTATCTTGCTCCTTGTTACCGCCAGAGTTAGCCGCAGGTGAGCTTTTCTCTCTCCTCGACCGCCGCCTTTGTCCTGCCCTGTTCCAGCAGCGTCGTCATCCCCATTGAAATCTCGACATATGTATTCGAAATACCTGGGAATACGCCATGCGCATGTCTTCGCCGGAGTTCCGCAACCCTAGATCGTCGCCTGCCGGAGTGAGCGGCAAAAGTGGGACCAGACAGAGGCAAACAGGGGCTCCACCGCTCCACCAACTGACAGGGGCAAAACAAACTTTTCACCCGTCTTCTTCCTCCACTCTCAGTCGAATATTATATTTTAATAGCTTCAGTTTCAGTAAAGAGCTACAAAATTGCAATGTGTTTTGGCAAAGGTGCAAAAAAGTAGTGTCTAGGTTTAAATGCCACAATTTATCAGTGTCATGTAGTCAATTTTTCCTTGTTCTTTAGAGCAAGGAAGCTCCAGCCATCAGTATTCTCTTCTACTACTGTTTTATGGCATGTATTTTCACAGCTAATGAGGAATACTCAAAATTGATGTACGGTTTTACGTTGTTTGATTAGACAATGCATAGCCAGATTTTTCTCAACTTTTGTGTAGTTTTTCCTTTAATTGACAGGAAAAAAATTGAAATAGAAATTTAAGAAAAGGAAGGTATGGGATACAGAAGCATAGCACACATAGGATATTTCAAAATTGATTTGACAAAGGTGATGATCTGTCTCATCACATTAGCTAGACATAATTAGATGATATAGGCCGTTGCTTTTATCACAGAAAATGATTCATGTCAGTACGTACTGTTGATGTATGATGCCATAGCGAAGTCTCCATAATATATGCATTTCCAGTCAAATTTGTGTCTTCATATGTGGTGATTATAATATGGAGCTTTGCCACATTAAGAATAACTACATTTCTGCTCATCTGTAGATGTGGAAGATTCCCACCTGAGGTTAGAACTGCTATTCCAGTGGAAGGCCGATTTGAGCATGTTGTGCTATCATGCAGTACCACTTCTGATCATGCCATTGCTTGGATTGAGAATGAAGCAGAAAAGGCTTTAGAGGTAAGTGCACCTTATACTACCTATTGCTGATTTCTTATAAGAATATGAACGTATGGAAATGTTTGCCATAGTTTGCCAGTTGTAAGCATCACAGCAATGACATAATTATTTAATTGCTAAATCTAGTCCATTTTTATGTTTATGTTGATATGTCAATCTAATGTTTTGAAAGCACCTAGTATCATGAATCTGGATCTAATAGGTTAGAGGAAGTTTCATGGCTAGAAGGAAGAAACTAATGACAAAAATGTACTAGGCTGTGGCTATATCCTACTCTCCTGTTGCGTTAACTAAAGCAGCCACATCAATGAATGAATTGCTCTTCTGATTTGGATGTGTAATAGGTTAAAGCTCAGTGTTTCTTGCTTCAGTTTTTAACCCGGACTAGCGGTTAGGCCTCATTTGGTGATTCATACTTAGCGCTTAGTGTCAAGCACCTCAGATGGTCAGATGGGCTTGCACTTGCAGGATGTATTATGTATGTGATTTGGTATAATTCAAAGAGAGACCTACTTAGTAAGATCTCCTTTGCATTGCATACTGTTAGATAAGATGGATGCACACACACACACCTTGAATGACCTTGTAGGGTTAGCAGGACTCAAAGCATTAGTTTCCTCATTTTGTTTATTAGGGGTTTAGGAGCATCAATCTATAATTTTTTTTTATAGATAAAAAGGATGCAAACACAATCGCCTAGTATTACTGATGTGATTTTCCTAGGCTCTGCTGTGAACAGTAGAAACCTTAAATATGAACATGCAATTTTATGAATTCCTAGTTTTTTCTGTATCTAAGTTTGGATTAGTAAACTTGAAGTGGGCCATACACGTTTGAGATTTGGCCTTACACATTTTATCCTTTAAAAAGACTTGCTGTTTTCTCTTCTTCACGCTTTGCTTCTGTAATATAGTATAAGAGTTAGGAGCTAAATTTTGTTTAGTAGTACATTATTTGTGGGAACAATCTTGTTTTTACTAGTAATGACTTGCAAGAGAAAGGAGGAATTGATTTCAAACAGAATGTTCAGAAATACATATCTCTGTAACAGCAAACATCTGAAAGCTCCTATTGGCAACATTATTGAAGGACAACAGATAATTAGTGTGCATAATTGCCTAGCCATCATTGTCATGGTTCTCGCTATTTCATTGGCTAGAATTAAAGAGCCTACAAGACAGTAATAAGGTTCGCTGGAACTTACAGTTGCAACACTGATTTGCTAAGCTTCACAGTGAATATTTGCTTATGATTACAGATGCATGTTTTTGCAGCTAATGATGGAAAGTGAGAAGGCAACAACTGCACCTGCTCAACAAAAGATGGAAAGATTGCAAAGTTTTGAGGAAGAACACAAGAATGCCCTTCAGAGAGCAAAGACTTTGGATGTTCCCCATGCGGTAGACCTGTCTGAAGAGGAGCCCCACGACGGTGCTAGCCCTGCACCACCATCTGATACTCATAGCGAGACGACCTCAGAACCAAAATCTGCAGGAAGAACTAGTTGGGATGAGCTGATCGATAAACTTTTCACCCGGGATGAAGATGGGAAGCTTGTTGTGAAGAGGGACATCATGGCAAGGGACATTGTTATCGAGTAATGAGGAGTCTCAACTCTCAAGACTCCTTTTCACATGGCAATTCATTCTTTTCATCGGCTATATACAAGAGTACATGTGGTGTATCATGTTTTTACCTTCGCGGAAATGTCTTATTGAGATGGAGTCATTTTGCGATATAGAGAAAGGCGGCCCTAAATTCGCTAGTACCAAGGGCTGTCTCATGTATATGTAGACTTTACCTGTGCATTCTTGAATCTCCAGAGTCCATAGTCTTGTAAGTCGATTAATACAGGTTTTGTATATCGTTTCTGGGCAAGGAATCAGATTTATCACTTTTGTTTTCTTTACCCTTAACAATCCACTTCAATTGTTCATTTGGTGATGGAGGATGCATGCGTACATACGTTCCCTTGGAATTTAGGGTGCATTTGGTTGGGTGAACGAGCATGAACGGGATGGGATGGTACAAGATAGATTTTGATACATGCGTTTGGTTGAGTGTATGGAACCATCTTGTACGGGACGAAGAATATTCTTCAAATATGTTGTACCATCCCGTGCCTTCAAATTGGTTGAACCATCCTGTATCATCTCGTATCACTAGTGATAAAGTTTACCATACTAACCTCATTCATCCAATCAAACATCATTTCGTACCATCCCGTACCATTCAGTCCAAGCAACCAAACAAAATCATGTATCATTCCATTCAGACAACCAAACATCCTTCCCGTACCATCTTATCCAGGATTATCCTATCCATTTTGTATCATCCTATCCCATTCATCCTTGTTCACCCAACCAAACGCACCCTTAGAACGAGGCTTGTACAAGTGACGTGGAAATCGTTTGACGAAATGCTCCATTTCCTGAACATTAGGATTCGAAATCTCGTTACTCGTTTGGCTCCAGCGTTGCGCCTTGCACAGATTTTCTCCTAGGTCAGCTTGGGAGCGTATACTAATGAGTAGCCTGTAGTCACACTATCTAATGTGCGTAGAGAAACCCCCATCCTGTATGCATTGTTTGATCCGTTGCTCCTCGAATTAGAAACAAATAATGATGTATACTGCCCTAGCTGATCCACTTACCCAGATATGGAACAATGGAAATCGCGATTCAAGGTATAAAAGACAAGTGGAAGAAGCAGATCGTGTTTGATTCGAAGCCAACTTTACTGTAACTAATTTTATTAAGTATAGCTTGCCACATATTTTGTAATAATAAAATTCAAAGCCACAAGTGTGGTAAAGTTTGATGAAAAAGACTAAGTCTATGACCTGTAGGATATGGATCTAAGAAAGTGTGGCGAATCACAACTATAGCAATGAGGCTAAGAAAGTATGGCAAGCTGTAGTTGTAACAACAAACCAAACTACCACCTAAGAATCTATAGTACGTTTAAACTTAGATATGGCAAAGTTAGGTTCAAATCAAATAGGCCCATAATCTTAGGTCTAATATAATTGATATTTGTTTTCGCTTGTTTCTTTTTCCTTTTTCTTCATGACACTGCCCTTGTGAAAAATCCTCTAGATGAAGCAATTGAGGTAACAATGTCTGGAGAATACTCCGTATATTAAACTTGGAAGGTTTCCGCCGCATTCGTGCTATCCACGTCGATTTGGGATGACGTGCTCCCTCCACGCATGGCCATGTCGGCACTTTGCAAGCCCCGAAACTTTTCAAAATTACATACAGGTCCCTATTTTTGTAGGAAGACCTTCGAAAATTCTAAAATTAGTTTTCTTTGGGCAAAGGCCTTCGAAAAATATGAAATTACATTCATATCCTTTTTTCCCAAGAAGACCCTTGAAAATTCTAAAATTACATCTAGGTCCACTTTTTGCAAGAACCCCCCCCCCCCAATTCCGAGATTGCATCTAGGTCCTCCAACGGTTGCAGTTTTTCTGGCAAAAAGGCTCCCAAATTTTTTCGAAATTACATTTAAGTATTTCCCAAAAAATCGGAATTAGTTTTTTTTCGTAAAAGCACCTCGAAAAATCCAAAATTACGTTCGAATCCATTTTTTCCCATAAGACTACGGAAATTTTCAAAATTACATCAAGGTCTGTTTATTTTAGGAGACCCTTCGAAAAATCTGAAATTACATTCGGACCCTAGCAACAAGATCCCCCAAAAATTCTACTGATAAGGGCAAGTACAATAACAAAACCAACTACTTACTACATCTCCTATCCATGTCATCTGGAGTAAGCACTAAAGCCAGCTTGTACAATAGCTATCTCTAAAGATTGGCTCTAAATACCGTGCGTTAACTATCTCTTCTCTTTTGTACATAACTAATCTATCTATGCTCTTGTGCAATGCTTACTACTAAATAAGAGCCAGCTCTCTTCTATTTCCTCTTTTCTCACTCTTCCACATAGAACAAAACTGACGTAGACATACTAAAAGTAAGTTGAGGTGACCTTATTGTACATACTCTAAGAAGATAGTACTATGTATCTATAGTATTCAGTGCTGATCAACTCCTGTCCTCTCCAAAATAGTAACGGTGCATGCTTTCTTCGACAGGTCTGAAAATGAGTTATGAATGATATATAGCTTATCTCAAGTCACAACTTTTTTAATAAAAAAAACACAAAAAATCAAGCTCAGTTTTACCTCTTATCATCCCAACAGTCAGATGGCTGCGACGATGTCTATTGAAGGATGCAAAAAATGCTTAATTTTGTGGCAAGTAGTAGTGCTATACATATAGGAGTATTCATTGCTAACTCATATCCTCTCTAAAATCATTTTCAAAAATTATTGTTGGTCAATGTGTAACAATGGATGCTTACGAAATTACACCTAGGTCCTCTAATGTTTTTTTTTCAAAAAGAGACCCCAAATAATCCGAAATTACATCGAGGTTCTCTAACGACTTTTTGCAAAAAGAGACGCCAAAAATTTCTGAATTACATGCGCAGATTCGCCGAAAACTCCTACCTAGCCCATTTTTCAAATCGGCCCTTGTGGTTTTGGGAAACTACAACCACATCCGAAATTACATCTTGGTCTTCTAACGATTTTTCCAAAAAAAAAAAAAAAAAAAGAGCCCATAGTTTCGCAGATTCCTCGAAGACTCCTAGTTAGCCCGTTTTTCAAAGAGTCCCTCGTAGTTTTGAGAAAATACGGCCACATCACCTATTTCACGATAACGCTCACCGAGAATTCTAAAATTACGTTAGGATCCTCTCATCAGTTTTTTTGCAAAGAGATCTTGTGGTTCCGCAAAAAAAAATTGCACCAAAGCTCGAACCATACCTTTTTACAAAAAAAAAAAACTCCGCTTTTTAGAAAATCACCCTCGTTCACTTGAAAAAAATAAAATAAAATCTTGCGCGCAGCGCATCCGCCACCACCAATACGTTCAAGGCTCTGCTTTGGCACAATGGTCTCGATAGGAATTTCAGAGGAATTGTACTACTTCTTAACAAAGTTATTATGAAGTTGCTACTCCATTGTTCAAAGCATATGACGTGAATCACCGTCTTTCATTCCACAAACACTACTCCTCGGTTCCAAATAATCGCCAAAGTAGCTTTTAATTTTTATCGGTAGATACTATCATTTTACAATTTGAAGATAACTTTTTATCATTTTTTACTCTTATATATTTCCCTTTAGTTATTTTTAATGTTATTTTCTATTTTGGGCTAGAGTAAAACACATCATCTAAAAATACAATGAAGAGTGCTAATATAGTCTTTTGTAAATATATCTTAACGGAAATACTTACAATGACATCTATTAAGAAAACAGAGGAAGTAGCAAATATGTAACAGCTTGTTAACCCTGGGACTGAAATCGAATCCATCACGCGGTACCATCAAGAACTGTCACGCCTCAGGAGTCATGATCCAGGAGGAGCTTATCATTGCACAGCGGAGTTGGGTCAATGCCACTGCTCAACGTCCCAATCCAGATGGGCACAAATACTCGTGTGCATACACGCACCGGCGCCCGTTCCTCACAGGTTACATCACCAAATCAATGGAGAAGCTGGAAGAACCAACAAGGCAACAAGGCATGATGCGCCGTGCCATCAATGGTCTTGGTGAGCTGACGGCTCTCCAACTGTGCAAACCACTGTGGCTCACGAACGATCTTGCAATACATTTTTTAGATGGACAGGACACCGCGAAGGATGTGCAGCTCCATTTTTATTGAAGCTGAGAGTTCTGTTTTAGCTCGAGCATATAGTAGCGGTTTACAGCGCTTTTCAAACATTCCATCAACTCCACGATCATCTAACAATTAATCGTTTTCTTTCCTACTGAGTCATTAAGCTCCCAGTCTCCTTGGTGAGCGAGTTCTCCCCTTCTTCATCCCTCACTTCTGTTACCATCTCATCTTCTCTTCCATTCCCAGCTTCAAATGTCTTTCAGTGAGGTTCTACTTTTATCAACGGCTTTGTCAGCAGTTTCTCCACCGGACTATAGTAATGATCCATCTCCTGTGACAATGTATCCTGAAAAAGTTATCTCCATCTCCTCAGCTTGGATAAAGTTTCTCCGTATTTGCTTCACATTGTGCCAATCTTTGCGCTGAAACACAATAGATATCATTTAGACAATTCCATAAGCACCGAAGTGTCACAGCACTAATTGAGTTTAAAATAACATGTTTTCTATTTCTGATTAAGAATTTGCATATGGATTCACAGTCATAGCCAATGTTAACCTGAAGGATCTTAGCAATTTCTTTCGAAATGACCTTAGATTAATAGTCTCATTTCCCCCACAGAAAGCACAACTCAAAGGTTCAACAATATTTCTTTTCGCAACGTTATCCCTTGCCATTAATTTATTATGAGAGAACAACCATAAGAGGATATGTACTCTTGGAGGAACAAGGATCTGCATATACCTAAAAGGTTCAATATCCAGTGGCATATACCTAAAAGGTTCAATTCTTTTCGTTTTCGGTTCCACTGTTTTGTGTATAGCTGCTGACCATCATTTGTGGTATATATATAGAGAGAGGTGCTATTCTCTAGTAGCATGTAGAATAGTATATTCTACACGCCGATCAGTTTAAATTGTCCGACCGAGTTAAATATCCGTATTTATTACTTGCGTATGGATGCATGGACCATTTATTATTCTCGCTGTCAAACCGACTAGTTAATACATTTTGTATTTTGAACACGAATATGCTTTCTCTTTATTTTAGCCATATATTTTTATTGGTAGCTCGGATTTGCAAATAGTTTCCACCAGTAGCTTACTAACAACGAGAGGAATAAAATGATATAAGTCTCGCTATTAAATAGTAATTTTTCTAGATGCTAACAGAATTTACTACATGTACAATATAAAATTACTACATATACAATATGAAATTACTACATCTGCAGCATATTCCGCACAGATCAGTTATTCGGTAGTAAAGTCCATGAAAACTATATGTATTAGTTCTGAAAAATTCTCAAAAAATTACCATAGGTAGGGAATGTGAGTTTCTATAGCCCTGTAAAATTTGAATACCATACTCAGTAGAATTTGACAGATATGAAATTGACAAATGCTAATCAATGATGAATAGTAGATTTGTTATTTTTATATCTTTCAAATGCAATTGAGTTTGATATTCCAATTTTACAGGGTTATAGAAGCTCATATCCTATACCTACAGTAATATTTTGTGAATTTTTTAGAACTTATACGTATACTTTTCTTTGGATTTGTACTGTCAAATAACTAAAAAACTATATGTAAATGTTCTGAAAAATTATCATACGTAGGAGATGTCAGGTTCTATAGTCCTGTAAAATTTGAATATCAAAATTAATACTTTGTCATTTTCATATCTTTCGAATGCGATTGAGTTTGGAATTCCAATTTTACAGAGATGTAGAAACTCATGTTCCCTAACTATGGTAAATTTTTAATTTTTTTTAACTTGTACATATAGTTTTTAAGAATTTTGCTGCCAAATAACTGATATATGCTGTAAAATGTAGTAATACGCAGTTCGGCTAAAGAAATGAAACGGCAAATAATAGTAAAACATAATATATTACATCGGTAAATGGTAGTAATATGCCTTTTACTATTTTATATACTAACTTTTACTACCTTGTTCACTTCATCTTACTATGAAGAACTAATGAAGTTATTACTGCATCCGAACCGTGACTAACCAATTAATAAATGCATTCTCTAATTTGTACATAAATATGATTTTCTTTGTTTAGCCATAACTTTTTATTCGCAGCTTTGACTCACGAACGAATTTCATCGATAGATTAATGACGACAAGAGGACTAGTACAATATAAGTTTTAGTAATAAACTTCGTATAAATTAAATTTTACTGCTAAATGAACATCAATTCACTTTTTATTAGCGAGACTTATGTTATTTTGTTCCTCTCGTCGTGATTAATCTACTGGTGAAAACTGCTCATGAATCAGAGCTATGAATAAAAAGTTATAACTAAAATAAAGAACGAACAGATACATGTATAAACTACAAAACACATTTTTTTAGTAGTTCGACTTCTTTACTGCTTTATGTAAAATAATGACAACATGTGTTATGTTTTTACTACCATTTACTGACACGATGTGTTATATTTTACTATCGTTTACTGATTCATTTCTTTAGCCGAACTGTATATTACTACATTTTACTGTACATATCAGTTATTTGGTTGTAAAGTCTATAAAAACTATATGTACAAGCATTGAAAAATTCTTAAAAAATTACCATTGGTAAGGAATGTGAGTTTCTACATTTCTGTGAAATTTGAATACCAAACTCAGTCGCATTTGAAAGATATGAAAATGACAAATTTACTATCTTTCAAATGCCACTGAGTTAGGTATTCAAATTTTACACGACTGTAGAACTTGACATCTTCTACGTATGTTAATTTTTGGAGAATTTTTTAGAAAATTTACATATAGTTTTTTAGTTATTTGACAGTACAAATCCGATAAAAATGTATGTATATGTTCTAAAAAATTCTCAAAAAATTACCATAGGTAGTGGATGTGATCTTCTATAGCTCTGTACAATTTGAATCCCAAACTCAGTCGCATTTGAAAGATATGAAAATGACAAATTTACTATTTATCACTGATTAGCACTTGTCAATTTCATATATTTAAAATGCTATTGAGTTTAGTATTAAAATTTTACAGGACTATAGAAAATCATATTCCGTGCCTATGGTAAATTTTGAGGATTTTTCAGAACTTATACATATAGTTTTCATGGACTTTACTGTGAATAGCTGATCTATGCAAAATTGCTACAGATGTAGTAATTTCATGTTGTATATGTAGTAATTTAATGTTGTACATGTAGCAATTTCTGTTATAACATATGAAAATCACATGTACAAGTTTTCAAAAATTCTCAAAAAATTACCATAAGTAGGGGAGGGTGGATTCTACTTCCCTGTAAAATTTCAAGACCAAAATCATTCTCATTTGAAAGATGTGGCTAAATAAATAAAAACAAGATTCATGTACAAAACTATAGGAACATATTTTCTAGTTGCTCTGGCTATGTACGTGGAACGGTTTACTATCGATCTGAGTTTACACTCAATGTCTGGTGTAAAAAGTTTACACGCTGTGCCGCTTTAATTACTGGGCCAAGTGTATTTTTTGGGCTGTATGCAAACGACTGTTGTTCGACACGTGTGTAGAATAGACATCATTGCGCGATGCTTATAGCCAGCACGTAGAATAACTAGTTCTACGCGCTGGCGCAGAATAACGCCACCGTGTATGTATGTATATATGTATGTATTTATTTATTTATTTTTTCTTGTAAGTCTAGCTCGATCGGTATTATATATAGAGAGATGATCAAACAAAGACATGATAGTAGCCTACTTGTCATAATTTAGCGGGTTAAGAAACATCATGTTTTTCATTGTTTTAGTTTTCCAAAGTTCGACACATATGTTCACTTTTCTACCGAGCTATAGCACGTGAGATTGTGATCTCAGAAAGGCAAGACATCAAAAGAGAAAATGAAAATATCAACGAGGGTCTTGTGAATGGACCCAAAGGCGGCAGAGAGATTGGGTTCAGCTAATGTGCCCGACTACATCTGCATATGCAACGATGAGAATCATGAGATTACATGCATGTATGTCATATGATTCTACCTAGACCAATGCATGGCAGTATGTCATGCACTCGCAGAAACATTGTGGTGTCAGACGCTCCCAGACCACCGCTGGGATAGGTTCCGTACAATTTTCATTCATCCAGACCCGCTAGATCAAGACGATGAATAGTACGGATCAATTAACAATACTAAGTTACGGTACTTCGAGAAATCTAATATAATGGTCAAGGTGTAACTGCAGGTCTGCAGCCATGGCACGGATCTCTTTCCCCGTTATTGCCTTTGCCTTGCCTTGCATCCGGTGCGAGCCACCCGTCCGGTTCACGTGCACCTGTCAGGTCCAACCGCATGCACCGCTTCTGCGCGCGTGCATGCAAACGGCATCTTTCCGTCTTACTCGAGTGAAACTGGCTCTATTTGACTGAAGAGTTAAGTCTTGAAGATATAAATTGATTAAACATGTAGTACTTCTTTTGCCTTAAAACATATGCATGTACTATTATTATGTGTTCTAGGTATGGTAGCTATGGGGGCATAGAAATCTGAGTGGCAAAAATACCATCTTGAAAAAGAAAAAGGAAATGTTTTTTTACGCTTACGGAAATGGCTATTGTTGGCTAGCATTCTGCCCGCCAATATATCAATATTATTGGCTGGCGGACATAAATCTAAACTTTAGAGGTACTTATGTGATAAAGCAAATATTTGATAAGCTTACGATAAAGATTGCCCTCTCATTTAGTAACAGTGTTCCCATATTAAATGGATAGTAATTCCTTAATTATTTCCCATGTTGATGAGCTTGCACTCACTGAGACATGGCCCCTACAAAACAGGACATCAAGACGAAAGTATTCTATCTAATTCATCCCTGAAAAAATTATCTCTTTTGTTTCTTGTAAAGATGTACCCGATATATTTTCCCCGAAATAAATGATTATGACCAAATGTGACTTCGGCCGAGAGCCCTCACGGTTTTCATGTATATTAGTATAGTGTCCTGTCTTTCGGTTTCCTTTTCCCAGCATGTAATATATGGTCTTTTCCTTTTCTAGAACGTATGTTTATTTTTCCTTAATTCCAGGATATTTGTTTCCTTTTCCTTGAGATGATACTGGAGGTGGGGGGAGATCTGTTGTGGGCCACAGGGATGAGTTAGACACATTAAACAACGGCCATTGGATGTGGGTGAGTAAAGCTGAGGAAAGATCTGAGAGGTTAATTTTGATGGAGGTAAGTTTCTGGGGACGTTTTGTTGAGTGCATGAAGATTGGGTCATCTCTAGTGGGTGCATTATTTGGGATGGACGTAAAAAAGAATGCTTAGGTGCATTATAAAGGGGTATAGATATATTCTAGCACTAATTTCTTCTCCAAACGACCAGCATCAAGAATCCATCCACATGCATGGTATATAGTTTGGCTTGGAGTTGGTAGCTGCTTGTTGCTTATGGGAAAGCAAATCTCAGTTAAGCACGGAAGCATCTGCAGGCAAAGTGCGTCGCCCACTTGCAAGAGATTTCTTTGGATGCAGCTCAGTTAATTAGCCTCTGCTAAGTGCAGACTTCGCCTGTTTGGAAGCGCTGCACGGCTCTGAGCCTCTGATCAGTGCTTTATTTAGTGCAAAGATGGATGCATGGATCCTTCACTATTTTAATCATCCCTTACTACTTTCCCCTACTTTTAAATGCCTGCCAATGTTCTTCTGGGTGGTGCAAGAACACCAGTAGATCTTTAGATCACGCAAACACATGTTGCAACTTTACAACTTACATATGCTCCCGCTGTTTCATAACCTATGTTATTCTGGATTTTGGCACATTAATTGAGATGTAAAAATATGACTAGCACAACCTCTCTTCTGATGATTATCTCCTTTGTCTTAAAAAAAAAGAAAAGAAAGAAAGACAAGATAATGTCAGTCCACAGATTAGGTGGGAAAATAAATGTTTGACCTATACGGGAAATGTCGATCCATAGTTGTTCCACTAGTATGGTACCTGGTTTTCTGGATAGCTAAAGTTAAGAGTTCTTTCGCAATCAACTGCAAGTCAAACGGGTTATTTATGTGGATCTTTCTGTATCTGATACTGCGACCTCTTGGTGCAAATTAAATTCTTATAGGTACTTTCTTAAAAAGTAGTCTTATGGTAGATACCTAATACAAAGGAAGGCTCCAGACAAGTTTATCCAGAGAGAAGATAGGATTGGAAGAGCGCTGGTTATACTACTGCAACTGTCTCCGAACACCTACGTATAGGGACAGCGTCATGTGCAATTGTTATTGTAACTATAATTTAAATAGTTGCAATAACAACATAGGATCTCAGATGAACAGTTTAGATGGTGCACAGTACAAGTACTATAGCGCGCTAATTTGGACAGTTGGATCTAAAAATCAGATCAGATACAGTTACTTATTATGCAGTTGTAAGATCTTTATCCCTATATATAGAGTAGTTGGTGAAGACATATCCTCAAAGCATGCGTTTCCCGCTGTGTGTTTCAATACTTGTAACCCTCAGCCGCACAGGCAATCGGGGATGGCCGCACCTGTGACGATACTCACTTTCAAGTTTCAACGACGTCGGCAACCAGCAAAAATGGGACCATGCTCTAAAGAGTCTAGAGTACAATTTCCACGAGCTCACCGAAGCCCAACCCCATCAAACCTGCCCCCCGCAAATTATCACTCCCAAACTCAGCTAATCAATGTGTCACTGCAGCGCTCCTCCGTTTATTTTTATAAGACACGATTTAATTTGATGCGGCTTTTAAAGTTAAACTTTGGCTGTTAATTTTTTTAATACTTTTTCATACCTACAAAATCATAATCATAATCATAGGAAAATGGTTTCAAATACGAATATAACGGTACCACTTTTGTGTCATATAATCTATATATTGTTGCATTAATTGTTGATCAAAGTTTACAAACTTAGAATCTCAAAACACGTGAACGCCTTGTAAAAATCAAGAGAGGGAGTACCAAATTGCTGGGCTATTTTGCTCAACTAAACTAAAAGAAATAATAGGAGTAGCCGTGTAACAGTGCGGACTATTTTGCTAGTTTAGTAAAAAAAAGCCGAGCATGAATGTACCCTTTCATCACTTCACGAAATTCCCATGTTTCAAATAAGGCCTACATATTATAGGTCTAGTTGGAACAAAAGATATTGTCGACGATCAGGACCGTCGACCGCAAAGAAAGAGGGGGAAGAATCGTACGGAGGGCAAGGCCCAGAGCTTCGTTCGTCCGGGTGGCACCTTCGGCGGGCGCACTAAGCAGGGGAACCTGTGCAACCAAACAGGAGACGCAAGGTTTATACTGGTTCGGGCCGAACCCCTACTCCAGTTCGTGCGGTGGTGTTGTATTGCCTTTAGTGTAGATGGTTACACCAAGTTTACAAGCGAGAGTGCTAATGGCTTAGCGAGATGGGTTCGATCCCCCTCCTAGGGGGGTTCCTGCCTCCTTTTATACGGAAGGAAGGGACAGGTTACATCGAGAGTTGGGAGAGGACGAGGTGACATACACTAGGAGCTTCGGTCCTTCGTTCTGCTGACTGATCACCGCCCGTCTTGCCCATGCTGGGTCGGTAGTCTAGTTGGCCAGGGCGGTTAGGTATTTCCCCGGAAAACGGCGTACCTGCCCTCTGCGAACCTTACGAGTGTTGACGTTGCTGCGCATGACGTGGGCGTTGCCTCGGGAGAGAGCGTGTCTTCGTACTATATGTGACCGGCTGATGGGATTAGTAGCATGACTTCGGCAGTCATTAAACCATCTTGGGAGATGGCCACCTGCTCTCGTATAGTCACTTGATTGACCCCATCCGTGGGGCGCGTGGTCATTGGCGGTGGAGGCTTTGACACGCACCCTTGGCGGGGTTGCCTTGGCTTGGTGGTCGGGGACCCGTCCGCCACGGAGGTCGGGAGCCCGGCTTGGTGAGTCGGGGACCCGTCCCCCTGCGGAGGTCGGGAGCCCGGCTTGGTGAGTCGGGGACCCGTCCCCGCTGGAGGTCGGGAGCCCGGCTTGGTGAGTCGGGGACCCGCCCCGTTGAGGTCGGGAGCCCGGCTTGGTCGGAGTCGGGGACCCGCCCCGTTATGAGGTCGGGAGCCCGACTTGGTGGTCGGGGACCCGCCCCATCTGGAGGTCGGGAGCCCAGCTTGGTCGGAGTCGGGGGACCCTGTCCCGCTGCGGAGGTCGGGAGCCCAGCTTGGTCGGAGAAGAGCTCGGAGAGGTCCGCCAGGTCGGGGAAGAGCTCGGAGAGGTCCGCCAGGTCGGGGAAGAGCTCGGAGAGGTCCGCGGTGGCCTCTTGAGACCTTTGGTCGGATCCCGACTGGCAACAGTCTGCTCGGCGCCCCGGGCCGGTAGATCGGAGACGTCTCTGCCTGGGCTTAGGAACAGTCCCCCGGGCACAGAGGGGGAACGGACACGTGTCAGGGGGACACGCGCTAGGCTGTCCGATCTCCGACAACCAGCCCCCGAGGCTCAAGAAGCGGTCTGAGACTCTAGGCGCTCTTGAGTCCGATGTCTTGTTTGAAGAGGGATTCCCCCATCGGGACACATACTTGGACTTCGCCATTTTGTTTTCCCGGACGGGCCCAGAAGCCAGGGCCTCGTGGGACGGGAGGTTGAAGGAATGGGGTCTGTAGGATGCGTGGAGGGACGCGCCCGTACGGAGGTTTTGAAAGGCCCCCGACGTTTCGGCTTCTGCCCGCTGGCTACGAGCGCGCCTTTTGAGGTGATGGTGACGTCGGTAGATGAGGCGTCTTTTAAAACCAGGGGGGTCTCACCCTTTAGGATTTCACTTCCCGTTTCTCGTGCTCTTGCCTTCTTCCTCCTCGTCCCTCTGCGTTAACGTCTTCTAGCCCTTGGTTGCGACCCCGCTCTCTCCCCTCCCTTTTCTTAGTGGTCATGGTGGATTTTTCTTTGCCTTCGCAGGGTCTACGGCTGGTTTCCCGGGGGTACAACATTGTGCGCGAACATGTGCTCGCCTTTCGGCCCTTATGCGGTGCCCTCGAGGCCAATCAGAGGGACATCGCCGAGCTAAAAGCCGCCGTGTCGCGCGGTCAAGAGGAAATCTCACTCCTGAAGGAGGCCCGGGCCCTCGAGCTCGCGCGGGCTGTCGAGGCCGAGCGGGAGCGCGTGGCCCAGGAGATATACGCCATAGCGCTCTCCGAAGCCATCAAGGGGGAGCGGAGGAGGGCGGAGGAGACCCTCGCCCGGGTCCGTCGAGAGGCGCAGGACGTTTTTGACGAGGACCGCGCGAGCGCGTCGACGGAGATCCAGCGCCTCAAGCTCGAGATCTCCGGCCTTCGCTTCGAGGCAGAAGTCGCACGGCGAGGGGGGCCCTCCTCCGAGCTCGAGGCTAAAGCGGCCGAGCTCGAGAAGACGGCCGCGGGGTTGGAGACGAGGGCCACCGGAGCAGAAACCAAGGTGGCTGAGGCCGAAGCCAGGAATGCTAGTCTTGGAGAGAAGCTGGCGCAGGTGGCTCGGGCTGGGAAAGACGCCTTGGCCTAGCTCCAAGGCGACCGCGACCGGATTGACAAGGCCGAATCCGAGGTCCTCGCACTGCGGCGGAGGGTTTCCGACCTTGAACGGGAAAAACTCTCCCGAGACATGACTCTGTAAACTTTAGAGTTAGCAGATGGGTCCGGGGGTGAAAGATTCTCCCTTGTAAAGATAAAACAACTTTATGCTAAGCTTTATAGAGTTGTGTTTTTTCGGAGAACTTAGCTTATTTGTCGGTCTGTGCCGCCACTGCGTACTTTGTGCGGGCTATTTCTTGGAAGGGTCGAACAGTACTGGATACGTGGCGCGTGGCGAGCACGTTCCTGCGGACCTTCGCAACGAGGCCTACCGCCTTTTGCCCGAATTACCCAGTTTAGGCTGACAGAGCTGTCTGATGCCTGATGTTGATTCAACCGAGGCCTCGCCCGAAATCACTCGGGCCCAGGCACGACTCGGGTTGACATGTCTCGATAATTTGGCTGCGGGGAATAAGTCGGCTTGTTGCGGCAAAGCGACTTATTGCGACCGAGATCATCCCTGGTGGTAATCTTAAGGATCGCGCCTCGGTCCGAAATGTCATCGGGCGGGCGCTTGAGGACATCCACCGGTCGGTAACACAGGGGAATAGCCGACTTACTCCGATAAGGATCGTTTTACTGCGGCCTCCGAGCCAGGGAACGCGTCGGGCTCGGGACACTGGCATCCCTGAGACGAACCCGGAGAACGTGGTCCCCACCGAGGCCTCGCTGGCGATACGTGTTTGGGCACAACTTCGGGTGGTCGGCTGGAATAGCTCAGTGGACCGCATTTTTGGCCTTGGTCCGACTCGCGAGCTCGGGAATGCATCGAGCTTGGCAAGACCCCTCGAGGGCGGTTTAGAGATTCGAACACGCCACCCGGCCGGGAAAGGTCGGCTTAGAACGACGAGTCATCCCGGTGGTGAATCCCAAGCTGCGACCTCCGAGCCAGGAAAAGTCATCGGGCTCGGGCGCCCTCGAGAACGTTCAATGGTTGGCGGACGGGGATGGCGGCTTACCCGATAACGATCGCCTTACGCGGCCCCGATCACAGGAATGCCGGCCGGGTTGTTCATCCCGGCGAACCTAGAGAACGTGACCCAGCGCGCAAGAAAGAACACGCATGGGCGCCCGAGGCCGAGCCATCTGCGTGGCCTTATGGTTGCCCTTATAGCCACGCCATGGTCGGGCGCCGAGGCGCCCTAAGAAGAAATTACTTTGGTTAAAAAGGGACGGACGAGACGCCGCGTCCGAGGGCCTTTAAGATGGCGCGACCTTCGACCGAAGGAATCTGCAACTTAGGGTCGTGACGGAACACCAACCCTTCTACAAATCGAAAAAGATTAGCACGGAAATCGGAAGAAAACTTTACTATGGCCACGAACCTGGGCCGGACCAGGGGATGGCGACACGAGAGCCTCGGGCATGCCCCGAGGCGCCAGAATTCAGAATACAGGAACGAACACAGCAACAAAGAAAGAGTCACCTTAACTTAATGAAGGGTGAAAGAGGAGCGCTAGACGTAGAACTTCCGGAGCTAGCCTACGTTCCACGAGCTCGTGAGCTCCCTGCCATCGGGGACCACCAGACGGTAAGCCCCTGCGCGGCTTGTTGAGACGACTCGAAGGGCCTCCCACACGGGACAGCTTGTTGGTGTGGGAGCGATCTTGATCCGTCGTAGGACCAGTCCACGACGCGAAGCCCCAGGTCGGACGGCTTGGGCGGCATGTCGCGGAGATCTTGCGAGTAGCGGCCGAGCGCTTGAAGCGTGGCACCTTACTTCTTCCGCCAAGGTAAGGTCGAGGACCGCTCTCGCCGAGGTCGACATGGTCGATCGAGCTCGTCCTAGTGGAATGGAGCGCGACCTCGGGCGGCAGGACAGCCTCGGTCCCGAAGACGAGCTGGAAAGGGCTTGCCCCCGTTGCCCGGCTGGTCGTGGTGCGGACAGACCAAAGGACTGCGGGGAGCTCATCCACCCATGCTCGGCCGCGGCGACCGAGCTCGTCGAAGACTCGCTTCTTGATCCCTTGGATGAGCTGCCCATTGGCGCGCTCGGCCGCCCCGTTGCTCTGGGGGTGGCTCACCGAGGCATAGCAGACCTTGGTCCCCATATCCACGCTGAACTCTTGGAACAGCTCGCTGGTGAACTGCGTTCCGTTGTCGGTGATGATCCTGCAAGGGACTCCGTACCTCGTGATCACGAAGGAACGGAAGAACTTTACCGCAGCCTTGGCGGTGATAGCGGAGACTGGTTCTGCTTCGATCCATTTTGAAAAGGTGTCGATCGCCACGAATAGGAACTTCTTCCCCCCGACCGACCTCGGGAAGGGACCGAGAATGTCGAGGCCCCACGTCGAGAATGGCCAGGCGAGGGGAATGGTCTGCAGGGCGTAGGCCGGTTGCCTCACCTTTCGGGCGTGAAACCGACGGATCGGCAGAGCGAGCGATGCCCAGGCATCTTCGAGTGCCGTTGGCAATAAAACCCATCTGAAGGCCTTTCCACCATAGTCACGAAGAGGAGTGAGCGCCGCGTGCCGGAGTGTATGTCGTTGAGCGGTATTTACCTTCTTCTGGAGTGATGCATTTTGACAGAACGCCCAAAGCCCCCTGACGGTGGAGCTGCCCGCCGATGAGCCTGTACGAGCCCGCACGTCGCCGGAGCCTGCTCCTTTCAGCAGGAGTGGCGGGGAGCTCCCCTAGGTCGAGGAACTTGATGAATGGATCAATCCACGTCGAAACGTTTTCGAGGAAGGCCACCGGGTCTTCCTGGTCGGCGACGGACGGTGTGGCCAAGGTTTCAAGGATGACGTCTGGCGGGAGCTCGTCGCCGGATGATCCGAGCCTGGACAGGAGATCGGCGGTGGAATTGTCTTTCCTTGGTACGTGCTGGATCCTCAGGTTCCGGAACCATCTCTCCATCTTGCGTACCTCGGCGAGGTATTTGGCCATCAGAGGCTCCGAACATTGGTAGACTTTGTTGTACTGGTTGACGACGAGCTGGGAGTCTCCTTTCACGATTAGGCGGCGGATGCCCAGGGACTTGCAGGCTCGGAGGCCGGCCAAGAGGGCCTCGTATTCCGCCGCGTTATTGTTGGCGGGAAAGCCGAAGCGGACCACATATCGCAAGTGGTCACCTTGAGGGGTGATGAGGAGAATGCCAGCCCCTGAGCGCTCAAAGGATCTTGATCCGTCGAAGAACATAGTCCATGGGTCCTTGGCCCGACCTCGGGCTCGGCGCGAGCTCGCCGTCCGCTTCGGCCACGGTCTGCGGCGCTGTGATTTGATGGCGGTGCGGGCCGTGAAGCGGAGGTCGAACTCGGCCAGCTCCATGGCCCATTTGGCGATGCGACCTCCGGCCGTGGTTTCGAGATTTCCGGCGGGAGGCCGCCGGGACGACCACCGCATGTGCTTGGAAGTAGTGTCGGAGCTTCGCGAGGCCATGAAGAGTGCGTAGAGGAGTTTCGGACACTGGGGATAGCGCTCCTTCCGCTCGTGGAGTACTTCGCTAACGTAGTAGATCGGGTCGCCGCCTACCCGTTCGGCTACCAGATCGCCTTGCCGACGGCACGGGTCGTGGCCGCGAGGTAAAGTAGCGACACCTCTCCCCGTTGTGGAGTTGTCGCCAGGAGGACGCGAGAGGTACGTCTTGAGCTCATCGAAGACCGCCGGGCCGGGTCCACTCGAAACCCTTATGATCGCGCAGATCTTAAAGAAAGGCGCCGCGCTCGTCGGCCGGAAATGAAGCGGCTGAGGGCGACGATGCGACCGGTGAGGCTCTGCACTTGTTTTACTGAGGTCAGAGCGGTCATCTGCTCGATCGCCTCGATCTCCTCTGGGTTCGGGCCCACGCCCGACCCCCCGATCATGTAGCCGAGTACTTTTCCGGAGGCCGTGCCGAAGACGCATTTTTCGGGGTTGAGATTGATGCCGAACCTGTTAAGGTTGGCGAAAGTTTCGGCCAGGTCGTTGACGTGGTTAGCCTTAGAGGGGCTCTTGACGATGATGTCGTCGACGTACACCTCGAGGTTCCGGCCGATCTGCGGGTCGAAGGCTTTGGCCATTAACCGCTGGAACGTGGCACCCGCATTGCGGAGGTCGAACGACATGGTCGTGTAGCAGGATGTTCCAAACGGCGTGATGAAGGCAGTCTTGTCTTCGTCTTCCGCGGCGAGCTTGATCTGGTGGTACCCGGAGTAAGCGTCGAGAAAACTCAACATCTCGGCGTTGGCGGTGGAGTCCACAATCTGGTCTATACAGGGGAGTGAAAGTGCATCTAGGCACTTATGTTATTTTGGTGATTAATGACAAACACTCATAATAACAATCTATACAATTAAGTAAATGCTTAACTTAGTGCTTAACAAATGACAAACCTCTAATATGATTATATTGGTATGAGACTAACTTGTTATTGCCTAGTTGAGTATCAGTCTCATCTATTTAGAGGAAAATCAAGTGGGATGGTTAAGCAAAGATAAGGTATGCAATTTTGGTATCTATTCTATATTTGTTATTGCATTCCTTTCGTGCAAATGCATAGTGAACTCCAAGTAGCATGTTGATTATATATATGCACATTGGTTCATGTCATATTTATTTGTGCATATATATTCATTTGAGTTCATTATGTGCTTTGTTTTTAGTATGCATGTATTAACTAGAGTTAAACTTAGTATTGCTATAGATTGACTTGGTGCATGCATGTTTTAGTTGTATATCTTCTCATGCAATCCTCTTAGTGAAGTTTAATCTAGTGTTGGATCACATATTCACTCTTATTCCAAATATTATTTGCACATGTACAATTCGTGTATATTCTATCATGTGCTTCATTTAAGTACAGATTGTGATCCTTGCCATGATTTAATTGATTCATCATATTGGCAATTATTTATCTCTAGTGCATATAGATCAATTACATATTCATCATGATGTACTTAGTAGAGAACATTTCTTATGTCAAGTGTTTCCATTTATGTTGTGCTTCTTTATATGAAACACTTGTTGTAATCAATTGCTCACAAATATCAATTTGTTCATATCTATTGAGCTTTTGGGACTAATGTCTTTCATGAGTAGTTTGGAAAGAATTAGGTCCCGTCTGTGTATGATGACCAAGGTATCTTGGAGGATGATCGTTAAGCCGAGGTCAACAAGACGGCGGTGTCACCAAGAGTTGGGGACTAAGTCAAGATCGACTTGGCGTGGAGATCGTCAGAGAGGATGATCAAGTCAAGGTTGATAGGACGAGAGTCTCATGAGGTGAATCGAGTCGAGTTGGACAAGGTGAAGATGACATCAATTATATAGTGAAAGTCTTCATGCATCGACATTAAGAAAGAAGACGGCAAGTGACTATTTCTAGACTTATATTATCTTTGATTTAATTTGAGTCTAAGGATTGCCGTACTATTAAGAGGGATGCGATGTCGAATGACTTTTAGATGTGTCAAGTGCTCAAGTGATCCATCCTTGTGAATCTTAGAAAGAGAGTGGTGTTGGTGGTGCCGGAAAGTGAGAGTTGTAGGTCTCCCTTGGATTCTTTGTGAAATCTGTATTTATCCTTTGAGTTTTGGTTAGTGAGACCTTGTTAGTTGTGTAGCCCTCGTTCTTAGCTTTTGATAGAGTCCAAAATCACTGAAATCGGAGTCCGGAGTGAAAAGTTATGCTCGTTTTCGTCGGGCTGGCCAGTGCAATCCGGAGTATCCGGATATTCAATCCGGACATTCAGGTTGACACCCTCGGTGGCTGCTCTCATCAATCCGAGTATCAGGGTTTTTTCCGGAGTCTCCGGGTTGTGGGCAGCTGTTTCCAACGGCTAGTTTTTTTTGGGACCTCTATTTAAAGCCCCCTTCTTCCCCACTTCAAAGTGGCTTTTACCCTGTAGATTAGAGGTGCTATACCCTTGTTCTTAAGCCCTCAAAACACCTCTTTACCCTTAGATCTAAGTGATCCCCTTGTGAGAAGGGTTGGGGAGAGTTTGAGGAGTGAGGTGCTAGGTTGAGTGAGATTTGAGTTGATTGAGCACTCCTAGACGGCTAGGAGGTCGCCTACGAGCCACCGGAGCTTTGTGTGGTTGGCCGTGGGAAGTTTGTGAAGGCCGGTTCCGCCTCCGTTAGGGAAGGAATCAAAGGAGTGAAGACCGGCGAGTGCATTTGTGCAACACCGGGAGGAAGAGGGTTGAAAGTGACCCCGGCTCAAGTGTGACCGAGCCGCCTCAACGGAGACGTAGGATCCCCTCAAGGATCCGAACTTCGGGTGAAAAATCATCGTCTCCAAGTTTGCTTCTTTCTCTTGCTTTAGCATTTGATTTTGTATCTTGAAATTGCCCGATCTACTCTTATGTTGTGTTTGGCTCTAGATCTACATCATTCCCTGGTACCTGATTGCATTTAGATCTTTTGTATTCAATTAGATTGTTGAAAAAATTGCAGGGATTTAAAATCTCATTTCGAGGTCTTAAATCCGGAGTATCCGGACTCCTCAACTCGGATAGTCCGGACATTTCGGAGTATCCGGAGATAAGTCTCGGACACTCCGGTCTCAGTCCCTCGGGTCCAATCCGGAGTATCCGGACTCCTGACCCCGGACAGTCCGGACATACCGGAGTATCCGGATAAAAGTCCCGGACACTCCGGACTTAGACCCTCGGGAGATTTTATTTAGCTGCAAATTTTTTTATTCCGCTGCATTTAGTGTTAAATATTTTAATTCGCCTATTCACCCCCCCTCTAGGCGACATCCGCTATCCTTTCAATTGGTATCAGAGCAAGGTCTCTCCTTTATTAGACTTAACCGTCTAGAGAGTAAAGGATGTCGACTAGTGGATTAGTGCATTCACATGATCCACTTGTACTAGATGGCACAAATTATGCTTCATGGAAATTAATTATGACTTCTCATTTTAAATCCATGAGCCCCAAAATATGGTGGATCGTAGATGCCGGCTTTTCCTCTCCATTGAATGAAGTTGCTCCAACTGAAGGAGAGAGGAAATGCCTACATCTAGACGCTCAAGCTACTAATGTTTTATTTTGTGTTGTGAGCGATGAAATCTTTGATGGAATATGCAATCTCAAGAGCGCTCATGAAATATGGATAAAGCTTCAAGAACTATTTGAATCATCCACTTCTATTGAGGATTGCACTAAGGAAGAGATGTCGGGAGATGAAACATCAAGCTCCACCTCAAGCTCAAGTGATGAAGAACCGACATCTCCATCAACCTCAACCTCCGCCTCAAGTGACGATGAAGATGCTCTTCCATCACAAATCCGTTGCTTCATGGCGAAAGGTAAGAATGAGGTAAGTGATGATGATGACGATGATGAGCTCACTTATAATGAACTTATGAATTTGCTTGAGGAGCTCAATAAATGTCTTGGAAAGGAGAAAAAGAAATATAAAATTTTGAAGCTTGAACATGAATCACTTCAAAATGATTATAATATGCTTCAAGAAAATCATGAATCCCTCCTTTCCAAAGAAATTCATAAGCCTAAGGTGTATATAGGAATCTCATGTGATTTAATTGATGAAATGTCTTGCTTAAATGTTAATCCTAATATTTCATCAAAATTTGACATATCCACCACTTGCAATGATTTACCTTGTTGCTCAAATTCAAATGTTTCTACTTCCTCTATACAATGTGAGACTAACCTTGTAAAGGAAAATAAAGAGCTCAAGGCTCAAGTCATTAAATTGGAAAATGACTTGAAGAAGTGCGTAAAGGGAAAAGCCGTTCTCGACGAGATCTTGAGCAAGTCAAGGGCGCCTCAAGATAAGCGAGGAATCGGTTACATCTCTAAGAGGGAGAACAAAATGAAGGGCCACTACGCCTCGGTGCGTCCTCATAAAGTGGAGATCAAGCTACAACCATCAACCGAGAGGCACACCGGCAAGAAGCAAGTCAAGAAGAACAAGAGACGCTCAAAGCCTACTTGCTACAATTGTCGGGAAAAGGGGCACATCGGTAAGGATTGTCCCAAAGGTATTACTCCTAAGCCTATTATTGTCAATGATCATTATTTGCTTAGGAAGGACAAATATGGTAATGTGTTTACCAAGTTTGTCAATTCTCCTAATACCATGCAAAATAATGACAATCAATTGCTTAGGAGATATAAATCTAGAAATGTGTTTGCTCAAAATGCAAGATTTCCTAAGACCAAGAAAAATCATGTTGATCATGTGCTTAGGAAAAATAACGATAGCAAAGCATTTGCTAGATATGCTAGATCCTTTAAGCCAATGCATAATTTCAATTATCATATGCTTAGAAGAGATCAAACTAGAAATGGTTTTGCAAACTATCATTGCCCTCCTAAGCCTTTTCATAAAAATGCCAATCATTTGCCTAGGAGGAATAATTATTGCAAACTTATTTCTAATTATGTTAGTCAATTCAATAATATCCAAATTAGGCCCATTTGGGTTCCAAAATCTATTGCGACTAACATTGTTGGACCCAACAAGGATTGGGTACCAAAAATCGCCTAAAACATTTTTAGGCAATATGAGATGGATTGGACGTTTGGCTTCTTCAAAAGGGAAGATGACTTAATCATTTGCAAAATGGAGCCAAGCATGAGGATGATCACTCCAATCATGAACCAATGCCATCTCGGGTAACAAGTATTTAAATTGATTCTTATAGCTTATAGCCTTGTGTAGGTTATATTGCATTATTCATGAAAATCAATTTAGATTGCTTGATTATATGCTTGCTCATGCTTATTAATTGTTTTGATTGCAATCTTGAGCAAGTTTGGGTAAGTGGCACATTAAGGGGGAGTGTTAATTCATATCCATGTATATTGCATCCCTACATGTGCCCATATTTATATAAGTGCTAACATATATTTTCAAAATCAAGCCATTTAGCCAAAAGTCAAAATTTTGTATACCATTAGTATTCTTGTGAAAAACTAGTTGCAAAATGTATACAAATATATTTGAAACGTTTTTCAAAGGTTTTGGCTTCACAAAATCTATTTTGAAAAGAAAATGAGTTTCATGATCAAAATCTAGATAGTAGTATCTTGTTTTGGATTTAAATTTATAATTTTCATAGAATTAAATGTAAAATGAATTTGAAAGTAATTCCAAAACGAAAATCCTAGAGTTGGTCAATCTTAACAATTCTTGTGTTCAAAAGACTTTCAAAAGACCAACCTAGCGAAAGTTATTCGATTTTGAAACTCGCCGAAAAACTATATTTGACCTATAATAGTCATATTATTGCACTTAGTGAGTTTCTCCGTTTGGACCGGATCTTGTGTAGTATCTTGGTTCAAAATGGTATCTTAGACTCATACACAAAATTCAAATCTCTATATCTCATCTTATTCTTCATTTGAATCTTGTGTTGAAATATTTGGCTTTGTTTTACAAATAGCTATTTCAAAAGGACCATTTTGGTCAAAAGTCAAATCTTATGTTTAAAAGGCCCAAAATTGTAAAAAGCTTTGTAAAAGTATTCTAATATGTATTTCAAATATTTTCAAGTATCTAACCCTTGGATAGAAGCTAAAAGTCAAACTTTGGCCTCAAATGGATCTTATATGATCTTGTTTTTGAATTAAATGAAATACTTTTATAAGTTAAAATGTATTGAGTTTTTGAAAAAGTGGTCAATACAAAACTCATAGGTTTGGTCATTTTAAGCATTTCTTTAGTACAAAGTTTTTCCAAACGACCAACCGTTCAAAAGTTATAGCCATTTCAATTTGGCCAAAATCATCCATTTGACCCAAAATGACCCGTTGTTGCATTTTGTGGATTTCGCTATTTGAATTGGATTTCTTTGTATATCTTGGATTGAAATAGTATTTCTAACTCATACAAAGCTATGAAAGTTCAAATCTCCATAAATTTCAATCCGGAATTCATTTTGAGCATTTGGTGAAAATTCAATTTCTTTTCAAACCTACAAAGCGCATTTTGCCATATCTTTTGAACGAAAATTCCTTTTAATGAAATTCTTTTTGGGAAACCTTCTAAATAGTCCAATGTTTATTTCTGAAAAGTTTCAAACCATTTGGACTCAATTTGAAAAAGTTTTGACTTTTCTTCTTTTTGAGTAAAAATCATGCTAACAAAGCAAAATTTGGCATATCTTTTGATTGGAGACTCCTTTTTGGAAAATTATTTTTGGAAAAGTTTCTTGGGAGTTTAAAAAATGTTTCTGCACAATTTCAAATAATTTCAACTTAATTTGAAATAGTTATGGCTTTTTCTCTTTTGATCTTATTTGGCATACTCGCATTAAGTTGGATTTTACGATTTGAATGGATTTGATTATGCAAATAGGCTTATAAACATCTCTATAACTCATATAAAGCCACATAAGTGCATATTTCCATTCAAAACTCATTTGGTTGCCCTTTTGAGGAATTGATGAAGATTTTTATCCTTTATGTGTTTCAAATGCAAATTTCACCACATTTCTCAAAGTGAAATTTATTTATTGAAAATTTTATTAGAAAACCATCTATTGAATATGAAGTTCATATCTGAAAATTTTCAAATTCATTTGAACTCATTTGCAAGAATGTTGACTTCTTTTGACTTAGTGTCAAAATCAAACCTCCAATGCCCATTTTGATCTAATTTTTGATTGAAGGGTGATATTTGAGAAATTCTTTTTGGAGAAGTCTCTTGGATGTCCATAGAACATTTATGCAAAATCTCATGGCTATTGGACTTCATTTGATCAAGATTTGACCCAAATTCAAAATGTTCAGTTTGCTGAAATTTCAGGTTTAGGCTGATTGTGGGGCTGTTTTGTGATTTTTGTATCTTCAAATGGGTTTATAATCAGAGGAAAGTATTATAACATATTTTGATCCTCTATATTTGGACTTCATTGTCTAATTTTTTCAGAATTTATGAACCTTCTTTGAACCTTCTTTCAGCCCTATCAAAAACCTTAAATGGAATGAAGCTGAACAACCCGGAGTATCCGGTTGATCTATCCGGAGTATCCGGATTATCCGGACACTCCGGATCAAAAACACCGGAGTATCCGGGTTGTACTGCTCGGCCCAAATTCTTAAATTGCTATCTATACTTTCTTGCAATCTCTTGTTCATCCTATTTTTGGGGTTTCTCTTTTGCTCAAATCAATATTCAGTCTTCATAACCCTCGAAGAGGATTTCGAGACGAATCTATTCCGCGTTGATGATTTTTGTATTTGAGCAATGGTTTAAAAGCTATAATCGATTTTGTGCTGCTATTTGCATCTTTTTGAGATTTTAAGAGTTTTAAATTGGAATCTTGGCAAGCCTTTCAAGATGAAAACTAAGTGAACTTATTCATTGCTCCAAGATTCAAAGTGGAGCATATCTATTTAAGTTTTCATTCCAATGAAAGTGCATCTTTTGGCTAAGTTCTTTTGGAAATTGGATTTAATTGTATCTTAGCCTCAAAATGTTTCCTCTCTTGCATAACTCGGAGTTTATTATGGAAAAGAGAAAATTTCCCTTGTAAGGTCAAGAGTGAGTTTGAATGTGTTTTACTCATTGTCTCTCTTACAAGTGGATGACAAGATTAAATTTGAATGAGTTTCAAATATTTTCATTGTCAAGTGGTGTAATAAAATCTTCAATTGATATCTTCAAGTTGTTTTTAAAATTGCATGCAAAGAGTATTGTCTTGTATATCATATATATCATGCATATTGTACTTAGACATTATCAAACTAACTTGGGTCAAATTAAAAGATATTTGTTCCCAGAAATCGTGTGCTTGTCTATTGATGTTCAAGGTATTGGAAAAGGGGTCATCTTCGACGGTGGGATGAAGGAAATGGAGAGGAGCTCCATAGTACGAGGGATCTAAGACCGGGCGCGGTGATCATGACCAATTCGAACATGCAGTGGACAAGAATCGACAAAGGGACGTGTTTCTTTTCTGACCATATTCAATAATGTCTGTGCACACCATTATGCTAAATTGTGTTATTCTAAATGGTGTTGTATCTTTCAATTGGTATGATTAATTGGTATCTTTCAAGAGGTATCCTCTAATCCTAAATTGTTTTGAAGTGTCATCTAACTTGCATTCAAGATTATCAAGAACTAAAAGGTACATATGGGTGACACATTGCAAAGAGGTATGCCCTTGATAAGTTTATGAAATTCTTGATCATGAAAGTGCATCTTACTTATACAATTTTGATTCATGATCTTGTATACATCTTGTGATCATATAAGCAATTTCTTCTTGTGTAATCTTCTTTATATGATCTTAATTGTTAGAATTTAATTTGATCATGAGCATGTGCTTAAATTATATAAATTTGCTATATGATCTTGATGTTTAAAGAATATGTGAAATCATATTCGTGTGTCATGTTTAAGCATCACTTATATCCTAAGAATCATGACTACTTTAAATTTGTATAACTAAAAAAAACTATTACCTAAATCTTGGAAATAATTGGTATCATACCTTGCCTAGATTTAGGGGGAGCTTAATATTTTTATCCTATTACTAGCTCCTTAATTTTATTTTATTTTTTTCCCTAATCTTTTTATTGAGTGTGCAATCAAGGGGGAGAACAGATTTTATTGAATAAACAATAAGAATCTTTTAAGCACCTTTTTGGGATTAATGACAAAAGGGGGAGAATTTATGGATTTATCAATTGTCCCCTAATCGATTGACAAAAAGGGATGATTTGTAAGTATGATTTCTTATTGTATCTTTATGCTTGTTTTAATGCTAAAATATCTTAATATTGTCATTTGGTGCAATTGATAATAGGTTTATCATAAATCACCAAAAAAGGGAGATTGAAAGTGCATCTAGGCACTTATGTTATTTTGGTGATTAATGACAAACACTCATAATAACAATCTATACAATTAAGTAAATGCTTAACTTAGTGCTTAACAAATGACAAACCTCTAATATGATTATATTGGTATGAGACTAACTTGTTATTGCCTAGTTGAGTATCAGTCTCATCTATTTAGAGGAAAATCAAGTGGGATGGTTAAGCAAAGATAAGGTATGCAATTTTGGTATCTATTCTATATTTGTTATTGCATTCCTTTCGTGCAAATGCATAGTGAACTCCAAGTAGCATGTTGATTATATATATGCACATTGGTTCATGTCATATTTATTTGTGCATATATATTCATTTGAGTTCATTATGTGCTTTGTTTTTAGTATGCATGTATTAACTAGAGTTAAACTTCGTATTGCTATAGATTGACTTGGTGCATGCATGTTTTAGTTGTATATCTTCTCATGCAATCCTCTTAGTGAAGTTTAATCTAGTGTTGGATCACATATTCACTCTTATTCCAAATATTATTTGCACATGTACAATTCGTGTATATTCTATCATGTGCTTCATTTAAGTAAAGATTGTGATCCTTGCCATGATTTAATTGATTCATCATATTGGCAATTATTTATCTCTCTAGTGCATATAGATCAATTACATATTCATCATGATGTACTTAGTAGAGAACATTTCTTATGTCAAGTGTTTCCATTTATGTTGTGCTTCTTTATATGAAACACTTGTTGTAATCAATTGCTCACAAATATCAATTTGTTCATATCTATTGAGCTTTTGGGACTAATGTCTTTCATGAGTAGTTTGGAAAGAATTAGGTCCCGTCTGTGTATGATGACCAAGGTATCTTGGAGGATGATCGTTAAGCCGAGGTCAACAAGACGGCGGTGTCACCAAGAGTTGGGGACTAAGTCAAGATCGACTTGGCGTGGAGATCGTCAGAGAGGATGATCAAGTCAAGGTTGATAGGACGAGAGTCTCATGAGGTGAATCGAGTCGAGTTGGACAAGGTGAAGATGTCATCAATTATATAGTGAAAGTCTTCATGCATCGACATTAAGAAAGAAGACGGCAAGTGACTATTTCTAGACTTATATTATCTTTGATTTAATTTGAGTCTAAGGATTGCCGTACTATTAAGAGGGATGCGATGTCGAATGACTTTTAGATGTGTCAAGTGCTCAAGTGATCCATCCTTGTGAATCTTAGAAAGAGAGTGGTGTTGGTGGTGCTAGGAAAGTGAGAGTTGTAGGTCTCCCTTGGATTCTTTGTGAAATCTGTATTTATCCTTTGAGTTTTGGTTAGTGAGACCTTGTTAGTTGTGTAGCCCTCGTTCTTAGCTTTTGATAGAGTCCAAAATCACTGAAATCGAGTCCGGAGTGAAAAGTTATGCTCGTTTGCGGTCGGTGGCGGTGCAATCCGGAGTATCCGGATATTCAATCCGGACATTCCGGGTTGACACCTCGGTGGCTGCTCTCACCAATCCGAGTATCCGGGGTTTTTCCGAGTCTCCGGGTTGTGGGCACTGTTTCCAACGGCTAGTTTTTTGGGACCTCTATTTAAAGCCCCTTCTTCCCACTTCAAAGTGGCTTTTACCTGTAGATTAGAGGTGCTATACCCTTGTTCTTGAGCCCCAAAACACCTCTTTACCCTTAGATCTAAGTGATCCCCTTGTGAGAAGGGTTGGGAGAGTTTGAGGAGTGAGGTGCTAGGTTGAGTGAGATTTGAGTTGATTGAGCACTTGATTTCATCGCCAAGCTTGTTCTTCGTGAGCATTTGTTACTCTTGGAGGTTGAGGACTCCTAGACGGCTAGGAGGTCGCCACGAGCCACCGGAGCTTTGTGTGGTTGGCCGTGGGAAGCTTGTGAAGGCAGTTCCGCCTCCGTAAGGGAAGGAATCAAAGGAGTGAAGACCGCGAGTGCATTTGTGCAACACCGGAGGAAGAGGGTTGAAAGAGACCCGGCTCAAGTGTGACCGAGCCACCTCAACGGAGACGTAGGATCCCTCAAGGATCCGAACTCGGGTGAAAAATCATCGTCTCCAAGTTTGCTTCTTTCTCTTGCTTTAGCATTTGATTTTGTATCTTGAAATTGCCCGATCTACTCTTATGTTGTGTTTGGCTCTAGATCTACATCATTCCTCAGTACTGATTGCATTTAGATCTTTTGTATTCAAGTAGATTGTTGAAAAATTGCAGGATTTAAAATCTCATTTCGAGGTCTTAAATCCGAGTATCCGGACTCCTCAACCCGGATAGTCCGGACATTTCGAGTATCCGAGATAAGTCTCTGACACTCGGTCTCGATCCCTCGGGTCCAATCCGAGTATCCGGACTCGACCAGACGTCCGGACATACCGAGTATCCGGATAAAAGTCCGGACACTCGGACTTAGACCCTGGAGATTTTATTTAGCTGCAAATTTTTTTATTCCGCTGCATTTAGTGTTAAATATTTTAATTCGCCTATTCACCCCCCCTCTAGGCGACATCCCCTGTCCTTTCAGGGAGCGGGAAATTATCTTTGGGGCATGCAGCGTTCAAGCCTGTGTGGTCGACACACATTCGCCACTTCCCGCCCTTCTTCTGTACGATCACAGGGTTGGCCAGCCATTCGGAGTAGTTGACCTCACGAATGAAGCCGGCCTTAAGGAGCTTGTCGAGGTGCTGCCTTATTATCGCCGCCTTCTCAGAAGATAAGCGCCGAAGTTTCTGGCGCACGAGTCTGCAGACAGACTTTGTTTTTGCAGTTTGTGCTCGATCACCTCCCGTGGGACCCCGGTCATGTCCGCCGGTTCCCATGCGAAAATGGTTTTGTTATCTCGGAGGAAGGTGACGAGCTCGTCTTCCTATTTGGGATCGAGCTGAGCAGAAATACAGACGCATTTGCCCGTGCCCCCCTCCTCAAGCTGCACGGCCTTGGTCGGGCCGTTTGGCTGGATAGCCGTCTTCCGACGGGCGTCCTTCGGGGTGATCTCGGGGCCCGGCTGGGGCAGTATGCCGGCCAGCGTCAGGGCCTTTTCTTCGCAACCGTGTGCTGCCTTAAGATCGCCATGACCGTTATGACGCCCGGGCCTGGGAGCTTCATACACCGATGCCCGTAGTGATTCGCGACCATGAACTTGACCAGTATGGGCGCCGAGGATGGCGTTGTAGGGAGATCACCGTCCACGACCTCAAAGGTGATCACCTCGGTCGCGGAAGTTTACTGAGTCGCCGAAGGTGATGGGAGGACCACTTGCCCTGGGTGGTCGAGCTCCCCAAGACGATCGTCAAGAAGGGATCGCTATGTTCTTGATTTTCGACCGGGTATTTGCATCGGTCCAAGGCATCGCTAGGAGTAAGTTGAGGAACCGCCCGTCAACCATGACCCGCCAACGCAGCGTTGCTTATGGTCGGGCGACGACGAGCGATTTGAAGTCTCGGGACATCCCCGGGCGTCGTCCGGGAAAGGTGATGGGACGACGCCCATCCGTAGGGTTGGTCGGCGGGCTTCCCGGCGGTGGCTTGATAGACGGCGCGCGCGGCGTCCTTCAGCTCGCGCCGAGATCGGTATGCGGAGGAACCACCGAAGATCATGTCCACACGGCGGTCGCCTGTTGAATTCAGTCGTGGCCGCTGGGCCGCCGCCGTCGATTCCTCCCGCCGTTCATCGCCTTTTTGTAGCGCGGGCATTTCCCGATCCCCTTATAAAGGCGCCGGCTTGAACGACCATGTCCCGCGATCCGCAGTCATGGCCGTGGATCTTGTGGAACGGGCAAAACTTGTTGGCGTCGAAGCCGGGTTGTTCCTCGTTGCCCCAAGCTCGGATGTTCGCGTGGAGGGGGTCCCCCCGACCTTGCCCCGGTTGGGGCCGGCGCAGCGCCTGCTGCGGTCGCGGATGGTTCTGCTGAGGCCGGGGGGCCCGGCGGTCGGGCTGGCGCGGTCCCGCCCCTTCATGTTTGTCGTCGACCGTGGCGACTAGGCGGAGCTGGCCGCCCTCGACGCCGCGGTCTTTTCCCCGCCTTTTGTCGCGTGGGCCCGGGTCTCCTTCCTTAGCGTCGGATGGCCTCGTTTCGCCGAAGGCGAGGCCGAGCTTGCCCCGGTCATAGTCATGCTTCCAATGAAAGATCGTCGTCGCGTCGCTGCGCTTCGACCATGCGGAATAGTTTGTCGACGGTGAGTCTTGTGGCAATCTCGAGGTCCTCCGTAAGGCGTCTGTCTCGGACGCCAAACTTGAAAGCCTTGATGACGGTTTCGTCGAAATATTGGGGATCGAGTTTGCGCGCGGTGAACCGCGCACGAAGTCCCGCAGATGTTCCCTTTCCTCGATAACACGGTCCAGTCCTCTCCGCCAGTCGCTCGTAGCAACTCGAAGTTGGAGTGAGAGCGCTCACCGGTGGCGCCACGACCGGAAGGTGCGGACGCCTGGTTGAAGAGCCAGGTGCAGGCGGTGCCGTCTAGAACGGTGGGGAGGTAGTTGGCCATTACGGCCTCGTCCCCTTCGGCCGTCAGGATGGCGGTGGAGTAGATGGAGAGGAATTCCGCGGGATTCTTGGTCCCGTCGAACCGCTCCATCATCGCCGGCCTAAACCGGGCCGACCAGCGTACCCGACGGAGATCGCACGAGTACGCCGGCACCGTGGCCGGAAGGTCGCCGCCGCCGCGAAGCGTCGGAGTCGCCACCACCGGCGTGGAGAACTGAGTCGGCGGCGCACCGCGCCGACCGTGATGGTCGACGGAGCGCCGCCGTTGTGGTGGCGTCGCAAGCGGTTACGGATCTTCTGTCGCCCGAGTTGGACGTCCGGAGAGGGACTTCTGGAAGTACCGCTGTCCGGGCGAGCATCGTTATTACGCCGCTGGCGAAGGGCGAGCCCACGTGCCGCCCCTTCCTGTCGGGGAGGCGATGAAGATGGCGTTAAGTGCGAGCCCGGCGGGATCCCGCCGTGAAGCGCCGGTGATCACGTGGATGTGGGGTCGGCCGCCACGGGCGAGACTCGGAGCCCAGAGAGCTTGCTTGCCGCCGGGGTGTGACGCCGTCGGTCGCCTTGTTGAGCTCTTCGGCCAGGGACCGTCGGAAGAGGGCCGAGCCGGCCCGAGCAGGGTCAGCCATGACCCGGGCGATGGCCCGCAGGCGCTCTTGGGCATGTTCGTGCGGACGGGGAGGGCCGAACCGGCCGGACTGGGAGCGGGTCGTACCACGCCCCTCTCGCCGAATGGCGGCGATGGCTTGGTCGATGGCGACCTGGGCGAGCCGATGCGCCTCCCGAGGGGTTTCCGAGCTACCGTCGTCCGCCCCAGGGGTTGCCTCACGTCCGTTGGCCGCGAAGTCATGACGTTCACGGGGCGGCAAGGATGGCGAGAGCATGGATGTGGAACCTTGGCACTCGGGGACAGCGTCCGAGCCCAAGCTCGTCGTTCGTGACATGCTGGTAGTGGAGCTGGAGGTGTTGAGCTGGCCAAGATGACGAACTTTGGACGAAAGAAACTTCGGGCCTCACGGTGGGCGCCAGCTGTCGACGATCAGGACCGTCGACCGCAAAGAAAGAGGGGGAAGGATCGTACGGAGGGCAAGGCCCAGAGTTTCGTTCGTCCGGGTGGCACCTTCGGCGGGCGCACTAAGCAGGGGAACCTGTACAACCAAACAGGAGACGCAAGGTTTATACTGGTTCGGGCCGAACCCCTACTCCAGTTCGTGCGGTGGTGTTGTATTGCCTTTAGTGTAGATGGTTACACCAAGTTTACAAGCGAGAGTGCTAATGGCTTAGCGAGATGGGTTCGATCCCCCTCCTAGGGGGTTCCTGCCTCCTTTTATACGGAAGGAAGGGACAGGTTACATCGAGAGTTGGGAGAGGACGAGGTGACCTACACTAGGAGCTTCGGTCCTTCGTTCTGCTGACTGATCACCGCCCGTCTTGCCCATGCTGGGTCGGTAGTCTAGTTGGCCAGGGCGGTTAGGTATTTCCCCGGGAAACGGCGTACCTGCCCTCTGCGAACCTTACGAGTGTTGACGTTGCTGCGCATGACGTGGGTGTTGCCTCGGGAGAGAGCGTGTCTTCGTACTGTATGTGACCGGCTGATGGGACTGGGAGCATGACTTCGGCAGTCATTAAACCATCTTGGGAGATGGCCACCTGCTCTCGTATAGTCACTTCGATTGACCCCATCCGTGGGGCACGTGGCTGTTGGCAGGTGGAGGCTTTGACACGCAGCCCTTGGCGGGGGTTGCCTTGGCTTGGTCGGAGTCAGGGGACCCCGTCCCGCTACGGAGGTCGGGAGCCCGGCTTGGTGGTCGGGGACCCGGCCCCCATGCGGAGGTCGGGAGCCCAGCTTGGTCGGAGTCGGGGGACCCCGTCCCGCTGCGGAGGTCGGGAGCCCAGCTTGGTCGTGGAAGAGCTCGGAGAGGTCCGCCAGGTCGGGGAAGAGCTCGGAGAGATCCGCGGTGGCCTCTTGAGACCTTTGGTCGGATCCCGACTAGCAACGATCGCTTTCGGCGCCCGGCCGTAGATTGAGACGCTCTCACTGGCTTAGGAACAGTCCCCCGGGCACAGAGGGGGAACGGACACGTGTCAGGGGGACGCGCGCCAGGCTGTCCGATCCCCGACAGATATTATGCATAAGTTTCTTAGAAAATCTAGAGGAAATAGCATGGTTCCTTCAAATTTTATCTTTCATCTCAAACGGGGCTACATAAGCTGGTTCGAAATATGATGCAGGTAAAATCGAAAAACTGACCACACAAATACGCAAGAATGTCACGATAATTTTGCAAGAAGCTTGTAATTTTATTGTTCTTTCTGTAGAATTCCGCATGCTCCAAACTGGGCTTAGAGCATGGAAAATAGTCAAACAGGAGTACACGAGAAACAGAGCTAGATTCGTTACGCAGCCGGTGGGCAATACGGACAGAGAGATATGGGTTAAACGGCACATTTGTGGGACATTGGACGATACGTTTGGAGCTGACAAATCCAACAGCAAAATTCATTCCTAGTCAATTAATCAGGTGACTGGATCCAAAGCTCAAAATTGTTAATTTTCACTAAAGAGACAACTAGACAATGGCCGATCAAAAATGCAGGACTAAACTCAAATCATTAGGGCTAGTTTCGAACCTATGGAAAATAGGAAATGGAGCATCTTTACAGAGGACAAGCAGTGCATTCAATTCAAGGCATGTTCATCTTATGAAACCTGGTCCTTTGTACCTGAGTGGTACACTTGTACTAGCACTGCTAGTCAAACTGAGCATTCCTCTCTCACTTGGTCACAACCTCAGTCACAGCAGTAAAGGTGGGAGTTCGACCCAGCCGGCGTGGCACGGGCTGAACGGGTTTTGGACCACGATGTGCTATGCTTGCAAGGCGCAGCCACCTCGTCGTATCGGTCTCACTCATCTCTAGTGAGGTCTAGGTTTTGTTCTGTTGACATGTGAAATCGTGAACGTTGTTGTCGTCAGTCCATCATCATGGACAGTATCAAGGATGAGAAGCAAGCACCGACCGCTGGCGAGGAACTGATACACACAATTATTTAGAGAAAAAGAACTAAATTTTATTTATTTATAGGGAAAAAGACCACTTGATCTGGTACCGAGGTAGTGAGGATCATTGAGATCCAGCATCGTCGCAGTCTTCTTTCTCTCCTGTCACCACCTTCTTCTTTCTCAGGACGGTCAGTGAAGTTGGTGGTGTGGTGCAGTAAGATCGTATCCGATGGTGATGTGATCGAAATCCGCTGAATTTGGCACCGAGGTGACGGGAGGCAATGAGGAGAGAATAGCGTGGGACGGTAGGGGGAGGTAGTAGTATAGGGAGGAAGCTCGGGTTGAGGAGTACGTCTAGAAGAATTTTCTTGGGGAGGAATCAGGTAGCTCTTTACTATTATTATTATTTTTAAATGAAAACAGGAAGAATCATGTAGCTATGCATATAGCTGGAGGTGAAACCGGATACGGTAGAAGCAGATATTGCTTATCCGAAAGCTTAATCCTTTAAAAAAAATTAAAGCTAAATATGAGTAGGCCAGATACAGATATAAACTCAAAGTGTTTGAGATACGACTACAGGGTGGATACATATTGAATTGGAAACGAATATAATAGTTGAATAGTACATAGTTACGCATATATGAAGAAATATACATTGAAGTGTTGAACCATACCATATATAGCTTTAACGGTTTCAACACGACTACATTCTCACACGAATACACAATCACATTCACATAATGGTATAGTACTTTTCAACATAAGTTCAAACATAAATTTGACACAATCACAACTGCATAAGGTGTAACAACATCAATTTTCAAATTCCAACTTAAAATAATTGTTTTATCCATTATTGAATTTTAAGCTATTTCCTGAAATGTCTTCAATTTATAATAGGTATTTTCTCTTTTTCCTGAAACTAAAAGCAACATAATTGATAAAAACTTTTAAAAGTCTAAATATATTTTATTTGAGTTTCAAATATTAAAAAATACCTTTGTGATTTTTTTAGTGCCTTTTGCTATTTTTCATATTCCAAAAAATCTTTTCTAGATTTTTTCTTCATCTTCCTCGATACAAAAAACTATCCAGGAATCTATCTAGATTACAATACAGAAAACTATTCGGCATAAGACCGAAAAAATCGGAACCAGTGGGAGAGTAATTTCTTTGGGTTCGGTCTCGTACCGGATCCGACCTCAGATCTGGCTAGATCGCAATATAGCTTCCTGGATTTGGTTCTGGCATGATCCAACTCTGAATTGGGTAGAAAATATTTGACCTGTTTTTGTCCCTACATATAGCTAGTTGTTTAAAATTGTTTTAGTTCTTCTAGAATCTAGATAGATAGATAGATAGACTCGCTAGTCGTTGAAAATTGTTTTAGGAATGGCCTAGTTGCAAAAACATGGTTGTTAGCCTGAATGGAATAAATGGTGATGCCGTTGATTTGTTTGTCATCACGGTCATCTCAATTCTTCTTGTTACCCACATAAGCTATTGTTAGTTGGTACGATATATGCAATATTTCCTCTATTTCACTATTTTTGTCTGCAGCCGACCATGTACACAGAACAAGGAAGACTAAATCTAAAAAAATACATAATGAGAAATAAACCTACTATCTTTATTAAACGACATACCACAACCACTTAATCTTTTTAAAAGCATTTAAGTAGTGTGTAGAGAGAAAATTACAGTATCTACACTTTAGATTTCTGTAATAGATAAATATACTAAAATAAATACTCTTGACATCATGAATAAATATAGCGAGAGAGGGAGTAAGGTTCAAAAAATCGATGAAAATCGGTATTGACATGGCTCGGCTTCTAAAACCGCTCGGTAAGCCGGTCAAATTTAAAAAATTAAAAATATTCAAAAATTTTAAGAAAAAAAATTATGTAACGTAAACCGATCGAAAATCGGTTCGCTCAAAAAATCGACCGCAAATAAGTTCAACTAGTCCGTCGATTTTCTATAGAAACGGTCGATTTTTTAAATTTTTTCAAAAAAAATGATTTTAAAACTCTATGATTTTTAACGATTTTCGACCAATTTTCGACTCGATATTTCTGATTTTCGAGTTTCAAATTTCGAACGATTTTCTCCGAATCCGACATTGTTAACCTGTAACAAGTCTTGCGTCCCTTCAACAGGAAGGCTCGCCGCTCGCGAACATGTCTGCAACAAATCCCAAACCCTCGGCTGAGGAAAAAATAAAGTCCAAAGCCCCACAAGGACCGAACTTCACAAGGACCAAAGCAGACCCGCCCAAATCATACCAAGCTCAAAATGCAAACGCATACTACACCAACACCAGAAGGGCAGTTGGACCGGTGGCTCGATCGTAGGAACCGTTTGAAATGCAGGGAAACCGCATACAAATTCCACATGAATTTTGTAGAGAAACTACATACAATTTATTTTTACGATATTGCGAGAAAATCCCAATGTTCCAGTCGTAGCATCACGAATTGCGTAATGTACAGCGTGCAGCATTCAAAACTTTAAAGAGCTTGCACTACCTAGACGTGCGCCTGCCCTGTTCACTCTCGGAAGTTTGTAGCTGTACCAAGTTACCAAATGCCGATAAAGTAATGCTGGGTCCTCGACCACATCTCCGTCACAGCACCACACGCTCCCGAGGCCCCAACCAACTGCCCCGCCAACTAATTTGGGAATGTAAATTGGTCCATATCAGCTGTCTCTAAATTTATCCTATATAGAATTTTTGTTGATACGAATGATTGGAAAATAGTATGTCCACGTATTTATATTATGTGTATCACTACGTAGATAATCAAGTATTCATACGATAAATTGTTGCAGATAATTTATTGTATAAGTTATTTTTAGCTATGTCGAGAGTTGGGCATTGGGTCATCCCGTGCCACGATAGGTACGGTACAGCTGAAGGACGGTACGGCACGAATAACAGGATCATACCGGGCTTCGTGGTCGGACACGATGGGCAGCATGGGTTGGTACGGCACGAAACATACCGGGTAGGCTCGAAGCAGACACGGCACACGGCAGAGTGCTCTGCTGCGACATTGCATCATGTTGTAGCTCGCTCTACGGCTGACGTTTTTTGCGGTCCTCACATGCAGAGAAATGAGAGATAACGGAGATGTTAAAGGGTGAAAAATGGGGACTAAAGAGTACATCAATACATGCTCATTGATACCGAACACGCGCACCGAGCCGCTCTGCATTGGGGAGGAGAGGGAGAGGGAGAATAAATAAATTTTAACCCTAATATTTGTGTTCACTGTCTGTCTCAGCTACGTGTGTCTATAGCTCCTCTCCTCTCGTTGCAATAGTGTAAATTGACTGGAACTAGACCGACACGGCATGAAGCCGATACAAATCGCAAATAGATCATGTCTAGACTAGCTGAAGATGAGTCGAGCTGACACGGCACGATACGATGGACTGATTGAGCTGTAGCAGCACGTACGACAAGAGTGCACAACGCTACCTCTAGTTATGTCTATAGATGATATTGAGTTATATTATAGACAGCACCACTCAATATGCCCTGAACTCTTCTTCTTCCCTTCACCACCATCCCAGAGTCACAGCTTCCGCTGGAGCAAGCAGGGCCAATGGACCTCGACGCTGACACGATCCCGTCCTCTCCCTCCGCCGACTCCTCGCCGTCCTCCTCCGACCTCGACACTGAAGTAAGTAACCACCGAGGTTCTTGGAGTTGTATGATTAGTTGCATTTTGTGTTAATGTCGGTGTTCTTGTGTTGACGGAGTTGGTTTTCGTTTCTTGGTAGTCGACTGGGTCATTCTTTCCGGACCGGAGCACGACGCTGGGGACGCTGATGGGCGTGTCGGCATTCGGAGGCGGGCAGCGGCGGGCGGCGAGGGCGCCGACGGGGGAGGAGAGGGAGAGGCCCCGCGGGCGGCTCCGGAGGAGGAGGAGGCGTGCGGGCGGGTGGCGGCGGCGGTGCGGGCGGCGGCGCGGTCGCAGCCTCGGCGGGAGCTGGTGGCGGCTGTGCCGCGACGACGCCGGCGGGCCGCCGACGTCTCTGGGCGAGTTCTTGGACATGGAGAGGCAGCTCGCCGGCGCCTTCCTGTGCGACGGAGTTGGCGGTGCACAGGAGCGGGAGGCGGCGACGTCGGTGGCGACCACGGCGCTGTTCGAGGACGGGAGGGTGCGCCCACCGCAGCATCCGCCGGCTGCTGCCGCGGAGGAGAGGGGGAGTTGGCGGCTGCAGAGGGCGGCGGAGGGGTCATCCTCCTCATCATCGTCGTCGATGGCCAGGCTGCCGGTGCTGCTCACCGGCATCTGCAGCGGCGGAGCGGGTTAGGGGTGATGCTTGCAATGAATAACTGGCTCTCGAGGGGTGTTTATGTGAAAGTGGAGTGACTGCTGCTTTAAGCTTCCCTTCTTTTTTCCTTCCTCCCACGGATTCTTTTGTTGCTGTCCCCTTCTTTCTTACCTTAATTATTGTGCTTTGGTCCTTTTGGGCCGGTACAAAAACTTGTTTGATGCTTCTCTTTTCCCTCTTCCCTTTTGCTCTATAATGCACAGAAAAAGGATCAAGAGTAGAAAACATGCTACTCCTTTGCAGTCATTGGTTTAGTTTTACTTATTTTGCAATTGGTGAACAAGCTGTGACAATGCTTCCTGTGCAGCTCCATTTTATGGCAAATCATACTCTCTAGCAAAGTTAGAAATTTCGTCAAAATATCGAATTTCGGGCCACCGTGAAATCCAAATTATCGGCCAGATAAAAAAATTGAAAATTTTGAAATTGCTAAAGTAATTTCGTTTTTTTAGCGAAATCTTGCCAAAACTGGCCGAAATTTTGAGATTTTTGACAGGTTTTTGCTGTTTTATGGCCGGATTTGGTCCAATAACCCTTAAGAAAGTCATCTTCTATGAAAATTTGTTGAAAAACCAAATTTTAAGATATTTTATAATTTTAGAAGAAATACTGTTAAATCTTTATAAAATTGTACAAGCTTGATAATGATATGAGAAATTTATAATACTATATTTAGTAGTGTAGGATCATACAGAAAATTTTTCAAAATAATTGAAATTCATTTGTTATCTTTAAAAAATCAAAAATAGAATGAACATAATTGGGACAGTAAACTTGTCATAATTTTATAAATTTGCACGAGTGTGATCATGATTCAAAATTTTTATGAGAGATTAATAATTGCCTCAGTACCATTCTCTAAAAATTTTTTAAAAAAATTAACTTTTTGGTTTGCTCAATCAAATCTATATAACCATTGAACTTCATTTGTTATATTTCAAAAAAATAATAATAACATAAATAGTACAGTGCCCTGTAAGAATTTTATAAATTCACTGAAGTGTAATCATGATTCAAAATTTTTATGAAATCTTAAGCATTTCCTTATCACCCTTCTATAAAATTTTAAAAAATTCTAAATCATTTTTTATTGCTAAAGCAAACTATGTATTAATCATCGTGCTTTTATCAAGACGTAGCACTGTCAGTATTTTTAAACAATTTTAAGCATGATAATTATATAAAAATTATATATAAAAATTAATGTTACATTAGGACCATCCATAAAAAATTTCAAAATTTTCTAACATGATTTGATCCATTTTTCATTTTGTTCAAATTTGTCGATAAGGCTTTTAACAGAAAGTAGCACTGTTCGAATTTTTAAAAATTTATGATTCTTGATCATCATCTGAAAATTTTATGAGAACATTAGTGATACATCATAACCATATAAAAAATTTCAAAAATTTCTAACATGGTTTGAACTATTTTTATTCGGTTCAAACTTGACGATGAGCGTTTTATCAGAACAGTAACAATGTACGATTTTTTAAAAATTCCTCAGACTTGATAATCATCTGAAATTTTTATGGTACAATTACTGATGTGTCAGGAACCTGCACAAAAATATCAAAATTGTTCAACATAGTTTGAACCATTTTTCGTTTAGTTGAAATTTGCCAAAATTTTGGCAATTTCGCCAGAAATTTTGGAACTTTCTGTCCAAAAATTTCGGTTTGAATTTTGCTTTTTGAATTTCGTCTGAAATAATGAGATTTTGCTGAAATTTTGGATTTCGAAGGGGAGCGGAATTTAAACCGAAAACGAATTTTGGATCCTTGCTCTCCAGGGCTAATTCATACCGTAGTACTTCAAACGATGGCAACTACTATGATATCACTTTCAAGTTTTTTTCTCCAAACAATACCACTTTAAAGATGTTTAGATTTACGTAATACCATTTCTCTTATTTAATTCGTTTTTTTTTCACTTTTGAGCCTTGCAAAAGGATATCTTTGCCCCCGATTAGTGTTGTTGTTTGTTTCATAGCAATGCTTTGTCTCTTGGTGTGAGATGGACTTCAAGAGAAGTGATACTAGAATAAAACTCCAGTCATAATTTATGGAATATAACTGCATTGAAAACAAATGTACACGACCATCCATACTAAGCATCTAAAATAAGCCAGCATAAAATATATGCCTAAAGTTTGCATCCACAACTTACACATACTAGCAAAAATTACTTAAAGAGATCCTATACTTAAGTGGCATACAAAATATCTTTTACACAATGTTAGATCTAGACATGATGAGTGTTGGGTTAGTTGGGTCGCACTATCCCTGCGCAAGGTGCGACTGGGGGCAAAAATGCCTTTTCACACGGAGGCAAAAGGTGTCAAACGAATTAAAACCGAGAAAATGGTATTATACGAACGCAAACATTTTCAGTGTGGTATTCTCCGAAGAAAAACCTTTAGACTGATATTTTAGTAATTGTCAAATTTTAGAGTGGTATATAGTATGAGTTATCCTTACTCTTTATTCCCCGTTAACAATGAAAGTAAGGGAATTTTGGAATTCAGGAACTTCGCATAAAACAATTTAGTTCCACAAGAATTCGGGAAAAAAATGCACCTTTCAAAGGTGGTAACGATTTTGCAACGGAGAAAGTAGAGTTGTTTTTATCTGTATTTTCCTGCTTCTGTGCTAGCAGTAGCAGCTACTAGTGCTCCGTAAGCATCCCAGGCCTAGTACAGTACAGCACTGGAGCATTTTTGTCCGCGCCATGCAGTTCGATTCGATCGCACGGCAGAAAGATACCCCACTGTGCCAGATTGCCAGAACAGAGCCGAAATCTGACCTAGGCCATCACTCTGGCATGTGATCTGCATGGGTTGATCGGTACAAACGAAAGAATGTCTCGTGCAGCAACATCCGTTCATCGCTTCCTTCATACATGTATCTCTCGGAGATTAATTCGTGCTCTGATCAGATGAACCATGCGACAGCAAGAAGCAGCGTGGACTATCATCTGACGGATGGTGGTGTGTAGTGGGAGTTGGGCCACGCCGTGCTGCCGGCACGGGCCCAAGGCTTTGGGCCGAGGTGTGCCGAGCATGTACGCTATAGCCACCTTGCAGTGTCGATCTGACTTGTCTCTTGCAAGGTTTAAGCATAGCATAGGTCATATTATGATCGTTGTGTCGTGCTGGGCCAAGTCTTATCATATTAGACGACGGGGTCGTCGTCGTCAATCCGACACCGTGGACGACGTTAAGGATAAGGAGCGAGGGTCGACCACCGGCGAGGATCTAGTACACACAATATTTGGGAAGAAATAACTAAATTTTATTTATTCATTGGAGAGAAAGACCACTGGATTTGGCGTCGAGGCAGTTAGGATCTTTGAGATTCGACACAGTCACCATCTTCTTTCTCTCTGTTCGTCGTTATCTTCTTCCTCAAAACAGTTGGCGAAGCTAGTGATGCGGTGCCGCAAGACCATATCTGACAGTGGTGTGACCAAATGCCGCTGGATTTGACACAGAAGCGGTAGGGAACGGTGAGAAAGGGATGGCATGGGATGGTGGAGGAGGTGGCAGTACGAGGAGGAAGCAGGGGTAGAAGAGGACGAGAGGAGAGACGACAGAGGTATGAGGGAGATGATAACTGCGTCGGGAAGAGACGAATAGGAGTTATTTGATAATGGGTTGAGCCGTTAGAGTAAAGTAGTTGATGATGAGTTGTAGATAGAATGTTTTTCTACGAAACAACCGCTTTCGTGTCAGACCGGTCCAGGTACAACCCAACTGGTCATGTTGTGTCGTGCAAGGATTGAAATCTCGTTTTCGCTTCAAATCTGATCCATGGCTGGAGAACGAAATCTCGGATAAAGTCTGGACAAGATATAAAAACAAAAATTCAAATCCGGATCTTTTTTCTACCAAGAAAACCGAAATTTCGACCAGTTTTGCCGAGATCTCGACAAAATTGCACCGAATGAAAAATAGCTCAAACGATATCAAAAATTTTTGAAACGTTTTTTGTATGTTCCTGACACATTCGTTATGTTCCCATAAAAATTTTAGATGATTATCAAATCTGACGAATTTTTAAAAATTTAAAAATTGCTATTGTCCTGATAAAACGCTGATCGGCAAGTTTGAACCGAATGAAAAATGAAACAAAACACGTTAGAAAATTTTGAAATTTTTTTGCACGGTTATAATGTATAAATAATATTACCATAAGATTTTTATTTGATTATCAAGCTTCATGAATGTTTAAAAATTCGGACAGTGCTACTGTCCTGATAAAAGCCTTACAGACAAACTTCAACCAAATGAAAATGGTACAAACCATGTTAGAAAATTTTTGTGGATAGTCCTGATGTATCATTAATATTTATATAAAATTTTCATATGATTATCAATCTTCAAGAAGTTCCAAAAATTCTGATAGTGCTACGTCCTGATAAAAGCCTGATGATCAATACATATATTTGCTTTAGCAAAAAAAAAAGGTTTAAATTTTTTGAAAATTTTGAAGAAGGGTTATAAGGAAATGCTTAAGATCTCATAAAAATTTTGAATCATGATCACACTCCAGTGAATTTATAAAATTCTTACAAGTGCACTTTACCATTTATGTTCTTTCTGTTTTTGATTTTTGAAATATAACAAATGAAGTTCAATGCATACATAGATTTGATTGAGCAAATAAAAAAAGTTTAATTTTTTAAAACATTTTAGAGAATGGTAATGAGGCAATTGTTAAGCTCTCATAAAAATTTTGGATCATTATCACACTCGAGAAAATTTATAAAATTCTGACAAGGTTATTGTCCCAATTATGTTCATTCAGTTTTTGATTTTTTAAAGATAACAAATGAAGTTCAATTATTTTGAAAATGTTTTTGTATGATCCTACACATCTTAGGATGACACCATAAATTTTTCACACCATGATAAAGTATGTATAATTTTATAAAAATCCGACATTGTTTCTGCAGTTTTTAAAAATTATCTCAAAAAACCAGTTTTCAGCAGATTTTCATAGGTCATCTTAAGGGTTATTGGACCAAATCCGGTCAAAAAAAACCCAAAACCTCGGTGAGATTTCTAAGATTACTGTAGCAATTTAATTTTTTTACTCTAACAGGCATTTCAAAATTCATCCATGTCCGAAAACTGAAATCTCACGAAATTTCGACGATATTTTAATCATTAGTGCCGTGTTGCCTGTCATACTAAGTTTCTAGACCCGGTACGACCTATTATTCGTACCGCTGACCTAAAAATATTTGTGTTGTGCTATGCTTTAGGCTGTGCCAATAACTGACCCGAAAAAACGCGGCCCATTCCCATTGGTGATGCCAAAACTGCCTCCTCCCATCCGAGAAAACCGTTGATTGGCCCTTCGGCCTGCACGCACCTTGCTCTTTTCGCATGCATGCCACCGGGCAGAATGATGAGCCGCGTAGCTGCAGCTGCTGCCGGCTGCATGCAAGCTTTACCTAAAAGACGGAAAAGGTCCCAGCTCCAGCACATGACTTGTCGAGCGGTGGACGATATTATAGAAGTTTTAGCGATGTGAGCTTAAATTGGACACCAGTTCCGGCAGATGTTGAGGAATGCTAGACGGCCCAAGAGAGCAAACATTAGGGGAGAACTGATTGCATTGCAAAACCGGATGGATCTCATCTCATCGCATCAGGCATGCTAAATCTAATATGATCTAGTAGAGAACACTAGTTACGACCAATCCTTGTTCCTGCCATTTTTTACAGGAAAGGATCGGCTCCATTACACACCATCACATCAATTATAGCGGCAGGCAACAGGACGAATCAGCCTATTGCAGCCCATACAAAAGGAGGCCTACCAACCAAAGAGCCACACCACACCGTCGTTTCGTACAGCCGTGGAGTGATTCTTTTCAGTCGTCGCCACCTGACTGAGCCGGGTTGGGGTGGGCGGAGAAGTAGGCGAGGAGGCCGAGCAGCGGCGCGTTGATGTAGGTGGTGGGCTCAGACTGCTGGAAGACGGCCCGCGCGTCGGGGAAGGCGTCGCTGGTGTTGCTAGGCCCGCCCACCACGGCGCCCACGAGGAGGTTGGGGTTGGGCGCCGCGCTGGCGTAGTAGGCCGCGCCCGCCTTGCACCCGATCCGCTCCGGGTGGGCCGACACCGACGGCAGCGAGCTCGCGCGGTGGTGGATGCGCCGGGGGAACCGCGCCCCGTACCCCACCATGTACGACATGCGCAGCGGGTTGTCGCCCAGGATGTAGTCCACCTGCAACGCGCGCGACACGAAAAAACGTCTCAGTCTTTGCGGCCAACGAGGCGTGTTTCGAGCGAAAAAGACGGTTCTGGGGGTGTGTGGGCGGACGGACCTGGTGCTTGGCGACGCGGCGGAGCTGGACGGGCGAGGCGGACGACGTGCCGCACGGCACCCGCGCGTTGGCGTGGCTGAGGTAGTTGGAGTAGGCGAGCAGCAGGAACGACAGCGACGTCACATGCTGCATGTTGCTATTGCCCACCTTGAACAGGAGGCCACCTGCATGCGACGCGTACATCACATATACGCATGTGTTCAGCAGTGTTCTCGACACGTTACACATTCTAAGAGGTGAATCTTGTTGTTAATTAGGTTCCTTGGTTAACCTATTAGAACTCGGTGAGCAGTAGAAATCAATCGATAGTATTTTTATTACTTTACTACCGAAGAAGTATAAATAACCTGGCGAGTACTGGACGTGAGGATGGTTGGAGATGGCGGGGAGGAGGGTGCAGATGAAGTTGTCAGCGTTCACGCGGAAGGACTGGAAGTACTCATCCTTCCCCATCAGAACCTCCTGTGGAACAAGCAGAGCAGATCGACTATCAGTGGCCTAATTTAGCACTTAAATGTGATAAGTGAGAAATAACAGCGTGGTGTAGGCACTCCGCAAGGCAGCAGGGAACACGAGGCCCGTGAGCACTGGAAATCATGGTGCCCACAGCCCACTTCCCCATTCCCTGATACAGGCAACGTGCAGAGCACAAGACGCTAGGGGTTACACTGCTGCGAGACAAACATGCTGGACTACTTCGATCCACTAATCTATCTAATGATAGCAGCCTAGCACTGATACAGTGTGGGGCAACACTGCTTAGGTATCGATTAATTCTATCCAGGTAGAATCTGGCCCCATGGCTCAGTAATCAGTACTCATGGTCACATGCCGTGGGAATCTACAAATGCTAACTATACAGTAGCGAGTAGTGACACGGAGGATCATGGCATGCCGAGTACAGAGTTCTTCGCCATCATTTGCAAATTTAGCTCTCTCTCGCACTACGAGAGCAGTGGCGCGCGAGCATGCCTCCTACTGCGCGCGGGGAGTGTGGGAAGAGGCCACTCCTACCTGCGCGCCTCGGGAGCGTAGAAGCGGCACTGTCGCGGTGACTCATGGTAGTCCCACGATCGGCCGAGCTCCCCCTACTTCCGCGCTCATCGGGCACGATAGAGATTAGATCTGTAAATATGTGTATGAGGAGCTATATCTAAAAAATAAAGTTCATGGGCTAGTTACGTGATGAATTCCCGAGATTCCAGCCAGGTCCAGTGACATGATCATCCCAATAAGTTTGACAACGGGGTATAGTCAGAAATCCCAGAATCCACGATTAGTTAGATGTACATCATGTCAATCTAATTGACTTCACGTGCTGATCAACTGAATGGGTATTGATGAATGGATAGAACAGAAAAAACGAAGGCATATGCCCTATCTGCAGATATGTTCCGTATAATAATTAATTAATAATGTACACAAGATCTAGTAATATACACTACACTGTAGTCCTTGAAAATGCGGTTTCGGCCAATGATCCCATTCACAACCAGGACAAGATGAGAAAAGATAATCCAACGTCGCCCTATCAGTAACGCAGATAGCACTAATAACCCATGCCATGCGACAGCACATCATCACCACGTTATTAAAAAAAATCGTTTGAACAGTTATATGTAGATCGTTAAATAAAAACAATTGTCTAGATTTTTCAATAATACTAATAAAAAAGGGTTTTGATAAACAACACCCAGATGTTTTCTTAGCAAAAAAACATCCAAATTTTGGAGCATTGGATCTACGGTGAGATTCGTAAAACGTGAAAAGAGGTGGGATTGTGTTTTGATGGATGGTTTGATACTTTGATCTAAGGATCTAAAATTTAGATGTTTGTAAAAAACAAAACATCCGGATAAAAATTAGATACACCCAATAAAAAATACAAGCTGCACACCGAAGGAATATCGCATCGAGAGAGGAGGCATGACGCGAGACACTAGCTAGTAGTAGCAAGTAGCAACATGCTCTCGAGCCAGTCCAACCCCACATGTCGAGCCAAAAGGCGCAGCAGAGCGCCGTGAAAAGGTTCCCGATCGCCCATGCCCCTCTCGCGGCCTCGCGCAAGTGCTCAACGTTACTAGCACAACATTTACTACTACTGCTGCTCTGCTAGCTGCTAGTCCTAAAACCTCTGACACAGTTAATTAACCAAAGATTAGATACAGTCATTAGAGCACTGCGACGTACAGTGCCATGTCTCAGAACTTGGGAAATATGCCAAATGAGTCAATGGCACGCAGAGGCTGGCCTGGCCTGGTACGCGCTGCGCCCACACCGGAGGAAAGCCGGGAAGCGCGACCTAAGGCGCATGTGCCAACCCGCAGGCCGACGCAGGACACCAGAGCGGCATAGAGGCAAGCCTGGGCCATGAGACACGAGGAGAGGCCAAAATATGACGCAAACTACCGGGCTTTTTATCACTAGCAATACAAGTACCGTTCCATGGCGCAATGCAGTAATCTCGTCAGCAACGTGCAAGGAACTGCAGGTAGGAAGTAACACATGTCCAATTTGATGGTGTGTACGGTGATTAGTCACTTGGTTACCTTGGAGATGAGGACGTTGATGCCGGCGTGCTTGTTGTCCCAGCCGAACTCGTTGATAGCCTCGCTGGCGCCGAGCACCACCTCGTTCCTCTTGATGTACTCGCGGTACTCCCGCCGCCGCGACGCCTTGTGCAGCCACGCCGCGCCCCACAGCAGCTCGTCCTGCAAGCGCAGCGACACACCGTCCAGCCATTATTCATCCACCGTCCGTTGCTGCTGCTACCAAAATCGACGGCCGACGTTGCCGGAGAGAAACTGCTACCGGCTACGCGTACGCACCTGGTACCCGGAGTAGTCACAGTAGCAGGGGCACACGGCCGCGTGCAGGCTGCTGCTGTAGGGCCCTCTGTGCTTGTCCGCAAACTCGAACACCTTCACAAGAACACACACGAGAACAAAACTCAAAACCAATTTGTTTGGTTTGTTTTTGCTACTAATGGAAAAAAATGTACATTTATGCCCTAACTAGCGGCAGTGAACGGCCTAGCTTGCTATCATCAAAAGAAACACATGCATTTCCCTCAAAGCTAACGGCGATGGTGGAGGGAGTATGTGGCGGCAGCGGCTGCGGCAGGTCAAGCAGGCATTTATTTACACGCATTAACTGCGAACGTAGATGCATTAATGCCCTTCCGAAAGCAAGAAACGGAGAGTGGTCAGTATAATGATTGTGGCTTACGGCGACGGCGCGGTCGAGCAGGCGTTTGGAGTATGCGGGGTCGGCGTCGCGGAAGACGATGGAGCCGGCGGCGAGGGCGGCGGCGGTCTCGGCGGCGACGTCGGAGCCCGGGTGGGCGGGGTCGACCTTGTAGACGGTGCGTGGGGTGTCCATGTCCTCGGGGCGCTCCCAGCAGGAGTGGTCGCGGAAGGCGTCGCCGACCTGCACGTACACCGTGTCCGGCGTGGCAGTCGCCTTCATGAGGTAGTCCGTCGCCCACCGCACCGCCTTCCTCGCCTCCTCCGCGTGCGCGCCGAAGCTCCGGCCGAAGTCGATCAGCCCCCACGACATGAGCGTCGCTGTGAACGCCATCGGGAAGCCGAACTTCACGTTGTCGCCGGCGTCGTAATACCCTCCCGTCAGGTCCACCTGCACACACAGCCACATCCCCAAGAAAGCGTCACGACCTACAACGGCTGATCAAAACGAGCAATGCTACCAACAGTCATCCAAGAAACGGTTCGTACGCCGGCGGCGGCGCCGTCGTTGAGGGCGGAGTCGCGGCGCCAGCGGAGGCGCTGGTCAGGGGGCAGGCGGCCGGAGCGCTGGCCCTCGAAGAAGAGGATGCTCTTGTGGAGGGCGTCGCCGTAGTCGTGCTGCCCGGACACCACCGTCGCCGACGCCGCGAGCAGCAGCAGCGCAACTGTAACCACCACCATTGCCTTCGCTGGCGGCGCCATTGGAAGGAATCTTGGTATTGGCGGTGGTAGTTTAGTTGGTTGGTGCTGTGCTGTGCTGTGCTGTGCTGCGGTTCGGACGCTGGAGTGGAGTGCGGAGGATTTAATAGGGAGGGAGAGGCGGCCGGACCGGGGTGGCAGTTAATGGCATGTGAGGCTGCGCAGAGAGGGAATGGGTGGGGGAAGGGAAAGCGGCATGGCATGCTGGGGAGCGGGCCAATCAGCGCGCGCCACGGGGCTCGTCGGAACGTTGCGGCGCCCGGTACGAGGACGGGGGTGGGGGGCGCCGTGCTTCCGTGGACCTGGTCCTTGTTAACGTTGCTAGCTGCTTCGAAGCTGGTCTTAATTGGCCTCCTGTACGCTATTTTTACAAATCTGATGCTTATGTCAATAAAATTATAAAAATGGTTCTCTTTCTAGTCGTGAAAGGCGACTCCAAAGCACGTAATATGTAACAAAAATAACTTCATCGAAGAACACGCGCATATTATCGACGGCACATTGTGGGCTATCAACCAAAAAGTGCTATGAAACAAAACTAAACGCAACAGGTGTATGGACGAGGTGAAGGAGGGCCAGAGGTCAAAGCAGGACTGACCGGAGCCTGAGGCGGGATGTGACGGGTCGAGAGGAGAGGAGGGCCCGGCGCCGGAGAGGTCACATGCCGGAGGGGAACGTAGACGGTAGGGGGAGAATGAATGTAGAGACGACGACATAAGAATATGTACTTGTGTAGGACTGTAGCGTAGGCCATCTTGGCCCTCGTGGGACACGGCATTGGTGCTTAACTGCCTATCATGCGGCGCTGAGCTGATCGATCGCGTCGACATCCGGCCGGTAGTTACTTGTCCGTATAGTGGTTGCCTTGTACTCCTCAGTCATGCTCGTATGCCGGTAATCGCCACTGTAGTACTCAAGGCTGAGTGTGTGTGGAATCGAGCTCGAGTAAAAGCTCTAGCTAACACTACTACAAAAGGACTTATATTAGACACTTCATCACTGACGGTTTTTAAAAACCGTCTGTGATGAGATATCATTACAGACGATTTTTTGCAAAAACAGTCAGTGATGACTCTCGGGCACATCATAGACGGTTTTTGGTAAAAACCGTATGTGATGAAGGTCCCATCACAGACGATTTTTGTCAAAAACCGTCTGTGATGTGCTCATAGACGGTTTTTAACTAAAACCGTATGTGATGTGCTTAACATCACAGACGGTTCGAATATACAACCGTCTACGATATTTTCTTTACTTATACTAGATGATGTTAGGATTGGTGTTTGTACATCTGCCCCATCCCTCCGTCTTCGAAACTTCGCCCCCCACCCGAGCGCCTCCAAAGCTCCTCACGCCCAAGTGCCCCCGCCTCCCTGGCCAAGCGGCTCCTCCCCCTCCTCCCAAAGCCTCCGCTTCCACCAAGTGCCTCCTCCTCCCAAGCATCTGTCTCCCACCAAACTCCTCGCCCACCGAAGCGCCTTCGCGCCCCCACCTCTTTCGCTCCGGTCCCTTCCTCCCGTGCCATCTTCACCACAGCGAGCGATGGCATGTGGGCCTCCGCTCCTCCGCCATCATCCTCTCCTCAACTAGGTTCTCTCTTCTCCTCGTGGCCATATCGGAGATGTACATGAACAAGCCGTCGAGGCTCGAAACCCTAGATCTCGACTAAGCCCCGGTGTCCGTGATCCGCAGGAGGATGCCGCCAGAGAGCGGTGGTGCCGACGCCACCATATTTCACCCGCAGGCGGCAGTAGCCGGCCGACACCGAGTCATCTCCGCCGTGGCACTGTGTTCCTCGTGGAGGATGTGCGCATGAAGGATGGAGTTGTGAGAACCTAGATTTCCACGATCCCGAAGGAAAAAGTCGCGAACTTATTCACGAGATTGTGATAAGAGATTTGGATTTACCATCCGATGCTCATCCGTATTGTGTTACTATCTAGGTTTCCACTATGGGAGATTTGAGGATGCTAGAGATGGATGCGAATCGAGCTTAACGAAGGGCGAGCGTTACCTTGCGAACAGCGCAACTTAAATTCCGGTATGGAGCATGCACGATATAAACCATTGATGATGTTGAGGCAATATTACTGAAATGACTAAGGTTGAAGACTAAACCGATCAAATGAAAGACTCCTATCTCATTGACAATCACGCTTAAATTCATTGTTGCCATGATAAGCGGTGTATAAATTTAGTGACTTCAATTTGTATTTCCATAAGGTATACCATATTAAAATGATATTGTATTAGCAATTCAAAGACGAAAGAAGGTAGTCAGAATCGCACCTTTTAATTACGCTTTTGTTTGCTCAGATGCTTCCTTACCTTTTAAGCTTCGCATTGTGCTAAACTCAGTAATTCTGCAGGCTTCATTCTGCAGGCACTTATTGAACATTTGTATGCGAATGTTGGCCTATCTCATCTGGAACCTAGGAAAGGATATCATTTTCCTTATGGGTATGACTACTCGTTTTTGGAATCTGGATTCTTCATTCTATTGTTCTCTTTGCCGCTAATTGATTGCCTCTGTGTCTAGCTTCTATTTAGGTTTTCTGTACTCACCGCTTTGCACTTCAACTCATATTAGTTTTTACTATTTGGTTGGACTTAAATTATTGAGTACGCAATTGTCTCGCTTTTGTTCATTGCGGAGCTTTTGTTGAGTACAAAGGAGTTATTCCGTCCGATAAATTGCAGGATAAGCTTGTAATTTGGTAGGCGACGTTCTGCATATTTGTATTTGTTGCTTACTACATATTGTGCTTACTACATATTGTACTTACATTTTGAATTGTAGTGCCAGAATTTTTTTAGTAGAATCCAATCCACTTCTTGCCCATTGAGTTAGCAGGTAAGCTTGCCCTTTTCTTCTCAACACTTGCAGACTACACATCACAGAACAGTCTGTGGTTCTAAACTAGAACAGTCTGTGATGTGTAGTCATCACAGATTGTTCTTGTTTAGAACCGTCTGTGATGACTACTCATCACAGACGGTTCTAACTTTTCACAGACGGTTAAAACCGTCTGTGCTTTCATCACTGACATATTGTTAGTGACGGTTCACAAAACCGTCTGAGATGACGATTTTGAACCGTCTGAGATAACGATTTCCGTAGTAGTGTAAGTTTGTGCAAGTGGGGATTTGAACCTGAACTTGGGCTTGAACTTGACTCGAGTAGAATCGAGTAAACTCGATAACATTAAATAATTCAATATGCACTACTTTTTAGTAATAAACAAATATTCAAGTTTAAACTCGGCTCGAATAAACTCAGTAAGAATTAACATATAGTAATATTTAACAAATAATTTGTAAATTTATCAGACTCATGAACTATTCAGGCTCACGACGGTAAAACTCGCGAGCTCAGAATCAAGCTCAAGTTTGGCTAGTTTGAAGCTAGAACATAACTTAGAACGAGCCGAGTTCAAACAGCTCGCCAGCCTCAAGTTTTTTTTACAACCTTAGCCATCACCATTAGCCGACCATGGTACCGATACGATATGAAGGGCAATGTGTCATCCACCTTAAATTTTAAGAGATGGAGGCGTCTTTCTAAATAAGGGCTACAGCTACAAATGTACTACTTATTTGATTTAGATTTTGTTGGCAATAAGAGGAGGGTACAGTGAAACCAAAGAATTTTGTTAGGGGAAAATAGTTCAATTCTCGCATGAATAAGGAAAACTCATGTTTTCAAAACCGACCTAAATGGGTACGTAGCTAACTAGCTATACTACAACGGCACATGAGTACATGAGAAATGCTAGTGGAGCTCTAGGTGATCCAAAAGGTCACTATGTGTTTGTTTGCTGGTACTAAGTGGTATATATATATTAGATGATTCACGAAGAAAGTCATCAATGTGTTTGGTTGTTTTAATAGAATCATTTCATTCTGTATGGTGGAATACAAATTTAAGGAATATTCATTATAGATACTGGACCATTCTATTCACCTAAACAATGAAACCAAATATACATAACCAATCCTATTCAATCTCGTCTCAGCAACCAAACAAATATCAAGAGTAACTACCAGCGAGTTTTTTCTTGTACAGACTATAGGAGTGATGGCACTATAGCCCAGTTGATTTTCGCCGGCACCGTTGCTGAACTCTGTTCCGCCCTTTCAAGGCTTCAACGGGTTTAAAAAACCTGAAGCCTCTCGTCCGGCCATGATTTTCACTTGGAAAAGTCACCGCATGTCTCGCCACTTTTTACTGCAGAGGGACAGATGTGCACGGAGGGAGCAACGGTGAGGTAAAAAAGAAATAAGCGACGTGGGAATCGGTCTCTTTGTGGCAGGACAGTAAACATTTTTGGTTTCATCTGCTGCCTTTGGAATGTTTTGCATTAGTTTCTTGCGCTGTATTATCTCTTTTTATTATATTATTAGATAATATTTTATTCTAATCTATAGTAGTAAATGATATTACAGATAGCTAAAATAACTAAAGAGGATAGGCATAGAAGAAAATAAAAAAACCACTTTAAAATTATAGAATAACATGTATTGAGAAATAAAATTTGAAAGCCAGAATAATAACATATATTAAGAACGCAGTAAGTATTTAGTTAGGATGCTATTTGCGGTTCGTGGAACATGGCACTCAGCGAGCATGGGGTGACCCTTAGAGCGGTATAGCCTAGAAGCTAGTAGTATCTCGTGAACTTTGAGCTCACTTCTTGAATTTGGTTTGCTCATTTGGGCTACTAGTAAGATTGAATACTACTCCAAACAAAGTCCTTTATCCAATGACGATCCAGTCGATTCTTGAATGGCCATAATTAGTTATGCTTTTCACCTTTGTGGATAGTAGAGTTCTTTCCGGGGAAAAGAAGCGCATAGCCTCTCCCGAAAAGCTTCCACCGCTGATAAAGGGCAGCAGTTTGACCGGTGATGTCAGAAGAACACACGGAGACCGTAAAAGACGAATCCAATCCTTTTCCAACTCATCCTATTTTTTTTAAGTCTAACTCCGTACCGACATAAATATAAAAATAATCTCCTTTTCTGCATCTAGCTCTGTATCAACATAATTATAAAAATAAACTTATCTTCACCCACGTAAGTAACGACAAATAATTAATTATTAAAGTGATTAATTAAGTACTTGAGTGATTTAAGTTTACATGTGTGAATGCGCTACCAAGCTACGAGAGCTCGGTAGGCCAATGGGCCCGTTGCTGTCGTAGCTTGGCAAAAGCTACCGCAGTACACAAATATAGTAAATGATACATGTTAACTGATGATGTTTTTGTGGTCGAAGAGAAAACTATTTTTATAATTATGCATGTACGAAGAATAGACGGAAAAAAAAAACATGTACATGAGGCTACAAAATTATTGGGCTCGTGGAAGAAACATGTTTTACTCGCTCACCATCCAGGTAGTATCCACACAACGATATCTAGTAGAATTACCTGCAACGTTCTTTCTACTTGGCTCCAAACGTGTCCCTCCTGATGATATGAACAGATTGTCCACAGCTAAAATCGGATCGAATTAAAATGCTGGCAACGAAGGAAGAAGACAACAGTACAAGATAAGATTCAAAGATGAATCTGCATATCGCAGGCTTAGCTCGTTCTCATGATGTTGCTGCGATGGATCCGAGAAACAAGGAACAAACAAGTGAACAACCAATAGTGAAGCACATGTACGAGCAGATCCGCCAACAAAGGATGCGGAGCGAAACCAACAGTTCTATCGGTTTTAAGTTGCAGAAATGCATATGCACATTGCCTCCCAGTGTTACTGCAGTATCAACTGAGGCTGAGCCCCACTATTACTGCATCATCAGCCGCACTGTAACTGCAATATCAACAGCACATGCCGTATGTCCCCATGCAGTACGCAAGATAAGATCATAAAAGCATGATAGATTCGAGAAAACATGTTGCCACATTCCTTCGCTGAAATATATCGACGAAATGCCCCAGGAATGGAAAAACAAGGGTCAACATTTGATTGTGTTTTCGATCATGATTGTGTGCTAAGTGTACTTTTCAGTTCTGTACCAGCTAAAAGATCCAAGAATAGCTCACATTTCCTTCAGAACAACATAACAGTGCTAACAAGAGTCAATCAAATGTCCATTCACCACTTCAGTTGTGATTTTTTTTTTCTGAAAGAAACTGGGAACAAACCAGGTACTACTGCCTCCTGCCCCGTCCTTTCTTTGATTGTTGTTGTTCTGCCGGTTCCTTGGCCGAAACATCACTTATATCAGCTGCACAGTGGAAAGGATTCCAATTTAGTGAAGCAATTTAGAACTTGGTATACAATAACTGTAGCCCTGGAGAAAGCAATGAAAAATACCATCAGGTCCACGAGTCATGAGAGCAAAAAAGATATTGTTCAGTTTTTCCATCTTCTTTGCATCCTGAGCTTGATCTGTCTTAAACTTCAAGCACTGCATCATTACGTCAGTCAGCAAAGCAGCAGTGCTTTATTTCAATCGAAGTTCATACAATATGCAGTTGTCAGTTGACACCAGAATATTAGAACAGTTAGCTAATATAAAGGACAGCATACAATATAAATTCACTGTTGCCGACATAATAAAAACATTCATTGCAGCATGCCAACAGCACATCTATAATTGAACAGAAAAATAACAAATCCATATATGGTCTTTCAAGAAAATGGTAATAAGCTACACTTTTTAATTGTTCTGTAGTTTAATCAGCTGAACTCCACAAGTCACACTTGCTTCTATAAGAAACAAGCAGGAAGCAATACCTCTGTATTCTACACATCCATCATGCAACCCCAGATCCAGATTATCAGATTAAATAAGGGCAAGTTTAAGTTTTTGGCTTTCTTTACGATAAATTTTATGAAATAAGGCCCACATTGCAGTGTTTAAAAAAATCAGGATAAAATTCAAGCTAAGTGAACCAATAACATCACCATGTACTTAAAGTTATGCCCTACAAGAGTCAGCATATATTAATGCACAACCACCATTCTGGATGGTTAATCAGTTGAAGTAACACTAGAATAAACACCGGACAGGACCTTAAGTGCTTTCTGCTGCAAAAACTTAATGGAGCATATTCAAGAGAACAAAAAATAGGAAGCACATGGATAGTCTTTCTAATAAACAGAAGGCCAACAATAGTCCTTTAAAATTCATTTATTTAGAAAGGTACTAGTATATTTCATATTGCACAAGTCATCAAACAATATTTTCAAACTGAAATGTTCCATGATCCTCTGTCAACTTTCTTCATAATATGGTAAACTGATCTCCAACAATGACATTAGGCAAATTGCACTTACATGAATAAATGGATATTACGTGTATGAAACACAATGATGACATTGCATTCACCTATAGATCAAAAGCACACATTTGGCATGAAAGTGGAGTCACTAAGTAGCTTCGCAATTCCTAGTTAAGCACAACATAACATTGGTACTTGCCCAGAAGGGACAGAGTGGTATTTGCATGGATTAGTTGCAAACTTGCAATTATACATTGCTCTGACGAAGTTACAAAATAAAATAGCACTGCCCCCAACATGCACATCATATGAGGCTAGCATTAATACTGCTTATAATTTATATAGTTATTACAACTAATGGTATGTCATGGACCTCGTGGTTCATGTGTGGGTATCATAATTCTAACTCTAATGTCAGCCACCTTTGCAGCATAATATTTTTCTTAGGGGATTGATAAGTACAACTAAAAGTGACTTCCCCATCGCGCTATACACATGCCACTATGTGAATTGATCACTTTTTAGCCCCCTTCCAATCTTCTTTTTTTGCAAAAATAGCTCTCTTCCAAAAGAATTTGCAAATCTATCCCCCTCAACCACCGCAGAAAGCGCAGGAGGAGGGGTGCCGCAAAGGGGGAGTGCAGGCGGCACCTGTTGCCGCGCCTCCAAAGCGTGGGAGGAGCCGGCGATCCCGCGGTAGGCAAGCGTGGGAGCGGAGCCGACGAGCACGGGAGGAAGGGGTGCTACAAAGGGGGAGCGCGGAATGTGCCTTCCGCGGTGGGGAGGGCGCTAGATTTGCAAATTCTTTTGGAAGGGAGCCATTTTTGCAAAAAAAAAAAGATGGGAAGGAGGCTAGAAAAGTGATCAGCCAAATAGTTGCTTCTAGTTGAGTGTTGTAACATTATCGGCTTCTCGCTGTATAGCATGAAATGAGTTTGCATTGCTATTGCTATTAGTGCCTAGCTACTTCATTGTGTCAAATATAGGTGATAGGCTGCTCATCCACACAGAAACAATAAAATAACTAGGAGCGGTCAAATTAATATTATATTTCATACTGTCAGTGTCAGTTCCTTTCCATAGATATAGTCATTATTTTGTCATGGAAGAGTAATCTCCTCATTTAATTTGACATATTCAGAATCACTAGTAAAGGGCAGAAGGTTCATCATAGTCACACATGAAATCATATCCCATTCATTCAACCACAGCCTCATAATCCTTGTACATAAAACAAAATGTTTCTGTATTACAATGTAGTTAAATAAACATTGTACAGTGGTTTGTTTTTTTTGGTGGAATTCTTGAAATGACAGCTTTCTAATTAGGAAAGTAACTGAAGAGCACAAAAGCTAACAGCTGACTCAACCTTTTGTAGTTTGGTATTTTTGCCTCTTTGAACAGTCAGAGATCATAGACAGCAAGAAGCAAAGAATGATTAGTAAATCTGGATTAGAAATGTAGACAGGCTGGTGTATAATTAAGAGATGTCATAATTCACATCCAGCAGTCAACTAAATCAAATTTAAAAGTATAAATCAAGGACAGCAAATAGATATTTAGGTTTTTCAAGTCAGGCACATGAATACAATAGGATTGAAACAATGCACACTAAAGAAACTGCATTGGAAATAGAAATTCAAGGAACTCAAAGGCAAAAATGTCTACATTATGAAATAAGATTATATTTAAATGATGATTCACTAGATGTATTAGGAAAAACTCAACGAAGTCAATACACAACCAAGCATGAATTACTAACAACCAAAGCAAAAACCACTGAACTACAGCTTAATTAAGCAAGAATGAAAATAGACCATTTGATTCATGTTAAGTCTCTTTTGTTCCATTCGAGCCAAGCATCTAATGAACTCAAATGTTACATGTTTGGCCTTTAAAATTAATAAAATAAAATAAAAGAGGCTTGCAAGAAAAAAAAATGCCGCATTTTAGAGGTTATGCAAGTGAAGTGCTTTCCGATTGTATCTACTGCTTAAATGTCTGAGCGCATGACACAACATACTTTCATTGCCAACTCAACGGTGCAACATGAGCTGACTAACGTTTCGTTCGAAGATTTCATCTCAAATGAATATTCCTTGAGAAACTATGACAATTCAATCATATATTGCAGGAGATGCATTGCAGCAACACAATGTCCATGCACGAATTTCCTGGGAACAATATTTATGGTATCTCAAATTGTAGGGTACAGTCAGAAGAATAGCTATATGGTAATGGTTATATTTGATTCCAATGCAAATATGCCAGAGGGACTATGTTCTAAAACAGTGAACTAACCGTACAAATGGCAGTATGGCACCGCACAACACAGCTAATAGATAACAGCTGCTTAACAAAGTCACTGCAGTTGTTTATAAACAATTTGCCGAATAAATCTGAAAATCTACTACAAATAAAATTATATAATGTGTTGTTAAACAGATATTGAGTCCACTAAGGTATAAGTTATGATTTGAAGATGCATGTTTAGAAGATGAAGTAATCTGATGGCTTATGTGAAGATGCAGAAATAGAACAAACATCTTTCAAGTTTCAGGTTAACAAAAATTGTAGTCTTCTGCACTTAACTAATCACATAAAACAAGTCAAGGTTTATATATGATGCTATATGCAAAAACTGACTAGTTCTTGGAACGAAGTGAGCAGGACAGGAGGACCGCTTGCTGATTCATTAAGAGAGAAGGAACGAAAACTAACTAGTAGGCACAATAGTACTTCATTCCTATATAAGTTTGCTTCAAGTAGAAAGGAAAGCGCACATGCCCACATTTGGGTTACTATAGTGGAATAGTAATATTCACTAATGCCTGCTAGCCCTTTACACCTTTCAACAAAAATCACACAATCACACTCAGATTTAGGATATCAAGTAGCCATGTCAGATGTAATTAGCGTCTCACTGTCTTTTCTGTACTTCAGAGCAAGCTTATGATGGAGCCTAACCTTAAATCAAAACAAAAAGACAACTCATCAAAAGAGAGGCTACTAATGCATTTCCCGAATGCTGCTTTTCGTATAGCCCTGCTAGCGCAGTATTCTCTCACGACACCTGCTACTACATACCAAGATATGTCACAATCCACACAACCAATAAACAATCTAAATCAACACAGCAAACCATCTCATGCGAGACACAACAAAATTGCTCCATGGGAAGCCACATTTTGCGATGCACATAATCTACCAGAACGCTCGATCAGCTCAATTATAAGTTGCAACACGCATTTCGCAGTGGCATCCGTGATCTGCATCTAAACTACACCACTTCCCCGTCTAGTAGGAATAATGAAACGAGCACAAATCTAGGCAAAAGAAAAAAGGTGGGGCGCGGTACCTCGCGGTCGTCGGTGACCTTGAGCACGAGCGTCCCCTCACAGTGCCGGTACTTGACCACGTAGCGGGTCTGGAGAAAAACGCAACGGATTAGATCGAAAAGCGGGTAGGGAGAAGTAGGGGGATTTGGATGAGGGGGGGGATCGGGGAGGAAGGAAGGAGGGATAGGCTCGCGGCGTTACGGCGGCGGGGTCGGCGCGGAAGAGCTGCACGGACCGGTCGACGAACTCGTCCCACGAATCGAAGTACACCATCGCTACGGCGCGGCGCTGGCCGGGGGCGAGGGCTGCGGCGCGCGTGGTGTGGTCGGATCTGGGGATTTGCGAAGGAGGCAGCCGCGGTTTAAATAGGGTTTGCTACTGCGGTCGGCTTTTTTTTTTTTAGTGGTGCGACTTACGCGTGGAAGGCGCGATGGGTTTAGCTTAAAGCCCAGTTTCCAGACTTAGAGCCTGTTTGGTACGACTTTAGCTCCACCAAATTTATGGATTTGATAGAGCTGGGTATTTGTATCTCCATAGATCCGCAAAGCTGTATCTGTGGGTATATTAAGAGTGTTTAGGTAGGTCATTTTATTTAATTTTAGACTAAAAATATAAACTTAATTCTATTTATTTTAGCTTACAAGATTCAGATCTGACGTGGAGCCAGAATCTGGAGCTCTACCAAACAGGGCCATCAGAAAGTAATTACCTTTTATATGTAGTAGAGTTCAATAATTTTACTTTAGCTTCGATGATATTAATCTAAAACCAATTCTCAATAAACAAAAATAACCTCTTTAGTGGCTTTTAGTTTTTAATTATATAGAAACTTATGACTTCAAAAAAGCAGAGATAAAAAACCACCCGTTTGTTTAGATTTTAACTTTTTGACTTTTAAACCAGTGAAAAAGCCTAAATAAACTGGATCTCAGCTTTATGTCTTCTTTCGATTAGTTGAGAGGCACGTTTGAAAGTTGGAATTTATTAATTTTTTTGCATAAAAGAGCTATTTGATTGATTGATAGATGACTCATGGATCATGGCTGAGAGCAGGGTTCACAATTTCGTTTCGAAATCGAAAACCGCTAAGCCGGCGGTAGCGATTTTCGTGAGAAAACGCTCAAAAACCGCAAAAAACCGAACGGTTTGCAAATTCAAAAATTTGAATTTTAGTCAAATCTATGCGCGAAAATCGTGATTTTTGATGAAAAACTGCTCGGTTTTCGTGGCTTTTCACGAAAAACCACCCGACCAATTAAATGTTCTTGAAAAACGGTTTTTTGAGCGGTCTGTCACGAAGTGTGATGGGAGGGGGTGTCACTCTCTATCTCTGTGTCCTCCTCATCAAGTAATAGATCAGCATTGGACCTCCCTTTGTCCATCCACTGCTGGATTGGATTATTTGTGTCGCATAGTGTGAGCTCCATAAGACGCTAAAACGGATCGTCTTCGGCTACGGACTTATCACTTTCTTGTTCTTGGATTCTGAGCCTCAAGTTGTAATTCACATAGACCAACTTATGGAGCTTCTTATATGACAGACGGTTGCGAATTTTGGTGTGGATGAATGCGAACGTGCTCCAATCCCGCTCGCAATCGCTGGAAGAAGAGCAATGGGAAATGATGTGCTGAGCCAACTGTTGGAGCGTGCGTGTGTCTGAACAGAAAACACCCCACCAATGTGCTGCAAGTAATAGAAGACAACAATAAGTAGGAGGTGGTAATACAGGACTGCCACTATATTTAAGATGATATAAGGAATATACCAGCGTTAGTTTTAGGATCATGTGCCTCAGCTAACACAGTAGAGAACGATCCAACCTTTCTTCTGAAAAGATCGGCCTCGTGAAGACCTTGCATTGCCATATCAGTATCAACAGAAAAGCGCTTCAAAAGCATCCCGGAGATTTGACAAGAAGGAGTTGGTCGTCCCATACGAGCAATGCGTTCGGGGGTTCAAGGCAGCAGCTGCATGAAATTAAAGGAAACATGTTATTACAAGTATTTGCAAGTACAAGATATTTAGTTAAAAGAATGTATTACTGGCATTCATATAAGTATCACGCGTTATGTCACCTATTCTAGGGTTTACGACATTCATGTATTGCTCGAAAGTAGCTAGAGAGTCATGGAACAAATTATCATATTCCTGTCGCATTATATTGTACCGTAGTATCACCTCGCTCAATATAGGAACCCTGTCTTGGTCGGTGAAATGCAGGAAAGCGTACATCGGTTCCACAGATTTAACAACCGAACTAAGGTTGTTCCACCACTCTAAGCTCGACAGGCACCTATACATATATCTCCCCTCTATAGTATTAACAAAGCGCGATGACAGAAACTCCTCTGACACCATCCATTGCAAGAACTTGTCCTTGCGACGAAGAAAATAGTCCAAAAATATGTAGTTTGTTCGAAAGCGAGTAGCATTCCACTTGACTAAGTCGCCCCCAATGTGCTTCTTCATCATGGCATGAAGCTTGGAATGGTTGTAAATCCATCGTGAGATTTTTCTACCACTCTCAATGACGGCAGCGTGGTCAGGGAACTCTTCAATTTGCTTCAACATCAAATTAATCGTGTGGGCAACACAAGGCTGCCACACGATATTGTGGTGCTCATGTGCGATGAGCTTTCATGCCTTCTTGTAGTTCGCACCATTATCCGTGACAAGCTGTATGACATTTTGTGCACCCACCTCATCAACCACTGAGACAATTTCCTGCGTCAACGAAATATAGGACCAATGAGAGGAATGAGACGAAGTACCTTGCGTAAGTACTTCAAATAGATTTCAAAATAGGAGCAATGAGAGGAAGTACCTTGTGCAAGTATGACAAATCCTGACTTTTGCCCGTCGCATCCACGAACTTGTGGAAGAACATGGTGCCGTTGCAGAATAGCATGAAGTTTATAATGCTCATGCGTGTCGGTCCAGTCCTAGAATCGCACATGATGGTTACGCCATATGTAGGCCATTCCTTCTTGAAGTTCATCATCTTTTCATTTATATTCCATTATGTCGGCGTTTCGAGCACCGGCGAGTGATTTTTTAAGTCTAAGGGGCCGCGTTCCCTCTCCTTGAATGGTTAGACTCAGGAGCCCAAGATGTATACTGGTTCGGGCCGAATGTCCCTACTCCAGTTCGTGTGGTGGTGCTATATTGCTTCGGGTGCAGATGACTGCACGGTTTTTACAAGCGGGAGCTGAGGGTTCGAATAGGTGAGAGCGAAAACAGCCTATTCGTGAAGACCGAGAGGAGGGAGCCCCTTCCCAGAGGATCCTGCCTCCCTTTATATAGCCGGAGGGGGCAGGTTACATAGGAAGTTGGGAGAGGAAAGGATGAGGTGATCTATGCTAGGAGCTCTGGTCCTTCGTCTTCGCGCTTGGTCAGCATCCGCTTCACCCCACGCCGGGTTGGTGGACTCATTGAGCAGAGCAGTTTGCCGTTTCATCGGGAAATAGCGCACCTGCCCTCTGCAAGCCTCGCCAGCGCCGACGCTGCCTCGGGAGGGCGCGTCTTCACGCCGTGCGTGTCTGGACGATGAGACCGGAGCTTGACTTCGGTAACCTCCTCGCCACCTTGGGAAGGAGCCACCTGCCCCCGCACAGTCACTCTGAGCTGTCGTGTCCGTAGGGCACGTGACTAATGGCCGACGAAGGCCCGACACTTGGCCCTCGGCGGAGATCGCCTCAGCTTGGTCGGAGCTCGTGGGGTGTCCGACCTGTGGCGGGGGTCGGACGCCCCATTGGGTCGAGGACGAGCTTGGGGCAGCTCGTTAGGTCGGGGTCGATCGTCCTTCGTGGCCCCGCGGGGCTTTTGGTTGGAGCCGGGCTTGGGGCAGCCCGTTCGTCACTCCAGGCCATTGGGGTACCCATGGTATGAGTACTCGTCACATTCGTTGGCGTCTAAATATTTGACGTCTATGTCTCTCCCACTAGGAGACGGGATACTCTCGCCTGCAAATGAGATATAGGATGACCATGTGAGCTATTATTGGACATACAAAGTTGTATATAGTTTGAAAGCTATTATTGGATTACCCCATTTTTGAGTTTCCCTGACGACGCTAATGAAGTACGGATTGTCTGCTTTCCTCCCCGCTATACCAGCCGTGTGAAAGAATTTGGCCCATGCCGAGCCAAACGCGTGCTTCGCATTCCTCCGCTTCTGTGTCCAGCTCCCAGTGTCAATCCGTGTTTGTACAAGGCTACGAGTTGCGCCAAGGTTGTAATCCCCCACGGCCGATTTGTCCCGTTGCGATGAAGTTCGAAACATCCTTGGCATACCTCCTCCAGCCCCTCTAGATCCCCCACTGCCCCCACCATACTCATACCTGCCACCTACCTGCCTCATAAATTCTACCTCCACCCTTGAGGCATCTATCGCATGCTGCAGCTGGTCCTCCTCATCAGCACCACCTGTGTACTCAAAATATACACTTCTTCTCGGTGAGGAATCGTTAGCTACTGCTTCTTTCCTGAGCTTCTCCTCCCTAGCTCCCTTTTTCTTGTCCTTTGTCCTTTCTAGCTCGCGCTGAAAGTACTCGCGAACCTCCTTTGAAACTTGACTACACTGGACGACATTTCCACCGCGCCCTGCCAAGTGCTGCTTCAATCGGTTTGCACCGCCCCCTTTCTTCTCTTGGTGATAGTACTTGCATCGAAAACTAGTCCCTATCTTACTGCCGTGCTCCCACACAACGTCACCCTGCTCTGCCATCTACGCATCAAAACAATAAGAAGTCAGCTAATACAAGACATCAAGTGAATGCTACAAATAAAAATTATCATCAAGTATTCTAGCAACATCTACCAAATGAATTTATTTAACCACTTTAAGCTAGTAATCACAAGATTCACTACATTTGTGAAATAGCACCAAAGAAGACAAAATCAGGTCAAAGTTGTAACTTGTAAGGACAGAACAACACATGAACAAATCCTCATTAACTATAATAAATGTTATTTATCTCTTCTCTCATACAACCCCCTAAATTTGCAAGTGAATGTTCTAAATCTTCAATGTAGTTAGTTTGGTGATATACATCGAATCCAACCTTAATTTGTTTCACTAATTTGCCACAAAATTTCTAGGACACTAATGCTATAGTCTCTTGCCTAAACAACCAGTGAGTACATCAAGCAGCACATTTAACTTAAACTACCATACTAACACAACATGCACTGCCATAAACCTAACCCTAACACTAACACCTTGACTAACCCTAACACTAACACCTTGACTAACCCTAACCCTAAATCATAAACCTAACCCTAACATTAACCCAACATGCACTGCCATACTGCCATTCATTCACAAATAAACCATAAGCACATGCTAATGAGTATAGTCAGGTGATATTCCTTACAAAAATTCAAAAATCGTGAAAATTTACCGAAAATCACTCTGCTTCCCACGAAAATCGACCGAATGCTGGCGATTTTCCAAGCAGCCGCGACTGGTGTTCTCCCTCTGTGGACTTGTCGATTTTTGGTGCTAATCGACCGATTATCGTTGCTTCGGCAGCGATTTTCGGAGAAGAAACACCGGATCTGGCCGGAGTTCTCCTGGTCGGGAAAGAGCTTCGCAAGGTGAGTGAAGTGGAGCAATAATTGTGCCCGAACCGACGTGCGGACGCGTGAAAACGACGCTCATTTGTGACCAGGTTGGACTGGGCCAACTGTAACAGTACGGGCCCATTACTGTTTTTTTTCCATTTCGTAATTCATCTTTTGACCCAAATCTGTCTCCAACATTCGGATTTTTCTGAAATTTTCATCCCACAAATCATAAATATGTTAATACTAATTTTAGCAAATTTTAGGATAATTTTTTTTCAAAATTTTCAATTCTTTTGAATTTGAATCCGGCCGGTTTACCGTCCGGTTCACAAAGCCGGGGCGGACTGATACAACCGATTTTCACGATTTTCGACCGAAAATCGCCTATTTCTGGTCTTATGTGCACGAAATCGCAAGGAAACAACATTGCCTTTGAAACACGGCAAATGTGACTAGAGTGAAAGCTTATGATAGAAAGATTGAAATTACTACAATACATTCCGTGTCACCGATGCAATACAAATAGCCAGCGATAGCTAAAATCACGGCAAGCAAGGTAAGCATTCCTAGATTACATACAGCTATACATAGAAAGTGCTAATCCTGGGATGTGGCCTTGATTGCATGCATGGATGACGCTCCTGGACGTGTATGCATGGCCAAGCCACCAATGACCCCGTAGTCGGAGCGGGAGAAGGTCGGACGTTCAGACTAGCCCGAAACTCGGTGAAGACAGAAGAGGGTAAACCTTTGGTAAAGATGTCGGCGAACTGCGAGGTAGTCAGTACGTGTAGAACCCGAACATGGCCGAGACCGACACACTCACGGATGAAGTGTAGATCAATCTCCACGTGTTTCGTCCGTTGGTGCTGAACCGGGTTGCTGGAGAGGTAGACGGCACTGACATTATCGCAATAGACAATAGTGGCACGGCGCAATGGGGTAAAAAGCTCGAGGAGGAGCTGGCGGAGCCAGGTAGCTTCGGCGACTCCATTGGCAACAGCGCGGTACTCAGCCTCAGCACTGGAGCGAGACACAGTAGGCTGCCGCTTGGACGACCAAGAGATCAGGTTGTCCCCAAGAAAAACAGCATAGCCGGAAGTGGATTTGCGCGTGTCGGGGCAGCCCGCCCAGTCAGCATCCGAGTAAACGACCAAATCATCCAGAGAAGATTTATGAATGAAGAGGCCGTGATCCAAAGTGTCGTGTAGGTAGCGCAATATGCGCTTCACGAGAGCAAGATGAGGTTCACGGGGATCATGCATGAAGAGGCAAGCCTGTTGCACAGCATAAGCGATGTCCGGTCGAGTGAAAGTCAGGTACTGGAGGGCGCCCGCCAAGCTGCGATAGTGTGTCAGGGCAGCTACCCGGGGTCCATCGCCAGAGAGTTTGGACTGAGTGTCCACCGGAGTACTACAAGGTTTGCAGTCTGGCATACCAGCACGATCCAAAATGTCCAGAATATAATGCCACTGAGATAGGAATAGGGAGCCCGGCTAATGGGTCACTGAGAGACCCAGAAAGTGACGAAGAGTGCCCAGATCCTTCATAGCAAACTCGGCCTGAAGGGCGCTGATGATGCGCTGAAGAAGACTGGATGAAGACGCAGTCAATATGATATCGTCCACGTAGAGGAGGAGGTAAGCCATGTCCGAGCCTCGGGAAAATATGAACAACGAAGTATCTGACTTTGCTTCAGTGAAACCAAGAGAGCAGACATGGGATGCAAATCGACTGTACCAAGCCCGTAGAGCCTGCTTCAACCCATAGAGAGATTTGTTGAGACGACACACATAATCTGGGTGAGTCGAATCTGCAAAGCCAGAAGGTTGCATGCAATATACCGTCTCAGTCAGAGTGCCATGTGGGAAGGCATTCTTCACATCGAGCTGGTGAACTGGCCAGTCCCGAGAGAGAGCGAGAGAGAGCACAGTGCGAACAGTGGCAGGCTTCACAACTGGGCTGAAGGTCTCATCAAAATCAATGCCAGGGCGTTGGGTGAATCCCCGAAGAACCCAACGCGCTTTATAGCGCTCAAGAGAACCGTCCGGATGGAGCTTGTGACGATAGACCCACTTGCCGATGACAACATTAACGCCGGGCGGATGGGGCACAAGATCCCATGTGTGATTGGACTGGAGAGCATCGAACTCTTCAGACATAGCGGCACGCCAATTCGGATCAGCCAATGCACTGCGAAAAGTGGTCGGTACTGGCGAGAGGACTGTAGCATGAAGGTTGAGACGGTCGGCGTCGAGACGGAAACCCGTTTTGCCACGAGTGACCATCTGGTGATGATTGTCCACCGGAGGGGCAGAGACTGCTGTCCGGTGGCCTGTACGAGTTGGCACAATGGGAGGTGCCAAAGGAGCCGGTACTGGAGCAGACGGACCGGCGGTCGTAGACGCCGAGGCCTCAACCGGTGAGGAACCGGCTGGGGGAGTCGGCGGCCTAGGGGGCGGCCCAGGCGGTGAAGATGGCCCGGGCGTTGTTGACGCGGGAAGACCGGGCGGTGAAGATGGCCCAACAAGGTTGTCTGGGTTGCTGGCGTGAGGCTCCGCGCGGCCGCCAGTGCGGCTGGCGTTAGGCCCAGTGAGGTCGCCCGGGCTGCCGGAGTAGTGCACCGGCTGGTTGCCGGAGGGGCCGCTTGTCGGGGCTGGTCTGCTGGCAACTACCCGTGATGAGGGCACGGGGGGAGCAGACTGAGCTCCAGGTGGCGATGTACCTGCAGGAAATAAACCAACGGGGAGCTGGACAGAGTCCAGATCGATTAGAAAATCAAAAGTAGATGGTTCGATGGGGGCCTGGTCATTGGCAAAGGGAAAGGAGGTCTCATCAAAAATGACGTGACGAGAGATGATGATGCGATTGGAAGCTATATCAAGACATCGGTACCCTTTGTGTTCTGAAGGATAACCGAGGAAGACACAAAGGGTAGAGCGGGGAGAGAGTTTGTGTGGGGCTATGGAAGAGAGATTGGGGTAGCAATGACATCCGAAGACACGTAAGTGAGAATAAGAGGGTTGGACGCCATAGAGGGCGAGATGGGGTGTGCGAAACTGGAGTGTTTTTGTGGGGTGAAGATTGAGGAGATATGTGGCGGCATGAAGGGCTTCAACCCAATAGGAGGGTGGAAGGCTAGCTTGGAACATGAGGGAGCGCATGATATTATTTGTGGAGCGAATGATGCGTTCGGCCTTACCATTTTGTTGAGAGGTGTGGGGACACGACATGCGAAGCGTGACGCCATGGGTGAGGAAGAATTGGTGTGCGGCCGAGTTATCAAACTCGCGACCATTATCGCATTGGATGCTCTTAATGGTGGTGCCAAATTGGGTACGGACATAAGCAAAGAAGTGTGAAAGAGTAGAAAAAGTGTCGGATTTAAGGCGGAGGGGGGCAGTCCACGAATAATGTGAACAATCATCAAGAATAATAAGGTAGTATTTGTAACCAGAAATGCTAGGCACAGGAGAAGTCCACAAATCACAATGGATTAAATCAAAGTTCGTGACCAAGACGAGAGCTAGAATTATCGAAGGCGACGACAATGACGACCGAGTTGACAAGCATGACATAAGGACTCGGTGGCATTATTACAAGAGATGACAGATGCACTAGTTAATTTGGAGAGGGCTTCATCACCAATGTGACCAAGCCGGCAATGCCAAAGTGTGGATGACGATGAAGTAACAAATGCTCGTGGTGGTGGTGGCAACAGGGGGTAGAGAGGCCCGGAGCTATTGCACCTGGCGATCACGCTCCGAGTGCGAAGATCCTTCACAGAAAGGCCATACGGGTCAAATTCAACAGAACAATTATTGTCAATAGTGAACTGACGGACAGAAATTAAATTTTTGATGATGTTAGGAGTAACAAGAATATGACGTAAAGAAAATTGACCGTTATGGATGGGAAGGACGGTGGAGCCAATTGAGGTGACAGGGAGGGTGGAGCCATTGCCCACGATGACAGAGGAGTGAGAGGGAGGGGGAGGTTGGGAAACGGTGATGTTACCGGCATCTGAGGTCATGCGAGAAGTGGCGCCGGAGTTCATGTACCATTCACCTGATGGAGGGGGGTTGAGCGACATTGTATTGAAGGCATGAAGGAGAGCCGCTGGTCCCGATGGCCGTGGCGCCAAGGTGCAGTCGGCGCCTCATTGCCAGGTTCTTCTTTGCCACGGCAGACAATTTCTTTGGTGTGTAACCGCCAGATGGCCCAATGGTCTGCCGCAGATGGTCCGCCAGGAGCAGGGGCCACGTAGAGCCCGTGAGGCGGCGCGGTGTGGGCCGGAGGCGCTGAGGTAGGCCGTGGGCCGAGGATGGAGGCCGACCCAGCATGGGGCCAAACCGAACTGCTCCGACCAAGGGTTCGAGGAAGGCCGCCCACGGTGAGGGCGCGGCGCGTCGCGCCGGCGCCTTATTACTGTCGGACGGACGGGACGCGCCGTTCTTTGCGGGGTAGCGGCGCGGTGGCGGTTGTTTTTGCCGTTGTTACCGCCGTTGTTGCCGCACGTGTTGCGGCCGCCGTCGGGGCCGGAGGAGCCACCGCCGCCGTGATGATTGGCGATGAGCGCGGTGGAGGTGGATCCCGGGCGGTTCTGCATGGTTATCTCCTCGAGGAGAAGATCCGAGCGGACCTCGACGAAGGACGGAAGGGGCTTGGTGCGCCGGATGAGGGACGCGAGGTGAGCGAACCGCTCGTTGAGGCCACGCAGCACGGCCAAGACGAGTGTGCGATCCAGCACAGGCTCGCCAAGGTCACCAAGAGCGTCCGCCATGGTCTTCAACTTGCGGCAGTAGTCGGAGATGTTGAGATCGCCCTGGACAATGTTCCGAAACTCTGCATCGAGGTACAATGCGCGAGTTTCCTTATTGCCGACGAACTAGTCTTCAAGGCCGAGCCAAGCCCGTCGCGCGGTCGTGCCGGGCGACATGACGAGCTCGACAAGGCTGGTGGAGATGGTGCCGAAGATCCAGCTGAGGACGGTGCACTCCATGCGAGTCCAGGCCGGGTCGTCGGGGTACGCGTCGTCGGAGAGGACGTGATCGGAGAGCGCGTACTTGCCGACGACGAGGAGGAAGAGGCTACGCCACTTGGTGTAGTTTGGCGAAGCCTGAGTCGAGGGCAGCAGGATCGAGTACGGATGTTGACGACGGCCACTGCTTGAGTGTGGAGGGCGAGGATGGTGGTGGCCTCGGCGCGTTCTGCTGCTCTCGTAAGGCGTATTGTACGCGGCCTCGAGTCCAGTCCGTCGCGCCGAGGCGAAAGCGTTCGCCATCGAGGATTCTTTGGTCGGGCGGCGAGGCGCCGGCGGTTTGCACGACTTTGTCGCCCATGGGTGAAGAAGGGGAGACGCGGCGGGCGAGGATCGCCGGCGGCGTGGAGGAGCGGCAGGCGAAGATCGCCGGCGGCTAAGACGCGGAAGCGAGGGTCGCAGGAAGCGAACTACTCATGATACCATGAAAGCTTATGATAGAAAGATTGAAATTACTACAATACATTCTGTGTCACCGATGCAATACAAATAGCCAGCGATAGCTAAAATCACGGCAAGCAAGGTAAGCATTCCTAGATTACATACAACTATACATAGAAAGTGCTAATCCTGGGATGTGGCCTTGATTGCATGCATGGATGACGCTCCTGGACGTGTATGCGTGGCCAAGCCAGCTAACATAGAGGTTGCCCATCACTCACCCTTTGTTCACTTTGTGACGAATCCTCTTATTTTTTTTCTTTCGTAAAATGCTCTTCTGAAAAAGAATGGGTGCACAAAAATATAGAAGCTCTTGCCTTTTCCGTTCTGGAGGGAACAGGACCCGCGCGCTCAGATCGTGAGAAACCATTTGACGCCACCGGTACCCCTCCCTCTGCTTCAACCTGGTTTGCTATACAGATGGTGTGCCACAAGTAGTGGAGTGGGTGAAAAAAGAACAAAAAAATACTTAGTGTGCACAACTAATTTCCAAAGAACAAAAGGTGCACCGCAATTCCAAACCACACCAAAAATTGACGACTGCGAGTTTTTTTTAAAAGTACAAGGTAGACACATATTTAATGCACACCAGTGACACCACCCACATATATGCAAAGAGCAGCACATATATGCAAAGAGCAGTCACAAGCTTTTTCATTAAATAGGCATATATATATATATATATATATATATATATATATATATATATATACACTAAAATTAGTGAACATTCGCACAAAGTCTATGCCTTAAAACCCCGATATACTGGATGCACAACCGTACGCAGTCATCTGGCCACGTGGTAGCTTTCGGCAACTGCAAGTTTTGATCACCCGTAGTTACGTAAGAGCAAGTACAATAGTAAAGCCAACTACTGACTAATAGTAAGTTAAAAGCCAGTTTGTACAATAACTGTCTCTAAAGGTTATCTCTAGATATTGTACAATAACTATCATTTTTCTCTTGTATATAAATGATCTACCTATACTCCCGTGCAAAGCTGACTACTAAATAAGAGCCAGCTCTCTTCTCTCTTCTCTTTTCTCACTCTTCCACATAGACTAAACCTGATGTGTCCTTATTGTACATGCCCTTAGCCGCACGCGGTTAAGTCTACTTACTGTCTACGAGGGCTGCCATACAAACGTTTACGAGGCCAATTTCGCGCCTTTCTCACAAGAAAGTGGCGATTACTTATCACGCTAACCAGCATTACACATGACACTTTCATCTGGTACTATGTGCCACGGTCACTTACGGTAACAAACAAGATGGTGTAGATCCAAAATTTTCAACTGCAAGTTGCCGCCGAGATAGCATGTAAAATACCGTAGCCAGGCCGGCAAATCTGGCGCGCCGCAAGCGGCCACTGGAATCGGTCCCGCGCTGCCCTAAAACCCTACCTAATCCGTGACGACCCTATCACGAGGCAATTCGTCGAACGCCCTGCCTGCGGCCCTGCGCTCACGATTGGCATGCTCTTCCCACAGGCATTTCATCGAACACCCTCTCTGCGCCCTTAGATTGACAAACGTTTTCAGTCATTTCGTTTAACACCCGGCGTGCAAACTGCAAACCAAGAGCACATGATGTTTCGATAAATAATTACTTTATTCATTACATCGGATCACGAACAAGAAGCACAAACACAACAATTAAAACATATTAATGGAGCACCGAGTACATGTATTACCACTACTACTAGCACTAACACTCTAAGAGAGCCAGCATGAAGAGCGAACAAGACAAGAAGACATTGGCAACCCAGGGAGGGACGGATGAGCGGATCAGAAGTCCTCGTCGATGCTGAAGACGTGGTTGCAGGCAGCGCCGCCGTTGAGGCTGGACATGACGGACGCCTTTTGGTAGTCGCCGACGCGCTTCTCGAAGAAGTTTGTCTTGCCCTGCAGGGAGATGAGCTCCATCCAGTCGAAGGGGTTGGCCACGTTGTACATCTTCTTGCACCCCAGGGCCATGAGCAGGCGGTCGGCGACGAACTCGATGTACTGGCTCATGAGCTCACCGTTCATGCCGACGAGCGCGACGGGCAGCGCGTCGCAGACGAACTCCCTCTCGATGTCGACGGCGTCGGTGACGATCTCGCGGACGCGGGCCTCGTCGAGCTTGCTGCGGAGGAGGTCGTAGAGAAGGCAGGCGAAGTCGCAGTGCAGGCCCTCGTCGCGGGAGATGAGCTCGTTGGAGAATGTGAGGCCCGGCATGAGCCCGCGCTTCTTGAGCCAGAAGATGGCGCAGAAGGAGCCCGAGAAGAAGATGCCCTCGACGCAGGCGAAGGCGACGAGGCGCTCAGCGAAGCGCTCGCCGCCGTCTATCCAGCGCATGGCCCACTCGGCCTTGCGGCGCACGGCCGGGATGGTGTCGATGGCGCGGAAGAGGCGGTCCTTCTCGGCGTCGTCGCGGATGTAGGTCTCGAGCAGCAGCGAGTACATCTCGGAGTGGATGTTCTCGATGGCTATCTGGAAGCCGTAGAAGGCCCGGGCCTCGGCGACCTGGACGTCGGACATGAACCGGGACGCGAGGTTCTCGAGCACGATGCCGTCGGAGGCGGCGAAGAACGCGAGCACGTGGGAGACGAAGTGGCGCTCGTCCGGGGACAGCACGGCGTCCCAGTGGCGCGCGTCGGCGGAGAGGTCCACCTCCTCCGCCGTCCAGAAGGACGCCACCGCCTTCTTGTAGAACTCCCAGATCTGCGGGTACCGGATCGGGAACATCGAGAAGCGGTCCGACGACTCCGCCAGCAGCGGCTCCTCCGCGTCTCTCGCGGGCACCAGCGTCGGCGCGGCCGGCATCGTCACAAGACAACTACGTCTACTACAAGATCAACCGGTGGGTTCGGGGGTGGGATTTGGCCTGGTGAGTGGAGGGGATAGGGGGGATTTATAAGGTGAGGAGGAATTGGGGGGAGATTTTGAATTGTAATGGATTTGGCGGTGGCTTGGGAGGGAAGGAGGAGCGGATAAGGCTGGCGCCGTGCGGGGGAAGATTGCGGGAAGAGTTTTGATTTTTGCCGGGTGTTTCGAAATTTTTGGGCGAAGTTTCTCGGCGGAAGGGAGGAGGAGGAGGGCATCCGGCCGGCGTTGTTAATTTCGTTGGGGTATTAGCTGGCGTGGGACTGTTGGCTAGCGAGGGGCGTTTTGGTGGGAATACACCTGGAGCTGCACTGCTGGAGTGTGCGTCGCTGGGGTCGGGCTTACGTGGGCTACATGATTCGGCCTGTTACGTTGTGAATCTGTGATGTGGCCGTGTGGGCTGGGTGGATCTACTTTAAGCCCTTGTTTAGAGACCCAAAAGCCCGGCCTATCCACATGAATGGGCCGTTTTTGGGCTGCCCAAGCATCCTAAGCCATGTCAATGTTGTACCCTTCCTGTTCAGAAATATTGGTTATATTTTTAGTTTGTATAAGTATTAAGGTTACGGTGAAATTGAGAAGGTTACTTAAGAAAATCATTTAGGTATTCCGTTTAATTGTTTCGGAAGATGAGAGATAATATTTTGTGGATGGTAATGAATAAGTGCGTATGGTTAAGAAAAAATAAATAGAGGTATAATAAGAAAATCTCGTTAAATCTACATGCAAATATTATATTTCTAACCAAGATCATTCAAATTATATACCTTGTATTTGTGAACGGATGGAATAATATTTTTTAAGGTAACTCATCCATATTGTACTTACTGGTCCTCTCATCGGACCGTCTGTTGGAAATATTAGGAATTTTCTCAATATTTTAATCCACAGAATTATGTAAATCGTGATTAAACAAAGATGCATTTCTTGTTCAAAGCCAAAGGTACTAGATAACAAATTATCTATCTCATACGCAAAGACTAATGAACAAGAAATCAGCATGAATAAAACACGGTATAAGTTAATATACCCTTGAGCCGGTACCACCGTTGGCACAGGCGCAGGCAGAACATTCTCGTTCGCCATGACGGTCGAAGTAGACGATCACAGGTTGTCGCAGTGAAGCGTTGGTGCAGTGAAGAGGTTGATGCAGTGCAGACGCGTTGCAGTGCGATGCGCTTCAGAACACCTTCGAGCGATCGCGTGGTCGCTCCCAAAACCTTATCGACCTTCTATCTCGAGCAAGATCTCAAGAAGGGCGAGGTTCCGAGGCTGCTCCCTCCGCTACTTGTGCGCGCAAAAATAGAGGCGGGAATGCAAAGGACAAGCAGCAGAACAATGGAGTATGCGGAAGAGTCAAGGTGTTAAGAAAAGCACGGTAGTGGCTCTCCTTATATAGCCTCGCGACATGCAATGGGCGGGAGCGGAGTTACCGACCATCAACTCATGTAGCCGTTACAAGAATCGACGGTCATTATGTCGACCATCAACCACGTCCGTTAAGGTAATCGGCGGCGATTACTAGTCACATTGATCATCGGTTCTGGTCATATTGACTCATCAAACGGCAAAACAAACCGCCCCGCCAAAGACATCACGTCCGGATCGATCGCTCATGGCTGCAAGACGCACGCCTCGCCTCGACTCGACCAAGACTCGCGACACGCCACGCCACGCCACGCCTCGGCTCATACAGCAGCTGCAGTGTGGCACAGCCTTTACCCTTTTCCACCTTGCTAATTAAGAGACACACAACTCAACTATTTAAGTTGGTCAAACCTTCTCTCAATTATCCATATGGTACTAAACCAATTTCATGACTCCTAGTATTCTAATGGGCCTTTTGGAATTTCTATTAAATTAATTATGGGCCAACCCCATAATAATCTAACAATCCCCACCAAATTTCAAAGGCACATTTGAAATACTCTCAGTTCTAATGTAGTTTGATATACCGTTTTTCGATGGAGACTGTTAAGTTGAACTTCCACCTAGAACAAAGGTTACACTCATCCACAACCAACAATGGACTATGCCTTGAATTGACATTGAAAGTAACAAGTTTCACCAAAGTCCTTTATCGATACTAGGTCGCTAAATGCATCCCCTCGGTTTGGAGCTTATAAGTCATACTCCTTAGCCTTTCATGAGCCTCTAGAGATCACCCCCCAATCTCATAGACTGTGACTAGTAGTCGAACTCATATAGGTGTATTCCTCATAAGATGTTCTGTAGGACAACATCTCTGCTTATTAAAGCCACTCGGAATACATTAAGGTATAACCAACCCGCCATACGTAAATAGGAGAGTTATTGCATCTCAAACGGAGTGGGCCAAGTATGTACTCTCCTCTCACCATCACTAGCTTGTCTCAACATCCTAATTCACGGATCTCCGATCAAATAGGATGAGTTACCACTAAGACATGACTTTATGTGGGTCTCAAGCCCATCTCCCTCGATGCTTCATCTATCACATTCCGTGATAGTCCCTTTGTAAAAGGATCTGCCAAGTTTTTAGCCGTCTGGACATAGTCCAACGCTATAACTCCGGAGTTTCTCATTTTCCTGACAGACTTCAAACGCCTCTTAACGTGCCTTGATGACTTCATGTTATCCTTAGAATCTATTTACCTTGACAATCACCGTCGATTGTCAAGGTTCAAAAGAATAGCAGCACCGCTTCTCAACCACCAGAAGTCCTTCACAAGTTCACGCAACCATCGGCTTCCACGAGGCGGTATCTAATGCCGTGAGTTCGCTTCCATTGTAGACCTCGTTAAGATGGTGCGCTTGCAAGACTTCCAGGAAACAGCTCCACCACCCAATGTGAACACATATCCACTTGTGGCTTTTATTTCATCAGCATCAGATATCCGGTTTGAATCACTATAACCCTCAAGTACCCTAGGGTACCCGGTGTAGTGAATTCCATAACTTGATGTCCCTTTTAGATAGCGCATTACTCTCTCAAGAGCATGCCAATGATTATCTCCCGGGTTTGAAACAAACCGGCTTAGTTTGCTCACAGCAAACGAGATATCAGGCCTTGTTGCACTAGCTAAATACATCAATGAACCAATGATTTGGGAATATCTCAATTGATCCTTTGCTATTCGTTGGTTCTTTCGTAATAGCATACTTGGATCATACGGCGTTGGAGCAGTTTGCAATCGCTATAGCCAAAGCGACTCAACACCTTTTCCACATAATGGGACCGCTCAAGAGTAATCCCACCGCCACCTTCTCTTAACAATTTAATGTTTAAGATGACATCCGCTACTCTCAAATCTTTCATTTCAAAGTTTTCGGACAAGAAGTCCTTGACTTCCTTAATCACATTAAGGTTTGTCCCAAAGATCAGTATGTCATCAACATACAGACACATAATCACTCCTTCACCCCCACCATAGCGGTAATACACACATTTGTCAGCTTCATTCACAACAAAGCGGCAGATGTTAAAGTTCTGTCGAACTTCTCGTACATCGCTAGGTGCTTGCTTAAGGCCATACAAAGACTTCAACAACCTACACACTTTTCCTTCATGACCCTTTACTACAAATCCATCAGCCGATCCATATAGATTTCCTCTTCCAACTCTCTATTAAGAAAGCCGTCTTTACATCCATCCGATGGATGATCGGACCGTAGGAGGCAGCCAAAGACAGAGTACTCTAATAGTGGTCAATCCGCAACAGTGAGTAAGTATCAAAGAAGTCCTCGCCTTCTTTCTCGGTATAACCCTTGGCCACAAGTCTTGCCTTGTACTTTTCAATCGTACCATCAGGCCTCAGCTTTTTCTTGAACACCCACTTATATCCTACAGGTTTACACCCATATGGATGTTCAACAACTTCCCAAGTTCCATTGCTCAAGATGGAATTCATCTCACTCTGGATCGCTTCCTTCCAATAGTCAGCGTCCTGCGATGAATAAGCCTCCTCAATGGTTCTTGGAGTATCATCCACTAGATATACAATGAAGTCATCACCAAAAGACTTTGTAGTCCTTAGTCTCTTACTCTTACGAGTTACTTCATTGCCCTCATCTATTGGATTTTCCTCAAAAAAGGGCTCAATTTGTATAGGAGTGGAAGGTTTAGGAGAGAAGATAGATTCTTGGCCAGATGAGCTAAGTGTCTCTTTCATAGGAAATAAGTCCTCAAAGAATGTGGCATCATTGGACTCAAAAAATGTACCTTCATTCATATCAGGTACTTCAGATTTCACTATTAAGAATCTATATCCAACGCTGTGAAAAGCATAACCAATGAAGACACAATCAACGGTTTTTGGTCCAAGTTTACGCTTCTTTGGGATAGGCACATTCACTTTAGCCAAAAAAATTTCAAGTACGTAAATAGGAGAAATTTAATCTTTTCCTCTCCCATTCCTCGAATGGTGTGATTTCTTTATTCTTTGTAGGAACCTGTTTAGGACATGACATGCAATCAATATAGCCTCACCCCACCATCCCTTGGAAAGTTCCGCTGTTTCTAACATGGCGTTAACCATCTCAGTTAGAGTACGGTTCTTTCTTTCGGCAACCCCGTTTGATTGGGGTGAATAGGGAGGCGTCCTCTCATGGATTATTCCATGTTCCTCGCAGAATAAATTAAACTCATTAGAAAAGTATTCTCCACCACGATCCGACCTAACCCGCTTGATTTTTTCTCAAGTTGGTTCTCACTTCACTTTATAGATCTTAAAATAGTGAAAAGCCTCATCTTTTGACTTTAATAAATACACATAGCAATATCTAGTAGAATCATCAATCAAAGTCATGAAATACCTCTTACCACCCTTTGTCAACTCCCGCTCATCTCGCATAAATCGGTATGAACTAGTTCTAAAGGTGCCAAGTTTTCGCCTCACGCCTTGTGAGGCTTAAGAGGTTGCTTAGATTGCACACATACTTGACACTTAGAACCTTTGACTTGGGTAAATTTTGGGATTAAATTCATCGCTAACCGCATCATGCAACCAAGATTAATATGACAAAGTCGTGAATGCCAAACATCGCCTCATGATTACAAACATGATTCACAATTTTATTCATGTCCACAAAGACAAGCTTAACAAGCCTCCGCTCTCATAGCCTTTTCCAATAAAAGTTCCAATTTTAGAAACAACACATTTATTGGATTCAAAAACTAGCTTAAAACCATCTCTACACAATAGAGACCACGATAAGGTTTTTATTTATTACGGCACGTGATGCACGTTCCTCGCCGCACGACTTTTCCTCAAGTAAACTTCAAGTCAATCTGTGCCGACTCCACGCACAAGTGCTCGCGACCCATTCCCCATCAACACGGAGGTAGCCCTCGCGACCGGTAAGAAGAGAATAAGGATCCACAAGACAAACATGTATATTGGCCCCGTGTCAATCCACCAATCGTGAACGACATATCGATAGAACGGTAGGTATTGAAACATACCCGGATATTCCCTCCTCAAGATACCAATAACAACGCTGATGACTTTTTTCGCTTATTGTCTTTGCGATCGTGGCAATCCTTTGCCCAATGATCGCACCATTACTGCATAAAGCGCTTCCCTTTCCTTTATTCTTCTTCTTCTTGAAGCTAGTAGTTTGAGCGGCCTTGTTCTTGTTCTCAGGCTTTTCAGACTTATTTTTATTCTTCTTGTTGAATTGAAAGATTTTCTTTTGTACCACATTGGCACTAGAACTTTCTTTCCCACGTATATCTTTTGCCCTCGCTTTCTCCTCAACATTTAGAGACCCAATGAGACCAGCAACGCTGAACTCTTGTCTCTTGTGTTTTAGAGTAGTGGCAAAATCCCTCCAAGAAGGTGGCAGCTTCGCAATGATGCATCCCGCCATAAACTTGTCGGGTAATGCACATGTAAAATTCTCAAGTTCTTTCGCAAAAGCTTGAACCTCATGAGCCTGTTCTACTACAGAGTGGTCATCAACCATCTTGTAGTCATGAAATTGCTCCATGACATAGAGTTCACTACCCGCGTCAGAGACTCCGAATTTTGCCTCAAGTGCATCCCACATTTCTTTACCACTTGGCAAAATCATGTACATATCAACAAGATTTTCTCCAAGAACACTAATCACGGCGCCTCTGAACAAGTTATCCGCAGCCGTGAAAGCACTCTCCTGCTCAGGAGAGAGCCCACCTCAGGCTGTGGCTTGCCTTGCGCAACGTGATACACGTTCATGGTAGTCAACCACAAAATCATCTTGGCGCGCCAACGCTTGTAATTTGCGCCGTCAAATATAGTTGACTTAAGTGCGGCAGCAAAACCAGTAGTTGTAAAATTCCTAGTATAAGGTTTTTGGATTGTTGGAAATATTAGGAATTTTCTCAATATTTTAATCCACAGAATTATGTAAATCATGATTAAATAAAGATGCATTTCTTGTTCAAAGCCAAAGGTACTAGATAACAAATTATCTATCCTATACGCAAAGACTAATGAACAAGAAATCAGCATGAATAAAATACGGTATAAGTTAATATACCCTTGAGCCGGTACCACCGTTGGCACAGCACACAGCAGCAGAACATTCTCGTTCGCCATGACGGTGAAGTAGACGATCACAAAGTTGTCGCAGATGAAGCGTTAGTGCAAGGTGAGGTTGATGCAAAGTCTGAGCAGCGTTGCGGCGAGATGCGCTTCAGAACACCTTTCGAGCGATCGCGTGGTCGCTCCCTAAAAACCTTATCGACCTTCTATCTCGAGCAAGATCTCAAGAAGGGCGAGGTTCCGGAGGCCTGCTCCCTCTGCTACTTGTGCGCGCAAAAACAGAGGCGGGAATGCAAAGGACAGCAGCAGAACAATGGAGTATGCGGAAGAGTCAAGCAGGTTAAGAAAAGCACAGCCGTGGCTCTCCTTATATAGCCTCGCGACATGCAACGGGCAGGAGTAAGATCTCAAGAAGGGCGAGGTTCCGGAGGCCTGCTCCCTCTGCTACTTGTGCGCGCAAAAACAGAGGCGGGAATGCAAAGGACAAAGCAGCAGAACAATGGAGTATGCGGAAGAGTCAAGGTGTTAAGAAAAGCACACCGTGGCTCTCCTTATATAGCCTCGCGACATGCAACAGGCGGAGCAGGAGTTACCAACCATCAACTCATGTAGCCGTTACGAAGAATCGACGGTCATTATGCCACCATCAACCACGTCGCTATGTAATCGACGGCAGCATCGGTCACATTCATATTCCGCCTCCGCCGCCAAAGACATCACGTCCGGACCGGATCGCGCACGGCTCGGCTCGTCTCGTCTCGCACACGCCACGCCACGCCTCGCCTCGCCTCGGCTCGGCTCGGCTCGGCTGCGGCTGTGTAGCGTGGCACAGCTTTTACCCTTTTTCACCTTGCTAATTAAGAGACACACAACTCAACTATTTAAGTTGATCAAACCTTCTCTCAATTATCCATATGGTACTAAACCAATTTCATGACTCCTAGTATTCTAATGGGCCTTTTGAAATTTCTATTAAATTAATTATGGGCCAACCCCATAATAATCTAACACCGACATAAGATCAGATGTGATTTGTACGACGAAAAATCGCAAAATTCTAAATCTTTCGTCAAGAGCACGTGCGTGGTAGTTGTAGATGAAAACATTTTTTAATACAGGGTTGTTTGGCTTCAGGTTTTCCCGGCTCAGCATCGCTGTGATTACAGTTTGTGTGATTCTGTCTTCAAAAAACAGTTTGTGTGATTAAGCGATGATTGATCGTCAAATGCATTCTCTCGGACTTCCGATTTCATAATTGGCCAACAACTGGTTAATAAATCAGGTAGCCATTGAAAAAATAGCATTACTTGTTCCAACAATGAAGCGCATCGTACATAATCGTGTTAGTCATGTGCTCATGTTATCCCCATGTAAGCCTTGTTACTAGTACTCTTTTTAAACAAGTAAGCTGCGCCTAACGCTACTAATTTCCAAAAAAATAGGACTAACAATACGAAAAAAAATGGTAAAGTGATATGGACGCTCTTGGTGAGGGATGCCATTCATGAAAATTGTTGCTAACTAGCTTGGCTGTTCTTTGGGTGTGAACGCGGATCTGATACAGACGGATATTATTTTTTTTTGTATCTTAACTCATATTTTTTTCCGGATTCAGAACTGGATACGGGTTAGCCGGATACGGATGTGAATCCGGGTTATTCAGGATACATATATCAATCTGGGTTATTCGAGGTACGGATACGGATGGATATATGACATATTCGAGTCGAAAACGAATAAAGATATACGGATAATACATGCATATATAGTGTAATGTATGTTGAATTAAAACTATACGAATACATGACCATAGTAACAAGTTATATATCAATCAAACCCAATAGACGTCATAGAAAGAATATGCTATTTGAGGATCAATAAAACCAACTAATTGTCAATATAAATAGACTGCCATTGAAAAAATGTGATGAAAATAGACTAGACTTTGCTGATATCTGAATAGCAAAAATCCGAATCCGGATTCTGTCCCGAATCCAGCCGGATAGTCAAATCCCGTCTCAGATTAGACGGGAAATATCTGACTCGTTTTCACCCCTATTTACTTTGAATAAAGAAATATTATAATACCCTAATACATCAAATTGCTCTCGACGTGCCTGCACCATATGCCCCGCTGCATGCTGCTTACGGCTTACCACAGCTCCACGCCTCCACCTAGCCTACATTGCACCTAGGGATGGCAATGGGCCTCGATCCCCGTTTCCCCGCGGGGAATTCCTCTATTAGGGAACGGGGACGGGGAAAAATCTCTCCCCGCGGGGGGCTTATCGGGGAAAATATTGCCCCCGTCGGGGATCGCGGGGACAGGGACGTTCCACCGTTCCCCGATCCCCGATCCCCGTCCCCGTGTTATCACTAATAGGTGGAAGTAAATGATCATTCTCAAAAGAAAAAATATACATATGAGGTCATTATTAATAAATATGCTAAATATGAATTACTCTAGTGATTCACTCACACTTCAACCACACATGCACCATTACTATAGTGATTTATTCATGTAGCATGTGATCTTTTATAAAGCATTTTTGGGGATTAGTCCCCATCGGGACCTCGCAAACCCGTCGGGGATCGGGGACGGGGGAGAATTAATCCCCGTATACGGGGACGGAGACGGAGGTAGGGAAATTTTGCTTATCGGGAATCGGGGATGGGAGAGCGCTCCCCGCGGGGATTTTCCCCGTTGCCATCTCTAATTGCACCTCCGCTGCCGTACTCCACCTGGTTCACGTGTTAGGTTCCACTTAGTGCCCGACGTAGTGTTGTACAAATTAAGAAGGGATTAGCTGCAAGAACACATATGACGGTAAACTATGCACATGATGCATCTCAAGTCTGAATATTCCAACTTCTACCAAGAAGTTAAAAAGTCTGAATGTTCCAATAAGGCAAACAGTTTGAAGAAAACAAATATCTGGAAGAGTTTATAAACCACCATTTTCCCACAAAATCCGGATGAAGCGGCTACGTCATACGCAAAGCGTCTATGTTGCTCCTGTTTATCGCTACTGAACAAAATATCAGCTGCACACTGTCTGCTTAAACATAGTAGCAGTTAAGTATAAACTAATGAGGTATTGTTGAAAAAAAGAGTAGAAATTAAATATTTATTACATGTATGTTTATTTAGGGTGTGTTTGGTAGAGCTCCAGCTTCATCAGATCCGTGGAGCTATGAGTACATAAGAGTGTTTAGATAGATCATCTTATTCACATTTTAGACTAAAAATATAAACTTAATTCACTTTATTTTAGCCTACAAGTTTCAGATCTCAGGTGAAGCTAGGATCTGAAGCTCTACCAAACATGCCCTTAATAGAAATATCTTCGTACAAGCTATTCGAGGTATTGTTGAAAAAAAGAGTAGAAATTAAATAGAGATTACATGTATGTTTATTTAATAGAAACTAGTATAGTGCCCTATCTTCCGGTTTTCTTTTCCCAGCACGTAATATATGATCTTTTTCTTTTCTAGAACGTTTGATGATGCTGGAGGTAGGGGAGATCTGTTGTGGGCCACATGGATGAGTTAGACACATTAAACAATGGCCATCGGATGTGGGTGAGTAAAGTTGAGGAAAGATCTGAGAGGTTAATTTTGATAGAGGCAAGTTTCTAGGGACGTTTCGCTGGATGCATGAAGGTTGAACCATCTCTAGTGGGGTGCATTATTTAGGGTGGACGTAAAAAAGAATGCTTAGATGTATTATAAAGGAGTATAGATATCTTTGTACAAGCTTCTCCATTCAACACTTTACGAGATCACCCGTATCTACATCTACAAATACCAAACCAAATTTGTATGTTCTGCACTACAGCCTTGTAATCCAAGGAGTAGCTGCTACCAAATACCAACATTACAGATCGCTTTGTTCTTTGACAGCACATTTTGCTTGCAAAACATTTAATTACCTGTGGATGGAGGGCCGAACTGTTCGTGGCAGCAGCGAGTGTCAAGCGCCTTGAGGATGAACACCCTGTCGCCGTCGTGTTTGAAGACCGGTAACCACACCAGACGCCGGCTGCTGTGCGTGCCAGCAAACTCCGGCCTCCTGCGCCACAGGAACTCGCCATTGCCGTCCCGGGTGACCTTGATGCGCCAGGCCTTGCCATTACCAAACGGGCCGATGACGAGCCCCGTTCCCTGGTGTGGTGACGATGTCTGTGTTGTTGTTGCCGCCCAACTTACCCACCTCATTTTCTTCATTGTTGATGCTGCCAAGCGCCGGAGCGTCGTACTCCATCTTGCCATGGTGAAGAAAACATGTCTAAGGCTTTTTTTTTTGACATAGGAATTTTATACACACACATGAACTTCACACACAAACATATGAATTTCACATAACCAGTTCATGTTTACCACAATGGAGAACTATTCTGTTGGAATATTAGGCATATTAATGATGAATTTATTCCGAAAATACGCTATGACAATAATTAAAGATAGAACAAAGGAAACAAATAAACTAGACACAAGCAATATACTAATTGCAATGTCTATCTCATCCATATTATTAGATAAACAAAACATATATGTGGTTCGCGTGCGTTACCAAGATGACGCGAAGATGTGACCAAATCGATAGTAGATGCTGATGAAGATAAGGAGGCGATGTAGTTGAAGCCGATCGTCGGTGAAGAAAAACAACGAGCAGTCGCGTGAAGACGCTACCCAAAAATGTGATTCGCCCTCTCCCAGTGCATGATCTCAAGAATGGACATTTCGGAGATCTGCTCTCCTAACAGTCGGTGCATGCCGGCGAAGGGATAGGGAAGACGGAGGCAACACAGTATTGAAGGAAGGCAAAAGGTTCGAGAGATGGACTGACATGATCTCTGTTTTGCGAATATATATAACAGAGAGAAAATCGTGGAGCACGAGTCGGTTACGGATTCCGCGTAAAATCCATTTCACAATTCGAGTCGGTTACGGATTCTACACGCAGTTAATTCCGCATAACGTAACCATGTTGACCACTTAGTCACACGCTGCAAAAACTGCAAAAGAGAACTGCGCCTGCGCAAGCCGTTGGACTCGATTTCGCTGCACCATTCACGCGCACGTCGTACGCGCGCCGCCTGACGAGGCAAGCGAGCGCGTGCGTGTGTTCTCTCTTCTCATGCTCTAGCATGGTGGAGAGAACCATCATTATAAATTGGTCTTCATCGACCTCCACTAGCAATGTGATACTATTCTATTTTCATCTCTCTTCCATCTAATGGGCCTTTGGGATTTTTCAAGAATTATTTATGAACTAATAGGCCTCTAGCCCAAATAATTCCAACATATTCTTGTGTTTCAAATGAGGACTAAGAGTCAGAATTAGGCAGAAAGAAACTGGGGCTAAGGCCTCAGGACACTAGTCGGACCGATGTGCTAACGGTTGGACAACATGTTTTATTAAAAAATATTTTAGTACTAGTTCAGTGCCCGTACGTTGCTACAGAAAACAAAATTTGTAACGAAACATAAAGGTCAAGTAATAAAAAGATTTTGGGTATAAGATCAAATATCAATTTTATGTATACCGTTGATCAAGAAATATAACGTAAAGGTGAAGTATCAATGAAGCAACAACTGAACTTAGGCCTTGGAGTATTTGTGCATACCTCCAAACTGCAATGCATATTGGCATGATCAGATTAGGCCCTAGAAATAAAACAAAAGTAGCAGACCTGATTCAGATGCTTAGAAAGTAGCATGTAAAGAAAATAACTACTTGAACCAGAAAAAGTATTTTTTAGAACTATTGTAGTATAACTGGAACCAGAATATCCCCCTATCACTTACGTGAAAATAAAAGGAATGTAATCAAACATTTCCAATCCAAATTCCTCCCAGAAGAAAAGGCTAAAGTCCATGTTAGCTACAAGTCCAAAATCCATGCAGCAACCAATCACCATACAGTTTCGAACAAATGTGAGAATCCAAGCTGATTATGGGCCTGTTTGGGAGAACTGCAGCTTTTTTGAAAAGCAGCTGCTTTTGGCTTTCTAGGCTGAAAAACAGCTGTAGCTTTTTATAAGAGGCTATTTGATAAATAGCGAATTTTCCATAGCAATAAGCTGCGAAAGAAGGTCTTGCTTAGTTTTTGGCTTTTGTTAGTTATATGTGGCTTTTAGCTTATGCCAAAAGCTACTTAAAACTGAGCTGTTTGAAGGGCTTACCAGCATTTTTGGAAGCTGAAGTTGGCTTTAAGCCACCCCTAAACAAACAGGGCCTACGTGTTTTCCTCAATTCTCAATAATCAACATATAGGACCTTCAGGGCGTCTTTTACGTGAATAACCATGTAAAGTTAGACAAAATTAGCATCATGGATTTTGGTAATTCACTAATTCTTTACCACAATCACAAATTCCTCTAGATTTTATTTTCATGATCAGTACGATTGACTGTAATAAGTTCACTATAAACTATAAATAGTCATAGCCTACTCTAATCCCTGTGAATTTAGCAGAGCAGAGTCACAGCCATCCACCGTATGCAAGTGCAGTTCACGATCAAAAGAGCTTTCAGCAACAGCTTGTGAGAGGGCAAAAGTCTAGCTCATGCTAAAGGTTAAAAGTTAAGCTGCATCCGATTCACCACAAAAGAACTGCTCCAAATATGCATTCTGTAAGGGCATCCTCTTATCCTAATACCAAAATCGACCATCATTTCATCCAAAACGAAAAGCAATTGAGCCAGCCAACAGCCCAACACCTACTAAAGCCTAAGCAAAGATCAACATTTATAACGAAAACATTTTGGAACTTCCGTCTTATGTTGTGTTGACTTTCTGATTTTCTTAAGTTGCATGTTCCAACTACTCCAGGATTTTTTTTTCTTTGCATGTAACTACTGGTAAATTTGATAGCTAATTAATATATTAGTGGTCATCTACTCACCTTACAATATGAGCACTCCTTTTTAGTCCTAAAATGGCACTTTGGGTAAATTGAAGCAGCTCTTCATATTTCACCTACATGTGTATAGAAACAGAATATTATTTGACAAGAATTTCAGTTTTTGCAAAGTTTACCAACTTGTGAATCAGAGTCAATTTTTCTCCTAATAGAAAGACATTAAAAATAGGAAATTCTAAACAATATTTTGTTCTCTCCATAAAAAAATAGCCCTACTCTAGGGACAATGAACCAGGAATATAAAGGTCAAGCGAACATCCGAAATTAGTGAACAAAGAAGCATAGTAATAACCTATTATGCTGAAATTACCACAAGCAAAATTAAAATTAATTGATACTCTGGTGCTATCACAAATCTGAACCTTTTACAACCTCAACCAAGCAATCATAGACGATACTCCAGTCTAGACAACCAAAACCTCCTTTCAGAACAACCGTGCAAATGTTACACAGCTATGGAATCAAATACCAAGCACAGGCAAAAAGGTAAGAATGACATAATGATGCAATTCTATTTAATCTGAAAGCTCAGAACTCATACCGAGTCTTTTCATTACAAGGATTAAGAAAAAAGGGTGTTGCGCACAAAAAAATGGTGAAGAATCACCATCTCGGAGAGATAAGGGCTAAACCAAGCTACAAAACTATTGGATAATTGAGCTTTGTGTCCAACTGCTCTAGGCTTTTCTTTTCTTTGCATGTAACTACTGGTAAATTTGATAGCTAGTTAATAGAGTAGTGGTCATCTACTCACCTCACAATGTCAGCACTCCTCTTTAGTCCTAAAATGGCACTTTGGGTAAATTGAAGCAGTTCTTCACATTTCACCTACATGTGTATAGAAACAAAACATTATTAGACAAGTATTTGCAAAGTTTACCAACTTGTGTATAAGTCAATTTATTAAATTAGTGGTCATCTACTCACCTCACAATGTCAACACTCCTCTTTAGTCCTGAAATAGCATTTTGGGTAAATTGAAGCAGCTCTTCACATTTCACCTACATGTGTATAGAAACAAAATATTATTTTACAATAATTTTAGTATTTGCAAAGTTTGCCAACTTGTGCGTAAGAGTTAGAAAGACATTAAAAATGGGAAATACTAAACAATTTTTTGTTCTCTCCATAAAATAGCCCTACTCTAAGGACAGCGGAGCAGAAATATAAAGATCAAGCGAACATCTGAAATTTGTGAACCAAGAAGCAAAGTAATAACCTATTACGCTGAAATTGCCATAAGCAAAACTGAAATTAATTGATACTCCGTTGCTACCACAAATCTGAACCTTTTACAGCCCCAACCAAGCGATCATAGATGATACTCCAGTATAGAACAACCAAAACCTCCTTTCAAAACAACCGTTCAAGTGTTACACAACTATGGAAGCAAATACCGATTATAGGCAAAAAGGTAAGAATGACATAGTGATGCAATTCTATATAATCTGAAAGTTCAGAACTCGTACTGAGTCTTTTCATTACAAGGGTTAAGAAAAAAAGGTGCTCATTTGAAGAAAGTAAAGCAAAAAAGATTGTTTTTTATGCTTTAAAAAGGGTTCATGATTTCATTTAGCAAATCTATATAGCACACAAAAGTGATATACATCAGGGGAAATTGCAACATGATACTTTGCTATTTAAGTAAGTCGAGCAATACTTTATGAGATGGAAATTAAGGAAGCTAAAACTATACTTGCTCCTAAAAGCATATATGTAATCAGTGGCAGTCTTAGGTGATCATGTGCAGCACACCGGGGTGGTTTCTAGTGCAAACATAAGGAAAAGGGAAAATCTTCTTTTTCAATGCAGATTTGCTAAAAGGATGGGCACTTCCTGATTTTGACATTCAAAAAAGGATAAGCACGTCGACCGAAAACCACAATCTACCACTGACGGTGAAACAAGTAAATAGGGGAAGTAGTAGCAGTACCTATTGGAGGTCGGAGAAGGGTAGCTCCAAATATGGAGAATGGAGAAGGGGAAGTGGAAGAAGAGCTACACCTTTTGTACGGTCTAAGGAGGCAACCGCCAGTCGTGCATCTTTGCTTTGAACCACCGTGTAGTCAACCTGGGCGATTCGCAAGAACATGCACGAGGGTAATTGGCGAGTAAGCTGACGGTACCAGCATCGTCATCTCGTTTGTTGGCTAGCGCATGGCATCAAGCTTGACGACTGCCGTGGTTACGGTGCGCAGCCGTGTCCTCTTTGCCGGGCCGATTCCGGCTAGATCCGGAGCTTCGTGTCGTCGGGAGTGGAGATCCGAGGCAGCGCGGTGCCTCGATTGTTGCCAGCGCCGATAAATCCTCTCTTGCGCGTCTTCGAGAGCGGATGGAAGGTGCAGTCGGGCGGAGGCAACTCGATGCGTCGATCCTAGTAAGATCCGCTAGCGGGGTTTCCCCAGCAGCGGAACCTGATGTGCTTGACGCTGTCCGACAACCGCATCGTCGGCGGGCTCGAGCACCTTGTCGACACGGGGCTTGGCTCGTCGCGTGACCTCGACCTCAGCAATAGCTGCATCCAGTATGTGGGTAACCTCCTGCAGCTCGCCCGAGGTGGGATGGTGCCTCGATTGTCGCTAGCGCCAGCAAATCCTCTAGATCTGAGTGGAGGCGGCACGGTGCTGGCCAGAGGGAGTGCAGGGATGGGATGGGGATTCGTCAGGGGTTGACAGACGTTGGTTGAGTCACGAGATGGGAGAGAGGGCAGAGATGGGGATTGTTGCAATTGGGCAGGGATTGGAGGAGGCCATGGCCAATTTTGGTATTGTTTGCCGGGTTCTTGGCCAAGGAAGCTAGGTGACGGCGGCAGCATGCGAGCACATTTACGGTTGGGAAGGAGGAGAGGGGAATGCAACGCGATTACAGAGGATTTCAGGGTCAGCATACAACGGTGCGTGCTGTTGGGCCCACTCTTCGGCCCAATATACGTGATGATGGGTGGAAAGAATGGACGTACTACTACCAACTCCTAATTAGAAGTAGTAGAGATAAAGATGTGTGCCAAATAAAAATGCATATATGAACATAAATCCTCTACAAATATGTAGTTCTAATTACGTATAAAATAGCACAAAACAATACAAATGTTCTACTTTTGTTAATTTACTGTCCTATTGCATGTTCGTGCTCGCGGATTTATAAGTTATCCCTTAAAAATGTTACTTTTACAATGAAACACAATCACTCACACCTACGTCTGCAGGTCTCATGTTAGAATGCTGGCGGACGTTTTTTTTGGGGTAATTTTCTAGTACGTGCGCGGGTCAATCCGGTCTGTATTTAACCGCTTCGAAGGAAAAAAACAACCGGTTCAACCTGGTTTTGACCGGTCCAAAGTGGATTGATTGCGTGAGCCGTGAACGATCCGATAGCCTGGCCTGGACCAGAGGAGGGCTTGGGTCCCGTTTTTTCGGTCGGGCTTGGCCTTTAACTTTTCACCCTTACCTTCCACAGAAGAATCTTCTTTTAGATTCATGATTAGTGTAACGGCGGTTTATGAGAGGCAGGTGGCTCCTTCCCTTCCCTTCCCCTCCCTCCTCTGGTAAACTCTTCGCCTCAGTGTATATACAGTGGATACAGACGATAGCTGCCTGTAATATACTTTCATATCATCTATAGACAAGACTAAAGATAATTTATACAATAGACTATCTATATGGTTCTCTTTAATGATCTCTTATACAATTAATAGATTGTCTGTACAATGGTATTGTTTGCACCAGAAAATGGCAGGTGTAGTCAAAATCGACAATCCATGGTCAATAGAGTGCGTTCAGGATCTCATCCGGATAAGATTTGGAAACTAAGGTGATTGTTAAGGAAAACCAAGATTGTTACGGATCAAACTTCGAAACGTGTTGTAACCGTACTCGATCGGCTAATGGGTATAAAAGGGGGACAAGGGCGAGCTGCAGAGAACAACACAATCAAATTCACACATTTACATTATTCTCTTTTTTCCCTGTCGACTAGGAGTAGTTCCTGTAATTTAGTCTTCTTGTATTCAATTTTGATCAATAAAGTTGCGCATCGCCGATTGTTGATCTTCATCAATTACGCCCAGGTTTGATTTATGCTGATTTTGCTACGCATCGCCTTCTTCAGAATCGATCTACCTTTATCTTTCGATTAGTCTTAATCGGCTAGTTGGACTTGCCTTTTTTACTTTGATTTAATCGGCTTTGGGCTGATTTAATCTAAGCCGATTGATCTTCACGATCGGCTTTAAATAAAGTTTATAGTTTACCTTGTCGATTACAGGTCAAATCGACTGGCACGCTCTGAATCAGGTGTTCGTTTGGTGTGCTGTTGTTAGAGACCCTACTTCAAGTTTCTAACGTCAACAGTTATATACAGTATAAAGCTGTCTATAAGACCGTTTGTTAAATAGTAGACATCATCTTTTTTCTCCTTTACATCATCTAAAATCCTATATGACATACTCTTATAGACAACTGACTTGTACTATATATGTACTCTTAGCGACCTTCCTCTCAAACACCAACCGCTACCTCCTCTTCTTCCTCGAAATGGGTATCTAGACCACTAGACTTGTGACAGAAGCAAATGAGAAAAGGGATTAGATGTCAAACTCTAGCGGGAGGAAAAGGAGACTTCACCGGTAAGATGTCATTACCGAAGGAGGAGGAGGAAGCTCTTGGCAGCGGGGAGAGGGATACGTGCGGCCAGGGTTAGAAATCTCGGTGAGATTTCGCGAGATCTCATTTTTCGGAGCTAGACGAAATTCAAACTCTCAGCCGAATTCAAAAATTCAAAAAAATTCATCTGCTACAGTAATCTCGTTTTTTCTCAGCGAGATCTCACCCTAACCGCCCCGAGATTTCATAAATTAAAACCGGAATTTGATTTTTGATGGCCAGATTGGACCGGATTTAGGTCAATTACACTAAAAAAAGTGATCTTCCATGATAATTTGTTGAAAAACCCTTTTTTGAGACATTTTAAAATTTCAGTTAAACACTATCGGATTTTTATAAAATGGTAGAAGTTGTTTCATAGTATGAAAAATTTAGGGCACCATACTAAGAAGTGTAGGATCATACATAAAAATTTTCAAAATATTTTATGTTTATTTCTTATATTTAAAAAATAAAAAATAGAATGGGCATAAATGAGATAGTAATCGTGACAGAATTTTATAAACTTTTTCCGGTTTGATCAAGACCTAAAATTTTTAAGAGAGCTTAATAATGTCCCTATAACCATTTTATAAAAGTTTTAAAAAAATTGAATCTATCTTGTTGGTCAATGAAAAATTGTAAACTCTACCAGCACGCGCTCTAAAGTCTGAGAAGTGAGAAGTAGGACTGTCACATTTTTTAGGAATTTGTTAGCTTTGGTCATATTCTGAAAAATTTATGAGGACATTATGGATGTTTGAGGACTGTCCACAAAAAATTTCAAATATTTCTAACATGGTTTGTCCCATTTTTCATTCGGTTCAAAATTGCCGGTTAGTGTTTTATCAGGACAGGACCAATGTTTGAATTTTTAAAAATTCTACAAGCTTTATAATTATCTAAAATTTTATGATAACATCAAAAATGTATCAGGAACCTCACTAAAAAATTTCAAAAAATTTTGATTTCGTTTGACCCGGTTTTTTCACTGCCCAAATTTACCGAGATCTCGGCTAATCTCGCCGAGATCTCGGTAATTTGGGCGAGATCTCGGTAATCTCGGTGCAAAAAAAACGGAATTCAAATTCTACTTTTATATTTCAGATAGAATTTGTTTGAAATACCGAGATCTCACCGAGATTTCGTTTTTCGGTCACGAACATTATTTAGAGCGGTACCAAGATTTCAATCCTTGCGCGCGGCGGCGATGCAAGATGAGTTCCCGATGCGAGTGGAAAATATTTTCCAGTGTGTAGACATGCTAATTTTTTCCTTGTGAAAACAACGGAAAATCCATCTTCCCTGTTATCCAAATGGCCAGTTCGACTGGCCAAACAAGCCCCAAGACATGTTTGCTTCCCTTGGATTCTTCGCTTATCAGAGCTTACACTACGGTTTTCTGATCGCTCCCTCGCTCGCTGAGTGAACGTAGCCGTGTGCCAGGCTAGTTCGGCAGCGAGATGGTTACTTCAATCAGTTTTTTTTTTTTTTTTTTGCCAAAGCCACTCGTTTTCCAGGCCATTTTCGAGGTGATTATGATGAACAAGCACCTGACGCCATATTCCTTCTTGAACGAAAAGAAAACTAATCCTAGCGGTATTCCTAACCAATTCATGTTCTCTGCACCATGCAAGCTAAGCCATAAAAAACCGTTGCAAGGTGAGCACAACAATTCCACAACAACCGCACCTACCACCAATGCTCACATGCCAATTCCTCCCTCTGTTCTCAACTTTCAAGCCTTTTATCACACGATTAGCAGTTGCAATTCAATCACTACACCCAACAGAGCACAAAATTTTCTCGCTACAGAAAGACCCAAACTTGCAGGAAATGCTATATACCCATGACTTGCAGTGTCACTACACAGCGTGCTATAAAACCGTTGCCAATTCATGCACCCTAGACCATCACCAAGTGCTTGCACAACACAAGCACAAAGCATTCACCGCAAAGGGAAAGACACAAGATAGAGCAATGGCAGCTCTCGCCGCCGCTGTCGCCGTTGCCATTCTCGCGCTTGCAACTGTCACGGGCGTAGCTGTGGCGGCGACAACGAAGGGCCCGGTGATCTACATTTTCGGAGACTCGATGTCTGACGTCGGGAACAACAATTACCTCCTCCTCTCCCTCGCCAAGTCCGACTACCCCTGGTACGGCATCGACTACGAGAGTGGCTTCCCCACTGGGAGGTTCACCAATGGTCGGACCATCGGAGACATCATGGGTACGTGCAGATGCGTGGAAACGAGTAGCACTAGCTTTGTCTGCATGAATGGCAAGATGTGATGTTTCGGTCGATGCATGCAGCTGCCAAGTTTGGCGTCCCACCCCCGCCGCCATTCCTCTCCCTGTACATGACCGACGACGAGGTCCTCGGTGGCGTCAACTTCGCGTCCGGTGGTGCCGGCCTTCTCAACGAGACCGGCATTTACTTCGTAAGCTACGTCGATCGATGTGCTTCACTCTTAGTTGCTGAAAATTCTTCCTTTGGTAGTCTGTGACATCAATGTGGGCTTGCAATTTTGCAGGTTCAGTACCTGTCTTTCGACAACCAGATATCGTCCTTTGAGCAAATCAAGAACGCGATGATCGCCAAGATCGGCAAGAAGGCAGCAGAGGAGGTGGTCAATGGCGCAATCTTCCAAGTTGGGCTTGGTACAACGCCTTGAAATCTCTTCAGCTCAGTTAATTAATGGGGATTAGTTATCAATCTGGCACGAGTGGATATTGCTTTGCAGGGAGCAACGACTACATCAACAACTTCCTGCGCCCGTTCATGGCGGACGGAATCGTGTACACGCACGACGAGTTCATCGGGCTCCTCATGGAGACCATGGACAGTCAGCTGACGGTAAGAATCGATCGACCGGTCGAACGAACACACTGTTGCGTCAAAAAAGTTAACACTAGCATGCATCACTGCATTGACGAACTTTGGTTTTGCAGAGGCTGTACAAACTCGGCGCGCGCAAAGTCTGGTTCAGCAGCCTGGCTCCGCTCGGCTGCATCCCGTCGCAGCGCGTGCTCTCCGGCACCGGCGAGTGCCTGGACGACGTGAACGCGTACGCCGTACAGTTCAACGCCGCGGCCAAGAACCTCCTCGACGGCCTGAACGCCAAGCTGCCTGGCGCGCGCATGTCCCTCGCAGACTGCTACTCCATCGTCATGGAGCTCATCGACCACCCGCAGAAATACGGTAACCACCACGCCCTACGCCTCAATCTATCTGCTCGGTCTGCATACTCGAACACGACAGTGACAAGTTTGTGAGGGGCTGCATGCGTCTGCAGGGTTCAAGACGTCGCACACGTCGTGCTGCGACGTGGACACGACGGTGGGGGGCCTGTGCCTGCCGACGGCGCAGCTCTGCGACGACCGCACGGCGTTCGTGTTCTGGGACGCGTACCACACCTCCGACGCGGCTAACCAGGTCATCGCCGGCCGCCTCTACGCCGACATGGTGAGCGCCGGCGCCGTACAGGGCAACACCACCACCTCCGCGCATCGCATCGTCAGTGCAACGCCATCAACCCACGCGGCGCCGCCTCCCCAGCCTTGATCAAACCGAGCCGATCGATCGATCGATGGACGTTGTGCGCCCAATGTCAGCGCGTTTTCGTGTTGCAACTAGTGTTTCATTAATTAATCTCCGCTGTTCCAAACTTCAATGTACTCGGTGCAGTTAAGCAAAAGCTTGTGTATGGTGAGTAGAGCAGAGAGCAAGGTGAAAACTATAGTATGGCGATTGTACAACATTTTAAGTGGCAAAGCATGAGATATTCCAAGTTTCCTACAGTTAGGCTCCAGGAGTCCGAGCCTTTCAAGTCCTCGTTAATAACGAAGCTTATCCCATTAACAGATAGAGTTCACTTACTTAAGCAGTCTCTATAGGACCGTTAGATCGGAAATCGATGACTCGGATTGGATGAAAAATTCTGTACAGGTTTCATTGTGGGGGCACTGTTTATGACACTGTAGTTTATTATTTTTTCAAACAATCTGGACCATTCGTCGACTCGATCAGACAGTCCATATCTATAGAAACTGCTTAAATTGCACACGTGAACTCTATCCCCCATTGACATATCCCATCGAGAGAAACAAATAGCCAATTATTAAGAGCTTTTTTTAACGTGGTTCGTTTATTCTTTTCAATCCAATCAATCGGATTAGCTAGTACTTCATTTGGTCATAAATAGATGTCGTTTTAGACATCGATACGATCTTTAAAACACAGCTTTGACCATTATTTTCTATTATAATATATTTATAAAATCTAATAAAATTATAATATTATAAAAGTACTTTTTGAGACAAATCTACATATATGATTTTCATGTATCCAATTTAAAAATTTAAAAAGGTATTGACGGTCAAAGTTTTAAAAGTTTGACTGCACACTAGCTGCACCGGTATACGTGTCTGTTGACATCGAAAAATATGATGAAGGATTGATCGGCTCGAACATACGTAAACAATGTGAATAGGTGCAAACCGATATAATGGGCTTAAACCAAGATATATAAAAAATAAACGTCTCAGCCGATTAGATGGTACAATCGGCTAAATGGATCTAAATGACTATTACAACCGATTAAACGATAGGTAAAGGTATGTTTCCCCCCAAAAAAGGCAATGCACAACAAGAACGGTATGGAAATAAACCTAGAATAACTGGCGTAATTGAAGATAACTAACAATCGATGATGCGTAACTTTATTGATCAAAATCGAATTACAAAGAGATTCTAAGTTATAAAAGCTACTCTTAGTCGACAGAGAGTAAATAAAAATTAGATGTGAGTTAATTGATTGGCTCTGGGAACTCGTTCTTCTTATCTTTAGACCTCTTATATAACACTTAAGCCGATCGTATCCTCTTTCGATTCTTGCAAACACATGATTCGTATCGGCCTGAACTTTCAAAAGATAAATTTCTCTCCGAGCCGATGTCGGCTAAGACTATCCGTGTTTAACCTTATCTTCCTAAATCGGCTACACCTGTTAAATTTTGGTGTCAACAATATTACTTAGGCCGATCATATCCTTCTCCGACTCCTCAAGATCCTAAATTCGTATCGGTCTCAACTTCTAGGAGATACATTACTCTTTGAGCCGATATCGGCTAAGACTCCTCATATTGAACTCCATATCGGCTATAATTCCAATTGTAACTTATCTTTTTCTTTTTTAACCGATATCGATCAGAAATATCTAATTTTATCTTTAACCTAACAAATCGGTTATGCCTTGCCAAATTTAGATACTAACAGTGTCCTAAGACGACCTATCACTAGTCCGACTCAGTTCTGAAACATATTACTAATCCGACTCGGTTTTGGAACCTATTGCTCATCCAAACCTCTTATATAGAGGAAGAGTACATACCTGATCTTGCTCTGGCAAGAAAGAAACAAATATCCACGTCCGGATCGACCAAGCACATCGACTAGTGCGCGCGTAGGTTGAACGTCCGTCCCGGCCGCGGCATGCACCCGAACGACGACGATGATATCGGCAGATACCGTGATGATCTTGTACGTAGTTGTGTTCGTCGCGATAATCCTGTTCATGATGTTCGTCTGCGGCGAGAAACCAGAACCGGAACGGGAGTTCCAAGATCGAAGGGTAGTGCTGGTGGCGCCGCCGCCCGTGACGCTGCCGTACTTCCCGTACGCTCAGGGCAGGGAGTCGGAGGGGCTGGTGTGCGCCATCTGCCTGGAGCTGCTCCGGCACGGCGAGCTGTGCAGTGAGGTGCCGGCGTGCCGTCACGTGTTCCACAAGGAGTGCATCGACCTGTGGGCGAGGAGCAGCAACAGCTGCCCGCTGTGCAGAGTGAACATCGTGCCAGGATCAAAAGGAGTATCAGCTGCTGATGACATGGTTTAATTGTGACTTGCGAGTTATAACCGACCAAAAAGTTCACACTCCATGTATCAATTAGCAACTCTTAGAAGTATTGTAGCTGATTTAGAAGTACCATTTAATAGCTCTAATTCATTGCTAATATCATATAACGTTTGTCGGCATTGAAACCTTTTTCTGGGATGTTTACCGATTATAATCAGGCACATTTTGGAGAACTAGATTGCATTGAGATTTGCACTACTAATAACACCCAAGGTCCATACTGCGGCCATGTACCCTCTGCCTTAGGGGTGGAAAGGCCACAGGACTACAATAAGGAAAAGCAGAGAGAAAAACAGCAAAGACTGCAAGTCTCAAAAGTAATATTCTCTCGACTACAGCAAAATATTGTCTCTACTGTAGCAGTGCAAAGGTAGAGGATATGATTCCAACCGCCGGTCGCCTAGTTCTTTATCATCTATTTTTTGAGATTACAACGGATCACATATACTACACTCATACCACATATCACATGCATATATACGTGTATGTCCTACTGAAACACAGGCTAGATCGACGCACGGAGTCAATCTGGAGGATAGAACCTAGGCGAGCGGGTTGCTGGACGGCAGCCTCTACCTGTTAGCCTTATCAGTCCTTTAATTATGGAGGCTAATGCTTGCTGAGATGGAATTAACGTGGCCATCGCAAAAGATTTTCGGCGTGTGGTGCTGGAAACTGGTAGTAAGACTCTGGTAGAGATGTGGGCAAAACCTGCCCAGTTGCAGATCAGAGATAATAACCACCTTGGCAGATATTAGGGAACTGAGTAAGTCTACTAAATATTGGTTTTTTGATCCCATCCAGTCCAAACCCAAATTGAAGAAACTTAGGTCCAATCTAGACCTAAATAAAGGCCTAACCCAAGGTCCAGACTCGACATCTGAAGACACAACCTCCTCAGACGACAGGAGAACAATAGCAGAGCAAAACAATCAAGAAGAGGTTTTGGTGCTGCCCTCAAACTGCACAGCTTTTCTGGGTATATTCACCTTTTTATATTTTTTTCTTTGTTTACAGATAAGATGAGATTACTTCAACCAAAACAACTCAAATAAGTAATCTGATCTGAACCGGACTCTATATTTGTTACTGTTACTTAACGGACAACTAACCATATTATCTGCAATCTAAAACCGAAACTATCTCTTCCAATCAGGATTACATGCAACAATCTCCCCCTTAATCCTGATTTTCACCAGCGAGGTTGCAGATGCAGTGATGCCCAGCAATTCTCTCATCTCAGCGAATTTGATTCTTGCAAGAGCTTTGGTTAGAATGTCTGCCCATTGTTCCTCGGTGCTAACGTGTTCAACTGAAACCAATCCACTTTCAACACATTCCCGGATGAAGTGGTATTTAGTATCAATATGTTTACTTCTTCCGTGAAATACTGGGTTCTTCATGTGTGCTATTGCCGATCTATTGTCAACTCTTAGCAATACCTTTTCCGGCTCAGAACCAGTCAAGCTACTTAGCAAACTCCTCAGCCATACAGCCTGACATGCAGTAGCCGCCGCAGCCATAAACTCCGCCTCGCATGAAGATAATGCTACGGTTTTTTGTTTCTGTGAGCACCAAGTGATTGGACCTCTTGAGAAATAAAATACCATCCTGGTAGTACTTCTCTGATCATCAAGATCACTTGCGATGTTGCTATCACTGAAGCCTATCAGCTTACCATCTCCATTACACCTGTAGACAATGCCGAAACCAACCGTTCCTTTAACATACCGAAGGATCTGCTTGACTGCAGTCAAGTGGCTTTGGTTGGGTGTTTCCATATACCTGCTAACCATCCCAACTGAGTAGCTTAGGTCTGGTTTGGTATGAAGCAAATATCGCAAACACCCAACCAATCTCCGATAAGCTGTTGCATCTACCGGTGCTCCTTCTTCATCTTTGGTCAGGTGTAGTTTTGGTTCCATGGGGTATTTTGATGGATTGCACTCCCACATCCCTGCTTGCTGCAATATCTTCTTAGCATATCCGGCTTGACTCAAGGATATCCCTTCTGTTGCTTGCTTTACTTCTATTCCCAGATAGTAAGAAAGCATCCCTAAGTCACTCATTTCGAATTCATTCTCCATTTGCTCCTTGAACAACTGAATCTCCTGTTGGTTTTCTCCAGCCACAATTAGATCATCAATATAGACTCCAACAATGACTAGGCCTTTGTTAGAGCTACGTCTGTACACTGCTTAGTCTTGAGGGCATTTGAGAAAACCGAGATTCTTCAAGGTTGAGTCCAAGCGTGTGTTCTAGGCTCTAGGCACTTGCTGTAACCCATAAAGTGCTTTGGACATTTTGTACACTTTGTCTTCCTTCTTGGCAATGACAAATCCCTCTGGTTGAGATACATATACATCTTCTTGAAGCTCTCCATTGAGAAAAGCTGACTTGACGTCGAGATGGTGCACCTGCCATCCCTTTTGAGCTGACAACACTAATAACAATCTCATGGTCTCCATTCTAGCAACCGGAGCAAATGCTTCTTCAAAATCAATTCCCTTTTGCTGCACATATCCTTTTGCAACCAATCTCGCCTTGTGCTTTACGATTTCTCCAACTGCGTTCTTCTTTAGCTTGTATACCCATTTCAAGCCGATTGGCTTTGTACCTGTTAGGGTTAGATGCACGGCAATATAACTGGAGACATGATTTAACGTGGAAAACCCTTGCGGGAAAAAACCACGGGAAACAATCCACTATAATGCTTCAAGATTACAAGTACAGGGGGTTGGCTTATATAGCCAAAGAGTCCTAGTTGTAGAAAACTTGACTCCTAACAAACTATGGATAGAACCAAAAGATATGGTAGTTAGAGATATTGAGTTATCTCCAACAAACCTCCCCTTAACTCAAAATCTATAACAATGTTGTTTCCAAAAAACCCTGAAAGGTAATTAAGCACGAAGGATACAAGTGCGTTAAAAGTCCAAAGGACTACTGAACGAGGAAGACTGGAACAGTCAAGCCAAACACTTGTAGTGCGAAAAACCACCAAGGGTATAAAAGACTGAAACAGTCTTGTCCAAATGCTTCTAAGGAAGCGAGATTGAGCAAACCACCAGTAAGTCAAGAGAAAGACTGGAACAGTCAATCCAACACAGCTATAAGTAGACGAAGAAACCTGGGTCTTCAATGAATCCATAACCCTAGTAAAGTCTGAATCTGTGCAATTGACCTCCTGAAACAAACGCTCAATCATCAAACGGCATAAGCCAAGACATCACCTGAGATGCTGGGTAGATAGTGAAGAACTCATAATATGGATTTTTGGAATGCTCGACATAGAACATAAAATTCAAAGAACCGCCATCAAAATCCATAATATGGTTGTAGCTGCTCCCGCAAAAAATGTCAAGATGAAGAAAAGCTGTCGTGCTGACAATGGAGTATAAATTGCAGTAGACCCCTCATATCGACCAGAGACAACAAAAAGAACGTTGTAGTATCCACGCAGAAGAAAACTCCTTGCACTTCAATACTTCATCTGAAAAATGACATTGGAGCAAAACCTTCACTAGAAAAACTCCGAAGAGTATAATGCAACCATCAGGGTGTCATCAGATTCCAAATGAATGGTGAATAAAACACCAAGATAATGGTGATGAAACACCAAATTCCAATAAACGGTGATGAAACACCAAATGCAGTTGTCTCCTTAACTGATAATTTTTTTTCCAAAGTCTCCAATGTAGACGATGAAACGTCAAACAAATCGACGATGAAACATCAAAGAAAATTTCCAAGAATCCGCCAATGATAGATCGACAATGAAACGTCGAAGAAAATCTGCCCAATGATAAATTCCGCCTGACTTGTAATGAAAATCCGCCAAAAATATGCATAAAAGCATTAATTGCAATGAATGAAATCCACATGAAATTCCGCTAATAATAGACATGAAAGTCTAAATGTGCACATGATATCCCGCCAATAATAAGTATAAAATAATAGATATAAATTGTGCACGAAGTACCGCCAATAATATATAGCCTAAAAGCTAGAAAGCTCTGGAATAGTCTCCTTAAAAACTTCCTGATTGCGCACTGCAATATTCTTCACGTTCTGAACAAGCGAAGCAAACTCAGTCAGAAAACACAAGCCTCTCAAGCTACTGCCGAATTGAACCGGAACCAAGACGGAGTTGAATCGAATTATGAGACCTGATTCAAATCCAGTCACGAAAAATCAATGGCTGCCTCTCATTGGAACTTGTGCATGCAAAAAGGCACGATGCTTAAGTCCAGCACTTCTAGTCCAGAGATGTTTCTTCACGCGAAATAGTCTTGGTCTTCACGGGCAAACAAAGCTCTTCACGGCTCGGGCTCCAGGCGAGCGCGTGGACTGGCTGAAGAAGCTCCTCGGTGCGGAGGCGGCGCTGGGATGGCCTGAGAGCCGACGAAGAGCGGCCACGAGGTACTGGCGGGCCGAGGATCGAGCTGGTGGGCGCTGCGGCGCGAAGGCTGGGCTGCCGAGGAAGCCTGCTCGGAGAAGGCCCTTGGCCACGGGCGCCGGCGGCTGGAACGTCGCGGATGAGCGCCGGCGGGCCGGCGCTGAAGACAAAGCGACGGCGCGATGAACGGAGGCAGACGCCGCGATGCGCGATGAAGGCCGGCGGCGCAGATCGAACCCCAAATACTCCCTCTGATAATGCCGTGCAGAGATCCCAAAATCCTAGCTGTGATACCACTTGTTAGGGTTAGATGCATGACAATATAATTGGAGACATGATTTAACGTGGAAAACCCTTGCGGGAAAAAACCACGGGAAACAATCCACTATAATACTTCAAGATTACAAGTAAAGGGGTTGACTTGTATAGCCAAAGAGTCCTAGTTGTAGAAAACATTGACTCCTAACAAATTATGGATAGAATCAAAAGATACGGTAGGTAGAGATATTGAGTTATCTCCAACAGTACCGTGGAAAGGTCTGTTAAAGTCCATGTCTTGTTTCTTTCAATCGAGTCAAACTCATTCTGCATTGCCTTCAACCAATCTTTGTTGCTTGCTGCTTCAACAAAATTTGCTGGCTCTTCAACCGCTGCAATGTTCAGCTCTTCAAGCACCTGCATGTCTTCAGTATCGAACAACTGCATGTCTTCTGTCTCTTGATAGATCTCTGCCAGGGATCTGAACTTCAATGGAACTGATTCAGAAGAGGAGGTAGAAGGCGTACTGACAGTATTCGAAGTAGGTCGGTGATAATGGTGCTGGTTCGGTTGGAGTTGTTGCTGCTTCTCCCAAACCCGAAGCCAACTGAGTAGGAGGTTCATCTGAGTACTGATCTCCCTCACCAAGTGTCTCTGAGCCTGAGTCTTGTTGTGGCATGTCTGCAGATGCTGCATCTACCTCTTCAGCCAATGTCGGATATTGAACAGTGAATTCAGTCGAGACAGGATTATCTCCAGACAGACAATCCCAATTGCATTTCTTACTTGAGCGCTACTACCGAACCCTATACCGTGCATCCAAATACTCGAAGCTGCTCAAGATTGGGTTTCCTACCCTTCCAAACTTCACAAGGAGTGGCTCCCTTTACTGCTATAGTCGGCACACGGTTTAGAATGTAAACGGCGTGCCTAACTGCTTCGCCCCACGTCATCCCGGGCACTTCCATTGTTTTCAGCAGGCTTCTAGTGACATTGAGGACAGAACGATTTCGTCGTTCTACCACACCATTTTGCTGTGGTGTGTATGTTGCAGTGAGGTGCCGTTGTACTCCTTCCTCTGCACAAAAATCTGCAAATCGGTGAGAAACAAATTCACCACCTCGGTCTGTCCTAAGTATTCTCAGTTTGTGCCCACTCTCTTTTTCAGCAAGCACTTTGAACTTCTTGAACGCAGCAAGTGCTTGATCTTTTGATTTGAGAAAATACACCCACATGAAACGGCTATGATCATCAACCAAGAGTAAGAAATACTGATTACCGGTTGTTGTTTGTGGTGTTTTGGGTCCACAAAAATCTGCATGAACAACCTCCAACAATTCTTCTCCCGTGTACAGAGCTTGCAAAAATCTGCATGAACAACCTCCAACAATTCTTCTCCCGTGTACAGAGCTTGCAAAGGAAACGGTTGCCTGCACTGTTTTGCAAAAATACACCCTTCACATAGCTGAGTAATGTGCTTAATCTTGGGTACTCCCCGTACCAAATCTTTGTCCACCATTGCCTTCATGCCCTGGAAGTTTAAGTGCCCAAGTCTTGCATGCCACAGCCATGCCGGCTCATCAATGATAGCTGAGAGGCACACGGGTACAGCCGCATTTAGCAAGACCTTGTACAATCGATTGTCCGAGCGCTGGACTCTCACGAGCAATCTTCCTTCCTGATCATATATACTCAACAAATCTCCCACGAGCACTATCTTGCAGCCGGCTTCAGTAATCTGTCCTAGACTCAGAATACTGCTTCAAAGGCTAGGAATATAATACACTTCTGTGATCAATCGATGCTCCCCATTCTTGCATTCCAGCAGCACCAAACCTTTTCCCTTGATCTGCACCATCGAGCCATCTCCAAAACGAACTTGCCGATAATACTTTCGTCAAGTTCGGTGAAGAATGAACACTGCCCAGTCATGTGGTTACTTGCTCCATTATCTAAGTACCACAAGCCCTTCTCCTTATGATCTGTGGTGAAGTTGCCTGGAACCACCTTGTCTTCATTCAGCAAGATCATATCTTCATTGTGCAAGATCATGTCTCCTCTGTGTTGCTCGCATACTGACAGTAGGAGAGCCGGTTCATCTTCCTGTGCCCTGGTTAGATTAGCCTCTTCTTCTTTTCGCTTTGGGAGACGACATTCAGATGCATAATGCCCATACTTGTCACAATTGAAACACTTGATATGACTTTTGTCTCTGCATGAGCTGTTGCTACCATTTGTGTCTTGCCGGACTGCAGTGAAGCTTCCTCTGCTAGCTCTGCCACGGCCGCACCCTCGGCCTCGCCACTTGCCCCATCCTTGGCTTCCTTCCTTGCTAAAACTAGCAAGTTTGCTATTCGCGTTTGTGTCTCTGCCATGCCTAGCTTTCTGGCGAGCTTGCCACTCGGATTGGGTGAGCATCAAACGTACTTCTGTGCTCGGAGAGCTGCTGCCAGCGCGTAGGCGAACTCGTTCTTCATACGCCTTAAGTCGCCCGATCGCTTCCTCAAAAGGCATAGAGTCCAAGTCCGAAGACTGCTTAATTGAAGCTACTAGCTGGAAGAACTTCTCTGGCACTGAGTCGAGAAGCTTTTTAACCAGCGTTGAGTCTTCAATCATGGTGCCAAGGTTACTGAATTTGGCTGCCATGCTGCTTAGCTTTCTGGCAAAATCATCAACAGAGTCTGCATCTTTCATTCGCAGGGCTTCAAATTCGCTTTTCAGTGTTTGCAAGCGTGCTTTCTGAACACGATCAGCACCTAGAAATCTGGTTCTCAAAGCTTCCCAGACTTCTCTTGCATTCTTCTTCTTGGCAACTTGCAGAAGAAGATCTTCAGGGATACATTAAAAGAGAAAAGCTTTTGCCTTCTTGTTGGTCTTTTCTTCCCAGCTCCGCTCAGGCGCTCACCATCGCGCCATCGCCCTTGCTCCACCGCCGCCGCCGCCGCCCCTGCCCCGCGCCGTCGCCCTTGCTCCACCGCCGCCGCCGCCTTCGCCCCTGCCCCGCGCCGTCGCCCTTGCTCCACCGCCGCCGCCGCCGCCCCTGCCCCACGCTGTCGCCGTTGCTCCAAAGGTTGCATCGCTGTTGCTCCAAATATTACTTGTACTTCACTAGTTCATAGGTAATGCAAAATTTTCCTGACTACATGGTTTTAGTATCTCGCAGATCTAGCCTTAAAAGTTTCTTATTCTGGTAGTACTATTTCTAGCCCATCAACTACAGAATTACCCAATACTCTGATCCAACCTGTTTACTTCAAAACTGGATAACATGGTTTGCACAGCAGTAAAGAAGAGTGAAACCTGGTTCTTTGTTTGGTCTGGAGAAAAACTGTCACCAATACCAACCATATACAAAAGCATAAGAGTAGAATAGTTGTATTGCGTCGCTTTCTTACTTTACTATCAGCTTCAAGTAATATTTAAAGATGTTTATGTTTCAGCTTTTGTATGTCTTGAATCTTAAACTATCCCTTGCTTAGTTGAAAAGTAGTCTTTACTCTGATATTGGTGGAACGAGCTTCGCCAAGTACCTATCTGTAGTGCTCTATCTCGAACAATACTTTTCAAGTAATGAATATGATTTTAGCTGCTCATATGCTACTTCTTTCTCTGGACAAATTTCACATGGTCAGCTATCTCGAACAATACTTTTCAAGTCGTGAATTATAACTGCTTAATATCAGCTAGCTGAATGTATCTCTTATAACTGCTTAATATCAGCTAGCCATTTTATTTCCCCCTTTTGGCTTCGATGTCTAATGTTAAATTGGTCTTCATTAAATAATCATTTCATTATAACTTCTTTTTTTTTATTCAGCCTTCTTGCTGCCAAATATAGACCACATGGTGTTTATAGAGAATCCCGCAGCATTCCTGTCATACATAATTTAGCACATCAGGTTTGAGCCTGTCACTTGCATCATCTTTACATCATCTGAACATGGTTTTGTAATACACTTCACTCATACCATGGGCAAGGAGGCATGCCCTTGACAAGGTTGAGGCGGTTAATTTTTTGAAAGGTGCAGTTGTGACAGCATTATCTGTTTTGTGTTGATATGGTGTATATAAGTTTATATGCACAATGCTTGAATTTGTATAAATGTATTCTTATGTATGCGCTTGTTATTTCTCAGAGAAGGTGAATTGTATAATATGATCAATAACTGACTTGCAGGTTGCTAATGTAGGCATTAGCAGGGACAGGAGTTAGACTGAAGAGTCTCTGAGAATGGGAAATCAACCGAGGAGCATGGAGTCAAAGAACAAAGAAATGAAGCTGAGTCGGTCTTGTGGCTCCGGTTCTGCTTCACGCTCCACATCGACGGGAGCGGCGAACCGTGGAAAGCCTCCGAGATCGGGTCCTCCACTGCTTCCCCCTACTCCCTCATCTACGCCCACATCGGTGAGTAAGGTATGGAATGTGAAATGATTATGCAAATTAACAGTACAACATTATATATTTCTCTTTTGTTTTGTATGTGTAGGACAATTATGAATTTGTGTATGAGGAAGATGAGTTCGATATGAATGATGTTATGTCTGAGAGTGAACCTTCTCATACTGAGCTACATGGGGTGTCTGATGGTGGTGAACACTCTAACTCTGGGTCTCCCAAGCAAAATAGAAGAGGCAAAAGAAAAACAAGCAATCCGTTGTCTCCCAAGAGTGCTAAGAAAGTGAGAGGAAAGCGTGCAGCATGTTGGAAGCATTTTAAGGTAGTCCAAGCTGTGTCAAAGAGGGAGCCAGGGAAGGCCGTTGAGAAGGCCAAGTGCAGATATTGTGGTGCTATGTTTGCTTACTCTCAAGGGGGACAAACTTCATAGTTTGAATAGGCATTTGCCAAAGTGTACACCCTACATGAACTTGAAGGGAAGACAGCTAGCTCAAGGTACACTCAGCTATGATCCCGACAAGCCAGGTTCATCTCTTACAATTGTTCCTACTGAATATGATCATGAGGAAACACGTAGGCTCATTGCTAAGATGGTAATTGTGCATGAATATCCTTTTCGAATGGTAGAGCACACATGGTTTAATGTCTTGATGAGATATATGAATGCATCATACAAGTTCATTGGAAGGAAGACTATACGAAGTGAATGCATAAAGGTTTATGAATCTGAAAAAGAACTCCTTAGGAAGAGTCTTAAGACTGTTGAGAGTATTAGTTTGACATGTGATTTATAAACATCGAACCAAAATCTTTGCTACATGGCTTTGGTGGCGCACTACATAGATCCTGATTGGGTTATGCAATGCCGTGTTTTGAACTTCATTGAGTTAGATCCACCACATACAGGGAACATCATAGCTCAGGCAGTGTTTGAATGTATAGCTGAATGGAAAATAGAAGACAAGATCATAACAATTACTCTTGATAATGCTGCATCAAATGATGTTGCTGCTAGGATTTTGATGTCCAAGTTCATTGCTAGGAAAACAGCAGGCTTTATTCCTAATTACTTTCATGTCCGTTGTTGTACTCATATAGTCAATTTGGTAGTGAATGATGGCCTTCAACCATTGCAACCATTGATAGCCAAGCTCAGGAAACTGTGAAATATCTTAAGAAGTCACCATCTCGTATGTACAAATTCCTAGAAGTTTGTAAATCCATGAATCTGAAAATTGGAGCAGGGTTGTGTCTAGATGTGTCCACAAGGTGGAGTTCAACATATAAAATGTTTGATACTTGTATTCCCTATAGGGCTGCTTTTACTGAGTATGGTGATATTGATATGAATTACAAGTGGGAGCCTTCCCGTCAAGATTGGACATTATATAGCAAAATTCAGCCAATCTTGACTGCATTTGCTTTGAGGTAACTAAGGTGTTATCGGATCTCAGATACCCCACTCGCAAATGTTTTCTATCCGTACATAGTGAATGTTAAGATTGCATTGGTAGCTGCATGTAATTCTGGGGATGAGCATATGAACAAGATGGGACAAGCCATGTTAGACAAGTTTGATAAATATTGGGAGGAAAAGAACAATGTTATGGTTATTGCTACTATTCTTGATCCTAGGTTTAAGATAAGATTTGTTAGTTACTGTTTTAAAATGATGTTTAGTGAGAGCAAGGCCCTTATTGAGGAAAATGATGTCAGACGTGAGTTGTATGATCTATATGGCATTTATGAGGCCGAACATCGCCTCAATAAGGTTGTCAGTGGAAAGATTGAGTCATCTTCAGGTTTGCAAACACGGACCTCAGTAGCTACAGTGCCAAGTGGGTTTCAATCCTGTCTGCGAGAGACAGCTACAGAGCCATCTAAGTCAGAATTGCTCATCTATTTAGATGAACCAAACCATCCTCCAGAGGACTCAAAGTTTGTATTACTTGATTGGTGGAAGTTGAATGCTCACAGGTTCCTTGTTGTGTCAAAGATGGCAAAAAAATTCTTGACTATACCTGCTACCAGTGTCTCATCAGAGTCCACTTTCAGTACTGGAGGTAGAGTTCTTGATGATTATCGTAGTGCTTTGCGCCCATCAATGGTTGAGGCATTAGTATGTGCTTCTAGCTTCATCCGAGGATCCAAAAATGACAAAAAACCTCCAATGATAATGGTATGGGTATCTTCTTTCAGTTTTTCATATAGCTTTGTTTAATATTGTGTATAACTGAAGTACCATTTTCATTTGTAGGAACATGACAACGAAGATGATGTTGAATTGGTACCATTTCCTGACAGCTTGGTGGAAAGCAGCTAGTCTGCTAAGAGTTCACATATTGACTATTGCTTCTGTCTTGTTAGTTTGTGTGTGTTCTCACCAGTGTCGTTGCTAGAAATTTCTCTCTGAGACTATGTTACTATTGGTTGATCACTTTGTGTTCGATCTTGATCACTATGTTACTATCTGTTGCACAATTCCCATTACTCGGTCGTCATTGTTGAACTTTTGGACACCAAATAGGTGATATGGCGATTGCTACTGTTGGCTTCAACCTCAATCTGCAAAGTGAAAGAAATCCCCAAATGCTTTGTAATCTATATGCATGCTACATTTGGACTATATGCAGACAGAATACATGCTACATTTGTTATATTTACGCGTTCAAATATTTCAAATTCAAGTTAGTATGCATGCCGAATCAAATATATATGCTCTATTGCTCACATTACTAACGAGCTTGACGAGCTAACTCGAGCCAACTCGAGTTTTTAACGAGTCGAGTCGAGTTAAGCTTCGAGCTCGTTAAGATAACGAGTCGAGTCGAGCTGGCTCGTTATCTTAACGAGTTTATCGAGTCGAGTCGAGTCGAGCTGGCTCGATATCCACCCCTAGCCACACCAGCCTCCGGTTCTACAGCCTCCCAGATCCCCTGGGCATCCATTATAGCTTCCATCTTTATCGCCCATACAGTGTACGTGGACACCGTCAGCATCGGGAAGGAAATCGGCACACCGTCGTCCTCCTTTGTACTTGTACCTTGCTGCGATGGAAGAGCCATAGGCTTGAACCTTGTGGCAGATTGAAAACCAACCAAGCTCTGATACCAAATGTTGGTATTGGTCTTGAAACACCTTCTGCTGCGCCTGTGATTTGATCTGCAGAGTAACACCAACCTCAATACCTCTCTGGTTCTCTGAACTTCCAGAAAGCAGCGACAACAGCGTTTTGCCGGCTCTCTGGACTTCAGGGAAACAACCGACAATGCAGAAAAGAACAAAGACGACATGAGAACAATAGCAGAGCAAAACAATCAAGAAGAGGTTTTGGTGCTGCCCTCAAACTGCGCAGCTTTTCTGGGTATATTCACCTCTTTATATGTTTTCTTTGTTTACATATAAGATGAGATTACTTCAACCAAAACAACTCAAATAAGTAATCTGATCTGAACCGGACTCTATATTTGTTACTGTTACTCAACCGATTATCTGCAATCTAAAACCGAAACTATCTCTTCCAATCAGGATTACATGCAACACCTACCTTGTCACATGTTCCTAATAGGGCATTGCCATCACCGAGTAGCAAATACGCGGGCCATGGTGCCGTGCAGCAGCTCAGGAATCAACACACGATCTAGTGGCGAGGCGCCTGAGCGGCTACCCTGAGAAGGTGCATGGCGACAGCATGGTGCGGCGCGGCGCATTAGCGACAACGGCTTGTGGAGCATGGAGGATGGGTCAACTGGGGACAGGAATCATGTGGAAGAGCATAACGTCAGCGCTATGGCCTGGCTCTGTTCTGTGCACGGATTAATTGAAGACTAATTAGCAAAAAGAAAAAGAGGGGTGCTTCAATGCTTTTCTTTTTTACCGTTGCATAAATATTAAAGTATGAATAAAGGATAGATGGAGATTACTTACCCCTTCGCTTGCTTTAAGATTTGTGCAATTTGTATTAGGAGGGAAAGCATTGAAGCACTGCTAAAAAAAAGAGAGGAGATGCTCAGTTACAAAGGAGGAGGAGCTGCCCAGGTAAGAGGTGCTTCTCTCACTTTTCAGTGCAAAAATTACGTTATATGATCTGGTCTAAATCCAGTCTAGATCTGATTCAAAAAGCTGTCAACCCAATTTAGTCTGGCCTATATGAAATTTTGGGCTGGCCTGGTCCAAAAGCCTAGACTGGCCCAAACCCATGAGCATTCCTGAGCTTCTAAAAAAAGGAGAAAAAAAAGCTCTCGGCCGCCAGCCCAGTGCCACAGTTTGCGCTCATAGTCATAGCTGTTGCCGGCCATTAAACCAACGCATAAATGGCGTTAATCGTGATGAGCTTGCCAATAACCCGTACGGCCCTAACGGCATAGGCAATGCGTTTTTCTTTTATTTTTCCAATGTGAAAATATGCAGGACGGGCTAGTCTAACGAGTAGAGATGAAAACGGAACGGAAACGGTCGGTAAATGATTGTTCCGTTTCTGTTTCCACATCTTTTATCGGTAACGGAAATGGAATCGGAAACTCCGGAAACGGATACGAAAACGAATAATGATCGAAACGGATGCAGAACGGAACGGAACGGATACGGAAACGAAAGTAGAAAATTCCACAAGAACATAATACATGATCATAATATACATGATCACAAAAACAATGTAACTCATTCAATCACAAAGGTGGATACAAGAACAATGTTATGTTCACCGGTATTACTAGAAAATTTTATCTCAAGTTTGTCAGTTGAAGGCTCGCTACTTATCCCTTTGATCAAACTATCATATCCTCCTCCATATCATTATCATCGACATCCTCTTGCTCCTCCAACTATAAAGATGTAATACCCTAAAATTTGCATATTATTGTTCAATGTTCATTTATGATTTTCTGAGATTTATCCTGGATTTTCTGGAGTTTATAAATGCCATTTTAGTATTTTTAGATTTATATAATTAATTTATTCATGAAAAATGAAACAAAAAATATGTTAGAAATAATTTTCCTAGGTTCAAAATGTTCCTAAGTATTTTTGAGATTTTTTTCGGAATTTTTAAACTCTATTTGATATTTTCTATAAAAGCATTTGTATTTCTGAAATTATTTTAATTAGAAAATAAATGTAAATTCTCCCTTCACCTTGTTGGGCCAAGTGGGCCAAGTTTCCGACGGAATTTCTGATTTCACTTATACGGAATTTCTGATTTTGTTTCCGTTTCCGACGGAAATAGCTCTCCCGTTTCCGTTTCCGACAAAAAAATTTCGTTTCCGTACCGACATTTTCCGTTTCCGTTTCCGAAAAAAGACTTCCGTTTCCGTTTTTCACCCATACTAACAAGTCCCTGCTAGCTTACCGGACCGGGTGTGGGCAACAAAAATCGGTCTAGAGTGAACTATACTTATACCGTCTTGGCCCGGCCCATCATTTGCCTAGATCATGTATTGTACAGCCGGTGGTGCCCTCACCGCTTGGAAGAATCTGGGTTAGGCCTGACTGAAAGTATTTACCGGAATTCGAAAAAATTTATTCGGCGATGCTGTCAGGCTTGAATTCAAGTTCTACATCTCCTTTCTGAAATCTGTGCCTCTCCGCGTGGCTATCCTGAACCTGAATTCCTGATACGAAACGTACTAGGAGTCTAGGATATCCTCCCACCATTTATCACGTATCTCGTATTATTTTTTAATAGTACTCCCTCTGTTAATAAATACTAATATAGTGTCCTGTTTTTCGGTTTCTTTTTCCCAGCACGTAATATATGGTCTTTTCCTTTTTTAGAATGTTTGTTTCCTTTTCTTTAATTCCAGGATATTTATTTCCTTTTCCTTGAGATGATGCTGGAGGTGGGGGGAGATCTGTTGTGGGCCACAGGGATGAGTTAGATACATTAAACAATGGCCATCGGATGTAGGTGAGTAAAGCTGAGGAAAGATCTGAGAGGTTAATTTTGATGGAGGCAATTTTCTGGAGACGTTTCGCTGGGTGCATGAAGGTTGGGCCATCTATAGTAGGGTGCATTATTTGGGGTGGACGTAGAAAAGAATGCTTAGGTGCATTATAAAAGGGTATAGATAAGACGTATTTTGAGTTACTATAAAGATTAAGGTTGTTATGAAATTGAGAAAAACACGAGAGGAAATAACTTATATATCCTCTTAATTGTCTTGGAAGATGAGAGATAATACTTTGGGTATGTGGTAATGAATAAGTGCATATGGTTGAGAGAGAATAAATAAGGGTATACGTGGAAAGACTCATTAAATCTACATGCACGCTTTGTATTTTTTTATTAAGACCATTCAAACTATAGCCCTTATATTTATCGACGAAGGGAGTATGAAATTAGAGAAATTTGCATGCTTTCTGGTTTCATTCGTAGGAAGTTGGATGAGAAGAAATCTCGCTGGATGGGAAGAAACCCTCGTATCCAGTTTTGCAATAGAGACGAAACTAATTAAAAACCATCAACTATAGCCCCAAATGAACCGGATTTCATAAACAACATAGAGGATATAAGAAGAGCCGACAAAAAAGTTAATTAAGACTCGGATTAAAATTACTTCAATTACAGTAATTAATGGGTTCAAAATTAAAATAAAACCACTTCGAGAAAAAAAAGTTTAATGAGCATCAACTCGATAGTGGCTCGTTAGCTCGAATTTAAAAAAAAACCAATTAAATGGTAAATGAATTATTTTATGTTGAATTATGTCAATTTCGAAAAAATACTCATCAATGGTGTACACAAGGAGGAGACGTGAATAGGCTAGAGCACCGGCTCTGACCGTCATGCCTATAGTACCCTTAGTCCTGTAGCCTTTTCGATAGTCTTTAAGGCATACCTCTCACCCGCTATAAACGCAAGAAAGCACAATAATAGTAACACCCTCTCCATTTTTCTTCTGCGAATGTTGTGGAGCTTAATAATAGTCCGTTAAACTCGATAGTCGCTCCTAATATGAAGGCATTTTGCCCTCGCAAGAAACAACTTTCTACACCACGAGATCACGACTAGAGGTGGGCACTCGGGCCGGGCTCTTTTGGACCGGCTCGAGGCACGGTGTCACGGTCTGGTCCGAAGCTCGACCCAGCATGAAATGGGCTGTGCCGGGCCGACACGACACTGTAGCACAGAGCACAGGCTGTGCCAGGCCTGAGAACCGGGCACGATGGGCGGCACAGCACTGTAGAATGGACCGTACCATGCCCGATAACCTAGGGCATAAGGAAGAAGCCCAATATGAAGGTTACCGACTCACAGAGTATGAGCGCTATGGACACACCCATCAGCATGAACGCTACCTCTGTCGTAGACACCTGAGAGAGATGGGTAAAAGGGGAGAGAGAACTGAGAGAAATTAAGAGATGGTGTAAGAAGCTGCTCTCTCTTGCCTATCCCTCTCACCCATCTCTCTCAATCCTCTCACCTGTCTCGCTCACTCTCTTTCTCGCCTATTGTCCCCTCTTTCGCCCGTGTTCAACACACCTTCTCGCTCTATATAACTGTTCAAGAATAAATAATTTTTAGTTCTTTTTCTCATAGTATTTGCGTTCACTGCCTCAACTCTATGTGTCTTCAGTTCTTTTCGTCTCGTTGCAATAGTGCAAATGGATTGGGCCTAAACCGGCACGGCATGCACGATGGACCATCTCGGTCCGACACGGTTCAAGTATGAAACACGATAAACTCATGCCGAGCCGGTCCGGCACGACGCCCACCTCTAATCACGACCAAACACGTCCACTGTCACGTACATCACGTAGCGCGTCTCGCGCGCGACATGCATCGGACGTCGGAGACTCGGAGCGACAATGCTGATCCCGCCGGTAGAAATTGCATTATTGATCGCATGCCAAATTCTGTGTGGGATTGGGCTAGTCGCGTTCTGCTGCTGCAGCCGGGAACCGGAGGCGGAACGGGTGGACGGAGGGCGAAGGGCCCGGGGAACGTAGCGGCACCGCGGGCACCAGCTGCACCAACGACGGCGCCGGTGGTACAGAGGCCACCGCTGTCCACTGTGACAACTCTACCGTACCTCTCGTTCGGGCAGGGGAGGGCGTCGGAGAGGCTGGTGTGCGCCATCTGGCTGGAGCTGCTCCGGCACGACGAGCTGCGTCTATTCCACAAGGAGTATGCCGACGTGTGGACGACGAGCCGCAATAGCTGCCCTCTGTGCAGGGTTAAAGATCGTGTCTGGGTCAAGATGAAACGGAGTGCCACGGTGTAGTTATGATTAGTCGCAACCGTGAGTAAACCAAATGCCAAAATAAAAATTACATGTATAATTGAATAAAGTAATGATCAAATATGTATAAAGCACGGTTTCACATGTAAATAATATCACTAGATTTATCAAAATAATGATAAAATGTGTGTAATAATTTTTATTAACGTATAATTAGATAAAGTAATAATCAAAGGTGTGTATTAGAAACCATATCATGTCCATAACGATGAGTAAAATAGAACGATTCACGTTAGTTCGGTAAATATATTATTTACTAATACCAAACCGAAATGTTATGGTATTTAACGATACCAAACCGAAGTCCTATTTAGTATATATGGTATCACATTTCAATTACTGTATTTAAAAAAAATTGTATTTACCAATGAGAATTACTAATTTGAGGACGCCCTCAGCAAATCTTTGGTGAGAAGGTTTTCTCCATATGACAAGTGACAACACCTCCTTCCTTTCCCTATTCTCTTCCTCTCAAAAGCTCTTTTTTTGTGACAAATGGGAGCACCTCTTTCCTTCCCCCTCAAAGACCATCCTTGTAACAAGTGGCAGTACCTCCTTCATCCCATTTTCTCCTCCATTCCCTTCCCCTTAAACTCAAAATAGTTTTTGTATTTCAAAATTTTCCTAAGTTTTTGAAAACAAATATTTTTAACCACTTTTGATTTTTTTTTAATTGAAACTTTTTGAACCAAAAATTTGTTTAATTTAAATTTTTAGAACTGAAAGTTTTTGAATTAAAAGTTTTCGGAGTTGAAACTTTTCGATTTGAATTTTTCAAGTTGAAACTTTCTAATTTGAAATTTTTTGATTTAATTTTTTTTTATTGTTGAAACTTTTTGATTTAAACTTTTTTGAGTTAAATTGTAAATCAAAACTTTTGAAACTTTTCGAGTTAAAGTTTTGAGTTGAAACTTTCTAATTTGAAATTCTTTTCGAGTTGAAATTTTCTAATTTGAAAATTTTCTAATTGAAACTTTCTGATTTGAAATTTTTTGATTTAATTTTTTTGAATTGAAACTTCCTATCTAAAATTTTCTAATTTTAATTTTTTTGTGTTAGAGAGGAAGGACGGTAGGTAGGTGAGGGAATTGAGTAGAGAAGAGGGAAGTGAAAAGGGTATAGGTGGACAGAGAAGATAACACATGTCATCTTATGAGCATGTCTTATACGGTATGCACAACCCTACTAGGCACAGAGCTATGCTCGGTTTCTATTAGGTACATGGTTTTATCCTATAAACCAAGCAATTTTGGCCATTAGATTGGCTTGAGATTCATGTCGAACTTGGGTAATAAAATTGCCTTATGCGCCGTCGCTTGCACCGGTGTTGGATGATGACAAGGCGCTGCTAACACTTGCCTCCTCCTCCTTCACCGCTACCTTGTTGCCTCCACATTCTCGTTGCCCCCACTATGGTGACCACCTATGCTCGTGACACCGTTGCTACCGTGCCCAACGAACAATTAGGGGATCCAGCATGGAAAAATGTGGTTTCCATGACCTCAGTGACTTTATGCTTGGTACAGTAATATTATATTTTTTAACAGCAAATTATCTATTGTATCTATTACTCCCTCCGTCTAGGTTTATAAGAAGTATTTTTGAATGTTTTTATCTATAAATATAGGATGTATTTTATATAACAATGCAAAATTAGTAAGATGTTCTCTCTATAACTCTAATAAATATCCATCCTTACTTTATATTCTATACATGTTTGCATTAAATATAGGGGTTACTGATAATAATTAGGGGTAATCTAGTCATTTTTAATATTGTCTTCGTCTATGTGCCCAGAAAAAAATACACCTTATAAACATGGATGGAGAAAGTATCAATTATATGTTAAAAGCTCATGAAGAGTTGCTAAGAAAAAAGATAAATAGGCTAGAAATTCTCACAAAAAGAAAAATATCTAACCCTTAATCTAGTGGACCTTAATTAAAATCGCTATCAGATCTTTTTAACAAAAAGTAGGAATGCACTAGAAATTCTCACAAAAAAGCAAAACATTTAGCCCTTCATCTGGTGGACCCTAACTAAGTTGATTTGGTGGACCATAATTACAACCGCTATTAGATCTTTCTAACGAAAATAGGAATATGATAGAAATTCTCACAAAAAAGCAAAATATCTGACGCTTAATCTGGTGGACTATAACTAAGTTAAACTATAGTAGCTATAGGATTTTATTATATAAACAAAAAATCTAACCGACTATTTAGCGGGCCAAAGTTATAACGACTTAGATTAAAAGAAAGAACCTATGCCAAGTACAACAAAAAGTAACAGAAATTCGGAATAAAAAATAAAAATAAATTAGCCATTTGGTTTTCATATGAACTCCAAATTAAAAATCCATACATAGCAAGAATTCGGAATAAAAATTAGATAAATATTAGCAGTTGCATTTGAAAATCAAATCTAACCTAAAACTAATATTCAAAACAAAATAAAAAATAACAATAAATTAATGGCTTATATTAGAAGTAAGAGTCCATACCAATAAATAAAATAAATAATAATAATAATAATAATTAATATAAATTTGGAATAAACAACAAAAGGAAATTAGTAATTTGATTTTAATTATAAATTAAAAGTTTATGGAAAGTTTCTAAGAAAAATGCGAAATAGGCTAGAAATTCTCACAAAAGGCAAAACATCTAGCCCTTTCTAACAAAAAATATGAATATGCTAGAAATTCTCACGAAAAAGCAAAACATCTGGCACTTAATGTGATGGATCCTAAATAAGTTGAACTATTGTAAACATTTGATGTTATTATTTAAAGAAAATCATCTAACCGTATGTATAGCAGATCTAAGAGGGTGTTTGGCACAGTTCCAGCTCCGCCAAAATCTGTGAAATTGGTAGAGTAGGGTATTCTTAGCTCTAGAAATTTATGGAGCTGAAGTTGTGGGTACATTAAGAGTGTTTAAGTGGGCATCTTGTTTACATTTTAGACTAAAATATAAACTTAATTCACTTTATTTTAGAATACAAGCTCCAGATATAAGGTGGAGCTGGGATCTGAAGCTATGCCAAACAGGGGCTAAGTTATAACGTCTCAGATTAAAAGAAAGTGTCAATGTCAAGTACAATAAAAAAATAAAAAATAAGTCAGCCATTTGATTTTCATATGAACTTCAAATTAAAAACCCATACATAGCTAAAATTTGGAATAAAAAATAGCAATTATATTTTTATATCAAATATAACCAAAAAATAATATTCAAAATTAAATAAAAAAATAATAAAATTAATGGTTTAGGTTAGAAGAAAGAGTGGATACCAATATATTAAATAAAAAATAACAACAAAATTAACATAAATTAGGGATAAATAATAAAAGGAAATTAGGCATTTGATTTTAACTCTAAATCAAAACCTAAAATTCAAAATTAAATAAAAATTAACAACAAAAAATAACAGAAGGTTAAAAAAGAAAATTAAGGATTGTTTTTAGTTATATAATAACTAAAAAAATAAATTTTGGTTTTATTCAGAATTAAAATTTCAGAAATATGCTAGTTTGAGAAAATAAAATAAAATAATGCAAGGAATTTGATTTGTATAGATATAAATAATTAACTATAATGTAATAAAAATCTATGACATTCTTTTTAAAGTCTCTAAGTAAATATAGACTAATCTAAAAATTCTCAAAAAATAAAATATTTTGACTCTTTATTTGGTGGACCTCCACGGAATGAAGAGATTAAGAGAGTGATATATCGACAGGTGTTCACTCGGCTATACTGGTATAAACAATGTGTTGTGCACTAAAAGAAATGGACAAGCAGTGAAATAATGAAATTAAGAGATAGTGATATAAATGGAAAATTTAATGTTATGATACGCTTACTATTTTGCTATGCAAGTATTTGGGGGAAAAGTTCCGATCACATGTGACAAGTATTGCGAAACGGAGTGATCATATTTTCTCTTATAATATATAATATCAAAATATTACAAATAGAGTCCTGCAACGATCTATTTTCCAAAAAATCATGCTTTGAAGTTGATGCACGCACAAGTGTACATGCCACCGTACTTGTATAAAAAGTCGATGATAGACGTTTTACAACTGTTAGGAAGAAAGATAATTATACTTGAAATTCTCAGAAAAATTAGAAATATTCAGTCCTTAGTCGGGTGAACCCTAATTACCATTGCCACTAGATGTTACTTAGCAAATATATATAATTTATTACAAATTTTTTACCGAGATAGTATCTTTACAAGTACATTATGTCAAGGGCTCTTTCGAATCACCGATACTCAGCTTCACATGAGCTCCGCCTACCGTCTACAAATTGAAAGTCAAACAGAAAGGCTAAATCAATGCCTTGAAGTATTCTTGCGTTGCTCAATACATTCTTGCCACTACTACAGAAAAGGCTATCATAGACGTTTCAAAAACGTCATCACAGACGGGTTTCTGAACCGTCTCTAAGCTTTCCATATCGTCTATCTTGTTTGTAGGCTCTATTTTATACATGTGTGCAATTTGCAATCACTGAGACATATAATGTATATGATACGAAGGGTTTGCCCGATTTTCATAGTTTGTCGTGGTTTGATGACTTGACCAGCAAAGTGAGGCTAACAATCCGGTTGAATGGAAAGCCTGCTTCTCACAAAATTCACTCATCGTGGTGCTCTCTATCCTCTCCAAATGAAATGAGGACAATTTTAGATTTCAGATTGGTGACTATGTTGAACGAGATTTCAGATTGGTGACTATGTTGAACGAGATTTTAGATCGGTGACCAAACGAAGTGAGGCCAATTGAACGAGAACGAGTACCTTAACACTACCACTATCACTAAACCATTGAACATGATATGGATGGGGGTGTTTGATAGTTTCAAGACTAAGTTTCTCAACCATTTCTTTGCTAGCAAGGTTATAACAACTACCACCGTGAATGATAACTTTGATTAACTTGCCACATACCTTAGCTCTTGTTTGAAAAGGATTATAATGTTGAGGGTGTTCATCCGCCTTGATATGAACATTAAGCGCTTGTGTGACCACAAGGCTCTCTCCTGTCTCACGATAAAGCATATCCACATCGTCCTCATTAGGAGCATCATCAAATTGCTGTTGGTCAGCTGCGAGTGTCAAAACATCTTCATCGGCTGATTCGTACTCGCCGTCATCATTGACCAACATGACGCAATTATTGAGGCAGTCTTTTTGCCGGTATCTACGGCCAAGGCACTTGAAGCATTGTGTTTGAGATGACAAACCCACCGAAGAAGTAGATGTCGTCACTGGTATTGCACTTGGAGGTGGTGCTGATTTTACATTTGAAGTAGCTTTATTAGCGGAAACTGAATTGACAGAGTTAGAGGAAGTACCTCGTCCTTTGCCGTAACTTGTCTTGGTGAGCGCCGGAGGTGGTGTACGCATGCTGTATGAAGTCTTTTGCGCATACTTAGCGTCCTCCATTACTTGACGTTTCGCTTTGAGAGGTTGATGAACCAACTCCACCATCGTGTTGTAGGACTGAAACTTGACGATGCGCTTGATCTTGTATTTCAGTCTAGACATGAATCGAGCAATGGGCTATTCTTCGATTTCATTGATGTTGGCTCGAATCATCGCCTTCTCCATTTCTTTGTAATATTCATCAACAGATTTTGTATCTTGTTTCATATTCTGAAGCTTATCGAATAAGTCCCGCTTGTAGTGCTTGGGAACGAAATGTGCTCGCATCTCGTACTTCATGCCTTCCCATGTGAACACGGGATGTTCATTTGCTCGTGCCTTCTCGTTCTAGACCTGTTCCCACCATTGAAGAGCATAGTCGTCGAACTTGAGGGACGCCATGTGCAGCTTCTTCTCCGAGTAATTGTGCATGCGGAAGATCTTGTCCACCTTGAGTTCCCAAACGAGATACTCCTTCGGGTCTGAGCTGCTTGTGAACTTAGGCATGGTAAATTTAAGCTTACCAAACTTCTCATCTGGGTTGTCGTTACCGACGAGTCATTGTTGCGGTGCACATTGTAGTCATTGTCAGAGTAGTAATCGTCATACTCATCAGTGTAGTCTCTCGGGGAGCCTCTTCCATGGCCTCCTCCTCCTAAGCTATGACCATGGCCATGATCATGGTTCGGGGCAACACCGTGCCATAGGTTGGAAGGTCGTTGTGCCTTCGCGACCATACAATGACATGCTTGGGCAGCACGCTCATGTGCCTCGGTAGCTGCACGATCGCGCTTGGTTTGATCTAATTGCCAAACTCTCTCCTCATTGGTCTCATTGATCTCACTTGCAGCAAGAAAGATTGACACCATGCAATTGCCGAACAATATCTTGTGGAAGGTCAATTTGTAAAACTTTCATTTGATGCTTGACATCAATTTTGAAATCTTTCATGTTATCATCATCTCGCTGGATATCAAAACCCAACACATCAAGATCCTTTCGAAGTTCTCGTTGTAGATGATTCTTCAGTGCATCAAACCTACTCTATGGCACCGGGACATTAGGATCATCATCGACATCCTTGTTCACGCTGTGAACTGACATGGTTAGCGATAACAAGAATACAAAATAACAGTTGTATCAAATGGGATGTGGAAACCACTCGATCACTCCCTCACTTACCAACTAGAGCACTTGTGCTGCATTCAATTGTGCACGGATCATCACACTACCCCGGGGTCCGTAGAGTTGTTTTAGAGAGTTAACCAAGCGAATTCCGAATGGTAAGAGTAGAAACACAGTTGGCTAATTTGTGGAGCTAGGAGAGTTAGTTCCTAATCAAAAGAAAACCTTGATATTCAATGATAAGTAATAACCCAAAACAAGAACCACAGTCAAGTTGGTGACCTCAAATTAATTTTTCTTATGAAAAGAAGCAAAAAGATAGCAACACACACACTAAGATATTATGGCTAAATGCACCCAAAGAGTGAGCAAAACAATATGAATAAAGTTTATGAATGCTCGTTGGTGCAATAACCGAAAAGATGCTAGCTAGATTGCAAGAAGGAAAGGGCTACAGATTTGCACACGATGCAAAGCGTCCGTACTGTGAGATAGCTCTAACAAGTGTATGTGTGATGGTTCAGTGGCACTTTGAATATTTTTTGTACTATTTTCTATTCTTTTTCACTTCTTTTCACTTTTGCTACCATTGCCACTAGACAAAACAATGATATATGAGCTTTTTGAATTAACGCAGCAAGTACCGACAACAATTGCAATGAAATGATACATGTGCAAAGCCCTAACAATCGTTAATATCTAGTCTTAAGATTAGGATCGAAGTATACGCAAAGGGCAGATTAAGCTCACAAAGGTATATAGTGCCACAACTTCAGATATAAGTGACGAACAAAGTGCACACAAAATAGCCCTATTTGGTATCATGTTTTTTTTAGTTTTCAATGATAAGCAACGCAAAGGGAAATACAATTTTTTTTGGTCAACGACTAAACTAAGTTCTAATTGAGTTAAAACCTAGCAAAGCGTATTGAATTTTCAATTGATAATCAATGGCAACGAAACAAATATTTTTGTATGGATATCTTTTAAAACAGGACTGAAATAAAATCTTCGCTATGGATAATCGACGTACCATGGTAACCAAAGCTCTGATACCAAATGATACGGAGGGTTTGCCCGATTTTTATGGCTTATCGTGGTTTGATAACTTGACCAGCAAAGTGAGACCAACAATCCGGTTGAACGGAAAGCCTGCTTCTCACAAAATTCACTCGTCGTGGTGCTCTCGATCCTCTCCAAACGAAGTGAGGTCAGCCAGCTATGAACAACCGACCTGCATGTCACAAAATTCACTCATAAATAATCGTGATCCTCGTCTACTCGACCACCGGGAAGTAGACACAAAGAATGTGTACACTAGAAAGGGGTGCACAAGTACTCCGGGGGTACGCTCAGTCCTCTCTCAATTTGCAGGTTGCAAACGGAAGAACAAAGCATAGAAACTATTGTGTTTAATCTGAATAATGTGGTCTCAACCACAAGCCATGGATTACATGGGTATTTATAACCCCTTGTATGTTCTCCCTACTATATGTACAACAATCAAACTCTATCTCTAGTTTCCTAATTATACTCAACTAAAAAAAAGGTAAAAAATACATAGATTAAATTTGGCTAGTTTGTTTCGAACATTGCGAAGCAACCATAAGGAATCTGCCTTCAAGAGCATATCCATTGTGACATGCTCAAAAACACATTTCAAACAAGTACTTATTTGCTTGATTTGGACTCCGTATGAAAAAGTTATGACCATTCCAAATTGGATGCTGCCGGATGTGACAAGTTGAATCCGAATTTGGGCTTTCCAAAAGTGCACCATTCAAATATGCACTTCCCAAATATACACTTTCCAAATATGCACTTTTCAAAGATGCACTTTCTAAATTTGTACTATACAAAGATGCACTTTCCAAATATGCACATTCCAAATATGCACCTTCCAAATATGAACTTCCCAAATTTAGCAAAAATTCCTTTCTTGTGTTTGGGCTGCCGAATTGCTATTTTCTAAGTGGAACACATGCTGATGCATCTCTCTGATCCCCACGCCTCCTCTTGTGCTTTCACACTCGCCATCATTTCTGAATATAAGTGAAGCTATGTCATGGTGTAGGTCAGCAAACTCATCTTTCTCGTCATGTCATCCTTTCCAGTAGCTCGATATAGATCCCTGAAATCTTCAAACCTAACACAAGTGTAGGTGCTAAAATTAAATAGCAAGTTATTCTGAACTAATGAATATTCAGAAAGTAAAACATGTACATGATCTTGTATAGCCTTTGCCATAGCTCTTGTTATAGGACCCGCATATCGATCTTTAGGTTTTGCTTCATCACTTTGAGGAACTGGATCAACAATGTTTGATGGAGGGTCCTCATCAGTATATATGATGAATCACAATATAAGTTAAACATCTAGATGTTTCTGAAATATAATGTGCACAATTCAAAGCTTGCAAAAACAACATAATCGAAAGTATAAATCAATTCATAATTATTTTGTCGACTTGATATTGAATTATGTCTACTTAATAGATTAACAAGTAATTGTATGCTAGAGTTCTCTCAGGTGTCCGGTTACTAAAGGTTAGACCTTCAACCTCTTCGCCACAAGGTATAGGGCTGATAGAGACTAATCTATTTCCTTTAGTATACCAGGTCATATAATCAAAATTGACTAGACAATTAATTAAGCAAATAAGGTCTTGAATTCTTACCTTCCTAAATTATGCACCATATGTATTTAAAGTCATTTTCACTGTTCAAATGATCAAAATCTTATTACGAATAGTATCTAAGTGTTCTTCTAGTATATGGGTGTAGCAACAAATACAAAAGGAAAACACTATAGGCAACTTCAATTACCCATGCAGAAATTTTTCTTGTTATCATCAAGAGAAGCATACAAAAAACATTTTGAATAGGAAACAAACACATTTAAAGGATAAAGAATATCATAGTTTGTAATGCTATTATAAAAATATTTATTAGTTCAAGGTAATGGTCAAATAGATCATATAAAACAAAATATGATATGATTATAGAAAGATTAGAAATTCTAAGAACAGGGCATCTGCTAACTTAAATAAGTCATATTATTAGAATTACAAGTTATGTTCTTAGAATTACTGAATACTGAATATAATGATCAAGCTCAAAGATAGTAAAATAAAAGCAATACTTTCTATCATTAATGGGAAGAAACTCTATAGTTCAAAGGCACATTCGCTACTTTAATTATTTTAATTCATCAATAGACCCACAACATCATTGAGCATACAACCGGCAGCAATATGTAGATCTAGGGGAAAAACATCCATGTGGCTCAAGGGGGAGGGCAACGATGCTACATTGGATTCAGTAGTGAGAGATTCTAACATAGCTATAAGAGTCTATCAGTCAATTTGAACCATTTTAGAGCTAGGTATGGCACTTTTCAATGGTATTATAAAGATAAGGATGCATTTTGGTGGTGTTGACAAAAATAGCAACTTGCTCCTGGTCATCTAGTTCCAGTAGCTTCTTATCGGCATTTCGAGCACCGGCAAGTAAATTTGTAAGTCTAAGGGGCCGCGCGTTCCCACTCCCTGAATGGTTAGACTCGAGAGTCCAGTGTATACTGGTTCGGGCCGAATGTCCCTACTCCAGTTCGTGTGGTGATGTTGTATTGCCTTAGGTGCAGACGGCTGCACAACGTTTTACAAATGAGGGAAAAGAGTTTGAGCACAAGAGTGTTCGCAAAAGCCTAGCGAGAAGAGGAGATCTCTCCGGTTGCCCCTCTCCCAGAGGCTCCTGCCTCCCTTTATACAACTGGAGGGGGCAGGTTACATGGGAAGTTGGGAGAGGGCAATCGCCTCGGTGATGGGTCGTCGCCTGGTTTGCCCACGCTGGGTCGGTCGCCCTGGTGGGCGGGCGTTAGTCGTCTGGCGAAACCGCGCACCGCTTCTCGTGAACTCGACGATGGTTGACGTTGCAGTGCGTAACGTTGGTACTGCCTCGAGAGGGAGCGTGCCTTTGTATTGTACGTGACTGGTTGATGGGACTGAAAGCTTGACTTCAGCAGCCATTTATGCCATCTTGGGAAAGAGCCACCTACTCCCGTACAATCACTTCGATTGACCCCGTCCGTGGGGCACGTGGCTGCCAGCTGGCGAAGAATTCGACACGCGGCCCTTGGAGGAGGTTGCCTTGGTTTGGTCGGAGTCGGGGGATCCCGACCCGCTGCGGAGGTCGGGAGCCCTACTTGGTCGGAGTCGGGGGATCCCGACCCTCTGCGGAGGTCGGGAGCCCTACTTGGTCGGAGATGCCTACCCCGATCGGTCGGGAATGGGCACCCTGTGTGGCCCCGCAGGTACTTTGGTCGGTAGCGGGCCTGGAGCGGCCTGTTAGGTTTGAGCTATGCTTGAGGCAGCCTGCTCGTCACCCTGGGCCGTTAGGGTACCCCTGGTATGAGTATTCGTCACTTCTTCTATCGTCAAACCTAACCAAACAACAATCCCAGAACAATAGAACCCTAAGAAAGCAAATTAATAAGCCATATGCACCTAGCCCTAAGCAATATTAGAACAAAGACCATGTAGCCCTAAGCAATGGATTGAATATTTAAATGAGACAACCAAATTAGTGAACCATTCAAACTCTACATATAAAATTAGAAGTAGATAAGAGCACTCGATTTGCACTCTCCAGATATCTTAGGGCTCGGGAAGGAGGCAGCGACGGGCTCAGGGGAGGAGGCGGTGACGGGCTCAGGGAGGCGACGGTGACGTGCTAGAGGAGGAGGCGAGCGACGGGCTCAGGGATGAGGCAGCCGGTGACAGGCTCGGGGATGAGGCAATGGGATCGAAGATGAGGCTGCCCACGACGGACTCGGGGATGAGGCGGCCGACGACTAGTTGTGGGAGGAGACCGATCATCGTCTGTAAGATTTCGTTTGGGTGAAGAATGCGGTGCGCACAAAGTCTAGTATAATATATATAACAAGGAAGTGTTATCCAGATGATTCGATTAACAAACCATTTGTGATAAGCTAATATCACAGGCGGTTTGTGGTTGACAAACGGTTTGTACCACAAACCGCCTGTGATATTAGCTTATCACAGACAGTTCTTAGCATATACTGTAACTTTGACGACCGTGCTAGCAAAATTGTCTGTGATTATCTTTAACATAGACGGTTTTTGAAAAGCGTCTATGATGAGATGTCTTATATTGGCCTTCCTGTAGTAGTGTGTCCTCGTCAATGGTCAAAGTGATTACCACTTGCCTAGTTTTGATACAATACAAACTTTCACTCAGCCTTGGGAAGGACTCCTTATGGCCATCCTCCATGCCACTTCTTGATGTGGATATGATACATTTATCAACATCATGTAGTTGTCATATACGAAACATGGGAAAGAATAACATAATTGATAGTTACATATATCATGCCTATATGTTGTTTCATATATTTGCAACTGTTGATTTACTATATGCATCCAATGGATATTATTGTATTACATATTATATGCAAAAAGGGAATAGAAATACGGATTATGAATACGTATACCATGCATACATATCGTCCTCTTTGTCTATTAATTTTTCAGATTATTAGAAGACAAGGCAAAAGTCAAGCATGTCTTTTCTTGAAGAAGGGCAGGATGATGCGAATATGCATACATCTAGTACCTTCCGATTTAATTTCTTAATTATCTAAAAAGAATTACTAAACCGAATCAAGTATCAATAGGAGAACCTTTTTCTTAAGCAATCTTCGCTATATTTACATAACAATTATGTACTACCTAATAGCAGGTACTTTCTTATTGTTAGGTTTGAAGATTGCACAAATATATATTTGAGCCAAATTGTGTCATGTATTATGGTGAACGCTAGTGAGAGGTGAGCCGAGGAGGAAAGGAAAGAAGCCATGAGGAAGAACCAACACAAAAAAATCAGCCCATGTCTGAATGGAATATGAAAACGGCTTGATATTTTGAAGAAATCAATTCCAATTCGGACTGTTTTACTGTAGCAATCAACCTACTGTAGCACCAAAAACTCTATAAATGGAGTGGCGGCACCCCTTCCATTGTAATCAAGTCAAGTTTTGATATCCAGAAATATATATTCTTACTCTAGGTTAGAATTAGGAACTTGTCGAGTGTCTTGATTCCGTTGTTTTTGCGATTGCCTCGGTGATTGCCTGAACATATTTACTCCACGTGAGTGAGTAGATAAAGGATCGAAGCGTGTGGTTGGGTAATTGAGTTTTGTAGGTTGCCATAATAGAGACGGTGATTGGCGGTGTTATTCATCAGGTTGTACAGATCCAGTTATCTTTAATCCTGCGTCATAAAGATTGGGCCAAAACCCCTCACTTCGGCATTACTAATTTGCACGCCTGCACAGTTCCTGATCTTGAGGAATGGTTGAGAGGCACCTGCTAACTCTCTAACAACAGCTCCATCATCACTAGTTGAGATTGAGAGTCAACATGCCAACATCACGTTGTTCAACTCAAATGCATTCTCTTTGCTGTTACTCGCTACAAGTACTCTGTCTGCAGCAGGGTTTGTTCATAAATTCATGCACACCCCGTGCTGTTTATCTTCAACAAGAAGCAGTTATTTGACCAAGTAACTGCACAAAGTGCATCCTTTTCTTCATGCGCTTGACCCTATGCAGCGCATTTGCATTCGGTCCATGAGACCTTCGTGGTGGCACACGTGTGCATGCCAGCGACGGGATAGGAGAAAAAGGCAGTTCTTGCGTGATATTGACCTCGGACATCAATTCTCTGCTTCTTCCTTGAATCGCTGCGATACATCTGGTGTGAGCGTGTTGACGATGATTCGATTAAACTAAATAAGAATAGGTTCTGTTGGGAAACCTGATGGCCCACGAAGGCCCATGCTGATCCCTTAAACCTAAACCCTAGGTGAGCGCTATAAAAGGAGGAAAGTGGTCCCCCTTATGTACCAGAAATCATTAGTAATAAAGAATTTCTGCTGTTGCTCTCTCTAAACACGTATCTCTCTCTCTTTCTGTTCTCCAATTCAGATCTGTTCGGGAACCCCGGACTATTCGATAGCGAGGTTCCTTAACACGTTATCAGCACGAAGCTCTTCCGGAGTTCAGATTTGAAAAGGTGAGAAAAGGTGGGAATTCGACGATTGAATCTAATCGCTGTTGTTTTCTATGCATGCATCTAACCTACGCATCGGTACTGCGTTCGTCACGTGGCAAGAAGCTACATCGACACAAAACAACAGTACACATGAAGCAAAAAAAAAAGAAAGAAAGAAATCGACGTCGCCTCGGTCTTCGCGCATGCAGCGTGTCGCCGACGGCCACAGTCGCCGCCTCTTGCACGTAGCGCGTCGCCGCTGCCGTCGCCGCCTTGCGTCCGCAGCACATAGCAGCCGGCCGACGCGTCGCTCAAGCACCGTCGTCGTGCCTCGGTTCACGCGCTCGCGGCCGGATGCGACTTCGGTGCGCGCCGACGGCACCGCTACCGAGCCTTGATGTCATCACGTGCCTCGGCTTGCGCTGCGCGCAGCGCCCGCCGTAGCCGCCGGCACCGTCGGCCCACCGCCCGGCACGGTCCCGAAGCGCTGCCGCCTCGCCTCCGCCGGCTTGAAGCCGCCTGTCGCCGCCGCTTGGCTTCCGACGCCACGCGCGACGGTTAGCGCGACGCCTCCTTGGTTCGCGCGGTCGGCAAGGCCGTTGCGGCCCGCGGACGACTCCGGCGTCCCGCCTCGCAAGACGCAGCGCGATCGCTCCGGTCGTGATCGTCTCGGGCCGCGCGCGCGGCACGCAGCGAGCGCGCGACTCCGACCCGACCTCGACCTCGCGCCCGCCGCAGACGGCGCCGGCTCGGCCTTTGAAGCTCGAAGCGGCGCCGAGCCGTCGCAGCCCACGCCGAGGTGGCGCCGACGAGCCCGCCGACGCCCGGCGTAGTGCCCGACGGCGCCGCGCGCTCGAAGAAGCCGACCGTCGGCTCCGCGACGCACCCGGCGCCGCGATGCGGTCGCGTCGCGCGCCGCCGCTTTGTCGCCGCCCAGCGCCGAGTTGCCTCGGTTTCCCGCCCGCCGGCGCGCGCGCGCCGCGCGTTGTGACTCCTCGGCTTCCACGCGACGGCGATTGCCGACGGCCGCGCGACGCAGCGTGTGCCGCACGCCGCCCGGCCGTCGCCTCACCGGCATGAAGCGGCATCTTCACGCCGCGCCGCGCCAGGAAGACGGCGGCGCCCGGCCAAGCCGCAACGCCGGCGCCACCGCCAAGCCGCCGCCGCCGCGCCGCTGCCGCGCTAGCTGCCGCCTCGGTGTTCGACCGTAGCCGCCTTGCCCTTCGACCGCTTCGCGGCCGGCTCGCGGCAGCTCGCGCTCGCGCCATCGCGATCGCTCGCAGCCTAGCTCGGCCGCTCCGGCTTGTCGCGTCCCCGCTCTGGCCAGCTTGCGTAGCTTGCGCACCGTGCGTTTTGGAGCATGAGCAAATGGCGGCTAGGGGATGGAACCCTAGCCGCCGGGGGGGAGGGTTTTTCTTCAGTCGGGCACAGGGCTTTGGGCCAGGGAGGCAGGCCGGATGGGCGGTTCACCAATGCGAGAGGCCCAAAGGCCGATTTAAAAAAAAAAGAAGAAGAAGAAGAAAACGCGGCCCGATGTGGCGGCGACAGAAAAAGAAAAAAAGAAAGAAAAGAGAAAGAAAAGGAAAAAATTGCAGAAAATTTGAAAAATTGCCAGAAAATCAAGAAGATTTTTTTGGCTCTGTTTTTAATTTTTCTAGCTTTATTTCTCTGTTTTATGAATATTCTTTATGATTTTTGAGTCCGTTGCTTTATTTAAGATATTGCAATGCATAGCAATTTAATTTTTCTGTACTTTATGCTTGTTGAAACCATTTTCTATTAGATTACACGCAGTAAACTAATGTCGAAATTTTGAAATCATGAATCGTGAATCGTGAGTTTGAAGAACTGACCCCGCACGGTCATAACTACCTCACTTGGACATCGGACGTGAAGATAGCTCCATGCTGCGATTGGTCTAGGGTCCTCGCAGGACGTAAAACCTTCCGTCGAGCAGAACGATCAAGTCTTGCACTGCCGTTTAAATGCATGAATCGCATTTTCTTTTAGATTATGGTTGTTAGCATTTTTCTTTGAATAATGAATTGTAAGCTCTAGAAGAGCATACTTCTTTCATGAATAAATACGCAATTTATTCTTTATTCCAGTATTCTTCAATTTTGCAAGTAATATTTGGATTGTTTTTGCCTCTATCTGATTAGTATTATATTTCTTTTATCTAGAAATCGTGTAGCGCCCAAATGGAAGAGATATGCATTGTTGATAGTGGCACAACAAATACCATCTTAAGAGAGTCTAAGTATTTCCAGTCGATCATGAAGAACGCTGGAAAGATTACTACGATCGCAGGAAGCGACTCATATGTAATCGGCTCAGGAAGAGCCACTATTATATTGCCTATGGGTACAACTTTGGTAATTGAAGAAGCCCTTTTGTACCCTGAATCAACGCGCACTCTCTTAAGCTTTAAAGACATCCGCACCAATGGTTTTCACGTAGAAACCAATGAAGAAAATGGCAAAGAATACTTGTGCATTGTGAAGCACGCGGTATGTGGAAAAATGGTATTAGAAAAATGTCCCTCATATGAATCAGGTTGTACTACACGAATATTCATGCACCAAGTGTATACTTCCTTGAAAACTGTTTTTAGAAGCTCTGAGTTATTTTCTTTATGGCATGGTAGATTAGGCCATCCTGGTCTTAGAATGATGAGAAATATAGTGAACAACTCACAAGGTCATGGGATTAATGTTAAAAATTTTCCGAATCATGAAGATTTTGTGTGCCCTGCATGTGCCACCGGGAAATTAATAACTAGACCCTCTGTCATGAAAGTGCAAAGTGAAATCCCTGCATTCCTGAAACGCATCCAGGGGGATATTTGCGGTCCGATTCAGCCCCTGTCAGGGTCGTTTCGATACTTTATGGTGCTCATCGATGCTTCCTCGAAATGGTCGCATCTATGCTTGTTGTCAACAAGAAACTATGCTTTTGCAAAGCTGATCTCGCAGATCATAAGAATTAAGAATGCTTTCCCTGATCATCGCGTGAAGTCCATTAGAATGGACAATGCCGAGAATTTACTTCAAAGGCATTTGATGATTATTGCACAAAGAACAGGGATAGCGATTGAGCACTCTGCACCGCACGTCCATACGCAGAATGGACTAGCGCGAAGCACTAATAAAGAGGATTAAGTTCATTGCGGACCGCTTTTGCGAGTTGTAACTTGCCCAACACTTGTTGGGGACACGCGATCTGCACGCATAGCTCTTATCAATTTTAGACCGTCGGCCTACAACATCTATTCTCCTATGCGGCTTGTGCACGGATCATCCCAAGATCTCCCATCTTAGAAAATTTGGGTGTATGGTATATGTACCTATACCACCCCCTCGGACCGCAATGGGCCCTCTCGCAAGTCCGGGATATCGTTGGTTATGAGAGTGCATCCATAATCAGTATTTGGAACCCATGATTGGAGACTTGCATCTGACCGATTTCGATTGCATCTTTGACGAGGATCGCTTCCGTCATTAGGGGAGGAAATCAACCTTTAGATGAAAATGCCGGAAATCATATGGCATTCCACTGGGATCCCCACATGACCCCGCACTAATGAAGCAAATCAAGAAGTCCGAAGATAATTGATTTGCGAATTTAGCAAATGAACTGCTGATCATTTTGTGATCGAAGGCGTGGTTAAGTCGCATGTACCGCAAGGAATGCACCGAGAGGGTGGAAATACCAAAGAAAATAGAAGGTATCCTCAACCTGTTCAGAGGCCTCAAAGAAAAGAACAGAAACGGCTCCTCAAACCCAAAGTACCGGAGGCGCCCGGAGAAAGCTGGCGAGAGGACTTACCACAACCAATCACGAAAATGCCCCAAGGAAAGAAGGAGTCGGTTGAGACTGCACCTGGAAAGAAGCCAATGAAAAGGCAATTCGGACTTGAATCTTCCACTGCAGAAGCGCGAAAATAATGTGTGCGCACACATAGGCGATGAAAAGCTAAAGGAACTTGCTCTTGCGATAGGAAAAAGCAGTGAAGAGCAAGTAGAAGTGCATGAAGCACCCCATGAAGAAATGGCCGTAAACTTTGTAATAACAGGAGAATCCCTGAATAGAGTAACAGCCAACGTTGATGCATACTTCGCAAAGAAGATTGCCTCGATCATTGATCATGATCCCGAGCCTGCATCTCTAGTAGAGTGCAAGAAAAGGCTAGATTGGGAAGAATGGAAAAAGGCAATCACTGCAGAGTTAGTCTCTCTGAACAAGAGAGAGGTGTTTGGGCCCGTATGCCTCACACCTTCCCATATAAACCCCGTAGGTCACAAATGGGTCTTTGTTCGAAAGAGAAATGAAAACAACGAAGTTGTAAGGTACAAAGCAAGGCTTGTAGCTCAAGGATTCACTCAACGTCCTGGAGTTGATTACGAAGAAACCTATTCTCCGGTCATGGGAGGAATTACCTTTAGATATTTGATCTCAATGGCAGTCAACTTGAAGTTGAGAATGAAGCTAATGGATGTTGTCACAGCATATTTGTATGGAAACTTGGATTCGGAGATATATATGAAAGTACCTGGAAGGAATCCTATCCGAACCAAGACGGAGCAAATAGAAACACATGCAAAGTGTGAAATTGGAGAAATCACCGTATGGGTGAAGCGATCGGGAAGAATGTGGTACAATCGCTTGAGTGACTTTCTCGCTAGAAAGGCTACACAAGCAGCGAAGATTGTCCATGTGTGTTTATCAATGATCCCGAATGGATTCTCAGTATAATCTCCGTCTATGTAGATGACTTGAACATCATTGGGACGGATGAAGAAATTGAAGAGGCATGCTCATACTTGAAGTCTGAGTTTGAAATGAAAGATTTGGGTAAAATCAAGTTTTGTTTAGGCTTGCAGCTTGAACATGTCCCAGGAGGAATCTTGGTACATCAATCAACCTACACACAGAAAGTGTTGGAAAGGTTTGGATTTGAAAAAGCATATCCTGCGAAGACTCCAATGGTGGAAGGTCACTCCAAGCAGACCTAGACCCATACAGACCTAGAGAAGAGGGGGAGGAAGTCCTGGGAGCAGAATTCCCATATCTGAGTGCAATTGGAGCGCTCATGTACCTTGCGAATAGCACTAGGCCGGATATTGCGTTCACTGTGAATTTGCTAGCCCGGTACAGTGCAGAACCCACCAAAAGGCATTGGAAAGGGATCAAGGACATCTTCCGCTACCTCTAAGGAAGCAAAGACCTCGGTCTGTTTTTCAGAAGAAACAATGAATTGAATTTAGTTGGCTATGCCGATGCTGGGTATTTATCAGACCCGCATACTGGCAAGTCCCAAACCGGCTATGTTTTCCTATGTGGAGGAACAGCAATTTCTTGGAAGTCGTCTAAGCAGACTCTTGTCTCGACGTCGACAAACCACTCGGAAATCATCGCTTTGTATAAAGCATCTCGTGAATGTGCATGGCTCCGAAGAATGGTTCACCACATCCAGAAGTCGTGTGGCTTGAACATTTAGCAAACTCCCACAATCATTTATGAAGATAATGCAGCTTGTGTTTCCCAAGCACAGATGGGTTATGTGAAGAGCAATCTCACGAAGCATATCAACCCTAAGTTCTTCTATGCTCACGAATTGCATAAGATGAACGAGATCAAGATATTGCATACTAAGTCATGTGAAAATCTTGCAGATTTGTTCACTAAATCACTCCCAGCATCTACCTTTGAAAGGTGCGTGAAAGGAATTGGGATGATGAGACTTAGAGAAGTGCAAATTTCAGGGGGAGATATTTCACATACTCCCACATAAATCTCGAAGATGAATTATGAATACCCAACATGAATCTCGAAGATTAGTAATGGAAGTTGGGAGAATTGTACTCTTTTTTTCTTAGCAAGTTTTTCATGAAGTTTTCTTGCATAAGGTTTTAACGAGGCAATTCGTGCAACATAGTAAGCGTATGCTATGTACTCTTTCTCCAAGTATTTTTCTCACTGGGTTTTTCTGGAGTTTTAATGAGGCATATGCATCTCGCGGCAAAGGGCCCAAGAGGGAGTGTTGGGAAACCTTGATGGCCCATGAAGACCCATGCTAGTCCCTTAAACCTAAACCCTAGGTGAGCGCTATAAAAGGAGGAAGGGGGTCGCCCCCTATGTACCAAAAATCATTAGTAATAAAAAATTTCCGCTGTTGCTCTCCCTAAACACGTGTCTCTCTCTCTTTCTGTTCTCTAATTCAGATCTGTTCGGAAACCCCGGACTATTCGATAGCGAGGTTCCTTAACAGGTTCTTCCCTGTTTCTGCCTCTTGTTTTTTCTTGATTAGTACCGCTGCCTCTTGTTTCTGTTTCCATGACTCCATGTCGCTGAATTTTTGTGCAAAGTATTCTTCGTCAAAAGTAACACATCACCGAAGATTCAGGGGTGAAAAACTGAAAGCCCATTAATAACAAGTGTCAAACGAACTAAATTCGAATAATTTCGAAAGAAATTTCACCTAGTTGTCAAAACTGCAAGGAGCAACTGTCCTGTAGAATGCGGTCCTCTTGTAATCATATAATAATTCTTAGAGCAGTGCTTCAATGCTTTCCTTCTCAATACAAGTTGCACAAAATTTAAAACAAGCGAAGAGGTGAGTAATCACCATCTACCCTTCATTCATGTTTTAATATTTGTGCAACTGTAAAAAAGAAAAGCATTGAAGCACCTCTCTAATTTTTAAGTGTTATGAATGAGTTCAGGAGGGGTAAACCGTCCGTTGATTCTTTTAAAAAAACTGCAAGGGGTCAAGAGTAGGAGTAGGACACACTTGAAAGAAAAAAACATGTGGGATTAAAGTGAGAAATTCTATTGAACTAACTAATACACGCTTCGCTCTTTTTTATTTAGCGCTTTTGACTTTTTTTAGTCGACCAGACGCGACTTTAGCCATTACTTTTTTTAACTTTACATAAAGATATACTAATAAAAGTATAATATTATAAAAGCTTTTTAACTAAAAAATTAATAATATAATTTTTATATAGCCAAAGTTTTAAATTTACCAGTGGTCAAATTTTATAAAACTAGTATAGTGCCCTATCTTTCAGTTTCTTTTTCCCAGCACGTAATATATGGTCTTTTCCTTTTCTAGAACGTTTGTTTCCTTTTCCTTAATTCCAGGATATTTGTTTCCTTTTTCTTGAGATGATGCTGGAGGTGGGGGGAGATCTGTTGTGGGCCACATGGATGAGTTAGACACATTAAACAATGGCCATCGGATGTGGGTGAGTAAAACTGAGGAAAGATCTGAGAGGTTAATTTTGATGGAGGCAAGTTTCTGGGGACGTTTCGCTGGGTGTATGAAGGTTGAGTCATCTCTAGTGGGGTGCATTATTTGGGGTGGACGTAGAAAAGAATGCTTAGGTGCATTATAAAGGGGTATAGATTCCAGGATATTTGTTTCCTTTTCCTTGAGATGATGCTGGAGGTGGGGGAGATCTGTTGTGGGCCACAGGGATGAGTTAGACACATTAAACAATGGTCATCAGATGTGGGTGAGTAAAACCGAGGAAAGATCTGGGAGGTTAATTTTGATGGAGGCAAGTTTCTGGGGACGTTTCGCTGGGTGCATGAAGATTGAGTCATCTCTAGTGGGATGCATTATTTGGGGTGGACGTAGAAAAGAATGCTTAGATGCATTATAAAGGGGTATAGATTTGACAGCACGTATTCTAATACATTAAGTTAAAAAAACTAAGAAAGTACTCACCACGCGGACCAAACTGGCACCTACATTGTGTGTAACGGTTTGAATTTGAGTCCTACTAACTACACATCAGACATGTCCTCTTAAGGATTTTCAGTATTTGATCAATGATAGCAATAATTCAATCCAATGCATAATTCCCCAAAACAAAATACCCGCGTCGTTCCAACCCTTGCCTACATCTATTTGATCATGAAACTTGCACGGACGCGGTTGAACACGTAGCGCGACGTCCGCAGATGGAGTGGCGAGCGGAGCAAAACGACCGCGCGTGGAACCGTCCAGAAGCGCACGCCGGGACAGCGAGGCCCCCCACCCCCTCTAGTGGCGTCGCTTGCATAACCCCTCTCCGTTTTTGGAGAATCAGCGATGGATCGCGCGAAATCTTTGCCTTGTTACGGCTGTTTCGTCACTTTCGTGGGAGCTAGCTGGCCCGTTGGCGTGCATGGGACGTGATCCTCGTCGAGTCACACCGACGGGGAGCGGGGCCGTCGACTCGATCTGCCGCGTCGACGGACCTGCTCCGACCCGAGCGCGCACACAGTGCGAAGATGTTTCAAGTGCCGGGAGCGTTGAACAAAACTCGTGCCAAAAAAAACCCTTCGTAGATTTTTCGTGCGATAGAAGACTTTCGTGCATGGGATCGTATAAAGACAGCTTATACAATAGACTATTTATATGACTGTCTGTAATGATTTCTCCTACAATTAATATACTGTCTGTACAATTGTATATACAGTATAAAGCTGTTTATAAGATTGTCTGTTAAATAGTAGACAACATATTTCTCTCTCCGCCACATCATTCAAAATCTTTTGTAGCATACTTTTATAGACAGTTAACATGTACTATTGTACATGCACTTATCTAATTCTCTTTTCTGTCCCCACCAGAGTAACTGGCTTATCTCCTGTCATCAGGGGCGGAGCTGAGCCTCAGGCTAGTAGGGTCTGGCCCCGAGGCCTAGCCCAACTAACAGTACAAAATACTGTTCAAATTGTATTTGGGCCCGAGGCGCCAGCCGGCCCAACTATGCGTTGCGCCTAGGGCATAGCCGCGCCCGCACAGGGAGGTCAGCAAGCGTCTCAATCATGCCGCCGCACTCCACAGACCGCTGGCGCTCTCCACAAGCGATCTGAGCTCGGGCCGCTACGCCGCCCCCGCCGGCAGGCCACCGCTCGACCGCTCCTAACATCGACCCCGCCCGCTGCCCGCTTTGTCACGGGTGCTCGGTTGCTCGCGCAAGCGCACTCGCTGCTCGGTCCTCCCGCCCGATCCGGCGATCCGACTTCGAGCTCACGCCGCCGCTGCCGCTCCCGACCCCGGCCTCGCTCCGTCACCCGCTACTCGTCTACTCCGCGCCTCCGCTTGCTCAGCTGCTGCTCGCGACTAGCTCGGCGCCTGCATTCCCAGATCCAGCCGAGTAGCCAACCGACCGACGGCGACGGTGGCAATGACACGTTCGCCCACTCCGCCTCAGATCTTGCCCGCCACCGCCGCCTAGCCTCGCCCGCGCTCGCGCGTCTCTGTTTAGTCCTCGGCAGTCGGTGGGTTTGCACTTTGCTGCTCAGTGCTCACCTCAATTGCCTTCTCTGCTCAGCTGCTTTGGTAGATTGGTTGTCTGGTGAATAAGTAATGACTGAATGCAGAATGCCTGAAATGAATGGCTGAATCTGAATGGTGATTAACTCATTAATTGATTACTGATTATTGAGTGATTGGTTACTGAATCACTGATTACTGAATGTTGAGTGTTAATGTGTTATACATTCCTATCTTGAATATTTTGATAATGCTGTGAATCACTGATCACTGATTATTCATGATTGCTAAGAATCAAACTGTTAATTCTAGTTGCGTGATGAATGTTTGTTCCATGGTTGCTTACTTGCTAATGGTGCTTTTTTCAGGTCCTCTCTTGTACTCTTTATGTGATCATCCAACTCTCTTGGACAAAATTGAAACTCATGCTCTATACAGGTACATAGTAAAAACCATTGAAATCTTAGGTAAGTACTAGTTGCATTTTAGAATATTGTATGATATATTTGTATATAAGAGCGTATAGTCATAGTCAGGTATATATATACACTCTTGGAGGAAAGCTGTCATGATTTGGTGAGCTCGATCATTTATGTGACGTTGCTAATTGCTAAATACATGATGAAGAGGTCGAAGGTATTATCATCTTATTTTCCGTCACAGTCCAACCAATCCCCTCCGAAAACAGTTGGAACTGGAGATAGTAATACCCAACAAAATAATCCTCGTGTTGTGCTTAATTTGGAAGATATTGTTGCCGATCCTGGGCTTCGAAAACCAATTGAGGAGTTCGATGTGGACATTAGGGATGCTATTAGAAGGGAGTATTTGCTATAGGGACCATGCCAACCAAAAGGTCATAAGTTTCCACGGAAATATATAGGAAATCATAAAAGAAGCTTTCAGGAAGAGCGGTTTAAAAGGTATGATTGGTTGGAATATAGTGTTGCTAAAGATGCTGCATTTTGCTTTTATTGTTTTCTGTTTAAGCAATGGAAACAATGAAACTTTGGTACTGATGTATATACAAAGGTGTGGTTTAGTTATTGGAAGAATGCAATTCAATGTTTTGATGAACATGTTGGTCAAATTGATAGTGCTCATAATAGAGCTAGAAAATATTGTGAGGATTTTAAAAATCAGAGGTAGAGTGTCACACATGTGTGGGCTGATATAAGAAAGAAGAAGGAGGAAGAATATTTGGACCGTATTACTATTATGTTAGGTGTTGTAAGGTTTCTTCTATTGCAAGCTCTTGCTTTCCGCAGGCATGACGAGTCTTCTAAATCAAACAACAGAGGAAAATTTTAGAGATGCTGCAATGATATAAAGAGAAGGATAAAAATGCTACAAAACTATTAGATACTACTCCTGGGAACCATTTAATGACTTCGTCAGAAATACAAAAACGGTTGTGCAAAGCTTGTGCAGAGGAGACCAGTAAAACCATTATGGATGATATCGGGGATAGACAATTTGCCGTCCTTATTGATGAGTCTCGAGATGCATCTATGAAGAAACAAATGGCTATGATTTTGAGGTTAGTATCTGCTATTTGATAGCTTTTTAACTATGCTTCCTGCCCTCATAAAAAACTACGCTTCTTTCTCTATGTAGCTATGTCAACAAACAAGGGCAGGTGATTGAGCGATTTCTTGGGATTCAGCATGTTAATGACACGACATCAGCTTCGTTGAAAGTAGCTTTGGATGCTATGTTTATTCGTCATGGTTTATCAATCCATAGATTGCGAGGGCAAGGATATGATGGCGTATCAAACATGAGAGGGGAGTTCCATGGGCTACAAAGACGGGTATTGGATGAAAATCCATATGCATTTTATATACATTGCTTTGCTCATCATCTGCAATTAGTGGTTGTTTGCGTTGCCAAGTGTTGTTCTTCTGTCTTGAATTTCTTTAACTACACTACTTTGATTGTCAACACTGTTAATGCTTCTTGTAAGAGACATGATAAATTGACCCAACAACACTATCATAATCTTGTGAGTAGTTTGGAGCGCGGTGAAATTTTCACAGGAAGAGGGAAAAACCAAGAAACCAACCTTGCAAGACCTAGGGATACTCGATGGGGTTCACACCACAAAACCTTGTGTTGTCTTCTCCTGATGTGGGATGCAGTCCTTGAGGTATTCGAGAATGTATGTGATGATGCAACAAATACAACACAAAAAACCATAGTTTCAGGTTTGTTGCGACATATAGAAAGCTTTGAATTTGTGCTCATATTGCACCTTATGATCAGAATATTAGATAAAACTAATGATCTATCACATTGCTTGCAAAAGAAAGATCTGAATATTGTTCGTGTTATAGGATTGGTTGGGGCCACATTGCAAAAAATTAATGACATGTTGGGACCAGCTCTTTCAAGAGGTACAGATATTTTGTCTCCAACATAACATCATTGTGCCAAATATGTCGGATACAATAATAGCCAGGGGCCGCTCGAGGGATCGTGGCAGCCAATTGGTAACTTATTACCATCATTTCAATAATGAAATATTTAATGTGGTGCTTGATCAAATTATTGTTGAGTTGAACAATCGCTTTGCTGAAAGATCTCAGTTATTGAGATGTATTGTTTGTCTTGATCCATAGAATTCTTTTCCCAACTTTGATGAAGACAAACTAATTGAACTTGGTAAGATATATGCTGCCGACTTCTCCCAATATAATTGTATAGTACTTAAGGACCAACTTGAGACATTCATTGCTGATGTGAGAGTTGATCCAGATTTTTTAAGTTGTAATAACCTTGGTAATCTTTCTGTGAAGATGGTTCAAACTGATAGATACACAGTTTTTCCTTTGGTATATCGCCTCATTGAATTGGCCTTAATTTTGCCTGTTGCAACCGCAACAGTAGAGAGAGCTTTCTCAGCTTTGAACATTGTAAAAACTGAATTGCGTAATAAGATGAATGATAACATGGTATGCTACATTGAGCGAGATGTATTTGCAAGCATTGAAGATATCAAGATATTACGTCGTTTTCAAAGTATGAGGTCTCGTAAGCAACAACTACCGTGTAGTCTTCGTGCTAGTGGTATGTTATATTCTTCTAATGCAATTTGCCTTAATTTATATATGTGCCTAATTTATATGTGTAATGTCTTCTTTTACAGGTTCAGGTTCTTGTTCTATTGTTGATGAAAATATGATAGTCTCAGATGCAATAAACCTTCTTTAATTAGGTATTAACTTTTCTACACTCCATGCATTATATTGTTTTGAAATATTTTATCTATTTAATTAAAATGTTAAGTATGGAATTCAAATTTATTTTTAATTGTGTATTTGTGCTGTACTTTTATCGTACCTAAATGTCTGTAGTCTTTGACAATAGTAATAGTCACTTATTTTCGACCCTAGGCGTACAAAAATCTTGGCTCCGCCACTGCCTATCATATATAGACTTGTGGGAGACCAAAACATGCTGGCGGAGGTCAGAGCCATGCTCCTCCTCCCCTCTTTTTACCACCCATGCGATGGGCAGCAATTCACAACGGAGGAAGTAGCCACCCTCTCTCCTCCTTCCCCTTTCTCTCCATGGCCGACGATAAGGAGCTGATTGTTACAACAGGTAAGTCGAGTTGTTGCATGAGTTTTTTTTCTCTAGATGTTGCATTACCTTTTCTAAAATATTGCAGCAATTTCTAGTTCTATTGCTTTATTGCAACACCCTTTCTTAATTATTGCGAGAATTGTTTTTGTTTGTTGCTACTTGCTACATCCTCTGAATAAGCTTTGGTTGCATATGTTCTTTCAAATTGCTGCAACACAAATTCTCCATTGTTAGAAGAACTATTTTTGTTTTTTGCATTATATCATTCTCAAATATTATAGCAAGTTGTAATGGACTTGTTGATTTGTTGCACTCATGTTTATTTTTTGCTCCAACAAGGTAGTTGTTTTGTTGCATCATTGGTTGTGACAGAAATTGTTGCAACGAGAGTGCATTTTGTTTCAAGGTTAGGATTTCATTGTTGCGCTTTTATGAGTTTTTGTTGTGCTAGATCAAACAGTCGAGAACTATCTACTGAAGTTAAATCCTACAATGGATCGGGTGTACGATGAAAACACTCTTATCGTATATCCGAACACTAGTCCCTCTCAATAATCATTGTAAAGTTATGCCATTTCAGAACTCTATCAACAAAAGTGTCTCTATTAGAGAAGGCAATTTTTTCTATGGGAAATTTCCCTACAGGGTCAGGGATAGGGCACAAACTTCCTCTAGTGGGGCTGGGCCGTTATCCTAGCGGGCGGATCTGGGGGACAAACTCTCCCATGAAGGCCATGGGATCATCTAAGATACTAAAATATATTTTATTTATTTATATATTATAGTTTTGAATATGAAATGAGTATTCTTTTCGTGTGTTTTGACTAAATATGTATCTATATATATTATAAATTATGTTTTAAAGTTATAATTTTAAAAAAATATACATAAATATGTATAAATTATTAAATATAACTATATAATATTTTAAAATATATATATAAACTATTTTCTAACTCATGTAGCGATTCTTATGAGGATCAGTCCTGGGGTGGACGAGAACGGGGAGTGCACTCTCCCTCAGCCTTCAGACAGAGCGAGGAGAAGGTTGATGGGTCCGCAATCCCTACCCCGCAATCCCCCGCCCCATTGCCATTCCCAGTCCCTAAGGTAGCAAGGGTTGTTTTGATAGGCTCGTATCGGATGGATGAGAGCAACTCCCATGCCAATTAGAAGGCTGTAGTTGGGAGTTCACGTTTCCTATTTTTTCCTCAAATTCTACGAAAATTAAACTAATTCCAAACAAGCATTGGCCACGCGTGCATGGCTTCCCGCCCTCGCCGCTTCGACAACTGGGTTCTTATCCCTCAAATAACGTTAGCCATGAACTATTTACCCAAAAGGCCAAAACTAATGATAAATTCTTATTGCCTCGTTTTTGTTGACCTGGACCATTTCATTTTCTGATGATCCCTCATGAGTCGTGACGTCAACAGGTACTAGTTCAAACTAAGCTGTACTCCAGTTCCAAAAGGTTTCAAATTCCGTTTTCGGCTCAAATCTCGTCACCCTCCGGAATCCGAAATTTCGAACGAAATCCAAAGGAAATTCAAATCCGGTCTTTTTTTTAAACGAGATTTTCGAGATTTCGGTGAGAAATGCCGAAATCTCGGTGGCAAATGAGAAATCTCAGAAAGTTTCAAACCTCTGGACGGAGGACGCGGTGCTCGACGTGGAGTCGGCTCGGGCGCTCGGACGTGGAGGAGCTTGGACGCCGACGTGGTGCTCGGCTCGGGCACTCGGACGCGGACGCGAACGTGGAAGAGCCCGAAGCCTCGGAGGAGGTTGGACGCAGTGCTCGACGCGGAGGAGCCAGGGAGTACGGGAAGCCCACGGAGGAGGAGCGGGGATCTGGCGGGGAGCCGGAGGAGGATCTGGCGAAGCGGCAGACGGCAAAAAAAATTCCGATTGAATGCTTGCGCACGGGAAAATGTTGGAGGCTGGGGTTCGATCCCCTGACCTCACGCAAGTCGCGCGAGTGTCTTACCAAACGAGCCAAGCATTACTTCGTGTTTGAATAGCATCCGGCCTGATTTTGTATCTCGTCGTCCGCCGGAAACCGAAATCTTGCCGAGATTTCACGAGATCTCGGCGAGATTTTGAACTGTGGTTCCAATCTATGCCGGAAAATCTACCTACTGTTGCTTGTAATTTGTAAGAGGGGAGGGGAAATATTCATAGTGATAGTGACCATTTCTCATTATTCTGTCAACACTACGGAATGGGTACAAGGAGAAGAGTTTCTTGTCAGGTTTTTAAATATTTCTTGTGGTCTTCTTCCCCAGGAGAACGATTTGGACTGAGAGATGACATGTCGCGCTTCCCTAGAAATCTCGTTGACATTCACAATCTGCCCTAAAAGAGGGAAGCCTAATCAAGGTGGTACGACCGTACGTTTTGACCCTGGCTGTTAGACTTGCAGAGCGCAACGACTCGCCGACAAGGTTCCAAATCTCGTCGAATTTCAGCGAAATTTCGGATTTCGGACCACTCCTAAATCTAAACTACTGATCGGATAAAAAAAATTAAAATTTCTACAGTAACCCGAAATTTCGTTTTTTTCTTGGCGAAATTTCATGTTTTTTTGCCGGTTTTGAAACTTTTAAGGCCGGATTTGACCGGATTTGGTCCAATAACCCTTAGGAAAGTCAACTCCTATGAAAATTTGTTGAAAAACAAATTTCTGAGATATTTTAGAATTTTGGCAAAAATACTGTCAGATTTTTATAAAATTGTACAAGCTTGATAATGAGCTGAAAATTTTATGGTACTATCATACATAAAAAAAGTTCAAAATAATTTAACTTAATTTGTTATCCTTAAAAGATAAAAAACAGAATGAACATAATTGGGACAGTTATATTGTCAGAATTTTATAAACTTTCTTGGGTGTGATTATGATCTAATTTTTTTGAGAGATTAATAATTGCCTTAGTACCATTATATAAAATTTTCAAAAAATTTCAAATTTTTTGTTTGGTCAATCAAATCTATGTAAGCATTGAACTTTGTTTGTTATATTATATTTCAAAAATCAAAAAGAAAAGAACATAAATGGTACTGTGCCTTGTAAGAATTTTATAAATTCACTGGCATGTGATCATAATTCAAAATTTTTATGAGATATTAAGAACTTCCTTATCACCCTTCTATAAAATTTTCAAGAATTTTAAACTTTTTTTATTGCTAAAGAAAATCTATGTATTGATCATCAGGCTTTTATCACGACGTAGCACTGTCTGAATTTTAAAACATTATTTTGAGAATGATCGTCATCTAAAATTTTTAATAAAACTTATTGTTACATCAGGACTATCCACAAAAATTTTCAAAAGTTTTTAACATTGTTTAGATAATTTTTCATTTTGTTCAAGTTTACCGATAAGCCTTTTAACAGGACAGTAGTACTGTTTGAATTTTTAAAAATTCATACAGTTTGATCATCATCTGAAAATTTTATGAGAGCATTAGAGATACATCATAACCGTGCAAAAAAATTTCAAATGTTTATAACGTGGTTTGAACCATTTTGCATTCGGTTCAAAATTGCTGGTCAGTGTTTTATCAGGACAGTAGCAATGTTTGAATTTTTAAAAATTCCACATACTTTAGAATAATCTGAAATTTTTATGTCAATATCATATATGTGTCAGGACTCTCCAAAAAAAATTCAAAATTTTTAGACATCGTTTGACCCTCTTTTTTCCGTTGCAAAAAGGCAAAATTTCGGGTATTTCGCCGAAATTTCGGTATTTGTCGGCGAATTTCGTTTTTTCTCGGTACAAAACGAACCGGATTTGAATTTTGGTTTTTGAATTTCGAACGAGATTTTTCCAAAATATTCAAATTTCGCCGAAATTTCGGATTCCGGTCCTGGACGGTATTTTATCCGAAAACGAAATTTGAATCCTTGCTTGCCGGCACATACAGAGGCGAGGCGCAGGCTGCAAGAGTGCTCTGCAATGGCAGAAAGAGAGCACCACTTTTTATCTCAGGTGCTGGGTTTCTGGCAGGGGGACAGTTGAGTAGTTGATGAGGTGCAAATTCAATTGAAATGAAGCACAGAGACGACGAGTACTTGAGAGGGCAATAGAAAAAAACAAGTTTCTCGAATGATCGTTACTTCTTTTGATTCTTTTCTTCTTCTTTTTTGATTGATGGAAGCCAACGAAACACTTCAAATCATCTCAATGATGTTTATTCTGCTTATTTTTCATCTATTGCAGGTTTTAGCATTAAGAGGGAGCCTCAAAATTTAAGTACTTCTCATGGATTGGAGAACTTAGAAATAAGTATGTTTGCTGGTATTTGAGTTTTACAGGTTGTAACAAAACAAAATTGCAAGCAAGTGTAGACCAGCTTGTAGTCCAACCATCTAGTGGGGAATGCTTATAGTCCAACTAGAAGAAGGCAATGTTTTGTGGATTAATTTGTTATATGCTATTGGATCAATCCTAAATATTACATATTTCCCAAAATTTTGGAGATTCCTAAATCAATCCTTAATAGAATAAAAAAATATTAGAAGTCTTCTAAACAAATATAGGGTATTAATTTTCTCGTGATCATGCAATAATTAGGTAATCGCCCGTTCGAAGCAACAATTAATAATATATTCAAACATGGAGGAAACGGTCAAATTGGAAAGTGCATTCTCCAAGCAAAATCGACGTCACGAATTGCAATCGCCCACCGCCCTACCATTAACTGCACGTGCGAGGGTGACAAGAAGTCTTAAAACTACTTTGTTTATATTATGATTTAGTTCGTATACAGTGATAGAGTCGGAAATTTTACGGAGTCCAGGCAAATCTATAACTAACAAGTTCATATAAACATCGCGAACTAGAATGAAAATGAACGGGGCCACCATACAGTGGTGATGCATGATAAATTTCTAACTTAGGCAAGTCTAATTATGGTTAATACAAAGCAAATTTCATGTAGATGTTGTATAACTTATGCTTTGTGGCAAAATAGTATTTCCATCAGTTCCATAGGTTTCTAGAGTTTCTTGTCTACCAAAAAACCTTCTCATTTTGAAATTTAAGAATTCAAATCAATACCAAAGCCAAAGTCTAAAAAGAAAAGTCCGAGTCCCTCTCTAACTAAGTGATAGAAATAATAGAGTAAGTGGACAACAAGTTTAAAAGTCTGAACTAACATATTAATGAACTATCAATTCCAATATTCCAATTCAATTTCCAAATGCGAATTGAGTTCAAAAGGGATTGGGATTTACAGTCCAGCCTCCAATCACTAATACCAAAATAGCCGAATAGGATTGCAGGATTTGGGAAATGGAGTGGACCAACGGGGATCAACTTGACCTCCGGGCGTTGGCCACAAGTTGCAGGTCCTTGCAGCTCGCCACCTCCTTGCCGTGTACTCACGCTCGAGGGCCATGGCCTCGGACTCCTTTTAGCTCCTTCTCTCGATCTAACTCAGCGGCGGCACAATGGGCCATTAGGGCAGGCAGAAAAACTCGAAGCTCCTAAGTCATTTGAACTCGGCTCGATATGAGTTCGGCTTCTCCTAAAATAAATGATCCGAATTGAGCCCACTTTCTAGCTAGTTATCTTTACGAACCGAGTCTGGTTAACTCACGAGCCTCTCATTAGCTTGTTAAGGCTCGGTAACTAAATATTCATCGTAATGATTTTTGATGTAAAAGACTTTTAATTAGCTAAATATTTAAATTAATATATGTTCATGTAATGTTAGACTATAATTGTTAGGATTGTTAATCGGCTCTTCACTAATTACTTGTGTTTTACTTGTATGCTAGATAATTAGCTACGGTTTTATTTATGTAGTCCTTTTGTTGCACGCATGTGTTAATGCATGGTATATGTCGGCGTTTCGAGCATCGGCAAGTAAATTTGTAAGTCTAAGGGGCCACGCGTTCCCACTCCCTGAATGGTTAGACTCGAGAGCCCAAGGTGTATACTGGTTCGGGCCGAATGTCCCTACTCCAGTTCGTGTGGTGGTGTTGTATTGCCTTAGGTGCAGACGGCTGCACAACGTTTTACAAATGAGGGAAAAAAGTTTGAGCACAAGAGTGTTCGCAAAGACCTAGCGAGAAGAGGAGATCTCTCAGGTGCCCCACTCCCAGAGGCTCCTGCCTCCCTTTATACAATTGGAGGGGGCAGGTTACATGAGAAGTTGGGAGAGGGCAATCGCTTCGGTGATGGGTCGTCGCCTGGTTTGCCCACGCTGGATCGGTAGCCACGGTGGGCGAGGCGATTAGTCTTCTGGCCGGAAACTAGCGCACCGCCTTACGTGAACGGCGATGGTTGGCGTTGCGGTGCGTAGCGTTGGTACCGCCTTGGGAGGGCGTGCCTTCGTATTATGCGTGGTGGTTGATGGGATGGAAGCTTAACCCGTGACCATTTATGCCATCTTGGGAAAGAGCCACCTACTCCCGTACAATCACTTCGATTGACCCCATCCGTGGGGCACGTGGCTGCCAGATGGCGAAGACTTCGACACGCGGCCCTTGGCGGAGGTTGCCTTGGTTTGGTCGGAGTCGAGGGATCCCGACCCACTGCGGAGGTCGGGAGCCCTGCTTGGTCAGAGTCAGGGGATCCCGATCCGCTGCGGAGGTCGGGAGCCCCGCTTGGTCGGGGATGCCTACCCCCTGTGTGGCCCCGCAGGTACTTTGGTCGGTAGCGGGCCTGGAGCGGCCTGTTAGGCTTGAGCTATGCTTGAGGCAGCCTGCTCGTCACCCTGGGCCGTTGGGGTACCCCTGGTATGAGTATTCGTCAGTATATGCTCATGATGTGGTTTAGCTTAGCTCATGACTAATTACCCAAGCTCACGTAGCTTAGTTTAGCTCAGTTTATCTTAACTGGCAGCTCGAGCTTTTTATAGAGGCGAGCCAAATTGATTTTTTAGCTCGTTAGCTTAACGAGCAGAGCTATTTTTTTAACGAGTTTGCACGAGCTGAACTAGGCTAGCTCGATTATGGGCGATGCCTTTTGCCAGCAACTTTGGGTGTTGAGGAGAAGCACCGGAGACTAGAGGGTGAGGGGTTGAGAGGGAGAGCGATGATCGAGTCCGAACACTGTGAGCTATAGGAGACATGGGCCACTTAGCGGGCTAGGTGAGTTGTGACTCGCGAGTAGAGGTGGGCACTCGGGTCGGGCTCTTTTGTGCCGGCTCGAGGCACGACGTTATGGTCCGGCACGAAGTGGGTCGTGCCGGGCCGGCATGATACTGTAGTACGGGTCGTGCCGGGCTCGAGAATCGGGCACAATGGGCGGCACAGCCCGGCACGACACTATAGAATGGGTCATACCGGGTCCGATGACTCAGGGTATGAAGAAGAAGCCTAGTATGAAGATCACTGACTCACAAAGTATGACCGCTATGGATGCACCTAGTAGCATGAACACCACCCCTATCGCCGACACCTGAGAGAGATGGATAAAACAGGAGAGAGAGCTGAGAGAGAATGAGAGACGGTACAAGAAGCTGCTCTCTCTCGCCCGTCCCTCTCAATCTCTCTCGTCTGTTTCGCTCATTCTCTTTCTCGCCCATTGCCCCCTCTTTCGCCCATGTTGAACACATCCCCCTCGCTCTATGTAACTATTAAAGAATAAATAAATTTCAGTTCTTTTTCTCATAATATTTGCATTCACTGCCTCAATTCTATGCGTCTCCGGCTCCTTTCCTCTCGTTGCAATAGTGCAAATGGGTCGGGCTTGGTCTGGCATGTCACGAAGCGCAAATGGGCCGTGTCTGGGCTCCTGAAGGCGAGCCGGGCCGGCACGGCACGGCATGGTGGGCACGACGGGCCGTCGCGACCCGGCATGGTTCAGGCACGAAGCACGATAAACCCATGCCGGACTGGCCCGGCATAGCACGACGCCCACCTCTACTCGCGAGGAAAATTTGGCTCGTAAGACACAACATCATCCCACAAGAGTGGCGTAGAAAGAGGCTTGCCCGTGAAACAACGGAATGACTAGCGATCGGATATCTGATGTGAGATTTTTTTATCGGACGTTCGTAGTATTTTTTACTTATGCGTGCAACAATTATAATCACCACGTGCAATAATTGTAATCACCATGTGCAACAAAAACGCACGATGACAGTAGGAATGTCGATCCGGATCGGCGTAACATTTTTTGCCCATGCGTGCAACAATTGTAATCACTGTGTGCAACAAAAACGCACGATGACAGTAGAAATATCCATAAAAAAATATTGCACACGATGATTAAATTTATTATCCACGTTATTAAAAAATATTACGCCGACACGTCTAAAAAAAGTTTCACTTCGGAGATCCGATTCCTAGCACCCGTGAAATAACGATTCCACAGTATCACATGGTGCCGGCGTGGCTGGATCTCTACGGCTCCTTGCCGGTGAGCCCGGACAGCTGCCCGCGCTCGCGACGAGGTGGCTCCACCCCTACTCGTATACATACGTCATTCCTTTCTTATGGGACTTGAAACTGCACATCTCTCTATTATCTTTTAAAAAAGAAACTGCACATCCCTCTTATCATCTTTACAATATTACGGGCGTATGTACCCCTTGCGTCGCAATTACGAATATTTGCATTTGTTTCTTTGTAGGGGAAGATTTGCATTCTGTCTTTTGCAAGGGAATATTTCCCTTTGGTGCCTTTACATCTGAACGAAACGGCAGTGTCCAAATCCAGATTACAGAGCCTAGAACTAAGACAAAAAAAGAGGAGGAAACCGCAATTTTGAAGCTACTTACTGAGCGTTCAGTTCTAGTCAAATCTATTTTACTCGGGAAAAGGATGGACAGAACCAGGGTTAGCAAAGTCGTCTATTTTTGAACGAAAATCGTTAAAACCGGACATATCAAGTCGGCTCGGCTTCATAAACCGGTCGGCAAACCGGCTCAATTCAAATTCAAATTCAAAAAAATTGAAAAAATTAAAAAAATTTATCCTAAAATTAGTATTAATATCTTTATGATATACGGGATGAAAATTTTGTAAAAAAACTGAATGTAGGACACGTATTTGATTCAAAACCTAAGATACAAAATTGAAAAGATAATAAAAAAAAAGAGAAAACAGTAACGGGCCAGAGCCACAGTACCGGCCCAACTAGCCCGGTCCGACCTGCTAACGAAACATGTCGCTTTTAATTCTGCATATATCGCCGTTCCGACCGCATTATTGTGCTAGATGCGTGATTCCCTAGTCTCCCTTCCAGACCAACATAGCTCCGGCCAGATCCGGCCGTCGCCTGCTGTTAGGTCGAGGATGCCGACTTGAGGGGAGTGAATAGGAGGCTTTAAAAAAAATCTTCTCTTCTACGATTAATTACTCGCCTAAGTACCCTTATATCAAAATCTTAACAATAAATAATGTGGAAGCGATAAACTAATGTTTCGATAATTAAAGTCTAAATCAACTAGGCTCACTAAGGCTAGTCCCAGTGGTAGTATCATACGCCATAAATGATCCGCCACATAGGATTTCTTGCTGACATGGCAATCGATTAATGAAGAAAGAGAAGATAGCAGTATCATGAGGATGATACTGCTTGGGCTCAATATCCAACGTCTTGGATTTCGTATGATATCTTGACCGAGCAAACCATATCATATTCATATGAAACATTTGATCACAACACATGCAACAATTAATGCACACAAACTATCTTGGATATTGTAGTATGATACTATGTATTGGAGATGGTGTTTCTTCTCAACAGTATCACGCTCTATATCCTACGTGGCAGTCTTGGATTTTGGAATATGATACTATGCACTGGGATTAGCCTAAGTGCACTAACTAATTATGTCTCAACTCAAAGATATGCAATCATAAATACAATCAATCAATTTAATTCTAGGAATGTAAATTGCAACAATGTAAATAGAGAATTACAAGCAAACACAAAGAGACATACCGATGTTTTACCGTAGTGTTGTTCGGAGACTTACCAATCTCCCCTAATCCATGTCGAGGCAAGCCCAAACCACTTTGGATCGGCTCCACGAATTGAGCACCCGTCTCGATCCCACTAGTGATAGCTCTTTCCCCCTCCGGGTAGGTGAGCTCTGACCTTCACAAATTCGTCAGGGCCTCTCATGACCTCCATTGAGAAGCTCACCGCACACGACGCCTCCACACATTGTCTAAGTGTCGGCAAACACCAAGAGTAATAAGTCAAAATCTCTAGCTTTAACTCCACCAAGTACAACACATGTACAACGGTGATCACCAAGTGCAACACATGCACAAGGATTCCCTCAAGTGCGACACATGCACAAGAGGCTCTCAATTCTCTTCTAATTGCAACACATACAATTAGAAGCTCACTCTTAGCTTAAGAAACAATAGGGAGAGAGCAACATATGCAACACCTCCTACAAGACTCTTAATAAGTCCAGCCAGCCCCCAGCAAATGCCCCCCAAGGCATCCTTTTATAGCCTCACAAAGAAAACTAGCCGTTTAAAGGCAATTCTAGAAAAACTCAGTAAATCCAGTACTACCGCCTTTATAGGGTCATTAGTACTGGCCTCTAGGCCAATGACTAGAAAACTAGCCGTCACAAAAAACCTGGTGCTACTGCCTAACTAGGAGCGGTAGTACCGGCCTTTAGCCGCGGTAGTATTGGTCGCAAATTCTGAAAAAGCACCTTCTCTGGAATAAAGATACCGATCCTGAGACCGGCCAACTGAGAGCGGTAGTACCGGACCTTCGGTGCTACCGGCCTTAGAGGTGGTACAACCGACTTTCCAGATCAAATTAGATTTCACACGAAAATCTTTTCTTTTCAAATCAAACATCAATACGAATTGATTCTTTGAGCCATGTGAAGATCAACACATGATCAAGTTAATTTGTAAAACACATTTGTAAACCCTATTCATATGGTCCAAATAATCGCAGTAAAACTTTAACTTATTTGCAAATAAACCAAGAATCTATGAGGTCAATCCTCTAGTCATGTAATGATCAACACATGATCACGACACTTTACAAAAACATATTTACAAATGCCAACACATGCTCTAGGATCGAAACCCATAACTTCCAGCTCATTTGCAAAACACATTTGCGAATAACAAATCAACCCACTTAAAAGCAAATCTCAAGCCATGTGATGATCAACTCATGATCAAGTTAACTTGCAAATACATTTACAAACCCTATTCACATGCTTCAAGATAAGATTCAATTAAACCACATTTTGCAAACACAAAGCATAAATCTTTCTTAGCCTTGTGTGATCAACACATAATCAAATCACAAGCTAAGACTCCAATGCATGAGCTCTCTATTTGTAACACATGCAAATATCTAGCTCCATGCAAGCAACAACTATTAAACTCAAGTTGCATGAGCTCTCTCGTTTTGCAACACATGCAAAACTTAGCTCCATGCAAAAACCACTTAAACCAAATTGCATAAGCTATCTCCTTTTTGTAACACATGCAAATCCATAGCTCCATGCAAAATTCAAATCAATTAAGATTTAATAAGAAGCAAGCATGAGCTCCCTTATTTGCAACACATGCAAATACTTAGCTCATGCAAAATCCAAATAAGAGAGTGAGCTAGAGTGAACCGAATTGAGTTCATCAACACATGACGGGCTCAAGCTAAATGACTCAACCCCTCTTAATAGTACGGCAATCTAACTAGCAACCCGGTCTCCCATCCAAACACTAAAATCGGTAAAAGATTAGGAACACATCCTTAGCCTTATCTAGTTATACCTTTGCCTCTAGCATATCCACTTGGAGCCTTTATGATTACCATCATCTTCTTTCAAAATTGGAATCTCGTCTCATTCATCAACACATGATGAACTCACTTTACTCTTCTCTTCGGGATTTCTCATTGATGCCCATCAACACATAATGGCATCCATATTCCCGATTCTTGACTTGATATCAATCAACACATGATACCATCTAAATCTTCATCATCGTTGGACTCAACCTACTTTGACAACTTATAGAAAAGTTTAATCCAACAAATACAGTTGTCTCAATCATCAATGAACTCCATTAACACATAATGGGTGCCTCAAGATCCTTTGATCTAATCCCTTGATGATTGACCACAATCCAAATCAATTGATTGAAATAATTTGATTTGTCTTGAGTATATTAATGCAATTATGCTTCATATACTCTAGAACTTTTCATTTGTCTTTTAACCAACAAAGAACACCATCAACACATGATTGGTTCTTTGATGATTAAATGACAACTGAACATAATTTAAATTGACTTTAAATTGTAATGAGTATATATTTAATACACAAGTTTCATATACTCATTTTGATGGTTTCTAAGTACCGGTCCAAATTATATGAAGTGATGAAAAGAGATCAATACTATTTAGACCATCAGGCATAGAGTAAACTCCATTAAATGTGTGTATACAAATAATTAAACTTGAATCAATATGCACATATTCAATTTTAGATTGCATTTGAGTTTATCCTATATTAGCATGAGTATACTACAAATACACAAGTTATATATACTCAAATGGTTATTTGAAATAAGAAAAGAGATCAATACAATTGAAACTTCAAGGTAAAGCATGAACTCCCCCTAGATGTGTGCATCCATGTATATATGGATTTGGAACCATAATGCACATATTTAGGTTAAAGCAATGGAAGAGTTCATCCTTTAAGTTGAATACAAAGTATGCGATAAGATAATAAAATGAATACGAGTGCATACCTTGAGTTTTTTATTTTTCATCCAAATTTGAGACTAATAAGAACAAAACTCAATAATCATGTTAGTCTCACAATGATTAGATTTGTCATTAAACAATACTTAAGCATTAATCTAAAATCAATGGAGCTTGAACTTACACCTGCGCAAAAATCATCGCTCGATAGAAATCGTTAGTTTTCGTTAAAAACCGAGTGATTTTCGGTAATTTTCTTCGATTTTAGATTATTTGTGATGGATGGCATTTGATTATGTCTCATTAGCATGTGCTTAGGGTTGTTCGTGAATGAATGGCAGTAGATGTTGTGTCATTGCAGATGGGGACAGCACACTACCATGTGGTTAGGGTTAGTCAGGGTTAGGGTTAGGGACATAGTTACTGTTAGGGTTAGGGTTAGTAGACAGGGTTAGTCAGGGTTAGAATTAATAGTACATGACGTGGTTAGGGACAGGGTTAGGGTTGGCAGTTGCTAGCAAGCGCATACATTAACTTGATGTTTTGTATTAGCATTCAATGATGCTAGCACATGCGTATAGTTAGCAAGAACTAATATAATGCCTTTTATTGGTAGCACGTACATATAATTTGTAACATTCACTGATGTAATGCCTTTCATTACTAGCATCGATGCATTGCGAAAGAATACTAGAGCTGCAAGCATCCCCATATGAGCAGACAAGACAATGGGTGACACTCACATGAGAAAGAGGAAGCACCAAGTAGTGACGATGAGGGAGCAAGCAAAAAGGAGAGCTTCCTCAAAAGGAAAGGGGAAGCTTCTCATACAGCAGAAACAGTTTGTAGGGAGTGATGACTTAACTAATAGCACTCTCGAGGACCGTCGGAGCCCGCCGTACCAAGAATCCAATGACAGTAGCTCCCAAAAGGACAGCGATGGTGGTCAGTTTGGTGCTGATGCCCTCATCCCTCTCACTTCGCACTCAGAAGCACAGCTTTCCATACAATTTACAGGGGAGTCCCAGTATACTCATGCCACACAGGACAAAGACCATAGGGCTCCACAATCACCTAGAACGACTACTGCAGGCAAGGGGATGGACCATCGACACAGCTGTGATGTACCGCATGATAGTTGTAGCTTGTACAACATCGCCGAGACGCAAGAGAGTTATGGCCCATATGACTACGCCATTCCAGATTCTCGTACGCAACCTCCCACTCAATGGGTATATAAGTGGAAAGACTCAGAATTTTATGCCATGTTGTACCAATAGTGGGAAACGACTAGTTCATGGACGGGGCAAAGCTGGCACGAATATAAGGAGGAGTTACTAGCTACGCGAGGTTTGCTGATGATGTCCACAGAAGAGTACAACATGGCCAACTAAGTGTACAACCAACAATACTACCCGTAGCCTAAAAAGTAATGTTTCATTTGTATGTTTTATTTAATTTCAACTCGATTTTTTACTAACATAGCGTTCATGTAAGTGCAACATGGCATATGTGTCACAATGGAAGACCTACGTAGCTATGACAAGTGTGAACATTCATTTTAGGTGATAAATGTTCAATTCAAATATCATTTGCTATGCTACTGAAATGCGGACTTGTTCGATTGATTTGCATATGTATTGAAATGAAATGTTATTTGTTGAGATATTATTGCTAAATGCCTATTTCACAATTTGAGATTGTCTAAAATATAGCAAAAGTTATGCCGAAATTTTGCCAAAATTTTTCATAGTTGTGCTATTGTTGCAAAATGTGTACTTTATAACTTACCGTTGTCTTCAAATATAGAAAAGGTCATATCGGAATTTTATCGTATTTTTTCATATTCTTTTATGCATTTCCAACATTTTTCATGATTTTTTAGGCTTTTTACTAATTTTTCACCACTTTCCTTTTTTTTCCTACATCTTCCATTCACTGCCTGAAAATCGGTCGATTTTTGATGAGTCTGGATCTGGTTTGACCACAATCTTCGAACTAATTTGAATTTACAAACCATTCAATTTTACACGATTTTTGTCCGATTTTCGTTGAAAATCGTTATAGCTGGCTACCCGATTTTCCATGGCAAAACGGTTTTGCTAACCTGGACAGAACTACAGAAGCAAGAAGTTGCACGCTGTTACCGGAGCCCAACCCGGCCAGTCACCGTAGGTATGGCGCCCTCAGGGACGGGCTCACACGTACGACTCGCCCCTCCCTCTCCTCCCGCCACGTGCGCGTCGCTCGCATCGCAACCCCACCTCTTTCTCCACTTTGGCCTGACCTGGCCCTCCTCTCTCTATAAATGCGACTCTGGTGCACTGATCTTACTTGGAACAGAGACAGGTAGGCCGTCGTCACACGGAGCAGCGACTCCCAGTTCCCAGGTCAGAGCAGAGTGATTGAGCCGTTTCCTTCCATTAGCACCAGCTGGTTGTTTGGAGAGTGAGAGAGAGAGATGGGAAGGCAGCCGTGCTGCGACAAGGTGGGCCTGAAGAAGGGGCCGTGGACGCCGGAGGAGGACCAGAAGCTCGTCAGCTTCCTCCTCACCCACGGCCACTGCTGCTGGCGCGTCGTCCCCAAGCTCGCAGGTGAGGTGGCCCGAATCCCCTGCTCCATCTGTACATGCATGAACGCATGTGTGCAATGTAACCTTACATGCATCTGTGACTCCGCGTGTGCGTGCGTGATTGTGCGTTGCAGGGTTGCTGAGGTGTGGGAAGAGCTGCAGGCTGCGGTGGACCAACTACCTGAGGCCGGACCTCAAGAGGGGGCTCCTCTCCGACGAGGAGGAGAAGCTCGTCATCGACCTGCACGCGCAGCTCGGTAACAGGTGAGTGTGTGCAGATCACAAAATTCTTGGCGTTTTTGCTCCTCTCGTTCGGCATGCGGCTCGAGTTTCAGGCTTTCGATCTCGTCACGGATGACCAACCAATTGATTGTTTGTTTCCTGCGTTTTTGCGCGCGCGTGCAGGTGGTCCAAGATCGCGGCGCGGCTGCCCGGGAGGACGGACAACGAGATCAAGAACCACTGGAACACCCACATCAGGAAGAAACTCCGCAAGATGGGCGTCGACCCCGTCACGCACCGGCCCTTGGAGGAGGCCCCTCCTCCCGCGCAGGAGCTGGAACAGCAGATGCAAGAGCCGCCGCCGCAGCAGCACTGCGGTGAGCTCTTGCGGCAGGAGGCGACGGCGGCTGAGGAGGAGGCAGTGCCGATGATCCAGCCGCACGAGATCACGGCGCCACCGCCGCAGCCGGCGGCGGCGGGGGCCACGAGCAACCGCTCTGTTTCCTCTCCCTCTGTGGTCTCGCCGTCCTGCTCCTCCTCGGCGTCGGCTGCCTCGGCGGTGTCTGGAGTCGACGTGTCGGAGTGGCCGGAGCCCATGTACCTGTTCGGCATGGATGGTATCATGGACGTGGGCTGGGACGGCTTCATCCCCGGCGGCGGCGGCGGCGGCTTGGGCGTCGATCCGTTCGACCATTACTACCCAGGTGGCGGCTTCGATCAAGACGACTGGATGTGATTGGATCCTAGTAGCAATGCACATAGATTCGCCGCTTCTTCTCGCCAGTTCGATCTCCCTAGCTAGTAGCTTAGCCTCCATGTTTTTCCCCTCAACTTTTTTTGGGAGCGTGCATGCATGGCCATGCCCACCGATCCATGCTCGGTTGCTGCTGAATCGAACGTCGATAAAAAAAAATTTGGACAAAATCGGGTGCGCGAAAAACCTGACCGTGCTGCGATGTGAGTGAGGCCGATCTGCGTGCGAACACGATGCGTTCCTTTCAGCTAGTTCGGTGGATGTGTCAGTGGCGCTAGCAAGCTGAGCGTGCGCGTGATTGTGTCAGCTCCCGAGGTTGCATGCGGCGGTGCTCAAGACGTTCCCGGAGCAGCTGATCGTGCCGATTGTCACGACGCGTGTGCGTGGCAAGCGGGAGGCGTCCGTCGCCGCTTCTTTGACCTTGGCAAGCATATAGCGCGTGCCAAGGTCGTGGTTCATTTGCTGTTACAACGTGTTTTACCCCTCTTTTGTTGTGTTCCGGAAGTGTGCGCTGGATGGGTTTTTTTTTTTTTGGGTGAGAGAACTGATTACAGGTGGTTGGTTAGTGTATGCACACGAAGAAGCGCAACAGAAGAGTTTTCCAGGAACACACGGGCATGACACTTTGAAGTAGCTTACAAAGCGAGAGAAGACATCGTTAGTTTTTTTTTTCTCTCTCCTTTTCCTCTTGTGTTATGGTCTCATGGGACACCATCTACAGACTATGAAGACGTACGTGTGAGCCTCTTGTAAGCGCTTCCCTTTTCCTTCACTTATTTCTATAGAACTACTTTTTCCACTTAATTGTTTGGCAGGGCTCCTGCCAATTACTTAAAAGAAGTACGAGTCCGTGCATATCTGATATACTCCCTCTGTTCAAATTACTTGTTCGAATTTACTCTTTGGGAAAACACTACCTATAAAATCCAAACATCTATTTAAGAATAAATGAAGTTTCTAAAAAAAATAACAGAAGGAGTACATGGCAATTAGCTCTGTTATGCTTTGATACCTCTTCTTACGCGCACCAGCCATGGATCGGATAAGAGTTCTGTGAAATACGACACGAGTGTGCACGATCTCAAAAACGAAGAAGATGAATCTTATAGAGAGAGCTAAAATAACGATGTTGAGACAATAACGACGAGAGAGAAAAGATTCGGCAAAGCCGACCATAAATTCTTTAAGCATATTCTCAAAGGAGTATAAGTGATTGTTACTCTCTCGTAATCTCTCAAACCTTTTAAGACTCTTGAATTCTTGCCCTATACAAGAGTTAATTTAATACTAAAGAATAACCTAGTCTCTAATCCTCTAATACACCTTTTGTGTTGGATGAGTTGGTTTGTGGTTTGTTGGTTGATTGGGTTCCCCATTACCATCCTATGAGTTTATATAGCCCCTTAGTCTTTCTCCAAAGAGAAGTAAGAATTCTACTTCAAATAGTGCTAAAGAATAGCCTAGTTTCTAATCCTTTCGTACACATTTTGCTTTTGATGTGTTAGTTTACGCCTTCTTAGTTGTTTGGATTCTCCATTATCACCACATGTGTTTATATATCTTCTTAGTCATTCTTCAAAAAGAAGTAAGAATTCTACTTTAAAAAAAATAGAAATAATAATTTTATTAGAATTCATCTAGAATTCTTGATAAGGCACCGTTCCAAATCCTAAAAACTCGTACTCGACAGACTCTTCTACGGTTAAGTTAAAACAACACAGGTTTAATGCCGTCCGGTCATACATTGAAGGGACCATGAAAACTGATGGCTCCGATGGTGACGACGAAACTGCAACTTAGAGATTTCATGTATATATTTGAAATATTGATCGAGTGGATCATCAATTCCATGTATCTATTTGAAATATTGATCAAGTGCATTATCGATTTCACGTATGTATTTGAAATATTGATCGAGTGCATGTTGTGCATGACGGATGCTTCGGATTGATTATTCATGGTAGAAAAATGAGAGAAGCGCCTCTTCTTCATTCTTGATCCAACCATTGATCTTGATTATTGATCATTTGATCGATCCGACGATCGAAAACCCCTGCAGTCAGCCTCTACTGCAAATTGATCATCTTGAGTCTTGATATATACATGAAATCCGGTCGATTACCATTCGATTGACCTCGATAAATTTAAGATCCTGGTTTTCAGTCCATATATAGCTGGGGGCTAGGGGCTAGGCACACGCTTCGCATTCACGTTTCTCAGCGACTCGGTGTGACCTCATCCTTGCGTGACGATCATGTCATCTCTTCCGGTCGACACGAGCCCGCTAGCCCCACACGTCCACTACTACTACCTCTCTGGCTCGACAGAATATCTTACTGTTCCCTCGTCCTCGAGCCTCTCAGAATATCTTACTGTTCCCTCGTCCTCGAGCCTCTGCGTTCAAGTATATAGCATGTATTTTATGAATAATTTTATCTATAAATATAAGATGTATTTTATATTTTAATAAAAAATAGAAGGATGTTTTCTTTATATTCCTAATAAATATTCAGATTTATTTGATATTTTCTATATGTATGTATTAAATATAATACTTACAGATATAATTAGAGGTAGTCTAGATATTTACAATATCTTTTTGTCTATATACTTAAAAAAACAAATTTTGAACGAAGAAAGTAAAACCTGAAAAAACACCGAGCGATACAACGATGAATTGATGATATCAACGACTGCCTTTTTGGGTATTAATCCCTTTGCAGTAGTAACAACTGGAGATGTTGCATACGGTCAATACCTTTTGCGTATTAATTCTGCTGTGATGGCAGAATGAGGCGTGAGCCGGGCCCCACCATATGTGCTTTGCACTTTTGCCTCAAGTGGATTAGTTTTAGCAGTTGTGTGTGGCTGTGTGCATGCGTACCTTGTAAATGCTCTGCTAGCTGTATGTGCTTTTTTTTCTTTCTTCTGATAGTTCGCCATACTGTACTGTACCAAATATTGTTCTGAAGTGCTATTTGAGAAATTTAGACCATTCGTTCACTCGATCGGTTAATCTATAGTGATTGCTTAGCTTGCAGTCCCAGAAACTGCACATAAATCTTATCATATCTAATTGTTGACGTCAAAAACTTGAAGTAGGGTTTCTGATAATAACACACCAGACGAACACCTGGTTCAAAGCATGCCAGTCGATTTGATTTGTAATCGACAAGGTAAAAATATGAAATTCACTCAAAGCCGATCGTGAAGATCAATCAGCTCAGGTTCAAGATAAAAGGGTAAGTCTAACTAGCCGATTAAAGTAATCAGAGGATAAAGGTAGATCAATTCTGAAGAAAACGATGCGCAGCAAAATCAGAATAAACCGAACCTGGGCGTAATTGATGGAGATCAACAATCGGCGATGCGCAACTTTATTGATCAAGATCGAATTACAAAAAGACTAAATTACAGAAACTACTCCTAATCGACAGGAAAAGAGAATAATGTAAATTTGTGGGTATGATTGTGTTGTCCTTTTGCAGCTCACCCTTATCCTCCTTTTATACTCATCGACCGATCGTGCCTATTACAACACGTTACAAAACATGATCCGTATCAACCTTAATCTGGATAGTTTTCTTTTAAAATCTTTATCTTCAAATCTTTCCAGATCGTCCGTTGGTTACTATATGTTGACTTTATCTTGCCGATTTTGATCATGTCTGCCAAATTCTGGTACAAACAATAATATTGTGATGACGTCGACTACTGGGACATCAGTAGGAATCTTACGTTGGTTAAACCACCGTACTCAGAAATTGTATTGTTTGGTACAATATTTCTATAAGATAACCATAAAAAAATTTGCACCCTACGTAGGCCAATTTCTTTCTTGAGATGACCACATAACCCAAAATAAATTTTCTATTGCTTGGAGGAAGCATATACCTCGCGAACTATTCAGTCATAGGTGGTATATAGATAGCTCGATTAACCTGACTAGTATAGTGCTCTGTCTTCTGATTTTCTTTTTTCAGCACGTAATATATGGTATTTTCTTTTCTAGACCGATTGTTTCCTTTTCCTTAATTCCAGGATATTTGTTTTCTTTTCCTTGAGATGATGCTGAAGGTGGTGGGAGATCTGTTGTGGACTACAGGGATGAGTTAGACACATTAAACAATGGTTATCGGATGTGGGTGAGTAAAACTGAGGAAAGATCTGAGAGGTTAATTTTGATAGAGACAAGTTTTTGGGATGTTTCGCTGGGTGCATGAAGGTTAAGTCATCTCTAGTGGAGTGTATTATTTGGGGTGGACGTAGACAAGAATACTTAGTTGCATTATAAAGAGGTATAGATATATACTTGCAACCAAGGTTTAGTTTGAAAGTTTTTCGGCAGCATCACGAATCGTAGGATCGATGTTCTATCTGATTAAATCAAAGAAATATTTTTTAAATAACATGTATGTCAACACTACTATATTTTTAAAATTATACTTTTAGAACTTTTGTTTACAAACATGTAATTAAAAGGAAAAGCCATTTATTATTTATGCAAATTATAATGAACATGAAAGGATAAAAAATTAAAATTTACAAGTATAATTTTTTGGTAGATATTAAGATTCTACTAAATTAAAACTTTACTGAGGATCAAATCATTCCGGTTAATATAGGACCGTACAACCGTATAATCGTAAGACTAGAATCGACTAACAACCTACAGCAACCTTCATGCGGCATGCCCTCCAGTGGGTTAGAACCGTCCGATCAAGATCAAACAGCTCTCTGTAGTGTTGACCTCACAAATGTCTTCTCTTAGTGGGATATATGATTGTTTGTTCCGGAATATCCTTGGGGCTGATCTGTAAAGCCCGGCCGGATGACATCTCAAATTCAGCAAAACCATAAACTAAAGATATCCATGCCTCGTGCCAAGATTCAACTACAGCGACAACTGACGAGTACGTATATTTTGCACTGAATTTTTATAATGATTTACTATATTAGCCTTTATGCACCAGTTTTTTTTTCAAAAAAATGATCATCATTCGGCGTAATTTACAGAAATAGCCCCTCAGACGAGCGCGGGATCACACGCGTATAACACGTGTCAAAATCAGCAGCCGGGATTTGCTGAAATCCATATTTCCATATAGGGTGTACGCAGGATTATTTTCGTGCCCTTGGTCCGCGGAAATAAATTTCCCGCGTAGGCATGCCGTTGAATTTGGCTGGAACTTGAGACTCATATATTTGTTTAAATCATTTGACAACGAACTGTGGGTAACCTAGTTGGCAAGAGTGTTTGTGTCGCATGCGTCACGTCGCGAGTTCGATTCCTGTTTAAAGTGTTTTTTATTTTTCTTAGCAATTAAATCATGTCAAAAAATTTTGAAACTTTTTTAGAAGGGTCATGAGAGAATGCCTAACCTACCATAAAAATTTTAGATCATGATCAAACTTGTGCAAAATTTAGAAATTATTTTAAATCGTTTCTTACCTCTTTTTTGAGCTATTAGATAAGGTCAAAATAATTTGAAACTTTTTGAGAAGGGTCCTGAGAGCATGTCTAAGTTACCATAAAAATTCCAGATCATAATAAAACATATGCAAATTTTATAAATTCTATATCATGATTAAACTTGTCAGAATTTCTAAATTTATACAAGTTAGATCATGTTCTGTAATTTTTATTGTAGGTTAGGAATACTCTCAGAACCTTTCTAAAAAAATTTCAAATGTTTTTGATGTTATTTAACATCTCAAAAAAAGAGGCAATAAATTCTTTAAACGAATTTCTAAATTTTTTATATATTTTATCATGATCTGGACTTTTTACAGTAGATTATACATGCTCTCAGGACCCTTATAAAAAGTTTCATTTTTTTTTGACAAGATTTAATAGCTCAAAAAAATAATAAACACTTTAAACAAGAATCGAACTTGCAACCTGACACATGTGCCGCAAATGCTCTGCCAGCTGAGCTACTCACAGTTTTATTGTCAAATGAATTAAGCTGCAAGACTATGTAGAGATCTATCTATGTTTGTGATGAGTTATTAACACTGTTTGAGCATGTGGTGCTCAAGTTTGAGTATGTTTTTGAATTCTATTTTGAATTTGAAGTAATTTGATGTGCTATCACGTCAGGGTGGCACTACCGGCATGGGAGTGGCGGACTGGCAGTAGTGCTGGCCTGCGGTAGCACTGGTCGTAGGAGCGGTAGATTTTTCACAGAGAGGTGTTCTTCTGGAGTTTAACAAAGCGGTACTACCAGCGTGCTAGGAGCGCTAGTGCCGAGGGAGCGGCACTACCGACCCAAAGGCACGATAGTTATTTTTTAGAGTAGGTCTCTGTTGGGTTTCTAGGATATCAGCACTACCGGCCATGGTGGTCGGTAGTATCGGCCGAGCGGTACTACTGGCTCCAGGTTGACGGTAGTACCGATTTTCTAGCGAGATGTGAATTAAAATTTATTGATTTAATTGCATATATTTGTGAACAGTGCTATACGAAGTGTTTCTTGTCTGTATAGTTGCAGGATTCCGGGGCTAGATCATGGTGAGGCGAAGGCGAGACCTGGACTAGACTAGGAGAGTTGAGGTCTAGAATGGTCGAGGGACACCGGTAGATGATTGAGGCCAAGAAGTGGTTGCAAGTCGGGAAGACTAGGCTCAGGGAGGGGATGAGGTCCAAAACGGCCAAGAAAGCCGATACCGCCATGATGAAGCGAAAAAGGACACGCGGCTGTCAAGTGACTTGGGCTCGTTTGCAAGCGAGGATGGTTCGAGGGAGTCCGAATGCGTGAGAGGCTTGATGACAAGTCATTGGGGTTATGTGGAAAGCGCGAAGTATGGCGATGCTTCGAGGAAAAGGAAGACCGGTACTTGGGGCAAATTGGTAATTTATCTAATACCGGCGGTCGAAACGGTTTGGAAAACCATGGCAATGGCCTAAGTGGTTTAGGTCACATCAAAGTGGTATTGGATGCAAATTCGGGCTCGTGGAGCAGATTTGACGTCAATGTAATAGTCGCTTTGAGAAGCGTGCTTGTGTAAATGAAAAACGTGTTAAGGTTGCTAGGTTTCGGGTTAGCTCATGTAAGAGTGGTTGGTATCCACCTTAGTGTCCAGGCTTAGAGTTAGGATTACCTCCACTATATAAGGAGATGTAGTGAGAGATGAGGACTAGAGATCTTAGACTTAATCACTAGGAGTGTTAAGGTTTTTCACAAGATTTTGTGTTCGTTTTGTAGGTGTGTGAGTGCTCCATGGGAGTTTTGTCCTCAAGTGAGAGGCTTCGTAATTATCAATCTTGCTTTGGAATAAAAATCAAATTTGTACTCAAGTTTTTGCTTTAAGTTTTGTTCTTCTTCTTGTTTTACTCTTGATCTTTTATTGTGATTTCTTTCTTGCTTGATCTTGTGCTGCCAAGGATGAAAGATTGATCAATGTATCCTCTGTAGATCATCTCCCAATCATCTAGGCAAGCCTCTTCTTGATCATCTAAGATTCTTCAAGAAACCGGCTTTTGGGTTGAGTAGGAAGATTTTGAAGTAGATCTTGATCTTGGTCTTTTGGGAACAATCTCTTTGGGTTTCTTGCTTGCTGTGATATGTGGGAGACCATCTAGGTCCGTCTTGATCATCAAATTCCCACTAGCAAGCCTAGGGCAATGATTTTGTTTTGACCCGATTTTGATGTAAACTTTGGTAAATTCGAAAAAGATCGAAACTTTGATATCAATCCTTACGATTGAAGGTTAGAATAGGTTGCTGACACCCATAGGAAGGTTCATACAAAGTTTTTTGGTTTTTGATCAGCCGATCGAAAGAAACACCGATTTTAGTTTTTGAAGTTGTGCTGATTTACTGTTTATTTGCCTGTTTTTACTGTTCACTAGCACCCAGAGCTGATTTTTTGGGAGATTTTCTTCTTCCACTCTTTTGAAGTCTTGGGAGGTTTTGGTTGGATTTTTTGAGAGAAAAATTGTTGTGTGCTCATTCACCCCTGATCTTCATTTTCGGTCCTTCATAAACAAATTTATGAGCCGCAATTTTCAGCCAAATTTAGCGGCATGCATGCGTAGGAAATGAGAATTTTCGCGGACCGTGGGCATGAAAATAATCCCGTGTATGCCCTGCATGGAAATATAGATTTCCACGGATCCCGGCCATTGATTTGACACGTGTCATGTGTGTGTGATCCTGCGCTCGTCCGGGGGCTATTTCTGCAAATTACGCTGAAAGGTGGCTATTTTCAAAAAAACCGGTGCATACAGCTAGTACAGTAAATCCTTTGAATTTTTACCTATTGCAGCTGCTGCGGTACAGTGACAGAAGAGTGGCCGCTACAGCTCCAAGTGGCGATCTGGCCCCATGGTATTTTTTTCATGTACCACACGGATGCACACAACCTACGCATACATCACCACACGCATTTACACGTATACATATTCTTTATACATGTTAAGGAATTAACTAAAGGCTCTACATCTTTCAACCTACACATACATCACCACACGCATTTACACGTATACATATTCTTTATACATGTTAAGGAATTAACTAAAGGCTCTTTATCTTTCAGAGTACGGGTAAACACTGTCTCATTCAATACATACGTGTATACCTGTTTTTTAATCGACGAGTACCAGCGTCGAGCTAAGCGCTGAAGGACTTGAAACAACACTGGCTCTTGGCCAACTGAGCGTATGCCCCAGTCATGACCTTTTAACGAACCTTTCGGTGGTACTAATTTTTTTCTAGGGCTCATCACATAAAGTGCCAAACCAAATGACCCAAATAAATCGAACATTTTTTGGGCATGTGTCAAATGTTACAATGATGGGGCACCAAATTCGGTCTCTCTCATCCTGCCCGAGTGATGGGCCCCACATTTCATTGTCCCATGATCGTGAGAGAGCTAGTGGGAGGAGCTTGTAGGGTAAGAGTTTTGGTGGAAGCATGTGTTGTTAGCTCCCGTTCTCGTGCGGTGGGCCGAGCTAAAGACGTGCATGTCTGGTTTAAATATTTGACGTTTTTGTGTTATCTTAATGAATTTTATTTTATATGATTGCGTGAATTTTGGTATCATGCAAATGCAAGAATGGTCCATGTCGTCTATTCAAAGTGCAAATGGTGCCATCTTTCAGCTGTTCCGATAAGCTACTGTTCATGCTCGCGCGGTGCCCTTAGTCTGATAAACGCAAAAGTAGTGTTGTATGCCAAAGATATGATATAAATATATCATTGTGTGTACTATTTGTATTAGTTCGTGATGCGATATTTATGATGTTCCCGCGCACCTTTGCCTCACCCTCCCTCACCTTACATAACCATTCACAAATCGTAGCAACAGTGTTCGTGCTTTTGTCTCGCTTATGCACGTACGATGGATTCGATGGCTAATTAACATTTTTCATGTTAGTTTGTGTAGATGATACTCGGATCGGGTCAAAGTGCAATATCATCTAAGCTCAGTCGAATGTTGGCTTGCCTTGAGTTACTCATAAAGTTTAGAAACTTAAAACTTGTACTTCTCAAATTCAGAGACGACGAGATAGGCTTTGCTTTAGCTTAAGGCTCTGTTTACGGGAGTTGTAGCGTAGTTGCTTTTTGCTTTTCGAACTGAACAACCGTTGTAGTTTTTTTACAAGAGACTGTTTGATAGATAACTAATTTTTCTTAGCAATAAATCGCAAAAGCAGGTTCAACCCAGCTTTCATCTTTTGACTTTTACTAGTTATATATAGCTTCTAACTTATGTCAATTTTCAAAAGATAAAGCTTGCTTAAAACTCCAAACAGACTCTAAAACCACTAAGCTTAAGCTCCTCCAAACAAGGTATGATTTAAAAAAAAAAAACTAAAACTCAATTTGTATCGCGAAAGCTAAAGGCAGGCTATTAGCTTCTCGGAGAATAAGCTTGATTTAGAGGGACTAGCATTAAGTCACTTTTATTTATTATAGTAATATATATACTATATCATAAAGCGTATGGATTTGAGGCTCAATCGGAGGTGCCACGTCACCTCCTTCGCGGTGAGGTCCTCCGGAGAATTTGAAATTAAGTTTAAGTCTTTCGGGCGGATTTTACCAAAATAGATCTAAAAAAAATCCAAAATTACATTTAAATCCCTGCGTCGTTTACGTTCAGATCTTCTGGCGGTTTTTAACAAAATAGACATGAAAAACCTGAAATTATGTTTAGACCCTAAGAAATTGGCTTTTAGCAGACTGGCTTCGAAGAAAAATGAAGATGCTTTTAGTTTCCTCTGCGGCTTTCGAAATAAAAACCAGCGGATTCGCTGGCGGCTCCTAGCAACCCTTTTTTTAAAAAAAAACAAGAAAAACGAAATTACGCAAAAAAAAAAAAAATCAATTGCGTTTAGTTCCCTCCGCGGGTTTCTCGAAAAAACCCCACAGATTCGCCGACGGCTTATAGCCATTCATAGATTCGCCGGCGGCTCCTATTCCTAGCAGCCTATTTTTTTTTAAAAAAAAATTGCATCAAAAAAAGTGTTTAGGTCCCTCCGCGGTTTTCTAAAAAAAAAAAAATCCGCAGATTCGGCGACGTCTCCTAGCAATCCTTTTTTTCTTTAAAAAAAAGGAAACCGAAGTTATGCAAAAAAAATTTCCAGAAACATTCGCAATTTTTTTCAAGCATATCCGTCGGTCCAAATTTTGCGCGGCGCAGCGTCGCACAACCAAATTTCGCATGACGCAGCGTAGTGCGCAACCCTGGCTAGAAAAAACCTAATTGTGGGTTGTTTGGATGGCTATGATACTTTACCGTACCTAGCTGTGAGTCTTGTGAGAATACTGTGATTATCTAGCCCTGTAGCTTATTTTTTTTGCAAATCTAGTCTCCATGAATGTATTTGTAAAAATAGTCGACCTCCCTCCAACAGCGGAAGGCGTGACACGTGGCACCTGTCATCTTCCGCACCAGGGGAGCCCGACAGCCGACCAGGACATCGGCCCCGCATGAGAGCGCGGCAGCGCGTGTGGGTAGCTGGCGGGCGGCTTGGGAAGGATGGGGTAGCGCGGGCAGCATGGCGCATGCCTATGGGCAGGTGCGCGTGCGCGAGCAGCGGGGCAACATGGAGCGTGTGCGTGCGTGGAGAGCACGCGTGTCCGTGCGGGAGGCCTCCTACCACGCTCGGGCAACGCGGAAGAAGCTCTCTCGCTTAGTTGTTGCCCCAGTCGGCTTTTGCATTTCCAGAACGCGATAGTTGATAGGTATCGTCTGCCGTACTTTTCGCGCTTCCAAGACGCGATAGTTGATAGGTATCATTTGCCGCACTTTTTGTAGGGAGGGAGGGGACTATTTTTGTAAATATATTTGTGGTAAAGCTAGATTTGTAAAAAAATATGAGCTACGGAATCTAGGTAAGCACAGTATTTGTCTTGTGAAAAAGTGTATCCACATACAGGGCCAGAGCCTAAAATAGGCCACGCCACAGGTTGGGCTGGCTCATCTTATATTAGGCCTCTATTGCTTTGAATTTCTCAAGGTGGTTGTTACGGCCTTTTAGTTTTAGGCCTAGGGCTGCTATTGGGATAGGGTGACTTATACCTTATTCTACTAATAGTTGGAGAGGTGTGTTGTAACGATTTCTATATTCTGACTTCTCTTTTGAGTATTATGAAGGGGCACTATATGAAACTACAAGGGATGGTTATCTAGAACATAAATCACAAACCAACTTATCAAAGAAAGAGACGCTCGAAAGTATTAGAGGTTAGGTTATTCTTTAGTACTAGATTATTGTATAGTAGAAAAATCCGAGTGTCCTAAAAGGATACAGTGAGTTGCGGATGAATGACAATTCTTTGTATTTTTTGAGGTTGTATTTAAGGAATTTACGATCGGTTTCGCCAAATCTCTCTCTCTTGGTGTGATTATTTTGTCACCGTATTTTAGTTTTCTCTACGAGGTTCATCTACTTTGCTTTTGATACTATGCATATTCGTGTCGTATCTTGTAACTCTGGCATGATTTTAAGACTGCTACACGTAAAGAGTGCTACACGTAAAGAGAGTCATCAGATAACAGCTGCTTGGCTGCTGGCTGCATATTTTCTTAGTTGCCACAAATTAATCATGCAAACCTTCGGAAGACATGTGTGCCAAGATGCTAAGAAGGTGCCGTGCACCACAACTGTAGCTATAAACTAAATAGTTTGTCAAACAAAGATAAATTTGCCTAACATTAGTCTAGTAAAGTGCAGAAGGAAACCAAACCGTCACTAGTACAATATTACGGCTAAGCTGACCTTCGATCAAAAGTCTGAAGTCGGTAAAGCCTGAAAGCAAGCGTGGGCACAATCTTTTGATATTGGAGAGGACGCGGGGAATCCCGAAGCCAGACGTCACGGGAGCTGGCAGCACGAAATAGATACCTCCACTTTAGCCACATCCATAAATCCTACACACGTAAGCGATCACCGTCAATTTACAAGGCCTACGTTACGTTAGATTATGCGATGTTAGCCGTATAGAAGTTTTTTTATATAGGATTTTTGTTCACATAGCAGAGAGAAGGAGGAGATGCTGTAGCTGTCTCTTCGTAAATAGATAAACCAAGTTTATGAAATTAGGGTATATAGATAGCATAAAAACCATTATATGAGTTATTATCTATAGCAAATATTTTTTCTATATTATAATTAAAAGACTGTAGGGTCTCATATAGATAAGCTTAACAGAAATTGTAGAGGTTACTTTTAGTTCAAACAATTGTAAAAGTTATTTTTAGTTTATCTCTAGATGATATAGAATAGTATACGGATATATATCCGTTGTCTCCACTGTTATACACGCTCTTACACGCACAATTACACACGTATACGTGAGTACAGACAATTCTTGTCTAGAGTTGTTAGGCAGATCTTGCCGCCTCCATTTCAAGCAAAAGCACGCACCTTATCTTTTCCTTGAGATTTCTACGACATTCTCCCGCCCTTTATTTGTTCCAGTGTGCTTGCTAGCCAGCTGCAGCTAGCCATTCGCGCGCGCACACGCACGCCAGTGACAGAACTACAGAAAGGCTTTTACTCGTGCAACTGAAGCAAAGGTAGAAGAAAGGCTTCCTTGGATGCAGAATGTTCCACGGGCTGTTCCTTTCGTGATCTTGACCTGTGCTTGGTGGCCAGAATATTCTTGGCAGGGGGTTGACAAGTGTGTGATCGATGGGAGGAGAAGGTTTGGTGGTCAGTGTAAACGAGCTGTTTCAGCTGATGGCAACAAGAAGGATGCAGTTAGTGGATGCTGTACTGTACCTGTACTGGACCACGTACCGGTGGATACGAGAGCTGGTGCTAGATGGACAGTCGCGTCTGCCGCCACGTGTCGCTCAGATGCAGGCTCCAAATTCCAGCGTACTCGTATGGCCCTTCAAGCTTTTTATTTTTATTTTTTTTGGAATATCTGCTTAGTATTCGACTGATATTTTTTTGTCAAATCAGTTAATTTTTTTCTCTCAATACATATCACTTTTTATGCAGAGAAAAATAAAAAATAATTTTTCTAAGTTAGACAAATAAAAATGGGATTGGTGAACCCTAATAGAAAATAAATGAATCACAGAGAAAAATAAAAATTAATTTTCTAACCTAGACAAAGAAAAATGAGATTGATGAACCCTAATAGAAAATAAATGATTCAAACCACCTATCTAAATGCAGATCAGATGGACCAAAAGATGACTGAAATTAAAGAAAAAAAACATACACAGATTTTTAGCAATGCCTTTTTTTCTCTTTTGAGAGAGAGGGAGGGAGAGCAAGAGATTTGTCATACTGAGTAATTTATTGCGAAACCCAGGTCAGAGGCAACCTGAATGGGCCCATCGTGTGAACACAGTACCTATCTAACCCATGTATATCGATTTTTTTAAATCTAGTTCTCTTACACATATTTTTTTTTTTAAAATGATACTACTCCATAACCTCAAAAGGTGCGATAGAAAATACGTGTCTTATGCCATGTCCGGGGAGTATGAGGGCACTAACGCGGCCGAGCGGACAGCGTGCATGAACAGGCGAGGTGCAAGTGCGTGCATGAGCACAACTTGCTGCTGAGCCACCTGGGCGTGGAAGGCGTCCTACCACTCCCCAGGCGCGGAAGCGCATCCTCCAGCGCCCGCTCGCGCTACCGTTGCGCCGACTCATTTCAACACTCCCTGAACTCGACAGGGAAGGCACATCAGGAGAATAGGGGATACGTGTTTTTTTTGCCGTGCCTTCTGCGGTGGGGAAAGAACTATTTTGTAAAAACATGCATAGAGTTATATTTGAAAAAAAAATATTGGTACGGGCTTTTGTCGTATCACCGCACGAATAAGTGGTGCGCTTGGCCCATCTTGTCGCAGCAAATACGGAATTGGCGATGAGCACCGGCTAGGCCCAACTCTACTAGCTGCGGCCCATTATTGCTACTAAGCTTCATAAATCTTAACTATAGCCCAACGTCGCAGCATTCACCCTTCTTTACCTATTCTTTTCTCCTTCCTCTTTTTCGAAACAAGTCGTCCTCTTCTTACATGTTCCCAACTTCTTGAAGTTTTTTTTAATATATTTTTCACGGTCTCAAAAAAAAATGCATCTTTCGCCATTCGTATTGACACAATGTATTTGTATAGGCACTAAGAGTTTAAGAACTTGCTTGGGAGCCTTCAAATTTTTGTACCGGTAAATATCTTACACTTGTATACTTGTGGGCACAAAAAAACCACTTGAATACATCCATATTTATTTTTTCTTGTAAAAACTTGGTATTCTATTTGGGTATTCCTGTTGTAAATATTGCACATAACATCATAGAAGCTTGCATAATCACATTGCAAGGAACAAGCATTGTCAAGCATTTCTCTTTCAATATATAATAGATATATTGCATCATGCACTGAATACGGATTAGATCTTAAGCAGTTCAATAGGAAAACAACAAGAGCTGCTCGGAATACAGCTGACAATCTACAACAGAATATCACCTGCCAACACAAGCAAACGCCCCAGAGCTCTCTACATCTTCCTCCTTTCATACGTCATCAGCTTGCATGCACCATTCCATGTTCAAAAACCGAAAGAAAAACTAACCTAGAAGAAGTCGAACTCTAGATAATTATCTGAGCCCATCTGATTGGCAGCTGGGGCTCAACAGGCTTGGGTATTTCTGGAGGGCTCGCGCACCGTATCAGCGCCCAGTTAACACCCTCGAAGAATGGGTGCTGCTTTTTCTCAGTAGCCCCACGCTTGTAGGCAAGACGATGTTGCGGGTCCTTGACCAGCAATCCTCTTATCAGGTCCCTCGTTGAGATACTCACAAGCACATTTGCACGTAGCATTATTTTAGTATTCAAAACACAAGCGTCAACCACACTATCTGCGTCCAGTCTTCTGGATGGTGAGCATGAGACATCATTATTGTTTTTCAAGACGGCAATTTCCTATGAAAAGTATATGTGATTCTACCATATTTTTAAGACGGCAATGCACTCCTATCATGTTTCTTGAAATTGTACTCAACTATACAGAACTAATCAGGGAACTACTAATCTAATCTGATCAGCACCACTTAGTTCTACAATTGATAGAAGCTAGCTTAACAAAAACTGACAAGGTTAACAAATGATCTTAGATAGCAATGTAAAGGGGATGACATATTGTGAAGAAAAATCGAAATCCCATGGTATGTTCAAGCATTTCAAACCCAAGCTTATGATTTCAATTCAAGCATTTGTTTCTTTGAATTACTTTGTTCAAAAGCTCATTTTTAAATATGTTCTCTTGAAGAAAGGAAGTAATATGTAAAGATTCATAATTTATTTCTAAAACATAATCTTGAGAACTTATCAGTGCAGTAAAGATTCAGAATTGCAGAAAAGAAAAACTACAAGCAAGACAATGAGGTTTCCACAGATCATGCCAATCTTATTCTCAATCAGCATAGATGTAACAAATCAAACTGCACATACATAACTAAAGATTCATCAACTGTTAGAGCCAGAACTATAACAAGGCGGGGGGATTTCAAAGAATGAAAGTTGGCTATACCATAATCTCGAGTGACTAGATCTGAAATTTTGTACACAAAAAATCTCAAGCTGATCCGGACAGAGTGAAGAGAGGTGAGGCCTAGATGATCTGGTTGGAGAGAGGAGAGGTGAGGCCAAGCAAATTTGTATCTAGATGATCAGTTAGAGGGAGGAGAGGTGAGGCCAATGAAGTCGCCGAGGTGTCTTCTGATTTGTTGTCGAAGAGAAGCTGGCAAGATGTTGGGTCGCGCAATCGTCACCGCCGCTCTCAACGTCGGACCACTATCGCCGCCCTCTCAAGATGAACATGGTGATTGGAGAGAGGTGAGGCAAGATAGCTGCTGATTGGATCAAAATCAAATAGAGGGATGACGTAGGGGACCTTGCCGTCGCGCTCGCCGTCATCGTCAATGAAAATTGCAGCCATAGTCACCATCGCTACTGTCGAGATCGCCACTGTCCTCTTCTAGGGTTCCTCTCGAGTCGACGACGCGACTCGCTAGTCGCGAGCGAGCGCTTCGCGATGTCCATCGGAAAGAAAACGCCGCCTCCTCAGCCGAGAGAAAATTTCTAACCGCGTTGGCCCAAATCGGGAGTAAAATTATTGGATTACTGGCCCACCCAATCACAATTTTAAGGCCAGGCCCAAAAAAATTTCCGGGCCTGTATTTTACACTGATTTTGGGCCTAAAACAAGCCTTCCAAGCAGGTCCTAAGCATTTAAAAGATACTACCGGTCAAGATAAAAAAAACTTGGAAATTGCTAAGGAGTACTTAGATGTTTTCTCATATTGGGAGTACTCAAACATCCATCCATTCGATTTGCCTCACTAGTGCTCCAGTTTCAACTTCGGTTACGATGGTGGCTTAACGGCGATGATTCCGGGGAGTTAATGTTTAGGGTTTATTAATTGGATTTCGGGTTTAGGTCCATCGGAGCCCCCCTCTACAGGGGAGGTGGGAGTCAGCAGCAAGAAGGCAATTGTGCCATTGGTTGCGAACTCAGAGGGCCGATGGGCGGTGATTGGCGAGCGGAATGGCGACAAAACAAGATGAACGAGTTAGGGAGGGAGGCGGTGGAGGGCAGTGGCGCCGCTAGAGCTAGTCGGGGTGGCAATGGGAGGCGGGGGTGCATAAGAGGCTGCAGTTAGGTACCGATGCCTTAGCATCGTAGGAGATAGGTGTCTCCTGCCAGCTCTTTCGTGCTCACTCAGAGGTTGGATTTACAAATTTTCTCGCATAGGAGTCACATTTGCAAAAAAAAAAAAAAACTACAGGCTATTTACTGAACAAAAAAAGCTAACCATTTTGCCAACGTTAGGGCCGGCAGGCCACTAGTCTCGAGCGCCCAATCAAATGCCACGACGCCTTGGTTGGCAGCGTAGAGGCCTCTTCCCTAACCTCATCCCGGTGGTGGCGCGGATAGATCCGGCGGTGGCGGTAGTAGCAGCCACAGAGACCGTCAGATCTGGAGACTACCGGATCGCGGCGCCCCTCCGAACTTCTTTCTCGTTCTTCTTCTTCACGCCATGGAGCCTCAGCCATGGCCGCCGCAGAGGGCGGGGGAGGGGGGGGGGTATTGGCGCCGGTTTAGAGGGTATGCTCGAGCATTTTTAAGACCCCTGCTGGATTCGCCCTGATCATCGTTGAGTGCCATCATCCACTACACCGAGGTGTGATGCTTCTCATACAGTCATACCGACGGGATGCACATACATCCTTGTTACAGTCATGCACATGTTCTTTCTGAGACTGCAGCATCGCCGCTGCTACAGTTGGTTTGTTCTTCAATTCCTTGAGGCTTTACACTGTCATCGCCATTCTTTCCTCGTTTCTTCCTCGACGCCGGTGTCCCTGTGAGGCCCCCATTTTTGATAAATCAATACCAAAAATGGATACCATGTGCATACAGTACTAGTCCCATGATCAGTAGCTAGTACGCACAAATACAAATTGTTATCACGATCATACACAAACTTTATTACACAATGAAGTAAGATTACATATTATTTTTACAATACCAAAAGTAAAACTGCAGTGGAGACAACATCCTGTAGTGTGCCTTTTAACCCATTGTCCCACAGGCAACTGACAAGGAAAATCCTTAGAAATAGTCATCGTTAAATTCCCCGTATCCTGCATCAACGTAAGATTCGTCGGGGAAATCTGTTTCTTCACCTAAAAATATCAACAGTGGCAAGTTGAGTACTTACGTACTCGCAAGACTTATGCAAGACCTAAAATACATGCAGGCCATTTCAAAGAAAGGCTATTAAGGTTAATTTGCACAAAGTCTGGTTTGAAATGTAAATACGAATATTAGATTGCAAAATGAAATTTAAATAAAAGCAATTTAATATTAAAAGTGATAGAATGTAAGCATCAATAAATTACGAATGTTTGGGTATCTTGATCATACTTAAAATCATTTCTTTCCGCACACAATGAAATGACCAACACGTGGTAGAAACCACTTTTTAGGAAAATAAGCAAAACAACTAACTATGTGATGACTTTACAAGTGTCCATGATCATGACGCGCTAATCGATTAGTTTTACACTCTGCAGAGGTATCTGACTTTCCCCACAAGACATGATGACTCTTTGAGCAATCGATATTTGCACACCGCTTTGGTGTGCGCAGAGAGTCATGTTATAACTTTTACATTATTTAAACCTAACTTTGCACCAAAGACGATGACGACAAACCCATTTTGTGGAGTAAGAACTCGAGCATAGAAATGATGGAACTACCCACAATATGGCGTACATCGTTATATTGGTAGACGTTTAATCCATGATCACCTCGGTGTGGACGTCCCGTCGAGCAATTCATTAAGAAACAGCTCGTACTACTCCGGCCTTCCAAGTGCAAAGCTAGTTTTAAACAACTTAATAAGTTAGAGCTGTCCCATACCAGCACTTGTGGTTGTATGAATTTTCTTGGCCTGAAAACAACTCATAGTTCGGTCCTTAATCCGACACGGGCAATAATCTCCACCCTACACTACGTGCAAAACATGCACACACGGCTATTGCCAATAATTGCCCGCATCTAAACCATAGTTTTATTTTCATTTTCCAACCAAATACCAACCACAAAAATGGTCATACCCATTTAAATGTTATATCCAAAGTCTTTAATCATTTCACAGTTTTAACTCATTTAGCTTTGGCTAAGCATTTCACTAAATGTGAGTAACCCAGATTGACATTAAATATTGTCTAAGCTAATCTAGGGTTTTCAAGGTTTTCAATTTCCTACTTATCAAGGAAGTTCTATAAGTCTCTTGGTACAATTACCATTACTCAAATATAGCAGACTTTAATAAAATAAAGTATGCAGTAAAACACTTAATGAAAACATTTATAAAACTGGGATCAATATGATCAAAGGGGGTTTGCTTGCCTTGTTGATTTTCCTCGACTTCGAACTCCTGGTCGTCGAATGTACCGGGTTCGTCGGGTTCTACACGTCGTAAGGCGACATAGAATAAATACCAAATTTCAATAAGGCCAAAAGAAATCAGATGGAAATATTCAAATAAAATAATTTCATAATTTCAGGAATGGTTACATGAGTTATTTGTTTTCTTTTGCAATTTAAAGATTTGATCTATTTAAACCATTATTGCATTATTTTCTACTTATTTTATAACTTAGATTTTTCTTACAACACACCCTAAGTATTTTTACAGATTCTAGTTCCTGAGATTACAAGGATTCTAATAAAATTTATTTTACTAATTTTGGAGGTTATTTGCAAAATTTCCATGAATGGCATATTTCTAACCTTTACTTTGAATTTAAATTCGAATTTCAAATAAAATTCAATTCTGAAATATTTTTGCATATTCTGAATCTACTGGATTTTAGATGAATTTAGAATTTTATTTTATCAAATTTGGTTAAATGATTTGAAAGATATGGCTAAATGAATATCTAGGTTTTGATTAAATACTAAAATCGGAAGATTGCGAAAATGGAAAGTACGCCGCAATGAAAACGCGCTTTCTATTTGGCGGAACGCGCTTGAGGCGCCGACAAGCCGGGCCCATCGGTCGGCCGATCGATGCGCTTGCCATGGTGGCCGACGCTGCTGGCTCCGGCATGGATCGCGCGCGCGCGCGGCCGACAGCTGGTCCGCATGTCACGGCGCTGCTCAACAGACGCTGGCCGACAGTCGGGCCCGCTTGGCGGTGACCCGAGCAGATCCGCGGAAGACGAGCTCGCCGGCGGCGAGCACGGCCGGAATCACGGAATGGGTTCCGGATTCATGCTCAACAGACACTGCGCATCTTTGGGTGGTGGCGCTTGGCCGAGATGGCGGAGGCGGCTCGCCACCGGAGAGGGCGGCGAGCTCACGGCTCACCGGCGTTCGCAAAATGAGACCTTCCGAGCTTGAAGATCACTACCAAAAGCATCAGTGGACTTCGAGGATCCCATTTATGGGTTTAGTTCAAAGAAAGAGCGGCGGAGTAGAGGTCTCACCGTGCGCGGTGGCGGCGGAAGAAGAACACGGCGGAGGAGCTCGCCGGGGAAGAATGGGTTTCGGCCGGGGCTCGGGATGGACTTCAGGAGGCTCTAGGATGCTTCAGGCCGAAGGAATTGGGACGAAATGGCTTGCGGCAGAAGATTGCGAGTTTTGACCTCTTTGCGGTTTTTGCCGTCGCCGGAGAAGACGACCAAAGCAGCGGCGGAATGGGTTTGCAGGGGCACGGCTAGGTCGGCTGCGAACGCACGAGAGGGGTTTATATAGGGAGAGAAAGGCGGTTTGCGCGCGGGTGAGAGAAAAACCGAGAGGCGACGTCGGCGCGGGAGAGAGGCAGAGAGAGGGGAGGAAGAAGGCGCCGTTGGGTCGCTGACGCGTGGGGGCGAGCTGGCAGCGGCTGTTGGCTGAGGTGTCTCACTGACAGCCCGGGCCCACATGTCGCGAGCGAAAAAGAACTCTGGAGAAGCCTCACGACCGAACGGGATTTCAACGGAAATTTCAACGTTCAAACGGGCACGAAAAATTATGAAATTTTTACCATAGGTCGGCAAGGATATTACCAGCCTCCTGAAAAATTTTCGACATTTTATGATGCATGATGATTTTTATAAAATTCTGACATTGCAACAGTTACTGCATTGCCTATTCTGTTTTTATTTTAATTTGCGATTTAAATGAAGTTATTATTTTACAAAACTTTTTATGATGATTTAAAATGACATTCTACACCTTCTGTAAAAATTACAGATTTTAATTATTATTATTTAATTTTTAAAAATTCTGACATTACTGTTTTCCAGATTATTTATTCACTGTTTTCGAATTTTTAAAATTATAAAATGATTTAGTAAATTCTTAATATTTTTACAGGAGGTTGATACTGTTTTGATGTCGGCAAGATAAAAATTTTGGGTCAGGATGATCTACAGATATTTTTACCAAATTGTTTTACCATTTTACCCTGAGATATTTACTCATGATTATCTTTGATTAATTGTTATTTTTATAAATTCAGCTTACCCACCGACTTAAGCAAGCTGAGGAGAGCCCTCAGATATTTTTAGAAACTTTGGTAAATTTTTGTTTAATTAACATTTTTACTTTTTACCATTTTCTATTTACTATATTCTTCATTTCACATTTTTGCATTAAAGAAAAGCCAAAAGAATATTCAGAAAATCCAGGAAATTCAGAAATTTCGAAAATATTACACAAAATATTTTTATTTCATTTTTCTTTATTTTATGATTTTTGAGGCTGTTACAGTCCCAAAACAATGCAGCCACAACACTGTCCTTCTGGTTGATGCTTCGTTCCTTGATCGTCTTGTTTCATGCCTCGTAGTGTTGCTGTGGCTTCTGTTTGCCGATAACATCTACGACTCGACGGCTCCGCCACTTGCGCGTCCCGTCGTCACACCAGCAACATGTTTCACAAAAACCTTCCCGTTGCTGCCCATCTTCTCCAGCACCGGCCGTCAGAGCTTAGACGTGCGCGATCTACTCGTCACCTGGCTGCTGCCTGCCTCGTGGTCTCTCTCATCGGCCAGATGGCACTACCAAGAAATCACAATCCCCTACTCCAACAACTATACAGCCAGCTTGACCACCTGTCTTCCTCCACGCCTGGCAACAAACAGCGCAGCCATGACACCATCCTTCTACTGCTGCCTCTTTCTTGATTGTTCTGTCCCATGTCTCCTACTGCTGCTATATATATAGCTTGTGCATGCTAACAACGTATTCAACTCCGAGCTACATACTCCGCCACTCGCTTGTTGAACGCCCACATGCCGGAGGCTCCAACATCGTCTTGACCGATCTCCGCTGCGTCGACGATCTCCTTCGTCATCCAGATTTTTTTTTCTTTTTGTGATGAAATTTTTAGTGACGCACTTGCCTTGGATTCATCTTCTATACGATTAACACATACTATATAAGAATGTGACCGAAACCAATGGCGTTTCTATTGTCTTCTTTGGAAAGACACGATATATCTACAGCTTGGTTTCTTTTCTTAGATATACAATTTGGTACAGAGACGGAGCCAGCAGGGGAAATCCCAGACAGCCTGCAGATTTTATTTGTCAAATCTCTTCTTTCAGACGGTGGCAATGAAAAGTAATTTTTTCTCCTTGCATATTTACATACTAATACTATATTACATGCATTTAAATTTCAACTATAATATGTCGGCTTGGTAGTCTTTATATTTATTATATGTACTTGTGTTCAGCCCCCCCTCTTGAATGAATCCTGGCTCCACCTCTGGTTTGGTATCTATTGTACGCATATAGGAGGCAACCCAAGAACATATCAGCACTTAAAAACAAAAAGAAATAGAACGGAGATGTTACCTGATTTTGAATAATTATTATTCCGAATTTTACTTATTTTAGGATGTTTCTTTGGTAGTCTTACAGAAATGAGATCGCTGATTTCCCTTTATTTTTTTATCCCGAATTATTTTTTTTATGGGTGTTACTTTGAAAGTCGTAGGGAAATTACATGAAAATGGTTTCATACCCACTTCTTGTATTCCGCTTAAACAAACAAGTTATTCCTCTTTATCATTTGATCACTATGAAAAACTCCATCAAAACTCATATTTTATAGCATAATTTATGTATATACTCCTTTTAAGGAAATCGAATTACTATTTGTTTCATTTTTTATTCTAAAATTTAGTAAATTTAGATTGTATTGGACACGAACTCTTTCTTTTGATTTCCTAATTATGAATTAATTATTATTCCGAATTTTACTTATTTCTGGATATTACTTTGGAAGTTTTATGGAAATGAGATTGTTGATTTTCCTTTATTGTTATGCCGAATTAATTTTTTTTATGGATATTACTTCGGAAGTCATATGGAAATCAAATTGTTAAATTTCTTTATTTTTTATTTTGATTTTTTGTTTTTTTTGTGTTTTTATATGGACTCTTTCTTTTAATATGAGCAGTTATAACTCGGATCCACTAGATCGATGGTCGATCATATCTTTCTAGTTAACGTGAGAGCTTCTTCAGAGTGCCTAATTATTAGTCTTTTAATTTGATTCACTAGATCGATAGTTAGATCTTTCTGGTTAACATAAGAGCTTCCTCAGAGTGTCTAATTAGTATAGATAGATAGATAGTTAGATAGGTAGGTAGACATACATATGGACGGCTATCTTATCCGATTAGTGATCTTGTTGAAGTCGCAGTAACTTTCAGAGCATTGCAGTGGAGCCCATATATAGCAAGTGCTTCAGAGTGAACAATGTCATTCTGTCATGTCCATGCCGCTCCTTTATTGCAATACGATGTCATAAAGTATAATCAAACGGCTATTGCTGGTAATAAAGTTGGTTGACAAACCTACATTGCCGTAAGGAATGCTATCGTCGCTCTTCAAGTTTCGCTTCGTGCCATTTTCTCCTCCCTTTCGGAAGCTGTTGCGTGTCGGTAGCACCATGCATGCACCAATTCTTTACGCTTTGGTCCAGTTTGACCCATGGTGCCAGTGCCATGGTGGTGTAATTCATCTTGCGTGTCGGTACGGTAGTACCATCCCTGGCTAGGGCCGTAGAAGAGTGCACGACATCCATGACTACGTACCTTGGACGTCGACCTCATCTGCTCCAGTTCCGGCGAGGCAGCAAATGGAGGCTGAGGTAGCGAAGTGCAGATCCGAGTGACAACGTCGTCGCCGGCCTTGTTGAGCCTGAGGGTGGCGTAGATCGTCAAGAGAGTGAATTGCCCTACAACCTCCAGTGGTGATCCTTGCTTGCATGGTCCGCTCTGGCGGCTAGCATATGTCCTATATCCATCGAACCTCCACTTGTGGATGAACCAAGAAAGGCTTCGGCAACAAATTTGCAAGCCCCTGAATAGCCTGATGAATGTGAACCAGTACAGCAAAACAAGCAGACGAAACAGTACCTTTATCTTGCAAATCTTGAGGCTAGTTGGAGTAGGAATGGGGGATCGAGCTTGGTGGGTTCTTAAGAGGCCCCGTCGTATGTGGTCACCAACTCACTATCGATACCGGCAACAAAGGACCCGGCCAGCCAAGGCTTAAGGAAAAAGTAAGTGCATGTTGAATTTGACGCAAAGAAAACTCTTACCAGTCTGCAAATTTTTCGGAGGGTAGCGATAGAACCGGTAACCGGCGGTTACCAAATTTTTGGTCGAAAAATTTGAATTTGAATGTAAAAAGGAAAATGTTGGAAAAATTGGCTCAATCAGCACCAGCTCATGCGCGCCCCTATAGTATGAATGTATTGCAATTTTCCATTATATATGAATGAAAATTAGATAAATCTGGAATCTTTCATCCGATTTGAACCTTTACCGATGACCGCCAGTTTTTGATGAAATTTCGACGATAAGATTTTCCCTAGTTGTACACACCAAGGCAATTGGATTCACTACGGATAACAAGACGAATAGATAAGTGAATTTTATATGCTGACATTTCAGATTTTAAAAAAATTAAACCATTTGTCGATTGTGCATGCCACCATTGCGTAGGGCCACTCTAATCTTTCCTACATCGTTCTGGTTTTTAGTCATGTGGCACAAGTGTCACCCAGAAATAATTGTAGCATCGTACATATGTCATGAGACAACGACTATCCTTCCAGGGTTTATAAATTGGGGGATTTTTTTTATGTGCCACCTTAAATTTTTATGATTATGAATATGTCGTCTCTTGTGGTTCCACATGCGCCTAATGATTCAAGAGGTGATATATTGGGGATATGTGCAATTTATAATGGCACACAGAAAAATTTCCCTTATAAATTAAGGTTGAAGGAAAAACTCCTTGTTTCTTCCTTGGATGGTCCATCATGGATGATAACAAATTAACAACAGAAGATAAGGGCTTTTACTGGCTTTTTAGAAGCTAAAGCTGGCTTTAAACCTCCAAAACAGGGCCTTAGAGCATGACAGTTTAATAGGATAGCAGATTAATACCAACACAGCAGAGTAAATAAACCAGTAAAAGCTCAAATAATTGCCATCGTAAGAACTCGCGTATTTTCATTCCTTATACATTTCATGTTGCAATGTAGTGTAATGTACACGTATTGTGAATTGTGATCTCTAGCTCAGCCTGGATGGACAACCATCGCCGCCAGTCTTCTCCAGGGAGCTCGATCCTGCCTATTGTGAACAAAAATAACAAACAAGAGGCACAAATGGATCGACTATTCTAACAAAAACCAAAGAAAGAAAAGAAAAGAAAACAACAAGTTGATTCCCATCATTCCATTTGCACCTGAATCGCCTGAACGCATCTGATGATTCGGTAATCAGTAACGGCATCAAGAGATCAAGATGACCATTCGTCAGGGACAGTTAAGAAGTACTTTGACATGGCCTTCCTGAATCTTTTCTTGTACTGATCTGGGGATATGATCGTGGGGAGTACGTCTTTGGAGCCACCCAGAATTCCTGACGCCTTCACCCAAGTCTCTAGCCGTTTGTCCCACGTGTACTGCCGAAGATAGTCAATCATACCCATGACAAGCTCTTTCCTTTCTTCATCAATGCCGACTAAAAGGGAGTAGTCCATCACACCCACCGACTGAAAAAAAAAGGAATGCACAATAGCATAAGTAACAGATCATGCATGCTAACGGGCAACGAGAGGTGCAATTTTTGTGCATCTTGGTATTATGATATCATCAATGAAGATGCTACAGAGATAGTTGGCCTGAACAGTTTGCACAAATATACCAAATCAATTTCTAATATATACCACGCCTTGCTATATTTGCAAAGCTATACCACCGTTGCAAGGTTGACTAGCAACTTAAATGCCACCTGATCATCCAGCTCCATGTTGTCAACTAAAATGGCAAATATCAATCGAGCCAGCAATCAAATCGATAATCTGGGTCTAGCTTAGCCAAGCCAATATTTTAGGTCTTTGGGCAGCTTTTAGTCACTAAGCCAAGCCCAAGCTGACTGGTGACTTGGCCAAGGCAGATCCAAATTGCCAATTGACTAATAACCTCACAGTTGCCAAATTGACTAACCACTAGGTCTAGCTAAGGTGGTACCAAAATCACCAATCAATCTAGCAAGTGGCACACATGTGCAATGTCATAGTTTTGGAAATAGAAAATGTGTCATATGTGGCTGTAAGTTCAATTACGTTTTAGAGATCCACGTGTTGCAGCTGCATAAAGGGCGCTACACTTCTACTTCTACATTAATCCCTTCGCTTCCCTTGCCTGCCCACACCCACCCTAGATATCTATCTTATCTCGCCATGCTCTCAGCAGAAACAAAGTGCTTCAGTGGCACACAAATTCTGCCTCTATAGTCCATAAAGCCAGTTTAACCGCCCACTCGCCCAGCAAGTTAGGAAACACATATCAAATTAAAAGGACTTTCTGGTTTCAATGAAAGAAACAAGGGCCGGTGTGTTCGTCTGTCTAAAAAAAAGAGAGGGGAAAACGCAAGATGGACAATGATATCACTAAACTAATATAAATATTGAGGTATGGTCTCCAAGATTCAAACCGATTCCAGACTATTTCCATGTTATTTAAAAAAAAGTATTTCATAGTACTATTTGTGAAAAATGAAAACAAGTGCACAACTCTTTAATTCACCTAGCTTCCACCGAAATTGCATAGATATTAATTGAGTTCCAGTGGTTTCCAAGATTTTGGTGTCAAGAGTCCTTCTAGAAATACTAGGTTGGTGCACCCTATGAATATAATCGTGTAACTTCCAGCATACATAACTTAACAACAGCAATAGTAATCACTTACTGCCAGAAAAGAAGTATCGTTCCAGACAGCTCGTTCCAACCTTCTTTTCGCTTTGCTTCCAAGAAAAATGGGCTTTGTATAAAGTGTCTCTAATAGATTAAGATCTAAGAGAACTTTGTTGTTTCCTGATGTATCAGGGTTGTAACGGGAACGCAAGGAGCCTTTCAGATCATATATTCTTGATACCTTCCTCTTGAAAAAAAGATTTTCCATGACCATTACATCCATCTTCAGTTCCTTTCCATCTCTCAAGTTCTTGGCAATGACCTAATGCATAAACGAGTCGCAGTTAAGTTCCCAAGTTGCAATTTCACAAGACTCCACAAACACATGAAAATAACACGAGCATTACAAACCTGGTAAAGACCAAGAACTTTAGCAAGGCAGGTTGAGCTTCCAGATGATATAGATTCTGTTAAATATTTGAAGTACTCTGCTGCATAGTCCTCAAATGAATCTAGTTCTGTTCGGGTCACTTGCTTTATGACAAATCTATCATCTAGTGTTTTGGCAAAGTACACATTACTCTTGCCACCTTGAGCACTCCATCTCTTGCAGCGACTCAAAGAACGGATGTAGTCCAGTTCATCTGGACAGCATTTCCTTCTGATTGCATCAAACTGCTTTGCAAAATAACATGTTACAGAAAATTTTGCTTTATCCACAGAACACGAATTGTCATCCTCAAAAGAAACTGTCAAATGAATATCCTTAGAATCATTTCCAGTTCTAGGCTGAGGTTGGTCAGAACCATAGCTCCGCATTGATACATCTGAGCAACTCCTAGAAGTAGAATTCTGATCCACATAATTCAAGGCACTAAATCTGTCCAATTCACGCTGATCTAGCAGTGGCAACAAGAAGCTACGATATTCTTGAACAGTCATGGCATGGGCTATCATGCTGGATGGCTCATCATCGTAAATTGGAACAACAACATCTGGAGCATTTTGCGGTAGAAGAAACCGACCCTCACCATCCATCATAACTTGAAGTGACATATTATTTGTGAATGTAGAGGGAAAACCCCTGTCTGTTCTCTCAAGAGAACTTGGAGGCCTTTGAGAATAAGCTCTTCTAATGCTTCCATTCGAATCATCAACAGGTGATAACCTATTTTTGAAATTGATGGAAGAATCAAATGATTTGATTCTAATTGGCGCTATAACCTTCCGGTATGCAGGATCATCAATCAGAGCAGAGGGTATGACTGGAAGTGCCTCCATGCTACATTTTGATGGATCACTCACAAACTGACTGGAGCCAGTCCATGCTAAGTCAATTCTGTCAGAAAGATTGGATGCAGAAGATCGTGACCTCTCCAATGTTTTTTCAAGCTTAAGTTCATCAGCCAACACCGCATCATTCTGTATCTCAGGTGGGCCCGAGACAAATTGGCCAGCTGAACCGGCACAGCCTTCAACAGACTGGAGGGATACTTCATCTATAATGTTGGTTTTCAATCCAGAATGTGACACAGTTGTGTCACTCTGTTCTCTCCTGTGCAATGGTCTCCCAGCGTTTATGATCACTGTTAATGAGCTTGACTGAGTATGTTCTAGTGAATTATCCATATTGTCCTGTGTACTGGAAATCTCAGCCTTTGGCTCTTCTAACAAGCTTTCAGGAAGCTTGTCAGGACAATGTGCATCAATTGGCACAGTATGACAGTTCCCTTTGATGAGCGAGTGCATCATGTACAGTCTGCGATCCCATGTGTGCACATCAAGTACAAGCTCTCGCCTCAAGCAATTGAGCTCTAGAACATCTATAGTTGGTTCAGGTGTTTGCAAGTCCTCCATGCTAGCAAATCCTGACAATACCTGAAAAATAATGAACATTCATGACAAACAAATCAAACCTCTAGCACAGCATGTAGAAAACCTATTGTACAACAGCGATTAATAAAACCATCCAACAGTTGAACTTACGTCATACTTCTTCCACTCAACCTTAATTAAATCCTTAAGATCAACAAGATGTTTATACAATCCTGCCTTCATGCTCACATTTTGAACTGAAACTATCTTTTCAATGCAGTCAAGTTTGTCAAAGATCACCCTGTAAAAGTGCTCCTTCCTATTGGCTAACTGCAAGTAAAACAATTTGAACAGGGAAATAAATCTCACAAACAGGATGTCAAAGGGGCACTTTCAGCACCATCTACGGCCCTATTTGCCCTAGCATAACTACTACAAAAAGCTAGCTTTGGGGGCTTATGGTGGAGAGGAGAAGCCTAAAAAGCTAGCTTTTCATAGAAGCTGAAGGAGCTGTTTGGTAAAAACTAAAAATATTAGCTTACAAGGGAGGTGGGATGGAGAGAGATGGGGAGATGGGGTGGGGAAAGGTTGAGAAGCCACTCCTCCACAGCTTACAGCTTTAGGTGGGTTTCAGCTATTTGAAAAGCTGGGTGTTTGGCCCAGCTTCAGCCTGAAACTAGGCCAAACAAGCCCTAAATAAACAAACATAAATTTACATCAACATACATCAGCAGCCTCTTTGATGATCCAATCTTGATCTACTGGATAAGCAAAGTCCAATATCGAGGACGGCAAGTTGACAGACAGAATGTCTACAGGAGAATAGCGGAAGACAGCGACCATGCTTCCAAACCTGTTGATGGAGAATGCTAACATTTACATTGGCCTTAAAACTGAAGATTTTACCACAAGAAGAAATCACATACCCATAAAAACGAAGACAGTCCCTTTGGAGGGAATGTCCACAACAGGCAATTCGATTAGCTGTTGTGTGATTTGAAAAGCTAAGTTCCAGAAACTTCCCAAAAGAAAGTCCACATGCTGCATCGGACATCACTACTCTTTGTGTTGCCGGAGGGATTCCATCTTTCGGTTTGCACCTGAGGCACCTGTGCCACATCCATATCTTCCTGTCACTCTCCCCAGGTAACCTTACAGATGCAAGATTTCTCACACTGATTGTGAGACTGCCTTGTTGATGGGTGTAACATCGAACATGAGATTCTGCAGGCTCCTTGCAAGATTCACAACATGAAGTCTGGCAACAAAGACCAAATGTATTAATAAGGTAGTACAAGGTCAGTGCTTGACTGCTTGTAAGCAAATAGAAAATTAGATGACAATGCGAAACCTGCTTAAATAAATCTTCACGGAAATATCTTCCAAGTGGCTTATCACAATTACTGTAGAACTTTATGCGAAAGAGCTGAGATTTCTTGCATATAATTCCTCTCAGAGGGCATGCGATTGACAAGGAAACCAAAATGCTCTGTGGATTCTCAGATGTTGGGAAATATTCATTGTGACTTTCGTTATGATCATGTATGGCTACTCCTGTATGTTCTTCATCTGATATATGACGCCAACCATTGTCCAAATCACTTTCAACTGTAAAAATCCCACCAACCATTTCATCTCTATGAATATTATGACAAAAATGTAGATCTGTTGCTGCCTTTTTTCTGACCCAGGTGAGTGAACTTTTGGATGTCTGAACACTTCTGCCTATAGGTGGAATACACCCATTATCAAGAGAGGATCTTGGGGAATAAGGAAATATGTCATTAGTTCCACCAATGTGTTCTTCCTGATTAAAATTAGTCTTCAAAACAGACTGATCTGCGGATAACGATTTTAAAGAACCATCAAGGCACTTTGAAGGCATGATGCACCCATTTTCTGAAGTTCTGTCACCAATAATTTGAAAATGATTGAAATTCTGTGGACAATAACTTGAGAAATAATTCCCACGATCCAAATTCTTCTCAAGTGGAAGAGCTGGAAGATCTGAAGGTATCTTTGGTAGTGTTGCACCCTCATCTGCAAGATATGAGGTCTCAAGGGATAGGTGATATGCTGCAAATACAGCAAATTGTAGAGCAAGTTTGACCTTCCTTAACTCTTCATAGGATGAGCCTCTCAAAAGGACCTAGGAAAAAACATGTAGTTTTTTTCAAATAAGTTAGAAAACAACTCAAACAAAAATAAGTTCCAAAGATGAGTACAAGATTAGAGACCTAAAACATAAAGTGTTTTGCCATCCTCAACAGAAAAAGTAAAAGAATGAAAAAACAAAAAGAGAATGTAAGTATTAACATTTAGGACAAACTGCCAATGTAACAATATAATGAGAATTGACCCTTAATTGATCATGGTATCGAATATTGATAATCTATGAAGGGCAACAAATAGTTTTATGCATTACCGTGCAGCCCAAGCGTCTTGGACAACCATCAAAAAACATCAGTGTCTTGACAGACTTTTTATTTGAGTTCTTTGGCGATGAAGATTCTGTAACTCTTTCGATCCAGAATGTTTGGCATTGTCCAAGTCTTGCTGAAGTGACATTTTCAATGGACGAAGCAATTTGAGCACCTGTGCAGCGTGATATCCTTTCGAGAAGTGATCTCTTGACATTCAGTACTAAAGAGATATCTTTTGAAAGAATCTGTTGAGCATACAATGGCACACTTTTTTCAACCAGCAAGACATGAGGTCGTAGGGCCTCTATCTTTGCAACTGCATTCTTAAGATACTCCTTTTCCTGTACATGTCACAATTAAAAGTCAATTATGGACATATTGAGAACAATCAGGATGAACATATTGTAATTGAAAAATGGCAGAGGCGTGACCTGCTCAAGAATGCTGTTTATCGATGCTAGTTTGTTCGCAACCTTTTGGTGTTCCAGTGCTCCTCCCAAAAGAAGCAATCTAGGATTCTCATGCTTTGACACCATACATTTATGTTTTACATTTTTTGAACAAACAACACCTTTAATGAAAGTACTGAAAACAGATGAATAATATTTAGCTCCAAAAATACCATTATAAAGATGCCAAGTAATTCTTTGATACATGTAATTCATTAAAGGGCATACCTATCGTTGGAATTCCCTGATGCTACACATTTGACTTTGACATAGTCGGTGGGATCCATGCTACCACCTTTGCTTGTGTCTGGCCGAACAAAGGTTGCTGCCTGCCATGCTAATGAGGATAGTATGTCCGACCATCCATCCACAGGATCAACTCCATGACCTTGGAGTAATTGGGCCACAAGAGCTCTGAAATGCCCATGTAAAGCATTCCTTAAGAACTCTTTATGAGCTATATTATGTTTTACTTTGATTCCCAGTAAATCATCATCACCACCATAATCATGGTTAACATCTCCGAAGATCTTACCATCACCAACATAATCGTCATCATCATCGTCATCATATTCAAAAAAACCATTTTCAAAGTCATCGCCCTCATCTTGAGGCAGCGGTGGATACCAAATGAGTCTATTACTCTCAAAATCAATTGGCTGTACCGCAGTCTTATGCTGTTCATCATCGGAGATGGGTGAATCCACAAAGCTAGGATAATCAACATCATCAGAGCCATGGCCAAAATTCAAAGGGTAGATAGGAGAATATTGGCCGGAATGGCCACTCCTGGAGGGACGATTTGTGTCTCCTAGTCCCGATCGTTTCATAGGACTATCTACCGGGCTCAAAGTCCCCAACCTGAAGGTATACATCCTACTAAAACTCGTGCTCATCAAATCCGTATCAGAAGTGTCTTGAGAAAACTCACTCTGCGGGGAGAAATACCGTTCTGAGTCCTCACCATCTTCATAGCAACCACTCCTACATCCAGTAATTTATATTCATTGAGCACACTATAAATAGATATTCCCTCCAAGGTATGTAAGGAAGTCAATTACTTACCTTGGTGTTGAGCATCGGAAAGGATCAGGTGGCGAGAAGCGCCGCCAGCCAGCGAACCTCGATGTAGACGGCGTTGGGACGCGCTCCGGTGGGGACACCGGATGCCCATCCATACCGTCACCACGCTGCCCCATGGCACCACCTCGGCCTCCGTTAATAGGCCGGACGCCGAGGTCGCAGCACTCGCTGCCGCCGCAGTCCGTCATCGCAAGGTCGGCAATCCAAGAATCGGACTTGTGCGCGACGGGCACTCCCAAAAAAGCAGCAAAACCGCTAATAACTACCGAGGAGACCCAAACCTAGCACTACTTGATTTCTCTATAGACTCTATACCAAAGACGCTTTCAAATCACAGAAAAAATAACCACACCAAACCAAAAACTACAAATTGTCAGAGGGGAGCTAAAAGAGACCACGCGGAGCGCCTAATCCTAGAGTTTATTGGCGTCGGCGCAGACGAGGCATTCCGTCGAACAAGCGGCGCGCAGGAAGGCGGCATGGCTCAAAGCTCTCCAATCCAGCAGCAGCGGGAGGCGGGAAGCGGCCGCGGAGGCGGAGGGCGAGTGGGGTTTGGGGCCGGAAGAGGTGGGGAAGGGGAAGAGGGAGGCGCCCATGGGGGAGGAGAAGCTTTTGCTGGTGCGGGAATGGAGGTAGATATAGAGAAGGGAGAAAAAGGTAAGCGGGGTAGGCGGAAAAAAATATTTGGTAGGTGTTCCGGATTTTATTGTTTTCTCCTTCCTTTTTAATTCGTTTCTTTCCCCTTTTCTTTTCTTTTGCCTTTTTTTTACTTCTTTTATTGGTCAAAGCCAATGAGCAATGGACTTGTGTTTCTTGATAGGAGAAAAATCTGAGAAAGTTTTATCTTATTTTTCTTACTTTTTTTTTCCTTTTGTTGAACAGTATTAGGTGGTGATCCAATCCGAATTGTGGGTTTGAGTTGTCCTTTTTGTGATTAAAATTGATTTGCTTCCACTTGACAAGTGCTGTTCCCTATTAGGACATATAGCTACATCACATGCGTGTTTTGTTCTATTTTGTGTTCTTAAGGTCTCAAGTGTGTCCTTTTCTCATCGCAAAAAGAGTCTCTCTTTTCCTTGCCATGAAATCTTCAGCGTAGTTTTAGTTTTAGTTCCATTGAATTTACATTATTTGTACTGCATGTTAATAAAGGCATGTAAAAAACTGCTAGTAAAATAGATGAAGCTCACAATGAAATATTACCATGACACTGTCTCTCTTAACCATCGGATCAAAAGATAAGGCTTGATATTGATTTCTACATTGCAGCGATGTACAATGCAAACTAATATAGCTATCTCAAGCTACTGTCGCAGATCACTGTAGGAGACATCCTTAATTAATTATCATATTTTTTTAAAAAAAGACATCCTAGAATATTACCCTTTCTCGTAATACTAGTATAGTGCTCTGTCTTCCGGTTTTCTTTTCCCAACACGTAATATATAGTATTTTTCTTTTCTAGACCGATTGTTTCCTTTTCCTTAATTCCAGGATATTTGTTTCCTTTTCCTTGAGATGATGCTGGAGGTGGTGGGAGATCTGTTGTAGACTACAGGGATGAGTTAGACACATTAAACAATGGCCATCGGATGTGGGTGAGTAAAGCTGAGGAAAGATCTGAGAGGTTAATTTTGATGGAGACAAGTTTCTGGGGACGTTTCGCTGGGTGCTTGAAGGTTAAGCCATCTCTAGTGGGGTGCATTATTTGGGGTGGATGTAGAAAAGAATATTTAGGTGCATTATAAAGGGGTATAGATATGCTACAGTACACCTTTACCACGGGTCCATTTTAGGCATGTTCGGATACTTAATATTTTAGTTTGGGTAGCACAAATTTTGAGATGTTTAGATACAAGAAATATTGTAATTTTATAAACCGTAGTATGTCAAATATCATGGTATTTTTGGATTTTTATGGTGTGTTTTGTTGTTTATACCAAGTGATACATGTATGAGATTATTCAAGAAAAAAGTACATATGTGTTTGATTGCTTGAATGGAATTATCTCATCCTGGACCGTGGGATACAGATTTGAGAAATATTTCCTATAGATGCTGAATCATTCTATTTACTTAAAACATTGGAACCAAATGATTAAGGATTCAACCTCATCGCACCAACCAAACAAACCCTACAAAATCCATACTCACAGCCCTCATTTATGTGCTTATCATGTACCCAAAATAAAATTACATATGGTATTCTCCTATGTATATCTTATGGCATTGCTTATTACCTTCGATTAACGGAGCATTGATGAGATTTGGTTGCCATATTTACATATTGATTATAATCGAACCTTCTAAATATATCTACATTAAAAATGTGTTCGAATCATGCAGCCACGCAGGGGTGTGAGTTGTTTAATGTCTTGTAAATAATGGCTAAGTAGCCTAAAAACTTTGCGTTTGTATAAAATACTGTCTAGAATATATACTACAACTACCAAACACATTAGAGTTTTTTTCCCCAAAGCTATACAAAATTGTGGTATTTCATGTCCGGTACCTATAAATTGTGGTTTTCAAACAATGCAGTTTTTAAATACTTTAACATCAAACATACCCTTTGTTGTAATTTGTCCTATCGTCTTAACTATTAAGTAGTACTTAAAAACTACACATGATATCCATGGGATAGGCTTGATTTTATCCTTAGTCCTCGCAAAAACAAAAACAAAAAAGAAACTCTCTAGAATACGTCTCAAGTATCAAAATTCTTCTTTGTAAACCTTACCCAAACAATTTGCCTTCCATCACACCCCTATCTATCTCGGAACGAAATCCACAGAGATAACGGCACAGAACTTTCTTGAAAATCAAGTACTACGTATTTCTTTTAATGATTCTCTTATAGCAAACCATCCATTTCCCAGATGTACCAAAAATAAATTCAAATGACACTTAGGCTGAATCTTTCGGCTTGTATCGTCCCTTCGCAACTCACAAAGCATGTCGTACAAGATAAAATGCCTAGATGTTTCCTTCTTATCTATTCAATCGGTTCAGACATATAAGACATATTTTGATTTTACACAAAGATTAAAGTTAAGATGAAATTGAGAAAGATACGAGTGAAAATGACTTAGATACCTTACTTAATTGTCTCAAAAGACGAGAGATAATAGTTTGTATGTGGTGGTAATGAATAAATGTATGTAGTTGAGAGAAAATAAATAGGGGTATAGTAGGAAAAACCTCATTAAATCTACACGTAAGTCGTATATTTCTAAAGAAGATCATTTAAATTATAGGACTTATATTTCCGAATAGATGGAGTATTTGACATAGGCACTAAGAATTTGAAAAACCAGTAAAAACGTCCCTTTTAACCGAATGACATACGGTCCAGATTTATACTCATCTGAAAGCAACATGTTTGATTGGCGTCAGATCATGTTTAAGGTTAATTAAGGCTGTGCCCTCGGATGAAAGATTAATTAGGAACCGTAGCACCGCACCAGAGTTATTATTGGACGCTGTACACCTGCTGAGGCCTTGTTTAACATGTATAAATGCAGCAGAGCTCTGTAATTCTACACAGAGCTTGCAAGAGTGAAAACAACGTTGTTTCTCGCAAACTACAAGACTTTTTAAATTAAGGTACTTTTTTTCGATATGTTTCCGTGTTCAACCTTGATATATATATATATAACACGCGTGAAAATGAATGAACATACTCCCGGGAGTACATAGTCCTACTTTCGGTATACCATTTAAATGAACGTATTATACCTCTTTATCACTTGCAGTATACTTAAATACTAATTCTAAGATATTCCAATATAACATGATTGAAAATTTTCTTCGGAGTCCTTTATTTTTGCAATATATATATTTCCATATGTAAAATAATTATATACACAAATTATGCTATAAAAAGTGGATTTTGATGAAATTTTTTATAGAACTCACTTTGGAGTATATTATAATCATTATTAGAGTATGCTCAAAAGGATAGAGCGTATACATTTTTGTTTAAGTGTATATGCAAGATGAGAACACGTATTCCCAGTAGTATGGAATACATATACATATACATATATACATATACTATTCATTAGCTATGAGTACAATAGGATATTATACACCCGAGTCAGTTAGGTGTAACCGACCGTAACGTGATCCGACATGTCCTCATTAACCAGCGGAACTTGTGTAACTAGTTGACTACAAGCTACATGGCATACCAACTAGTTAATGTGTTTCATTGTTTGTACACGAATATATTTTTTTTCTTTGTTTTAGCCATAAATTTTTATTGGTAGTTCCGATTCACAAACGGTTTTCACCAGTAGCTTACTGACGGCGAGATGAACAGAATGATATAAGTTTTGCTAATGAATGTTGCATGAATCAGATTTTATTACGAAGTGAACATCAGTTTACTATTCGTATATCTAAATTTTACTACTGCAAAGACTGAACAGGCTGCTGAACCATCTAGCTTGACAGTAAAATCTATGTATATGCATAGTAACATCTATGTATACAGATAGTAAATTAGAGTATAGCACCATGTGTATTCTATTTAGTACACTACGCTAAAACCTGCAATAGGTAACGGTTTTTTCGAACCGCCACAAATATAATTATCAGTGGCGGTTTTATATTGAAAATGGCGGGAAGAATATCAGTGGCGGTTCGACGATAGAACTGCCACTGATAACAACTACATCATTAGTGGCGGTTGGAGGATAGAATCGCTACTGATAACTAGGTTATCAGTGGCGGTGCTATCCTCGAACCGCCACTAATACTATTGGATTATCCGTGGCGGTTCTATCCTCGAACCGCCACTGATAATTAATTATCAGTGGCGGTTCGAGGATAGAACCGCTACGGATAATTTTATCAGTGGCGGTTTTAGTTAACAACCGCCACTGATAATATTGCCTATAAATAGGTGGTCGATGAGACCTTTGGTCTTCTTCCTCCCGAGAGCAAACCAAAACTTCTAATTTTCAGATTTCGTTTTCTCCAATTCTTGTGCTTGTACTTCCTCTAGTTGTTCCTTAGTGAGTTATTTTTTCTCCTCTCTTGATTTGTGTTAATCTTATTGCAATTTAATTTTTAAACCTAGTTTAATTAAGGTTTATATGTAGATGAGATGAAAAGTTTAGATCTTGTTTATTTTTATTTACCTACCATTTTGTAGTTGATGAATTTATTTCCTAGCTAGGTTCATTAGATGATGTTGTGTTCTTTTTATAGATGATGAATTATGATGAAGCATATATTTAATATAAATTGCATTTTAAGTTAATTTGGTAGATGATGAATTTATTATCTAGCTTCTTTAGATGATAAGTAATTAGATTAGTTTTTTAATTACTATTAATTTGGTTCCATTAGTGAACGGACATATACATCTTGCATATATTAAATTTATTTATTTAAGATTATTAGATATTAATATACATGAAATTTTAGTTAATTTGGTAGGTAGGTGCTCATCATTTTTAGATGATGAATTTTTTATCTTGCTCCTTTAGATGATAAGTAATTAGATTAGTTTTTTAATTACTATTAATTTGGTTCCATTAGTGTGGACATATAATATACATCTTGCATATATTAAATTTATTTAATTAAGATTATTGGATATGAATATGCATGAATTTTTAGTTAATTTGGTAGGTGGGTGCTCATCATTTTTAGATGATGAATTTATTATCTAGCTCCTTTAGATGACAAGTAATTAGATTAGTTTTTAATTACTATTAATTTGGTTCCATTAGTGTGGACATATAATATACATCTTACATATATTAAGTTTATTTATTTAAGATTAGTAGATATTAATATACATGAAATTTTAGTTAATTTGGTAGGTGGGTGCTCATCATTTTTAGATGATGAGTTTATTATCTAGCTCCTTTAAATGATAAGTAATTAGATTAGATTTTTAATCAATTTTTATATGTTAATTAATTTTAGATGAACCGGAGATGGATGTACAATGCGAACCGTTACAGCCGAGATTACATCGACGGGGTATCTGTTTTTCTAAGAGCCACTGAGGAGAACAAGTTGCACAAGAAGACGGAGTACATATATTGTCCATGCTGTTGACTTTTGTAGTCGGCAATAAATTTATGGGGTAGGCGCTAGATCTCAAACTCGAAGGTCACACAAGACAAGGGGTTTAGACATATTCAGGCTCTCGCGGAGGAGATAATACCCTAGTCCTGTGTGCTAGGATTATGCAGATCTCTTGGATCTAAGATTGCTCAAAGCGCAATATGCTCTGGGCGATATGAGGTGTGCTATGCTCTATGGCTTGATCGCTCTATGCTTGGATCATCCCATCCCTATGTTGTTGCCCGCCCTCTCCCTTATATAGCGGGGGTGGGGCGGCTTACAGAGTCCTGATCGGTTTGGAGATTCCGATCGGTTACAAGATTCTAGTCAGTTAATAGGATAGAGTTTACATCTTTATCTACCCTATTAACGACTCGGATTACAACCGTATCTATCATATCTAAATATAAGTTCAACTTCCTTTAGGATATGTCCCCTGCGCACTGGCAATGGGCCCGACGTGGGAGTATTTTTCGGCCTCCCTCTTGGGCTTGTCATGAGGGTACCGAGTTCTTATATTCCACAGAGCCCCGAGTCCTTTGCGATCGAGTTGCCTCCTTCCTGGTTGCAGCCCAACTGAGTCATGCTTCACGCCGAGTGCTTCCAGTTCTTGATGCAGCTTCCCGACTAGTTTTCCTTTACAGTGTTGTGCCCTGTTGTAGGCAAAGAGATCGTGAAGGACTCAATAGAGTTCCACGCGTTAAACTTTCTGAGTGGTTCCTAGCCCCATTATTGGAATTATGGCAGTCGGCTCATCTTGGGACATACTGTATCCCAAACGATATGCAGAAGTCAAAACGTTTTTCCCGCTCAAGGCAAAATTCAGCGCCGCTCCCTTTAAATTCATTCGTCGCCGAAGTTGCTGATGTCGTCGTTGAAGCGTTGGCTCACACACGTCGTATCTAAATTTAGTAGCCCTGAAATCATGTATATGCAGAACTTAGGCAATGTAAAAACAATTCACTCGGATGTGATGTCCGACTGGTGTATATATAATTTTAGAGTTTTTTACTCTTTTCCTTATTGATTTTGAATTCATCCGAGTGGTTTGAATCTTTTTGTTTAAGCACTCTGCCCGACTAGTCTAGCCCCCGAGCGTTGGGAGTCGGCTCATGGCTCTTTTTCCCAGGCACGTGTTTTGGGTGACTAAAGTTCGCCGTTCATGGGGTCAGAGCTTCACAACTTGGAGTTATCGCACTCGGATTCACTTGCAATCGTTAAACAAAAGAAGAAAAATACAACTCAGAAAAAGATGTGCGCATGCGCACACTATTAGGTGTAGCCCCCGACTTACTGCTTAGTTGTGGGTCAACTAAGTAGCAAGTCAGGAAAGTCAACAATTTTATTTATAATGACATAATTGAGTAAAAAGCGACTTAGCTGCTTTATGCTCCATATGTTGTCGACGATCGTGCCATCTTTGCTCGGGCGCAGGCGAAGGCTTGTAGATGAGTCGGCGGCGCTCGGCGCAGCGTAGGCTCGTGGCCGTCCGGCGGCGCTCGGGTGCGGCGTGGCTCTGGCCGTGCCGAAAGTGGCGCTCGGGGCGCAGGCGTAGGCTCGTGGCCGTGCCGAAAGTGGTGCTCGGTGCGCAGGCGTAGGCTCGTGGCCGTGCGAAGGTGGCGCTTCGAAGCGCGGCGTGGCTCTGGCCGCGCCGAAAGTGGCGCTTCGAAGCGCGGCGTGGCTCATGGCCATGCCGAAGGTGGCGCTTCGAAGCGCAGCGAGGCTCGTGGCGTCGCGAAGGTGGCGCTTCGAAGCGCGGCGTGGCTCTGGCCGTGTCGAAAGTGGCGCTCGGGCGCGGCGTGGCTCATGGGCGTGCCAAAAGTGGCACTCGGGCGCGGCGTGGCTCATGGCCGTCGCGAAAGTGGCGCTTCGCCGGCGCAGCGTGGCTCATGGCCATGCCGAAAGTGGCGCTTCGGTGCGGCGAGGCTCGTGGCCGTCTGCCGAAAGTGGCGCTTCGGCGCAGCGTAGGCTCGTGGCGTCGCGCCGGCGGTGGCGCTTCGGGCGCGGCGTGGCTCTGGCCGTCGCCGAAAATGGCGCTCGGCGCGGTGTAGGCTCGTGGCGCGCCGAAGCAGCGTGGGGCGCAAGTGCGCTTCACCTACCGGCTTTTCCCGATTTCGCTAAATTGCGGTGCCGTCACCATGGCCTTGATGCGGGCCACGATCGGGGCGCCGGGCTATCCGATGCAATCATCGGGTCCGATTTGTCGAAGCGTCTTGGAAGCGACGGCGTTACGCATTGGCGTCGCGGAAAGCGGCTTGATCTCCCAACACGGATTGCGGAGGTCCTCGCGGATATTGCGGCGCGAGATCGAAGCGATCGCACTGCACCTCCTTACCCTTACGAAGACGATCTTCCCGCGGCTTCTGTTCTTCTTGTTGGCGTTGGAGATCGGTTTTACGCTCTTCTATCGCGAAGATGCCACGAAGATCGCAGCAATTCCTCGGACGCCGATCGGTTTGCCGGCCAAGTCAAAGTGACATACACGAGATGGGTTGGCTGATCTTTACGGATCGGATCGGTTTTGGACCGAACAGACAAGCTCTCGCGCGCATCTGCGGCGAAGTCCGAGTTTTGAGCGGAAGGCCGACCGAGACAAAGGTGGCGGCGAATCCACCGATTGCTACCATCGAATCGTGGAAAAGATTATAGCGCTTCCCTACTGGCGCGCCAACCGCCGACTTTTGTAGTCGGCAATAAATTTATGGGGTAGGCGCTAGATCTCAAACTCGAAGGTCACATAAGACAAGGGGTTTAGACAGTTCGAGCTCTCGCGAGGAGATAATACCCTAGTCCTGTGTCTTTGGGATTATCTGATCCCTTGGATCTAAGATTGCTCAAAGCGCAATATGCTCGGGCGATATGAGGTGTGCTATGCTCTATGGCTTGATCGCTCTATGCTTGGATCATCCCATCCCTATGTTGTTGCCCGCCCTCTCCCTTATATAGCGGGGGTGGGGCGGCTTACAGAGTCCTGATCGGTTTGGAGATTCCGATCGGTTACAAGATTCTAGTCAGTTAATAGGATAGAGTTTACATCTTTATCTACCCTATTAACGACTCGGATTACAACCGTATCTATCATATCTAAATATAAGTTCAACTTCCTTTAGGATATGTCCCCTTGCGCACGGCAGCGGGGCCTGACGCGGGGAGTATCTTCTGGGCCTCCCTCTTGGGCTTGTCATGAGGGTACCCGGGTTCTTATATTCCACACATGCATTGATTGCAAGAATGAGAAAATGTTTTCAGACAAAGAGCATATCCACTTGCACTTGATTCGAAGGGGTTTTGTACTTGGCTATACACGTTGGACAAGTCACGGTGAAGAGGAAAACATACATGAAGGTGATAACGTATTGGATGATGGAGAAGGCATTATGGCAGCTGACATCCGTTATGGATCTGATGAGGATAGGTTGGACATTGATGGCGATAATAATCTTGCTCGGATGTTGCGCGATGCGAGAGGAACTACACTAGTCGAGAGAGTTTAATCAATTCAAGGGTTTGTTGGACGGCTCGGACACACCTTTGTTCGGGTTGCAGGAGGAATACACAAAGTTGCACTGCTTGTGCTTTCATACGAAATTGAAGGCAAGCAATGGTTGGTCCGATAAGAGTTTCATGGCGCTATTACATCTCTTAGCGGACATACTTCGGATGGAAGCGTATTGCCGATAACCACTTATTTAGCTAAGAAGGTTGTATGTCCATTGGGATTGGAAGTAGAAAGAATACATGCATGTCCAAGCGATTGTATACTCTATCGCAAAGAGTATACAGACATGCATGTATGTCCGTGTGCAAATCATCGCGATACAAGCGTAAAGGCCATGACAATGAGGGCACCGTGGTGAAGAAAGGAGCTCCGCTAAAGTGGTATGGTATTTACGATAATACCTCGGTTGAAGCGTTTATTTGGAAACAAAAAGCATGCCCAATTGATGCGATGGCACTCAGAAGAGCGTAAAAAGGATGGAAAGCTGAGACACTCTGCTGATTCTGCCCAGTGGAGAACTATCGATAGGCTCTTTAGGAAGGACTTCGGGAATGACCCGAGGAACATAAGGTTTGGGTTAAGTACGGATGTAATGAATCCTTTCGGTAATATGAGTAGTATTCATAGCACTTGGCCCGTGACTCTCTGTATCTACAACCTTCCTACTTGGTTGTGTATGAAACGAAAGTACATTATGATGTCGCTGCTTATCCAAGGGCCGAGACAACCTGGCAATGATATTGATGTATACCTACAACCATTGGTGGAAGATCTTGTGGTACTGTGGAACGAAGGTGTATAGGTATGGGATGAGTACAAGCGAGAGTACTTCATCCTACGCGCTTTGTTGTTTTGCACTATCAATGATTTCCCTGCCCTTGGTAACCTATCCGGTCGTACTGTAAAAGGGGCCAAAGCATACCCTCAGTGCATGGATGAAACCGCTAGTGTGTGGCTTAATAACTCGAGGAAAACTGTGTACATGCATCACCGTAGGTTCCTTCGCAGGAATCACCCCTACCGCAATATGAAGAAACAATTCGACTGGACAAAAGAGGATGGTATAGCTCCAAGGCCTCGTCGTGGGGAAGAGGTATATGATATGGTTAAGGATATTAATGTCGTACTTGGAAAGGGAGGTAGTAATAATAAATCGAGGTCTCGTACTGAGAAGGCCACGTGGAAGAAGAGATCGATATTTTGGAACTTGCCCTATTGGAAGGACTTAGAAGTTCGACCTTTGCATAGGCGTCATGCACGTAGAGAAAAATGTATGTGATGACTTGATTGGTCTTTTCTTTGAACATTCCTAGCAAAACTAAGGACGGATGAAGGCATGAAGGGACCTGGAAGATATGAAAATCAGAGCTGAGCTACATCCTCAAGACACCGGGAAAGGGCGACTTTACCTTCCCCCAACTTGCTACACTCTATCCAAGAAAGAGAGAACAGACCTCTGCAAATGCTTGCATGGTGTGAAAGTTCCGTCCGGTTACTCCGCAAGCATCAAGAAACTGGTCTCGATGAAAGATTTGAAGTTAACTAGCATGAAGTCTCATGATTGTCATGTGATGATGACACAAATGTTTCCTTTTGCAATTAGAGGTATTTTGCCTGAAAAGGTCCGAGAGGCCATCATGAGGTTGTGTTTCTTCTTCAACACGATTTCACAGAAGGTCATCGATCCCATCGGACTTTCTGAACTGCAGAATGATGTGGTCAAGACACTATGCCAGCTAGAGATGTATTTCCCTCCATCATTTTTCGATATAATGGTTCATCTCATTGTTCACCTTGTGAATGAGATAAATGTATGTGGCCCCGTATTCCTGCATCAGATGTACCCGTTCGAAAGGTACATGGGTATCCTGAAGAAGTATGTACGCAATCGATCTCGGTCGGAGGGCTGCATTGTGGAAGGTTATGCAACCGAGGAGGCTATCGAGTTTTGCGTGGATTACATGGAGGGGGTGGAACCGGTAGGAGTGCCTGTATCTCGCCATGAGGGTAGGCTAGCTGGGAAAGGGACGATTGGAAGGAAATCAACAAATTCTTACGATCATGGATTGTTCGAAAAGCTCATTTCACAGTCTTGCAATAGTCAGTTGAGGTGTCCTCGTATATGGACATGCACAAGGATAAGCTACGAGAGGAAAATCGTGGATGATCAGAGGTTTAGGTAACAAAAGAGCATAACCGTTTGTTCAATCATTGGTTCAAAGAGCATATGGTGGGAAAGAAAGCGAGTGTTATGTTGAGGTGGTTGGCAAAAGGGCCATCAGGTACAATCTTGACATGGCAAGGATACGACATAAATGGATATACCTTTTATACGAGATCTCAGGATAGCAAAAGCACTTACCAAAACAGTGGTGTTCGCATAGATGCCTATGACAACACAGGCAGTAAGAAGAGTAGCTTCTATGGGTTCATAGAAGAGATTTGGGAGCTCGACTATTGTATTTTTTAAGATCCCGATTTTTCGGTGTCGTTGGGTACAACTCCCAAAGGGTGTCAAGGTGGACAAGTACGGCTTCACTACTGTGGACATCGAATATATCGGATACAGAGACGAACCATTCGTACTTGCAAAGCAAGTAGCATAAGTCTTCTATGTAATCGACCCGACAGATAAGAAGCGCCATGTAGTTCTTCAGGGAAAAAGAAGGATCGTCAGAGTTGAGAATGTCGTGGATGAGGAAGAGTACAACCAGTTTGATGAGTTGCCTCCTTTCGTAGATGGCAACATCAGGCTCGAGGAAGAAACCACTCAGGAAGCTACCTATCATCACGACGATCATGAAGAAGGGCAAATTGTGGAAGAAAATAATTAGCTATATACGAGTAATGGCAATGTGATGTAAACAATATGCATTTGTATGGAGTAACGGATGTAAACAATATGCATTTGTATGTGATGTAAACAATATGCATTTGTATGTAAATTAGTATTATATAGGATTTATTACTATATTAGGATTATATATGGTAATTAATATATTAGGATAATTATATCAGTGGCGGTTCTTCACATGAACCGCCACTGATAAACTTATCTCTGGCGGTTCGTATAAAGTACCGCCACAGATAATATATGTATTAGTGGCGTTTTTTATACAAATCGCCACAGATAAGCGTATCAGTGGCGGTTCTTGTGAAGAACCGCCATTGATAATATGCTCCGTATATAAAATGGATACAATCACTCTTCTCACTGAGTGCCATAAACCCTAAACTCCCGCCGCTTCTGACGCGCCCTAAACCCCTAAACTCCCGCCGCGCGACGCCGCCATGGTCGCCGCCCGACGCCGCTGCGCTGCGCTGCGCGCGCGCCTAACACCGCTTCGACGACGACGCGCTGCCCTCGACGACACGCAGCGCCCCGCCGACGCCGCCCGGTCGTCGCCGCCGATGCCGCCACGGTCGCTGCCCCGGCGCCCTGCGCGCGCGCGCCGACGCGGCCCGACGACGCTTGCCCAGCAGACGTCGCCTCCCTAACGACGCCGCCCACTCCGACGCCGCCACGATCGTCGCCCCGACGCTTCGCGCCGCGCCGACACCGCTCCGCCGACGCCGCCCTCCCCGCGCGCGCCGCCCCGTCGACGCCGCCAAGGGTATAGTCAAAATGTTTTGAGTGATTTAGTTCGGTTTGAGTTCATCGGATAGTCATTGACAAGTAAGCAAAATATAATGGTATCAACATGGAAAATAAAGATAGCCTAGTGTGTGCATAAACAATCATAGAATTCTTTAGGAGTTCAAAAGGCACATAGGTCAGTTGTGAAGCATATCCATGAAAAACATAAACTTGTGTTTGAGAAGGGTGTGTTGTCCAAACAACTATGCTTAGGAAGGTTGAAAAAAATCAACCATATTTAATCAAGCAACTACTATAGTGCAGTTTAATAATTCGTTTTTCTTCAATTCTTTACATAAATGCATATTTATAGACAAGAGGAGGTGGTAGGAGTTGTTGAGCATAATCAATTGCAGAGAAGCAACTCCATCCTCTGATAGATTCCATCCACCAACTTTGCATACGGAAGACTGCTCTCCTCTAGCAAGCATGCTATAATTGAGTTCTTCGTCGAGCACCCAATCTCCTCTGGTTTCAGCTGATAACCAGAAACCTCCTTGTAATAATCAAACAATGCATCAATCTCTCACTGCCATTCAGCGGATAACCAGAAACCTCCTTGTAATAATCAAACAATGCATCAATCTCTCGCTGCCATTCAGCGGATGCAGCTTCTTTATCTACCAATTCCAGTTCGGTAGAGGCCCTCTTCCTCTTGTGCTGCTTCTTGGTCTGCTGCGTTGATACATGCGCACAAGAGGCATCAACAATCATAGAACCGGCTACTCGGTCTCACCATCCACAATTGTTTCTTTTGCATCACAACCATCCATCAAAAACCTTCAAGAAGGTAGATTAAATGGCACACCCATTAGCTAATCGACAAAATTATTCCCATTTGCTCACGGTCGTCGAAACATTTGTGGACAAACAAGAGAGCAAGCTTTTTGCAAGAGATAGCAACAACAAATGACAAATCTCTCCCATTTCACACGAATGCCTGACCAATTCACTTAACCCAAACAAATAATAATGCTTCCGTAATAAACCTGGGTAATAGCTGTGATCTAAACACAACGAACTGAGCTCCAAAACCACCAATCATTCAATCCCCATCAACAAAACATCCAAGAAACCGATTCTTCCTAGAAACAAAACATCCAAGAAACCGATTCTTCCTAGAAACCACCAATGATTCAATCCCCATCAACAAACGTCCTTCTGAAGTATGAAACGCAGAAGGACATTTGGGGATCATGAATAGCTTGCAAACATCATCCATCTTGTGCTTTACTACAGTTTGGTTCACTATGCATGATTGGATGCACACTCTTAAAATGTTTGCATCATTTGTAAAGTAAAGCGCACATTCTTCTTATACAACCATTGTGATTTTTGTAGTTTTGAACGGATAATAATGAACACAAAGCTCAAAACTGATCCTATAGTTTTGTTCTGAGCTAATTAAGTCTCTTGCTCTTGCAAAATCATTTTCATCTTAGCACCACACAATATTACACACAGGACAGTACATTTGTACTTTGAAATTCCATGAGATGATTCTGTAATAATTGACGAAAATTATGTTTCGGGTCGAACTATAGTTCTAATGGAGCTCGAAACCGAGCCTATAATGGAGGAGAGCCCGAGCAGGTACCTTACCCTCCACCCAACCACCGAAGGTGTCGAGGCCTCAACCATTTATTGCAGATGATGCTCTGTTGCAAGACGCCGAGGATGAGGGAAAATAAGAAGCTGAAGGCCGATTACACAATCTCGGAGGTCTTAGATCTGGGCCCCTGTTTGCAGAAAATCGTGACAAAATACAGGTCAACATGCGGGTACATCGTAAGGGATAAAGTGCCAATCACCTATTCGGATTGGCATAAAGTGCCCCGAGCCACCAAAGAGGATCTGTGGACAGAGCTCAAAGAAACATTCGAATTCTCCGAAGGAGCTGAAGAACGCATGCGTCGCGATGCATTGATGACCATGGATGCGGCGTGGAGAAACTTTAAGGCGAGGCTGAACATAAATTATGTGAAGCAAAACCGATCAGCCATCGGAGAGTACCCAAGATTAGAGCCATATTGGGATGAGTTTGTGGCGATGAAGCAATCCGAAGCAGCAAGGAAGTCCAGTGAGGACCACATTAGCATTGCAAGAAGGAATACTCACCCCCACAGACTTGGCTTGAGTGGGTACGTGTAAGGACCGAATCCATCGATTGAACCCACCTTGTGTTCTTGCACTATTCCGGGATCAACGCTAGTGCACACGACTTAACATTGGTACATATCACATCATACACAGCGATAATAGAATAATAGTTCATTTATTGATATAACTAAATGTATGATCTTATGACCAACTTACATTATTAAGCCACGCAGGCAAGGCGAAAATATAAACTAATAATTAAGCAAATGGAAAGTAGAAGCGTAGGTAGCTCATCAGTTCACCACAGGCAACCGACAAGGCTTGGACCCTAATGACTCGTGTCTTCTTGGACTTCATCTTCCAACACAGTGTAGATTCTTCAGCTGTTGATTATTGTTGTTTGGCAAGGGTGAGTACTTAAAGCACTCAACAAGTTGTGCATGAATGCAATTCCATGTATCTATATGCAAGGCTTATTCCAATGGATAGGCTATCATGGCTATTTTGCAATAAGCGGCATTTATGAACGAATCTGATATATAGATTGTAAAGGATGTAAAACAAATAACGATAATAAATAAATTCATATTTCTCAAGTAAACCAAGTTTCCAATCCTAAGTCAAATTCCATCTTCCACATGGCATTCCGCCATCCCAACCAAGTTGTCCAATTAATTAAGCTAACCCTTAGCTGTAATTCCGAGCATTGCTCAATACATGAAGCACGGCTATCCGAATAGTTTCACACTCTGCAGAGGTTATGCACTTTACCCACGATGATACAACCAAACACCACCAAGGCGAGTGATTATAACAAAGCCTTTACAATGCTCTATCTTAACCCGATACTACCGCTAAGGTTTCAACTTTGGCGGTGCATAAACCACATCCGTGGCCCCCTCTTGCGCCATGTGAATTACACACGACCGGGAACTCACACCGACTACGATAGTATCAAAATTAAGACTTTGCAAATTACTCACTAGGTGGCCCATACGGACATGTGGTTGCATGATTGACTCAGTCAAAGGCTTGCAAGGTTAAGTCCTTAGTGTGATCAAGGCAAGACATCCACATACCCTCTGCCCATTGGGCCCACCTTGGCCTCCTCGCCCCTTGCCACTTGCCCCAATCTAAGTTATCATCACCCAGTTGATTACCAAGCACCACGTGCCATCAACAATTCAACATCGTTGCGTGACATGACTCGCCACAACAACTCAATCTCATCGTGTCATCCCACATGACACACAAGTTCATAACATTGTTCCATATTCCGTTAATCAAGATTAATTAACAATGATTCTGACACATGTGATGACGTGGCATGGCTAAGCAACTAATACGGTCTAACCTCCAATGTTGATCATAATTATTAATCAACTATATTAAACCAATCTAGGGTGACAATGGTTCATGGCATATAATGACAAGGTAGGGTATAGATCAATCGGTATTTTAGCTAAACCCAATCTAATTTGAAACAATTGTATATTTGAAATATATGCAATATTGTAAAACAAACATAGCAATTTTATAAACATGGGTTCAACATGATCAAAGCACAACTTGCCTTGGAATAGGTCCTGATCTTGATCTGAAGCTTGCTCTTGGGTTGCTTGATCTTCCTCGAGCGTCGCACAATTCAACGTCTACGCTGCATCAGAAGAGAAAAGCAAATAAATGCCAAAACAGAGAGCAATTGAACTCCAAAAATCAATTAAAATTCACCATTAAATAGATCTCAATTTTACAAATTTCTAGAAACTGGAATCACTCAAATCCGAGTTACGATACAAAAGATATAGCCTTTTGAAGTTTGAAATAAATATGAAATCGGAAAATCGAAAATCAGATTTAATAGATTTATTTTTATTCCGAAAATAGATTTCTGCGTCATCATGACGTCACGCGGCGTCGCCAAGATGGACCGGACCAATCGGAAGCGCCACGTGGCCCCGGTCCATGGATGCGTCCACGATCGCTCGGGTCCACGGCAGACGCGGTCCACGGCGCCTCATTTGCTGCGCCCCACGCAGCGGCGCCCGATTGGTTGCGGCGGCGGCGCAATCTGGTGCACCTGATTCCATCGGACGATCGCGATTGATGCACACGCGGCGAGATCACGAGCACGGGTTTTAGATCCAACGGACGGCGATTAAGGAGGTTTCTGACACCGAGGACACGCGGTCAGATGTCGAGGCGTCGGCGAAGATCCAGCGGACGAGCTTCTCGCGCTAATGGCGTCGCCGAGACCAAAATCCGCGGCGATGAAGGCAGCGATACTCGCGAGGCGCTCCGGCGAGTTCGGGCGTCGAGACCTGCGCTTCGGGTGCGGCGAGCGAGGACTCAACGCACCGTCCGAGCCTTAAATAGGCGCACGAGAGAGGCGTCGGCGGCGGACACGGACTCGAGTCCGTCGGAAACACGGCGGCGCGGCGGAAGAGTCCGGCGGAGCGACACACGAGAACCCTTCGATGGCGAATGAGCGGTGGGATTCAAGCGGCGTGGTGGATCGGATCCGCCGAACCAACTAACGGACACGATCCAAACTTTCCCGAACCGTGCGACTTAATTCCGACCGTCCGATTCCGATCCAAGCGTCCATCGGCGCTAGGGTTTGCGATTCACGCGCGAAGCTCTCGACCGCCCGATCGCGAGATCAGCGGTGGCGATCGCACCTCGCTCGTGGGCTAACTGGGCCGCCACGACCCACGGACAACATGCAGACGCAGTGTTGGGCTCGGCCCAACACATTTCTGAATTTTCAAAAGGTTTTCATTTAAAATAATTCCATAAATTCATTTAATTTGTTTTAGGCAATAAAACAATCGGGAAAAATCAAGAAAAATCTCAAAAATACTTTGAGACATTCGGACTTAAATAAAATATTTTGCTAAAACTTTATTTTAACTTTGTACAGATTTAAATACTTTTGAATAAAAAGCAATAAACTTGAAATAGGAATTAATTCAAATAAATCTAGAAAAATCCAAATAAATTCAGAAAATCACAAATGCATTTTTAAACGATAAAAACTTAATTAAGCCAAATTTTGGGATGTTACAAACCTCCCCTTAATGAATCTCGGCAGAGATTCGGGCTAACTAGAGAATAGGTTAGGAATTCGACTTCAATTCTTCTTCTCGCTCCCAAGTGGCTTCACTTTGAATGATTGCTCCTTGAACTCTGCAAAGCGAATAGACTTGTTTACGGTCTTGCGCTCCACAACATCCAAAATTACATTGGTTGCTCTTTATAAGTCAAATCTTCTTGCGACTCTATTGCCTCCAACGGGTTTGCTCTGTTGGCACTCGAGACACTTCTTAAGCTGCGATACATGGAATACATCATGCACTCCTCGCCAATGGTGAGGCAACTCTAAGCGATAAGCTACCTCTCCTCGGCGGCTCGGAATCTTGAGCGGACCGACATATCTTGGTGCAAGCTTCCTTTAACGTGAAATCTCTTAACGCCCTTAAGAGGGGTAACCACGAGGTACACATGATCTTACGGTTCAAAACTCAAATCTCGGCGGCGATTATCGGCGTAGCTTTTCTGTCTTGGTGTGCTATCTTTAATCTCTCTCGATCATTGCTACTTGACTTTTCGCCTCTTCGAGGATATCCGCCCAAACACCAAGCGTTCTCTGTCTCGTTCCAATTCAATGGAGTACGACAAGCACGTCCATACAATGCCTCGAGCGGTGACATTTGTAGGCTAGCTTGATAACTATTATTATGGCGAACTCGCATATGGCAAACATTTATCCCATGTCGTAGCGTAAGCTAAGGCACAAGCTCTCAACATATCCTCTAAGATCGATTTACTCTTTCGGTCGACCATCATCTGCGGGTGATATCTTCAGATCTTGAAATTGAGACGGGTTCCCATTGCTTCATGCAACTTATTCCAAAACCTTGAGGTAAATTGGGTACCTCATGCGACACAATCTTGTTTGGCACTCCATGCAAACATACAATCCTTGACATGTACAGATTCGCCAAGCGATCTCGGAGTAAGTGGTCTTTTTTGGGATGAAATGGCGACCTTGGTTAGGCGATCCACGATAACCCAAATGGAATCGTAACCTTTACGAGTCTTAGGTAAACCGGTGATAAAATCCATCCCGATTTCCTCCACTTCCATTCGGAATTTTCAGCGGTTGCAACAAACCGGTGGGTCTTTGGTGCATAGCCTTTACTCTCGACACACGTCGCATAATGCAACATGCTCACCACTTCACGCTTCATTTTTGGCCACGAATCTCTCCTTCAAATCTGGTACATTTTAGCACTTCTGGATGAATTGAGTACTTTGAATCATGCGCTTCCTCAAGAATCAATTGTTTTAATTCCTTTTTATCAAGCACACAAATTCGGCCTTTGAAGAACATAGTTCCTTGTTCGTCAGTGAAATCTATGGCTAGGCCTTCTTCCTTTTAGCCTTGATTTTTGAAATTTTATCGTCATCTTGTTGACCTTCTCTAATCGATCCTCTAGTGTTGGTTTTACTTCTAGCGCAGACTATCATTCCTTCTTGAGCGACCTCCAATCTTAACCTCTGAAATTCCTTGCATAATTCGGTTGATCCTCCATTGACAATGCATTTGCGCTATGGCTTTTTCGACTCGGGGCATCCGCCACCACATTGGCTTTTCGGGATGATAATGGATTCCCACATTATAATCCTTAATTAGCTCAAGCCATCTTATTTGTCTCATATTCAGTCGATTGAGTGAATATGTATTTGAGACTCTTATGGTCCGTATATATCTCACATCTATTTCCTATGAGATAATGGCGCCATATCTTTAAAGCATGCACTACTGACTAACTCCAAATCATCGTTGGGTAATTCACTTCATGCGGTCTCAATTGTCTCGGCGCATAAGCAACGACTTTGCCTTCTTGCATTAACACGCATCCCAAGCCCGCTTGAAGCATCGCGATAAATGTCAAATCCATTACGCACATCCGCAACACTAATACGGGGCTGTTGTTAAGCGCTTCTTTAATTCCATGAAACTTTTCTCGCACTCGGCGTCCATGCAAACTTCTTCTCTTTCTTTAACAAGCTGCGTAAGGGTTTAGCAATTGTCGAGAATCCTTCTATGAACAAGCGGTAATATCCGCCATTCGTAAAACTATGAATCGAGTAATGAGACTTGGTGGCTCCCAATGCAACATCTGCGTCCACTTTCTTTGGGATCAATGCGACTCCTTTGGTAGTCATTACATGACCAGAAATTCAACTTTCTCCTTCCAAAATTCACACTTGCTAAACTTAGCATATAGTTGATGCTCTCGCGACTGTCTAAAACCATTCTCGGATGTTACGCATGCTCTTCCTCTGTCTTGAGTAAACCAAGATATCGTCTATGAAGACTACAACAAACTTGTCCAAGTAATCCATGAAGACTTTATTCATCATGTTCATGAAATATCTTTGGGCATTAGTCAATCCGAATGACATGACTGTGAACTCGTAATGTCCATATCGCGAAAACGCAGTCTTAGGTACATCCTCTGCTCGGATCTTCAAGCGATGGTATCACGAGCGAAGATCTATCTTGGAGAAAACTCCAGCTCCTCTTAAGCGATCAAATAAGTCGTCGATCACGGCAGCGGATACTTATTCTTGATCGTTACTTCATTAAGTGCACGGTAGTCGATGCACATTCTAAGACTTCCATCCTTCTTGCGAACAAACAAAACCGGGGCTCCCCACGGCGATGAACTTGGTCTAATGAAACCTTTCTCTTGCAGTTCCTCAATCTGCTTCTTCATTTCTACTAACTCGTCGGTAGGCATCCGATATGGTCTCTTTGATATCGGTCTTGTGCACAGTGCTAACTCGATGACAAACTCGATATCACGATCTGGTGGCAATCCTGGCAAATCTTCTCGAAATACATCCGGGTATTCTCTGGCTACTGGCACATCTTCCATGCTGATGGCTTTCACGCTGTTGACCGTTAAGCGCCGTCCCGAGCTGCGGTCGCTTGAAACTCCACTTTCTTGCCACTAGGGCCTTCCAAGGTCACGATCTTTGGCCACAATCTAAAACGACCTTATGCTTGGACAGCCAATCCATTCCAAGGATGGCGTCTAGGATTGCGCATCTATCAAGATAAGATTCGCGAGAAATTCTATCCCATCCATAAGCAACTTAGCTCCCAAACACCCAAGGCTAGATCTAAGCTCGGATCACGGGGCTTGGACTAAGAGCACACACTTAAGATTCACCACTTTAAATCCATTCTTGGTTGCAAAACTTTGAGAAACAAGCGAATGCGAAGCTCGTAATCAAACAAAGCAGCAGTCTCGAGTTGACCGGGAACTTACCCAAGTCTGACGTCCGTAGCTTCACGAGCTCCATCGGTGGTGATGTGGTTGATTCTTCCACGCGACCGTTGATTGCGGCGTTGCTCGGCTTGGCTTGGTGCACGATTTCCTCGATGTTGGTGCTTTAGCGGTGTTGTTCCCAAGTTGAAACGAATGGCGTGATGCCTCCTTCGTGGACACCTATTTGAAAAGTGCCTGGCTCATTGCAAGTATAGCATCTTTTCACGCAGATCACGATTCCCTCCGGTGCATTGTTGCCTGTCTTTGGTGTCTGAAAGTTACGATTGGCGTGGCGAGTGCGAGGGGTTGATGTCTTGTTCACGGTGGTGGTTGGAATCTAGCAAATTGCTTTGGGTGACATCCTCAAGCGTAGATGGTTTGGCGTCCACCCGATTGTTCATCAAGCGCTTACGGTTTTCACCTAGCTCTTTGCGCTTGTCCTCTAGGATTAAAGCCTTATTTACCACTCACGAAAATCCGGAAAATTGTGGGTGTCGGTCCACTGCGATCCTGAATCGATCCCTTCATGAAACGAGGCGCTTAGCTTTATCCGTCGCTACGTCCTCGGGGCATAACGAGCTAAGCGAGTGAATTTATTCGTATTCGCTTTGGTTGGCCTCCTTGCTTCAAAGCTCGAACTCCTCCTTCTTAAGATCCATCATTCCCCGGGACATGATATTGGCGGAAAGCATTAGTGAACTCCTCCCGGGTTATCTCTTGCGGGGCTCCATGAGCGCACGATAATTCTCCCACCATTCTGCGGCGGTTCCTTCAAGTTGATGAGGCGCGAGAGCACCTTCTCATTGCCCTCACTTGAGTGATGTGCGCTTCTTCTCAATGGTCCTAAGCCAATCATCGGCTTCCAAAGGGTTCACGTTTCAGAGAAAGTTGGTGGCCTAGTCCTCATAAAATCCGATAGCTTGGACATAGGTCGAGGTCCACCATGATTGTTACGAGTTGCGGATTGTTGTGGTTTCTTCTTTGCATTGGTCATCTCTTTGCATCCGCTTTGCATCATTATGCGCATCGATTGAGTCTGTCTTTGCAAGGAATGCTCCCGATTCTGCATGTCCATTGGCGGTGGTTGAGGGCTGCCTCCATCATTGGGATTGTCATTACGACGATCCACTTCTGAAGCACCGTTGTTTCCTCAGTATTCACCATCGATGATTGCCTCTTAGGTTAGGAAAGGTAGATGTAGCATAGATGAGAAGTAAGAATTTCTAAAGCGGGAGATAGGTTATACCCAAATGAACAATTCTTTATTTAACTTGGTATGGTGCTTATTTAAGCCTACAAGCTCGCAACACATCTGCACACTCAAGCAATACAAAGAAGCAAACTAAACACGAAACCTTAACGTCCACTAGAAAGGTAAAGACTAACTTAAAGACGCGACTCACACTCGAGTCTCAACACGGCTCAAGGTGACACTCACTCATCCGACCACCACTGGTGAGGCCCGATCCGGCGCATACACCGGCGGGTGGGTGGCATCGAGCAAACCTATCCCGATGACCTATTCTGGGTCCTCTGCAACAACGGGTCTGCACTCCCCTCGGCTCCCACTCTCGCTCCTCTGGATCCTCCTCGGACTCCTCGGTGGCTCTGAACTCTACGAGTCACGCGCTCCGGCTCGTCCTCAAGCGCCTGGGGCCTCTCCCGGCTCGGTGATCATCCCGATGGTCAAGCACGGGTCACCTCGAGCTCTGCTCTGCTACTCGAGTGCCTCGTACACGTCTCCGGCTCTGGGTAGTCTCTCTCATATGATCCTCCCGGCAAGGGCGAACTCGCAAGGTGCGTCGTCGTAGCACACTCGCTCCCCTCGATCCGTCGTCTTGGCATGCTTGAGCGTCTGGGTGAAGTCGAACACCGAGTCGTGAAGCTCGTCGGCGTAGTCGCGGCGGACACGGCGAAGAGCAAGTCGGCGACCTCTGAATTGCAACCTCGCACGAGAATCTTACGCGGAGATGTTGATTGGCTGCTAGCTTCCTCGTTCTCCCGAGCGTAGATGATCAACTTGCAAATAAATCCTCGGTGTACACCATTCAGCGACCAGTGCCTCCTCGGTAAAGTGGACGATAGAAACCTCAAGCGTCTGAAGTACTCTCCACGGCTCCATGGCGTAGCCGTTTATCTCCTCAAAGGTCGAACGATCGGCATCCGCTCCACAAGAACTTGGAATAAGTTCTCCACCAAACGGCAAGTAAAGCGGGTAAATTTAGCAAAGGCGAGAAGTAGAGAATAAGATGAGTCGAGAGGGTTTTATTAGTCAAGCTTAGATTTTCTTTTAGAAAATAATTTTGGACACACTCAAGACACCTCCAAACTATCTAGGGCCAAGACCTACGATCAAGATGCTCGATACCACCTCTGTAAGGACCGAATCCATCGATTGAACCCACCGTGTTCTTGCACTATTCCGGGATCAACGCTAGTGCACACGACTTAACATTGGTACATATCACATCATACACAGCGATAATAGAATAATAGTTCATTTATTGATATAACTAAATGTATGATCTTATGACCAACTTACATTATTAAGCCACGCAGGCAAGGTGAAAATATAAACTAATAATTAAGCGGCGGAAAGTAGAAGCGTAGGTAGCTCATCAGTTCACCACAGCAACCGACAAGGCTCGGACCCTAATGACTCGTGTCTTCTTGGACTTCATCTTCCAACACGGTGTAGATTCTTCAACTGTTGATTATTGTTGTTTGGCAAGGGTGAGTACTTAAAGCACTCAACAAGTTGTGCATGAATGCAATTCCATGTATCTATATGCAAGGCTTATTCCAATGGATAGGCTATCATGGCTATTTTGCAATAAGCGGCATTTATGAACGAATCTGATATATAGATTGTAAAGGATGTAAAACAAATAACGATAATAAATAAATTCAGTATTTCTCAAGTAAACCAAGTTTCCAATCCTAAGTCAAATTCCATCTTCCACATGGCATTCCGCCATCCCAACCAAGTTGTCCAATTAATTAAGCTAACCCTTAATCTGTAATTCCGAGCATTGCTCAATACATGAGCACGGCTATCCGAATAGTTTCACACTCTGCAGAGGTTATGCACTTTACCCACGATGATACAACCAAACACCACCAAGGCGAGTGATTATAACAAAGCCTTTACAATGCTCTATCTTAACCCGATACTACCCGCTAAGGTTTCAACATCATGGCGGTCAGTAAACCACATCCGGGCCCCCTCTTGCGCCATGTGAATTACACCGACAGGGAACTCACACCGACCACGATAGTATCAAAATTAAGACTTTGCAAATTACTCGGCTAGGTGGCCCATACGGACATGTGGTTGCATGATTGACTCAGTCAAAGGCTTGCAAGGTTAAGTCCTTAGTGTGATCAAGGCAAGACATCCACATACCCTCTGCCCATTGGGCCCACCTTGGCCTCCTCACCCCTTGCCACTTGCCCCAATCTAAGTTATCATCACCCAGTTGATTACCAAGCACCACGTGCCATCAACAATTCAACATCGTTGCGTGACATGACTCGCCACAACAACTCAATCTCATCGTGTGATCCCACATGACACACAAGTTCATAACATTGTTCCATATTCCGTTAATCAAGATTAATTAACAATGATTACGACACATGTGATGGCGTGGCATGGCTAAGCAACTAATACGGTCTAACCTCCAATGTTGATCATAATTATTAATCAACTATATTAAACCAATCTAGGGTGACAATGGTTCATGGCATATAATGACAAGGTAGGGTATAGATCAATCTGGTATTTTAGCTAAACCCAATCTAATTTGAAACAATTGTATATTTGAAATATATGCAATATTGTAAAACAAACATAGCAATTTTATAAACATGGGTTCAACATGATCAAAGCACAACTTGCCTTGGAATAGGTCCTGATCTTGATCTGAAGCTTGCTCTTGGGTTGCTTGATCTTCCTCCGAAGCGTCGCACAATTCAACGTCTACGCGTACGGAAAGAGAAAAGCAAATAAATGCCAAAACAGAGAGCAATTGAACTCCAAAAATCAATTAAAATTCACCATTAAATAGATCTCAATTTTACAAATTTTTAGAAACTGGAATCACTCAAATCCGAGTTACGATACAAAAGATATAGCCTTTTGAAGTTTGAAATAAATACTGAAATCAGGAAAATCAGAAAATCAGATTTAATAGATTTATTTTTATTCCGAAAATAGATTACTGCGTCATCATGACGTCACGCTGACGTCAAGATGGACCGGACCAATCGGAAGCGCCACGTGGCCGGTCCATGGATGCGTCCACGATCCTTTCGGGTCCACGGCGAGACGCGGTCCACGGCGCCTCGGGCGCTGCGCCGACACGCGCAGCGGCGCCCGATTGGTTGCGGCGGCGGCGCAATCTGGTGCACCAGATTCCATCGGATGATCGCCGATTGATGCACACGCGGCGAGATCACGAGCACGGGTTTTAGATCCAACGGACGGCGATTAAGGAGGGTTTCTGACACCACCGAGGACACGCGGTCAGATTCGAGGCGTCGGCGAAGATCCAGCGGACGAGCTTCTCGCGCTAATGGCGTCGCCGAGACCAAAATCGCGGCGATGAAGACGGCGATACTCGCGAGGCGCCCGGCGAGTTCGGGCGTCGAGACCTGCGCTTGGTGCGGCGAGCGAGGACTCAACGCACCCGTCAGAGCCTTAAATAGGCGCACGGAGAGGCGGCGGCGGCGGACACGGACTCGAGTCCGTCGGAACACTCTGGCGCTGGCGGAAGAGTCCGAGGCGGAGGCGACACACGAGAACCCTTCGATGGCGAATGAGCGGTGGGATTCAAGCGGCGTGGTGGATCGGATCCGCCGAACCAACTAACGGACACGATCCAAACTTTCCGAACAGTGCGACTTAATTCGACCGTCCGATTCGATCCGAGCGTCCATCGGCGCTAGGGTTTGCGATTCACGCGCGAAAGCTCCCGACCGCCGTCGCGAGATCAGCGGTGGCGATCGCACCTCGCTCGTGGGCCAAGCTGGGCCGCACGACCACACATCACATGCAAGCACGGTGTTGGGCTCGGCCCAACACTGTTTCTGAGATTTTCAAAAGGTTTTCATTTAAAATAATTCCATAAATTCATTTAATTTGTTTTAGGCAATAAAACAATCAGGAAAAATCCAAGAAAAATCTCAAAAATACTTTGAGACATTCTGGACTTAAATAAAATATTTTTGCTAAAACTTTATTTTAACTTTGTACAGATTTAAATACTTTTGAATAAAAAGCAATAAACTTGAAATAGGAATTAATTCAAATAAATCTAGAAAAATCCAAATAAATTCCAGAAAATCACAAATGCATTTTTAAACGATAAAAACTTAATTAAGCCAAATTTTGGGATGTTACAGTACGCGGGTAAAATTACTCAATGGGAGAGGCAGGAATTAGGAGCGGTCCAATTAGCTGGCACAAGTCCCTTAATCGGACTACCAGACCGAGTGAAGCACTACATGCTAGTGAGGGCAGATATCTTGTCTACTGGGGGTTTATCATTCAAGAGCAGCGAAGACGAAGCAATGACGCAAAGAGTTCATGAGTTTTACGCCCAGTCCACCCAAGGATCTTTTCACTCGAGACAGGAGAAAGACGAGCTAACAAATGCCCTAGGAAACAAAGAGCACCCGGTCGGACACGGCGTCGGGTCAAGGTTCCATGGAAGAGTGGATTCCACGAGCACGGAGACTCTTATAGGAGTCGGAAGAGAGCTAAAGAAGAGCGGTGGCGAGCAGAAATGGAAATGATGAAGGAAAGGGTTCTGCGAGAAATACAAGACACCATTGAAGACCAAGTTGAGCGACAAGTACAACAAGCCTTGAGCGATCGCGAGCCCACAGCGTTCTCTCGACCCTACAGTCGTCGTCGCAGCGCTTGCGCGCCCACGCCATTGGCGAGCGGACAACAACCATTATCACGTGGGCGATATACGAGGACCCCACACTGTCGACTCAACGTGCCCGTGATGAACATATTTGTACAGGCTGCTATAGGGGTAGTTTATCCGTGCCAAGAAGGGGGTGTCCTACACAATACCCCGATAGCACCAGGTTATGCAAAGGTCCAAGTGAACACGGTACTTGCATAGTTTGCTGAGATCGGGCTAGAAAAACCCGCTAATGATGAGATAACAACTCTAGGAAGTGCCGTCCACTCATTCATCCAGTGGCGCAAGCGTGACATCGTCTTGGACCATGCGATGCCGCCCTCTCTGCAGATACAATCCTCACATCCGTCACCAGCACCTGAGAGTGAAACGGTGAAGAAGTAAGATGAGGTAGAAAAGAAATCCATTGAGGACCCTATAAAGATGGCCACTGTTAGTACTCCAAAGCAGAAACCTATAACACCTGGTACTTCAAAGGACAAACCTAGAACCCCTGATCCCAAAAATTGGCACATTAGACAAGCCGTATCAGCCAGATCAGGCGAAGCCAGGACCGAGTATGATGTCGTGCGACAAAAAAGTAAGGGCAAGGCGAAGTCTGATGACCAAGATAATCAACAAAGATTGAAATTCGAGGTAGGGAAGCCCTTAGTCATCGCTTCGAAGTTAAAAAGTCTAACACCCATGATGCAGTGATTACATGCATGGTACATGGATCGATCCAACCAAGACGTACTCCCGAAGGTGATCACTACAACTTTCCGTGAGGAACATTTTCACCATGCGGGCTATGGCTACTTCTTAATAGAATTCGATAACTTGCACAACTTGTTCTATCACGACGCCCTCGACATATCTTTTTTGAGATGCTGGTCACTGTAAGTGTCTAATACATCAATCTTGGCCTACATTCACGCAATACCGATAAATGTCATGTCTAACTATTTCGTTATATAGATATGAGATGATTGAATTGAAGAATCAAGGGGCGATTAGGATTCCTCGAGCAGAGCGGTTTGCCAATCTGAAATCAAAAGAGCACCAAAGGAGGTCGAGGAGTACGTATATAAAGTTTTGATTAAACTACAAGATAAGGAGTTTATACTTTTACCATACCATTTTAAGTAAGTTCCTCACTAGCTAGTTAAATTACTCGTTTATTTCGTTATTTACTCTGATGTAAGGACTAATGACTATGGCATCATGCATGTGTATGTAGCTTCCACTGGATTCTCGTAATATTTCATCCAGAAAAGAGCAAGATGCTGATCATGGATCCACTGGATAAACCTAAAAAAGACTTTGAAGTGATGATACATTTAATAAATGAGGCGTTCAAAAGATATTGTCAGAAGAGCTCGAGATACCGCCCATACCACAAATCCCTTACAATCCGTACTAAGTTTTCGGTACGCACACAAGGAATATTCTTATATCGTATTTCATAGTAAATAGATCATTCGACGATATCTTAGTTCATTCGATTTTTGCAGTGTCACAAGCAGCCGCAAGGAACAAATTTATGTGGGTACTTCGTGTGCCAGTACATGCGCGAAATCTTATCATGCACAATAAAAGACAATGACGTAGAGGTCAGTCATGCTGACATGACACATTGATTCACACTACTCAATTTCTATATACTCTCTTAATTTTATTTTTTATACTTATAGTGCCTCAAGTTGTCTCACGTTAGGACCGCTTCCTTACAAATCCAAGCCATTCGAGGCCAGCTCGCCTACTTCATCATGAAGGAAATAATCAACAAAAAAGGCGAGTTTTATGACGAAGACAACAACGATCCAGTCATCCATACTCTTGTCTCACAGCACGTGTCTCCAACCTCCGAAGACCCGTAGGCTTCTAGTTTACCTCCACTAGTTTAGGCTCTGTAAACTCAACTTTTATAGTAAGCGCCATCAATTCCTGCCAGCAATCCATGTTCTTTTTAAGAAGTAGATATTTTATTACTACTACTTTTTCCATCCTTCGTAATATTCCTCAATCACTGATTCTGACTTTGCAATGGTCTGCATGCAGAAACTCATTCTTTTATAGTTCTGAGAATTTTTTGTATTCAGAATAGACACTAAAAATTTCCCCTTTTTTTTCAGTGACAGTGTATTCAAGTCCCATAGAGGCACTCCGATGTCTTGAGAATCAAGCACAAGATGTTGATTTCATTTTGGCAGCGGTGCATATGGAAGAGTTGAGTGGTTTTCAGTTCCTTGAAATTGCCAGAGAGTTGCATAAAAATCTTCAAGTGATTAGTAAGTAGATAGAATCTTAGCTATTTTTTGTTATCTCCAATTCTTCTATGCCCAGCATCCCGTTTTTATCTCTCTTGTATCTGACAGTTTTTTTAAAATGATTATGCTAATAAATCTTACATTTGAACTAGTGATGTCAATTGAAACAACAATGTACATAATGAAAAGGCATGGCTACCGCTGCCTGAGGCTAGCCACAAATGCCAGTTTTTTATTTTCGTGTATGGGATTATCAGCGACGGTTTTGGCCCAAAACCGCTACTGACGTAATATCAGTGACGGTTCTATCAAAAAACCACCACTGATACTAGGCCTATCAGTGGCGGTTTTATATACACCCGCCACTGATAGTTGTATTAGTGACAGTTCTAGCCAAAAACAGCCACTAATCATCCAAGTATCAGTGGCGATTTTTGGGATAGAACCGCTACTGATATTTGAGTATCAGTTGCGGTTCTATCAAAAAACCACCACTGATACTTGGATGATTAGTGGCGGTTTTTGGCTCGAACCGCCACTGATACCCGAATATCAGTGGTTGTTCTAGCCAAAAACCGCCACGGATAGTGTTATCTATGACGGTTCTAGAACCGCCTCTGATAATCCTCGATTATCAGTGGCACTAAATCTGTGGCGGTTCAAAAATCGCTACAGATGGTCTTTTTCAAGTAGTGTAAAAGCTTACAGATATATATATATAGTGAAATCTATATAGATGAATAGTGAAATCACTATATACTGTGAGAACACTAAATTCTTAGGATAGCCGTACTGAAACTCTAGCCGAGGTGTACGTCCATATGGCCCCTTTTATTCCGAGAAGGATCTCCGTCACCATCTCGTCATTCTACTCCTGCTTCTCCGCCAGCGACTCCCGCGCCAGCCTCTCCTGCTCCACCGTGGAGTAATAGATGCCCAACTGGTACTGCGTCCGACGTCGTTGCCGTGGCCAGCCAGGTAAACACGAGTGAAATTAACCAGGCGAGGTGCCCAAACCGCATCAATTTCGTGACAGATTGATCACAACACAATAGACCAAATGTCCTAATCTCTTGCTCGTGGACAAATTAATATGGTGGTAAATCTTTCTGTCATATTCTGGAATGAGAGATGAAAAGGTCACATAGCTGGGTGGCAACCGTGTGTTAGGGCCTGTTTGTTTTAGCTTTTGATTCTGGATTCTGGCCCCAAAAGCAAAATCAGAAACAAACAGACTGATTCTAGAATCCGATTCTCACAATCCAACCCACCCATATACACTAGAATCCACAATCCCCTTCATATGTGCTTTTGGATTCCAGTTTTTGGAGAATCAGCTTCTCTACAATCACAATCCAGAATCAGCTTTTAGAGAATCCAAAGCTGAAACAAACAGACCCTTAGTAAGAGTAGCCGTCTATGCACGCAATTTGACTAATGTGCAGATTAATTCGGTTGCAAACATAGTGTACATTTGTTGTTCTCGGCATGCGCTGGCTAGCTTAACAGAGATTGTGTACAACACCTTATGTACTGGGATACTGGTATCATACTATCATACAGTAGCACTACTACAAAAAGAGTTGTATTAGACATTTCATCACTAATGGTTTTTCATCGGGCACATCACAGACGGTTTTTGATTAAAATCATCTGTGATGACCATTTCTATGAAATAAGTACAGAGAGCCCCGACCTCCTCTGTATGTTTAGGGTTTCCCAAGCTATTTTTGAAGTGGCTGCGATTGAGAGGCGATCTGGTAGAAAGAGACCCTGGATTTGAAAGTGTGATTGTAAATCCATCTGTTCTAGGCCATCTAAGATTAATAATTAGTTCTAATTTGCATTATATTTAAGATCTAGCTTGGTAAAGAGGGAAATGAAAATGGTTTCTAAATCTAGCTTGGTGTAGAACCATTTATTCTTTGTGATGTAAAGTAGTAATTGGTTCAATTGCATTATACTCATTATGTAGATAGTTACTTAAAGAAAGGTGATCTAGGCTAATAATTAGTTGTAATTGCATTATATTCAAGATATATATCTAGCTTGGTAAAGAGGGAATTGAAGATGGTTTTGATCTGGCTTGTTGTAGATCCATTTGTTCTTTTTGATCTAAAGTAGTAATTGGTTCTAATTGCATTATACTCAAAATGTAACTAACTATGTAAAGAGTGAATTGAAGAAGTTGAGTTTAAATGCAGCTTACATATGTATATATATCTATTTGTTCTTTGTGATATAAGGAGCTATATGGGTTAATTGACAAGTTTAAATGTAGCTTATATGTGGAATATGTGTGCATGTACACTCCTAGTGTACTTAATTCATTATTTAACACTTATTATTATATACGTAGTGTAGATGGACCGAAGCTGGATGTACGCTGAGAACCGTGCGAGCGCCGAGTACATTAATGGCGTCTCCACTTTTAGAAGAGCTACAGAGAAAGATATGTTGAATAAGGGGGTAAAATTTATGCTTTGTTCGTGCATTGACTGCGAGAATCTGAGGATGTTTCGAAACCCAGTGCAGATCGAAGCACACTTGATTCTAGGGGGGTTTCAAAAGGGGTATACATGTTGGACCATTCACGGTGAAGAGCAGATTATGTAGGATGCAAATAGTACTAACATCGTCGACGAAGTCAACGATACTCCGGATGATATCGATTGTGCTTTCGATGAGGATAGGTTTCACGATGACAATCTGGATCAGATGCTGCGGGAAGCAGAAGGGAACTGTGATGAGCGGGATTATGTAAAATTTTGGGGCGTGATGGACAACTCGGAGAAGCCTTTGTTCCCGGGCTGCAAGTCCAAATACCCAAGGTTGTCATTCATGCTTGAACTGCTGAAAATAAAGGCAAGCAATAGTTAGTCTGACAAGAGTTTCATGGCGCTGTTAGGTCTGTTAGCGGATATGCTTCATAAGGGAAACGAGTTGCCCACAACCATCTACAAAGTTAAGAAGGTTCTTTGTCCCTTGGGAATGGATGTAGAAAGAATACATGCCTGTCCGAACGACTGTATCATCTACCGCAAAGAGTACGCAAACTTGCATGTATGTCTGACGACATTTGGTAGATGGCGAGGCGGCGATAAGGGCAAATTGAAAGGGATCAGTCAGCCCATGACTTTTCGTTTGCCTCGTTGGCGCGGCAATTCGAGCTGGGACAGCCATTCATACCGAAAGAGCACCAGGAGACGCTTACATTAGCCTGCATTAGATTGCAAGATTGGTGCATGGAACAAGCCAACAAGCTGGTGATATAACGGGCATCGAGTATCTCGGTCAGCTTCAAGGAGGAGCATTTCCTACACCGATTTTTAGATGGCTTCTTTGTGGTCGGTTTCAACGACTTGTTCGATCTCTACAACCTCAACGCTCTCGACGCCTCACTCATGAGATGCTAGACATTGTAAGTGTGTGCAATCACGATCTACATTCATGTCGTACCGATAAATGTCATATATATATATGATACTTGATTTTGTATATGTAGATACATGATCATGGAAGCAAAAGCAAGGGAATAACCGGTGGGTTTCCTCGACCCACACATGGTGTCCAAGCAAACCATGGACGAAAATTTACAAGTCATCCACGAGTACGTGGAAAAAGTATTACTGACTCAATAGGACAAAAAATTCATACTTTACCCCACAACCCGGGGTAAGTGCTTCGTTCAGTTGCTATACTTGTTAATTTGTACTATATAACGCAGCTCGAAGTTAGGTTGAATGACCATGGCGACATACCTGTGTAGGTTTCACTGGGTTCTACTCATAATTATACCAAGTAATTTACCTTGATTTCAAAAAGGGCGACACCCACTTGGCGCTTATCAAAAATTTACTCGACGCATCATTCGCTGTCTACAAAGCTTGTTGAGGGCCACATAGGAAGGACTCATGGAAGCTGAAGCATATTTATAAGTTTCCGGTATCTGCTAGTACGCAATAATCCTTCACACTCTATAATAATACCTTTAGAGCTAACCTATTATATTTTGGCAGTGCCACCAGTAGCCAAAGGGCACTAACCTATGTAGATTCTACGTTTACCACAAAATGCAACTCATCATTGGTTCACAGAAGACCAATGTCAAAGGCTTGTCAATCTTGCAACAATTGTTTGCACTTATTAATTTATATACACGCAAGACTTTACTCTTCCCATTGACAGGCTTAGAAATACGCTAAATCTGCGTTGGAACTGGCTGACCTGCTAGGTATTCGAGGACAACTCTGTGTGTTCTTGATGCGTGAGGTTGTAAATCCAAAAGGTAAATGCCACTCAAGCCTTACCTGATGAGTTGTTAATTTGTTAGTTCCCATTTGGATTAATTTGTGAACCTTGCACACGTTGTAATGAGTGATCTGAGTTGATTTCTAAAATGGATGCACAATATGTTGTAATATGCGATCGATATAGTCTTTTTGTAGGATCTGTTACTATATTTACTTATTATAACCTTTACGTGTAATTAACTACTTGGTATATCTACATCTCTTTTGTGGAAAGTAGTAGTAGTACATCCTTGCTTAATTAAGTGGATAAATTTAGGTAACTACATACATATTCGGATCTATTTATGGATTTTATTATTTGGGAACTTAATTAAACTGATTCCTGAGAAGAGATATTAGGCTACTGTTTTGTTTGGCAATTATATCCATGTATTTTAATTGTTCTGTTCATGTATGCATAACTTAAGCTAATTCATTTTTTCAGACTTTCTATTCCATAAACTGATGATTAGTTTTATTGCGCTCTTTGGGTGAAGTCTTGTATATATTAGCTATTTATGTTCTTATTTCTTGGAGAAATCATTTTGCCTCAAGATACCCAATTCTCTTACATGAATGTTTCTGCAGTACTCTGATCGATGCCATTATTATGAAGATGAAAATTAAGGACCAATCTCTTTTGTTTTAGAGGGCACGGCTAGCATTTCCTGAGTCTAGCCAATAAATAAAAAATAGTAAAAAATGGAAATTCATCATCATAGACGGTTCCAAATGAGCACCGTTTGTGATGTAGCCCTCATCACAGACGGTTCCAAACAAGAACCGTCTGCGATGTGGCCCTTATCATAGACGGTTCTTGTTTGGAACCGTCTGTGATGACTATTTTCACTGACAGTTCGCAAACCGTCTGTGATCACCGAAGTCATCATTGACAGTTGCTTACAGACGATTCGCAAAACCGTCGTGATGTGCATGTGTGCAGTAGTGTAGTAAATTGATGTCTATTTGACAGTAAGCAAAGACTACACAGGCTGTTGAACCCTCTGCTTCAGTATATGTAGATTTTACTATCCGTATATATAGATTTTACTATCATACAGATGATTCAACAGCCTTTGTAGTTTGTGTTTACTGTCAAATGAACATCATTTTACTACTGTATGAATAGTAAAATCTATATTTTCAGTACAAACATATTTTCCTCCCTTATTATATTCAGGTGAAGATGATACTGGCAGCCAATCGGCCAGATGTTTCGGACCTGCCCTTCTACGCCCTAGATGACTGGACAGAAAGATCGAGATTCCTCTCCGGAACGAACAATCAAGGATGGAATCCTCAAGATCTATGCGGCTGAGATTGCAAAGCACGGTGAGACCGATTACGAAGCGGTCGTGAAGCTAGCAGAGGTGAGGTCATCTTACTTATGCAAAGCTGTCATTGCGTTACTAGCACTTCTAGTATTATCAGAACTCAGAACTGATGGTTACTAGCACTTACTAGTTAGCTAGTCATGCATGCTTCCATATTGATTGTTGAGATTTGAACTCACTGATGGGCACGGGTCCATTGGTCAGTCTCACAGACCTGATATTTACTTAGACATGTCTTTAGATTTTACTGTCGAACCTCGCTATGACGTATTATAGTCATATGATAGATTTACTCTAAAGTTTCTGCGAAATTCACTCAAATTTACTTCCATATATATAGATTTTACTATCATACAGTAGTAAATTGATGTTTTATTCGACAGTAAATCTGATTTATGCAGTTTTTATTGGTGAGACTTATATTATTTTGTTTCTCTTGTCGTCAGTAAACTACTGGTGAAAACCGTTTGTGAATCGGAGCTGCTAATAAAAAGCTATGGCTAAAACAAAGAAAAACGATTAATGTACAAACTAGAAAAACATTTAATAGTTGGTTTTGTCACGTTATTGATTGGTTTAGTCAATAATGATCGCACGTGGACGGTTTGGACGTGCTTCTCTGGTATTACGACCAACGCGTCACCCGAGCGTACGTGGGACGGTTTGCTTACACTTCTCTGACCGAAGCGTAGAATATATAATCTACGCGTAAGCGCAGATTAGCGCTTCCGTACATGGGGTACCATAGGGTCTGAGCACCATAATTTTAAATGCGCGAATTCAAGCCAAATCTGGGTATATTTTTTGAAAATTTTCAGTTTTAGGGTATATACTCATCTATAACATTTCAAAACATATACCTTTGAAAAAATATACTCGAATTCAAAGATTTGTACGAATTTAGATCACATGATTTGCTGATTTATAAATAAAATCAGCACATATCTACAATCAAACTATCATTAAAAAAAGGAAACTCTAGTTTGAATTTTAGTTCAAATTTGTTTGAATTAGTTAGTAAACTAGTTAAACTCAACATCCTAAAAATTTCAAAAAATTTCGCATACAGATACATAGGAAAAATACCAATTTTGGATCATGATACCGTAGATAATTGTACCATACATACATACATACATACATACATACATACATACATACATACATACATACATACATACATACATACATACATATATATATATATATATATATATATATATATATATATATATATATATATATATATATATATATATATATATATAAAATGGCGAAATGGGGTACCATAGGTCTGAGCACCATAATTTTAAATGCATGAATTCAAGCCAAATCCGGGTATATTTTTTAAATTTTTTAGTTTTAGGCTATATACTCATCTATAACATTTCAAATGAAACACATACCTTTGAAAAAAATATACTCGAATTCAAAGATTTGAACAAATTTAGATCACATGCTTTGCTGATTTATATATAAAATCAACACATATTTACAATAAACTATCATCAAAAAAGGAAACTCTAGTTTGAATTTTAGTTCAAACTTGTTTGAACTAGTTACTAAACTGGTTAAACTCAACATCCTAAAAATTTCAAAGAATTTTGCATACAAATACATAGGAAAAATACCCATTTTGGATCATGATACCGTAGATAATTGTACCATATATATATATATATATAGAGAGAGAGAGAGAGAGAGAGAGAGAGAGATGCAGAATTGTTGAGATGCTTATTGTAAAATCTTTTGCTTTATAGCTCTCCTCGTATAGTTAATCATCACCAGTTGTACGTGATCTTTTTTTTTCTCAATGGTTTTTCACGTTAACTTGTGTCTCTTGTTCTTTGTTTATCTTCGTTATTTGTCTTATCACTAACAGATAAAGCTAGCCCTCAGTGATCTCAGCTTTTTACTCCAATGGATGGTGACATGTTGTTTTCTTCAATGTAAAAATTGGATACTTATATACTTTACTCATTGAGTTATTCTTAATAAACATCAGTGGATTTTTCTAAAAAAAACAATGCAATGTCTTTCCTGAATTTTTTTACTACGACTAAGCTAATTTCATACAGAGAAAACATATTTTTGTAGTTATTTGATCTTTGTATCTTTATGTTTGTCGACGATTGGGACTTTTGTTCGCAAACTAGATACAAAATAAAATATAAGTAGGGGTGTTATTTATTTTTTGACTTTGCTACAGTGGAATGAAATTTATAGAGAGAGATCGAAAACTTAACCAAGTGTGCTCATCTTTTTTTTTCTATATCTAAATCAACACTTCACTGAAGATTTAAATATCAACCCGCCACAAAACGTGTTAGAATTATTTGACATGGCGGATCGGTACTCCGATGCCCATAAAGCAGTGAAGTAGAACAAGATGGTGGACGGATGGACTACCCCACCATAGCCGGGACTTGAGGACCCTAAGGAGCGAAAGCCCAAGAGAACCCTTGGTACATGGAAAAGTTCTTACTTTGTCTTCTTTGTGATGTCTTAGGAAGAGTTTAGGGATTTTCGACGTATGTCTTAGGAAGAGTATATGAATTTTCAACATATAGGACCACTCACCATGTAAGAAGCCTAGGACTAATGATCTAAGAGAGGTATGAGACCTTAGAATGGTCGTGACCTAAGGAGTGGTTATAGCATAGAGTGGTCGCCACAGCCTTGAGTGGTCGTGGTGACCTTTGAGTGGTCATCACGGCCTTGAGTGCCTTGAGTGGTCATGGCGTCCTAAGAGGGTCACCACCCAGATGATCCAAGGTGGGATCCTAGGATGTTTTGACCAATCAACGATTCTTGCCAAGATCCTTATATGTTTGACAAGTCAACGATCCTCGTCATCTAGCCCCAAGCCTTAAGTAAACAAAGAATTTTCTTAAGACTTTAATTCATCTTGGGACAAACATCGAGGTAAGATTTCTTCTCCATAATGATTACAGTTATTTTTAAATGATCATAAAGGAAGAAAACTTTTCTCTAGGGAGATATGTCCCTCTAAGGCACTCAAGAGGGAAAGTAGGGCCACGTTCCCACATTCGAAAAGTAGGATGTGTTAACCATAGGCAAGTAGGATAATAAAATAAACTTCCTTTGTCAAATAAGCTTTTTATCCTCCAAACCGTTTCATCTTCAAACACTTCTACCCTAAATTTCTTTAAGCCACTCACCTTTCTCTAGCACTTCCACTGTTTTCCATCTCAACTCAAAATCTATGGTGATCTAGAGCAAACCGTCAGCAACGGAGGAGGAATTGAAGAACCTAGAGAAGGACGAGGTCCTTCCGCCAATAAAAGATGTCAAGTGGATCGCTAGCGATGAGGTCGACAGCCCTAATCTACCGATAGGTTACACAGTCATTCTTATTCCCTTCCTTCAGGCAAGTTTTTGTCTACCAGAGAGTTCTTTTTTCTCTCAAATGCTAGAGCATTATGGCATTGAATTGTTTCATCTTATGCCAAACTCAATTTTGCTGTTAAGTGCTTTTGCTCACTTATGCGAAGTTTTCTTGAGTATTCACCCTAGCACTAGACTACTTAGGTATTATTATCAAATAATTAAGAATGCTAGGAGCTCTGGGCACTTAGGTTCTTTGTATTTTAAGCCCCAAGAGGGAAGATTGATGCCCTACCTATCTATGAGGGATACCATGCAAAGTTGCAGCAAGGAGTGGTTTTACTCCGAAGTTCCGAAGGGCAGCAAGATTACGTATACTAGTCAAGATTATTGATCAATTGGTCAGGGTTGACCTTATGGGCCGAAAGATTGTATATGACTTCGTCAAGCATAAGATCTTTCCCCTCCAGAAGAGGAGCCAGATATCAAGCTCCCCTTGAGTTTTCCAGATGACGCAGAAACCCAAAAGCTTGGTATAAATTTTCTCCTTTGTATGATTTTACTTTTTATCGTTCAATGTGGATAATGACATCACTTGAGTTTTGAATTTATCAATATATACTGATCAAGAGATGAGGGACAAGTTGAGTGTTCCGTTACGTCCTGAATCTCTGGACAAAGAACCTCTTGCTTTGGTGGAGTAGCCACGGAGTTTGATTAGGGCTCCAGACAGTCATCGGCTGGAAAGGATGGGGGTAAGTCTTTCCCTTAACATCTAGTTTAGGTTAACTTTTACTAGGAACGACTTGTTTGTATGTTTAATTGATTAAATAGGAACCTAGTAAGAAAAGAGCACTGAACAGACTGACAAAGATGACTCTTTAGTCCCGGCTAAAAAATTCAAAAAATCTATAAAAGAAACAGCGGTAAGAGGTGCAGCCTTGAAGAAACTTTCTTCTTCTGCTTCGCAGGGGTCAAGGGACATCGGGGGTTACACTAGATAGCCCTCAACCTTCATCAGGGGCTACACATGGTAGCCCCTAGCAAGCTTTAGGGTTGAGCCAAGAAAGCCCTGTGATTCAATTAACAAATATGGTTTTGATTTTTCATTAGATCTTCCCATATGTTGTATTTGACTTAGTGATATTCTAGGGAGCAGAAGAGGACTCGAAGGATGAAGTTCCTCTGAGTAGGCTCATGGCAAAAGGATTTTAATAAGCACTGGCAGTGTTGGGAATTGTCCCTTGACAATTCCTGATGAGCAAACTTCCCAATGGCTTTACCGATTCTTGATTAACAAACATCCCAACTGCCTTTGCCGATTCCTGAGGAACAAACATCCCAAAGACCTTTGTCTTGTGGCATTGGCATTGAGTAAATTATTTTAACACTTTCTTTAAGATAACCAATTTTGCTATTGATCTAATCCTAAGAACAAAATATTCTTTTAGCCCTTCTTTTTCAGAAGAGCCAAGAGGATGAGCTTTTGTTGCTACTGTAAGAGTAGTGGAGGTGACTACTGGTCCCTCTACTTCAAATGTAGTACCTTCTTTGGTTTCTAGGACCACAAGTGCAGCCACAGCTCCAACCATCAATGCAATTGTTCTAAGGGTTGTTATGGGGCCTCTTTAAGACCAACTGCCCCAATGATCCCTCTTACTATTCCATCTTCAAGTGATATAATAAGGAAGAAGGCTGATGATGATACGAGAGAGAGAGAGAGGGCCAATGGAGGTTCCAAGGAGTGATCTAGGATGCGGCCAAGCTTCTTCATCTTTACCGCTGGCGCAGAGGTCTGATGAAGAGGTCCCTGGATTTAGGGAGGTCATGACCTCCGTGGATAGGTGCTATCAGGTAACTAATCCTTGGCTTTACTTCTGATATCATTTTACTTAGATAATTTAGTTTGAAAGTTCTAAATAGAATTATCCTTTTTCAATTAAACACCATAACTATGATGAAAGTGATGGCTTTTGTTGAAGCCTAAAATGGGTAAGTACCAAAAGTTTAACTTATGTGAAATTAAGTTACCACATTCATCATTATTTGAATTTGTAATGTTCTTTGTACAGAAATTGAGAAATTGAAAAAAGAATATGAAGCTACTGGCTATAATTTAAGGGTAGCTAAGTGGAATCATGCTGATAAAGGAGAGGAAATAGAGGCAATGACACAGAAGATGACCTCTATCCTTTTGAAGCATAAAGCCCTCTCAAGTAAAATTCAAAAACAGAGTAATGCCTATAATGAGTTCCTTAAGAAATACAATGAAGAAACCAAAGGTATCTTCTTTGTTTGAGCTTATACCAAGGTTCACAATATCGATATCGCGATAATCGACCATATCAAGATTTTTGAAAATAAAAAAATTGGGTCGAAAATCGATCGAAAATTAGTAGAAATCGAAGGGTTTCGAAATCAAACTTTTTTGTTGATTTTTTTTGAAAAAATCAATTTTCACCGATAATCGCTCGATATGCCTCGATAATTGACCAAAATTTTGTGAGCAATTTTTGTGAACTTGTGTTCTTTGATGGTTGATTTTGTGAGCAATTTTAGCTCGATATTTATCGAAAATCGAGTGATATTCAGCGATTATCGTGATATTTGTGTTGCATAATTTTTTTGATTTTTTTAATTTAACCAATTTACCAACTGATATTATATACCGTACCGGCTCGATATGGTCGATAATCAACCCTGGCTTATACTATGATTAGGTTATCTTTTCATTTAAATCATATCATATGTTCTATCCATATTTTTAGAGTTGAAAGAAAAGAATGAGGAGTTGCAAAATACACAAAATGCCAAGACTGAAGAGGCCAAGGCATTGGATGCAGAGAGAGTCAAGTATAAGAATGGATGCTTTATCATTCAAGAGACATACAAGCGCTTGGAACAAGACATAGAGAAAACTTAGAGAGCTAGTCATGATTTCTCGAGTGAGGTACTTTTGAACTTACAGCATATTGCTTCTTCTATGAAGGCTGAAGTGATCAAGTCATCTAGTGATAATCCTTCTACACAAGACCTCATACAAGATCTTAACCTTCAAGTTAGTAAAGTGAAGAAGCACTTACCTGTGATGCAGCGAACAATGAATGCAAGTTTGTCCTTAGCAGTAAGTCATGTCCTGACTCTAATCTTGGTCAAGCTCGACCACTTCTATGGAGGTTCTGTTGATCTACCAAATCTTGTGCATGCACTAGTTTTAAGATAAAAGAAGCGTCTAGTGAAGCAGAGGCTAGAGTTGTTCATGTGGTTGAGCAAATTGTCAGGTCTAGGTCAAGGATTTCTTTCAGGGACAAGCCAAAACAAGTCTCTGCGTCCTCTTAAGGTCAAACATCCAGTTAGGCTGAAGCTAGAAAAGATTAGATATATTTATGATGTATTGAAATGATGAAAACTGATTATTGGATATGGGTAAACTTGTGATAACAATTGTAAATATTTTTGGTTCAGAAATGTATGCATTTTTCATTCCATTTGCATTCTATTTTATGTTTTTATACATCTAATCATGTGGTTGTTATGAGGTTATGTGTTATGTAGCCCCTCGCCTGGGACACTTTGTCTAGTAAAGGGAAAAGTGATTTCAGGTGATCAGTATAACTTTACAATGCAAATGATCTGGACCAATGTGTATTTATTAAGATGATGTCAAGATGTTGAGTTCTTATGCAGTAAGAATTGGCTTACAGAAGAGGTCTTATCCTGTTGTCATCTTCCCAAATATATACTAGTGACCAAATTACAAGTAACAAAACTATGACCACTAAAATCATTACTGACCAGCCTTAATCCTAGGTTTTTTTGTAAGATAAGAAAATTTAAAACAAAGAGAATATATGACCATTAAAGAAATCATAATCATTGAGTAGATATGACTACTAGAAAGGTTACGACCACTAGAGAGGTTACAACCACTAGAGAAGTCGTAATACTTAGAGAGGTCACGACTACTAAATGTATTACGACCACTAGAGAGGTTGTAATATAGGGAGGTCACGACCACTTAAGAAGTTATGACCACTAAAGGGGTCGCAATACTAGAGAGGTCGTGACCACTCAAGAAATTGAGATTTAAAATTGCAAGGATAAAGAGTGGTCATGTAGCACTATTTGAATAACATTTATTAATATAAATAAGATGCTTACACATAAATTTTTTGAAGATGTTCAATATTCCATGTGTTAGAAATAATTCTACCATCTTCCATAGCTAACTTTACTGATCCAGGTCTTGTAACAGATACTATAGTGTATAGGCTTTCCCATTTAGACACCTTGTTTAAGTTGGCATGGTTCTAGATTCGCCTTAGGACCAGGCCACCCACCTTGAGTGTTATGGGATGAACTCTTCGATTGTAGTATCGTTGTAACCCTTGCAGATAAGCAGCTGATTTGATTAATGCACGATCACGCCTTTCTCTCAGTAGGTTAACATCATCTTCACTCCGCTCCTCTTGATTTATCTGATCTTCAAGATCAGTTCATGTCAAACCTAATTTTATTTCATTAGGTAAAACTGCTTCTGCACCATAGACCAGCCTGAATGGTGTTTCTCCAGTTGCTCTACTGGACGTAGTGCGTAGAGCCCATAGGACCGAATAGAGCTTGTTCATCCAAGCTCCCAAGCATACTTTAAGGTGATCGAATACTCTTTTCTTGATGCCTTGCATAATTTGTCCATTGGCTCGTTCTAACGCTCTATTGCTTCGTGGGTGAGCAACAGAAGCGAAATAGATTTTGGTCCCAAGGACCTACAAATAGTCAACTATGACCTATTATCAGTAATGAGCAGACTGGGCACTCTAAACCTAGTGACAACATTTCTCATAAAGGATTTTTTTCATTGCTGTGGTTGTTATACTAACAACCGGTTTAGCTTCTATCCACTTAGTGAATGTATCAATTACCACAAAGAGAAATTTATACTGGGTGCTTTTGGAAGTGGTCCTATGATGTCTATACCCCAAATATCCAAAGGCCATGATAAAGGTATAATCTGTAGGCTATTAGCTGGTAGATGAATGTAACATCCCAAATTTTGCATTTCTTGAATTTAATATGCATTTTATATTTTTATGATTTTTTTGGAATTTATTTGATTTAATTTGCATTATTTGATTTATGGCTCATTTGTAAAGTTATTTGGAAAATGTGAAAAGTTTAAATAAACTTTTGCTAGGAATATTATTTGAGCTCCAAATGCCCTAAAATATTTTCTAGAATTTTTCTGATATTTTTGCTCTTTATTTGGGCTTTATTTATTTTGCAGATTTATTTATATTCGAAAATGTTTAAAAGCCGTGTTGAATAGTATTTGGGCCGAAACCCGTCGGTCCGGCCCATATCCCTCGCGTGTCGGCCTGCATCATCCCGCTTCTCCGAAACCCTAGCGACGCGGTCCGTTGGATTTGATGCAACGTCCACCGTTCGTCCGCGTCTCCGCTTCTCTCGAGTCGTTGGATCGCCGCCGATCGGACGCGCAGGAGGAGGCCACGTCACCCCTTTCCGTATCCTCATCGGATTTCACCGCCGTATCCTTGTGAACCTCAGTTTTCGTGAGATATGCGGAAGCCGAGACCGCTATTTAAAGCGCTGTTGCCACCATTGGATTCCTCACCCCGCATCTTCTAGTCAAGTCACGTAAATCGAGATGCCGAGAGCTCCGTCCGTCGTTAGATCTGGTAAGGAGTGGTGGATCTCCTCCACGTGTCGCGCGACGGGGTAACCACGTGGACGTCATCTCCTCGTTGCTTCACCACCGTTGGATCCGCATCGTTCGCTCGGGGTTGAGCCACGTAGCCGCCACCTGTGTCTACCGCGTGTCCCAAACCGTTCCGTTGCCCTCGGCAATCTGATCTAAAATGGACGGGCGAGATCGCACCGGCGCTGTGACCAATCGCGTTTCTCCGCGTGTCAGGCGGAGCAGCCGAGGTTCCAAGTGCCGAGTCCACCGTAGACTGAGTCGAGGTGTGGACTAAGTCCATAGACCCGAGATGCGTGTTGCCTTGTGGTGCTGCCACGTGTCCGCCGACGTCAGCGTGACGTCATAATTCGGTTTTTCCTTAGAAAAATATTTGACCAAAATCATATTCGGTGCTGACGTCAACATGACTTCATAAATGCTATTTTCCAGTATAAAAATAATTCGGTTATTTTAGAATTTTCTATGTTCTGATTTTTCTTTTATTTCAAACTTTGTTTAGCTCTTTCTCCCTCATATGAACTTCGATTAAGGTGATTCCAGTTTATAAAAAAATTGTAAAATCAAGATCTATTTAATGGTGAATTTTATTTAATTTTTGGAGTTTATTTTGCTCTCTATTTTTGGTATTTATTGCTTTCTCGCTCGTTTCGCGTAGACGTCGAAGTGCCCAGTGAGTTTGTGATCAAGGAGCCAGCACAAGAACTAGGTCCAGAGCAGGATCCAGTGCTCTTTGAAGGCAAGTTGTGCTTTTATCATGTTGAACCCATGTTTAAAATATTATATTGTTTCAAAGTATTGCATACTACTTCAATTAATACTTGTTTCAATTATGTTGGGTATAGCTATTCGTCCAATTGTGATATATCCACCTTGCCATATTGTATGTCGTATTTAATTTGTCACTCTAGAATGGTTTCATATTAGTTGGTAGCTATAATTGCCAATGTGGGTAGCTAGAACGCATGCAGTGTGCTTAGTCATGCAACGAGTTATCATTTTATAAGAAAATGCTTAATCTTGTTTAATGAATTATGGAATATGTTTATTAACTTGTGTGTCGGGTGTTGTCACACAATGTTGTTCTTGTTGATGGCACGTGGTGCATGGTAAAACAACCGGGGTGGTAAAATGATTTAGACTGAGGCAAGTGGCAAGTATTTATGGTGGGCTAATATGGCATTTGGGCGGTCGCATTGCTTTTAATAGTATTTGATGGTTCATGGTTATGATGGTTTTTGGTTAGTCTTGCCTTGGTCAATTAAGGACTTAACCTTGCAAGAATTTGAACTGAGTCATTCAAACAACCACAAGTCTAGTGTGGGACAGACCTAGCTGATTAATTTGTTATGTCTATGCTTTGATACTAATAGTGGTGGTGTGAGCCCTGGGTTATGGTAACAAGTCCTCGCACAGGTAGTCTCAAATGGCGCAAGAGGGGAGCCCTAGATGTGGTAACCAGTCCCACCAGTATTGAAACCTTAGCGGGTAGTACTGGGTTTAGACAAGCATTGGAAAGGCTTTGTTATAATCACTCGTCTTTGTGGTGTATGGTTGTATCTTGTGGGAAAAGTGTATAACCTTTGCAGAGTGTCAAACCTATTCGAATAGCCGTGCTCGCGGTATTGAATATTGCTCGGTGATAACAGTCAAGGGTTAGACTTTATTAATACAAATGTGGGTATGGAGGCTGTATGCCTATGGAGATTGGAATGTGATTTAAGGTTATGAGTTGGTTTATTTGGGAAATTACTGAGAAATTTAATATTGTTATTATTTGTTTTACTTTCTTTTCAATCTATTTAAGCTAATCTTTTATAAATGCTGTCTTATGAAAATTAACCATGTCAGTCAATCCTTTGTAATAAGCCATGCATATAGTATATTAGACTTGCATTCTGTGCACAACTTGTTGAGTGCTTTATGTACTCACCCCTTGCCACAAACATCATCAGTTGGAGAAGAAGCTATGCCTACTTTCGAGAGGAGTTTCTGGAAGGAGTGAACAACTAGGGTGCGAACATTGTTAGTTGCCTGTGGCAGATTGAAGGGTTACAACGAATAAGTTTATCTCCGCTGTAGTTTATTTATTTTTCAGTCTTAGCCCTGCGAGGCGTATTCATGTAAGGTGGACTATAAGGTCGTCTAACAAGTTATATTCAATTTGATGAAGTCTTTATTATGTTATCGATGAGTATGATTGTGATATTCATCTATGTTGAGCCTGTGTGCACTAGCGTGATCCTGGACTAGTGTTGCATATTCGGGCCCCGACAGAGGTGGTATTAGAGCTATACTGAGTGTAGGTCAAACCCTAGCTAGCCTGTTATCTTAGGAGTGTCAAAAACTATTTTCTAAAGTCAAAACTAACTTAAAAGACAACAAAGTTCTTGACTTATCCTCTCTTTCTTGCTTTCCACCTTTGCTGAATTTTTCGTCTTTTCTCTTGTTTTTGAGCTGAGGTTTCACGAGAGCCGCTTCTGCAGGTAAAAATGGAGTGCATCTATGGAGAACACAAGGGAGGATTCATAGTTGAACTATGAAAGATGTTGTAGTTGCTGGGAGTTTTCGACAGGCCTATTTACCGAGGCACTAGCTAGATCGTGAACGGGAAGGTACGAGAAACACTTTGCAAGGTCACAATCTATGCAAGAGAGAACACAATGGGAAGCCGCCCCATCAACATCTCGGTGAGAAGATCAACGTTTGAAGCCGGAATTCAAGAATCTGCATGTCTCGCACTTCGCCGTTTTGCTTGGGACTATGCTACTGAATTGGAAACGACGGTGCTCAAGTATCATCCACATGGAAGTGCCATCACCGAGGACAGGATCAAGGAAGAGGAGGATGCCACCATCGTCCATCTCGCACGTCTTGCTACCGCACACAAGAACTTCATGAAGACCACCAATCAAGAGCTTGCAGAGGTTTACGAGGCTTTGGAGAAGGTGGAGGAGGACCTTCGAGAGACTAGAAGGATGGCTTCTGAGTGGATTGCGAGTTGGAGGAAGCCCTCTATCTCAAGTAAGAGGAAGCCGAGCTGGAGGCAGAGGAAGAGGAGTCCGAAGAAGACCCAGAAGAGATCGAGCCAGAGCCTGAGGGCTAGGAGTCTGCATCTTCCAACGAGACTCCTGGCCATCGAGATCAGTTCGCACCAATGCCTCGCCACCCGTCGCAGTATTCACCTGGAGGTCCCCATCCTAGATGGTTTAGTGACTAGGCAGTGTCTTAGTCTAGTAGTAGTGACTAAGTTTGTGAGTCACATGAGTTTAAGTTAGAAGAGTCGCCCTTTAGGCGTTAGTATGTGTTCTTAGGTTAATGAGAATTAATTGTCTTTTTGAGTGTGCAGTATGTGTTGCATTGCCCTTAGGCACTTGTGAGCAATCATACCAAGTATTTAACAAAGTCTTTATATTGGAATTTGGATTTAAAACTTTTCCCCCGCATAAGTTCTTATATTACTTGTCTATACATTTCCTTGTTTTCTCTAAACCTTGGAATAATCAGCAGATGGTTCAGACTCGCGGAAACAACGGAACTAGCGGAAGTGGAACCCGTCCAAGAGAGAATCCGAATGAGATGCCGATTCCACAAGCAGCACCACCAGTTGACATGAGCAACTTTGGAGCCTTTCTAGCTGCACAAACACAACTTATGCAAACCATGATGCAGCAAATGCAGCACTTCACAAATCAAGCAACTGCCAATAATGCAAACCAAGCTACTAACAATGGGAGCCGTCCATACTCAAAGCTGTCAGACTTTATGAGGACTCATCCGCCTACTTTTTCTGGGAATGCCAACCCAATTGAGGCCGATGACTGGCTTAGGACAATTGAAAGGAAGCTGCACATCAGTCAGTGTGTCGGGAATGAGAAGGTGCAACATCCCAATTTTTGGCTCTTGATGATTTTGAAGGATCGAGATGACGAACAGAGGGGGGTGAATGGTCGCAACTTAAAATTCTCCACCAAAAATAATTCAAACAAGCCTGCGAAGAAAACAAACAAAAGGAGCCCATCAAAAAGAGCCTATTGCTGTCTGGCCGGTGCTACCATAGGAGGGCCGGTAGCACCGCTCGAGGAGCGGTAGCACCGGGCTCAAGAACAGCCGGAGAACAGACTGAAAAAATCAGCACGACCTAAAAGCAAATTTTGAGGAATCTTTTGATCGGCTGTACAAAAACTCATGAAACTTGGTAGATGTAATCCTAGGGATATCAAGAACTTATTTCGACCTTCAATCACAAGGATTGGCGTTAAAGTTCTGAACTTTTTGCCCGGGAAGGAAGAACACACCAAGTTTACGCAAGAACTCAAGAATTCGACCTAAGGCTTACTCGTGGGTTTTGATGATCAAGATGATCTTTGAATAGCTTCCCACTTGTCACAGCAAGCAAAAGCACAAGTCACACATCCTACAAACTCGATCTATAAGAATGATTCAATTAAGAACACAAGATCGGTTTCTTCCAAGAAAAATATGCATGGATTGCCTCGATGATTGGGATATGATCTGAAGAAGATTCATCCATCAATCAACATCCTCGGCACAAGAAGCAAAAGCATTTAGAAGGAGAGGAGGCAAATCCTAACGCATGTAGAAGGAGGGGAGGCAAATCCAACTTGTATGAAAGTAAATTGCAAGAATGTAAGTGCTGAATTTAAAGCATAATGTAAATGCACAAAATAAATTCAGACTTGGAATTTAAACTTTTACTTCTAGAAGGGAGGTTTACAAAGCCTCACAACAAAGTGGGCAAAGCTCAAAGGAGTACAAAACCTCTAAAACCTTCAAGAGGAGGAATGCCACCCCTCCCCCTCTATTTATACTACTCTTGGGCCACCTACCACACCCTTGGATGAGTCCCTCAACCCTAGGGCACTCCATCAAGGGCTAGGATTGACCCACTCACACAGCCATGCAAGGGCTAACCCAAAACCCTCCGCACAAACCGGGTTTTCTTGCACAGTTTTCAAAGCACACTAATTAGACCCGCTATCCTATCAACTAGACCGCGATCCGATGGCCCTCATTGATCCAAGCAGCTTCTAGCTAGCATCTCATCTGTTCCTTGTCTTCTTTAGCTTGCACCGACTCTATCTCCAATCATCTTCCGGCGATCCTCGATCGTCTGGACCTCCGACGCTCCTCGCCTAGTCCCGGTCATCCTTCGCCTCACCATGACCTAGCACTGTCGTCCTGCAACCATCAAAAACAAGGAAACACCTCACATAGCCTTGCCCATAAAGATATGTGATAGATTCATCAAAGTTTACAAATCGAAATTCAACTTTGTTCATCCTAGCTAGTGCTACCGCCCTCAGGCCGGTAGCACCGCCCATAGTGGACCGGTGCTACCGTCCCTAAGCCGGTAGCACCGCTCTAATCCAGCACCAGAAAACACCTTCTCTGGAATTTTTATACCACTTCGCCCGGTAGCACCGGCCTACCATGGGCGGTAGTACCGGATCGCCAAAATGCCCAAAAATGCACCTCTTTGATATTTTCACAACGTCCATTTGGGCCGGTGCTACCGCTCACCCGGTAGCACTAGGAAAAACAGAGAAGACTCAAATTGCTTCAAATTTCAATTCCAATTCAAATCAAACTCAAACCAAAGCATACCAAGCTCAAGTTTAGTCAAAATACTCATCACAAACCTGGGTAGACCTCCACATGGTCCTTCAGATTTTATATTGCTATTTATGGCTTTTGTGAATTTTGAAAAAAATTAGATTTTTTTTGAAATTTAAATAATATATTTGAAATAGGCTTGTTGCAAATAATATTTAAAAATATGCAAATTTTATGTAAACGTTTGTCAAAAATATTTTATTTAGGTTCTAAATGCCTCAAAATATTTTTTAGATTTATTTTGGAAATTTTTCTTATAATTTTGCTATTTATTTGGAATCACATAAATTTCATATTTTATTTTTATTCGAAGATGCATTTATATTCAGAATTTGGTTTTGGGCTGAATTCGGCCTCTTTTTTCCCCGCGTGTTAGCCCAATCCGCTCGGTCCGCTAGCCTGGCCCATTCCCCGTCGCCGACCTACTCCGCGCGGCGCGGCCCAGTCCGATTCCAGGTGGCGCCGATGTCTATCTTTGGGTCCAGCACACCCCGCCACTGTCTCTGTTTGGATCTCGTGTGCCACCTATTCTTCGTGGCTATAAGAGCTAACCGACCCTACCCCAAGGATCCCCAGACCCCGCCGCCTATTTTCCCTATGTCACCAGAGGCCGAAGTGCAGCCGTCGTGGCGTAATCGCCCGCTGAAGCCATCAAAGTCGTTGCCACCTCTTTGTATTAGGATCTCGCCGGTTGTTGCCGCTCCGCCATCGTCGAGGTCACTGCCGACATCCCCACATCATCCTCTCTCTTTTGAGCCGGACCAAGTCACCGATTTCTCGCTGGAGCACCAAGACCCAGGTTGTCTTCTCTGCTGCCGGTAGCCCACGCCTCCCAACCTCGCCGTTGGCTGAGCGCTAGCTGGTCTGATGTGGCCACCACATCATGGCCACGTGGGCGCCATGTCGTGTTGGAGTGGCCACGTGGTGTCTGATGTGGATGCCACATCAGCCAGTGGGGCCCATGCGTCAGCTGGCCGAAGTCGTGAGCCCTATCCACCGTCAACCCGAATTGCCTTGTGGACTCTATCCATGGACTAAGGGGCCAATATGTTAGCCTCTAAAAAATTTTCTAATTTATTTGATTTTTAGAGTTTGTTCTCTCTGGTTTGTATTTATTTATTATTTCTCTCTCGATCGCGTAGATATTGAAGTGCCCGGATCATTCGTTGGTGAAGCGTTGACTCAAGATCAAGGCCTAGATCAGGAACATGAGCTATTCCAAGGTAAGATGTGCTTTGATCATGCTGAACCCAGTTTTACAAATGCTATATTGTTTTAAATTACTGCATGCTATTTTACGCATAGAACTATTTTCAATTAATTTGGGATTAGCTATTCAACCCAATTGGATTATACCTATCTTGTCATTTGTTTGTCATGATTATTTGTCACCCTAGGATGGATCATTATTATTTGGTTGATAAAGATACCAATGTGGGTTGGTTAGATCGTGTGTAGTTTGCTTAGCCATGCCACATATAATTGATGTCTTTTGAAAGTGCAAGTTCAATTTGATTAATGGAATACGGAACATTTTTATGAAAAGGTGTGTCATATGTTGTCACATAATGATGTTGAGTTGTTGATAGTTTGTTTTGCACAATAATCAACTAGAGTGATAAATGATTTAGACTAGTCAAGTGGCAAGTGCTTGTGAGCCGTGGTGGGCCTGTGTGGTATTGGGGTGATATGCGAGCAAGAATGATATGGTCTCTATGAGTGATAGGAAGTTTTGCCTCGGTCAATTAAGGACTTAACCTTGCAAGCCATTGAACTGGGCTAATCATGCAATGACATATCTGTTTTGGGCCAGACTTAATTCAGTAAGTTACTGAGTCTTGACACATGATTGTTCCTAGTCCAACGATAAGTCTCTCCTATTCTTCTGCTCTGTGTGAGCGAAGGAATAGTGAGTTTAAGCTTATTGGAAGGGTCTATGTTCGGATAAAGTTTCTGAAAGGTTTTGTTATGATTTTCTTAGTCGCACATTGATGGGTACGTGTAATGGCAGACAATATAAGATTGATCATATCTTGTGTACAAAGTGTATAATCTCTGTAAAGTGTAAATCTATTCGGATAGACATGTCCCTAGTTATAGACAATGCTTGGGAATTTTAGTCAAGGGTTAGATTTTAAAAAATAAAACTTGGGAAGGGAGGTTGTGTGCCAAAAGAAGTTTGGAATATGGTTTAGAGCTGTGTGCTAGTTTATTCTTGAGAAATGCCTAAAAGTTAATATTATTATTTGTTTTACTGTTATTTTAATCTATTTATTGTATTCATTTATAAATGTTGTTGTATTTCCAGATAACCATGGCAACCTTTTATTTGGAATAAGTCTTGCATATAGTTATATTAGACTTACATTCTGTGTATAACTTGTCGAGTGCTTTATGTACTCACCCTTGCCACAACAAAATCATCAGTTGAAAAATAGTCTACACCTGCTTTGGAGGAGTACCAGGAGGAGGCGAATTTCTAGGGTGTAAACATTGTCAGTTTCCTATGGCATATTGATGAGTTATTTACTACGTTTTTGTTGCACTGCAGTTTTATCTATTATAGTTGAGGCCTGCGTGGCATAATCATGTAAAGTTGACCATAAGGTCAATCAACTGTCTTATATTTAATAAATAAAGTTTTTTATTATGTTTTCACCATGTATGATTATGATATTCATTTATGTTGCCACTGTGTGCACTAGCGTGATCTTAGACTAGTGCGATATACACAGATGATCTGGATTTTCATATTCAGGTCCCGACACCTCCCTAATACTTGTAGGTGGTCTTAATTGTTCAATGGCACAGATTTTCTCAGGATTGGATTCGATTTCACATGAACAAGCAAAAACCCAGCAATTTTCTAGAAGAAACTCCGAAAGTACACTTTTCATGATTTAATTTTATTGCATGTTTATTCAAATTATAGAATGTCTCTTTCAAATCTTTTAGATGGTCATAGCTTTTATTGCTTTTTACAACTAAATCATCTACATAGGCTTCAAGGTTGCGCCCGAGCTGTTGCATGAAGGTCTTCTGCATCAAACGTTACTACGTGGCCCCAACGTTCTTTTGTCCAAACAGCATCTTTCTATAGCAGTAGACTCCGAATAGAGTGATGAAGGCAGATTTCTCCTCATCACCTCTTGCCATGCTGATATGATGGTAGCCAAAGTAGGCATCAAGAAAGATCATCAGTTCACACCCCGGGTTGAGTCAACCAGTTGGTCAATGTGAGGTAAAGGAAAATTATCTTTAGGACATATAGTATTTAAACTAGTAAAGTTGATGCACATGCGTCACTTACCATTTGGATTTTTTTGACTATGATCAGGTTGGCAAGCCATTCTGGATGGTCGACCTCGCGAATGAAGCATGCATCAAGGAGTTTATCCAATTATGCATGTATAGCCTCCTGCTGGTCGGGAGCGGAGCATCGAGGTTTTTGTTTAATAGGTTTTTTATCAGGCTGTATAGCTAGTTTGTGCTCGATTACCTTCCTAGAACGCCAGGCATATCAGATGGCTTCCACGCAATGACGTTCGAGTGTGCCTAGAGGAAGGCAATGATCGCGAGTTCCTATTCTTCATCAAGACCCGACCCAATCCGAACTCTCCTAGATGGGTCACTTGGATCAAATGGAACTTTCTTCACTTCCTCGTTTGGCTAAGGAGTAGTCTTAAGCTTTACTGCTTTTCCTGTTTTGTCCTCTAAAGTGGGCTCCTTCAGAGGTAACTGATGGACCAATTCAAGAGACTTACGATCACATGAAAGCGAAGCTGCTTGGTCACCTTGGATAGTGATCACACCCTTTGACCAGGCATCTTGAGACTTTGATAAGCATGATGTGTAGCTGCCATGAATTTGGTTAAAGGTCTACATAGAATAGCATTATAAGCGGAGTCAAAATCTACCACTTCAAATGCTATCAATTATGTTATAAAGTTAGTAGAATTACCAAATGTGACTAGCAAGACTACTTGTCCCAAAGGAATAAGGGATGTGCCAGGCACGATTCTAAAGAAAGGATTTGTGATAGTTTTTACCTTAGAGCGACATATTTTCATTTTGTCTAGAGCATTGATAAATAGCAAATCAATCGACCTACCACCATTTATCAATACTCTACCCACTTTACAATTACTAATTGTTGGTGAGACAACTAAAGGAAGTTTACGAGTAGTGAACATACTTTTTGAGCAGTCTTCTTTATTGAAGGTCAGAGGGGTCCCCGACCACATGGGGTAAACTAGTTGATTGTGGGAAGTTATAATGCTATTGACCTCTCTCTATGCCAACTTGTACTGTTGTTTTGATGAAAAAACAACAGAACCTCCAAATATCACATTGACATGGTTATTTGAGTTCTAGTACAGTTTCTCTTGATTTTTGTCAACGTTTCATACCAGTGGTCATCCATTGTCTTCAGGTGGAGAAGGCATTGGGCCTCTACCTGCATAAAAGTCATCTAATTTCTTCTACCATGTGCAGCAGTTTCGCAGGTCATGGCCAAGACTTTTGTGCAAAGGACACCATCGCCCATTGACACCAGCTGCGGTTGGATTAGTAGCAGCATGGTCATTTACATGACCTCCTTACTTCTTCTGGTCCCAAAGACCCCTTCCATCGCGATAGAGTGGTCATTGGTCTACAGTTACGACCTCTCTTGTGGACATCTTGGACTTTCCCTTTTTCTTAATCTTACCTTTTACGTGCTAAAAGCTCTTAGTTCTCTTGGGCTTTCATTCCTTAGGGTCCTCAAGTCCTGGCTGTGGTGGGGTAGTCCCTTCGTCCACCATCTTGTTCCACTTCACTGCTTCATGGACATCGGAGTACCGATTCGCCATGTCAAATAATTCTGACATGTTTCGTGGCGGGTTGATATTTAAATCTTCAATGAAGCATTGATATCATGCTGCCTGTTTGAAAGCGCGAATCACGGAATCATCACTACTATTGGGGATAGTATTCCAAACCACTATAAACTGCTTAACAAATTGGCGTAAATTTTTCGCAGGGGTTTGCCGGAGACGATGTAAGTCATCCTCCTACGCTGGCTTTGTGTAACAGCTTTTGAAATTATTTTAGTGTGCGTCACACTTCATTTCCTAGTTATAAATTGAGCCTTCGTACTGGTTAAATAACCATGTCCGAGCAGATCCTTTAAGAACAATAGGTAGATATTTAGCCATTACCTTGTTGTCACCACCCACAGCCTGGATGGTGGTAGTGTATATCTGGAGGAACTTTGGTGGATTTTGAGTTCTGTCAAAGCTCTCTAAGTTCCTTGGTTTAAACATTTTAGGCCAGTTGGCCTCCTTAAGACCAGGGAAAAAGCTTTGCAACCTGCATGCATATGTTCGTGTGTTTGGCCAAACATTACAACCAACAGGTGATCTTTGAAGCCTATGACAACCTGGTGAGCGAACATCATACCCACCTTGTTCTTGATGGTTTTGATTACGTCGCCCAAATGATGTGTGTGTATGGCGTAAATCTGTTTGAGAGCGCACATTCTGGGAGCAGCTTTGAACTTCTTCCAGTTGTTGTACAATGGAGTGTAGAATAGCCATTCCTTGCGTTGGTTCCATTCCTTTAGGAGGATGAGCGACTGCACTTGCAAGAATGTGAACACGCTGTGCAGGGGAGTTCTCTTGCATAGAAATTGTCGAGACGTTAAAGTCCTTTAATGCTTGCTGTGGTGCTGAGGGTTGCATCCAAAATGGTTGTGGAGTGGCCCTCCAGGACATGCCTGGGTCGAAGGCAAATAAATGTAGTCGAGTCTGCTGAATATGCACCTATGTGGAGGTATGTATTTCAGCATCTTGTAGGGCCTGTTCTTCCTAATCTTGCCTCTCCTGTTCCTCCTGTTGTTGGCGTTCCTATTCTTTTTGCCTTTCTCGAGCCAATTGTTGTTCATTGGTCTCGGGATTTCCAGTGGCTAGGGATTAAACATTGCCGATGGCGGCGATTTGGCGATCATAGGAGTAGGCGGAAGGGGAGAACATTCCATCGTCGGAAGGTGATGGGGGTGTAGTTGAGACTTCTGAGAAGATTTTCTGGAGTAGCATATGCCAAAACCTCATCATTGATGCAGTTAGCGAAATCATCATGGTGCATTGTTCCCCATAGGCTATCCGAATTTGTTGCTCGAGAGAAGACATGTTTGAAAAATATTCATCCAATAGAGGGCCAATGGAAGGCAATTCTCTTCGGCCGATATGGGGCCAATGGATGCAACATCGGTCGACGTGCACGTACCCTTGAAATGTTCTTCGAGGGGGCAACATCCCTCATCTCCGACGACAACGAAGTCCTCTTGCATGAGATTCTCGTAGTCAGCGGCATCGAAGGAACTCTCTTTGTTGAAGGCGCAGGAAATTGGGTCCATGAGACAGGAAACATTATTGTAGCTTACGCCAAAGGACTTGTCGGCTAGTAGCTTATCCACACGAATGGAAACAACTATCGACGATTGAGACTTTCGTCCACAAACCAGATACAAAATAAAATATAAGTAGGGATGCACTTTATTTCTTGACTTTGCTACAATAGAATGAAATTTACATAGGAATATCAAAATCTTAACCAAGTGTGCTCGTCTTTTTTCTATATCTAAATAGCGCGCATGCCATAAGAATTTATAGCTGTCAAGAGGTGGGAGTTGCCATCTAATTGCCGCCTCTTCATTTTCTTCTAACTGTTCTGTTCCACCGTGAACTACTATATCTTCTTATCTCGTACAATGTCTTGATAACTGCCTCCACGTGGGCTTTTGGAATTCCCCACGTGGGCTTTGTACACGGGGAAGTTCTTACTTTGTCTTCTTCTGTGATGAATTAGGAAGAGTTAAGGGATTTTCGACGTATAGAACCTGTCGGCGTTTCGAGCACCGGCAAGTAAATTTGTAAGTCTAAGGGGCCGCGCGTTCCACTCCCTGAATGGTTAGACTCAGAAGTCCAAGATGTATCTTGGTTCGGGCGAAGGTCCTACTCGATTCGTGTGGTATCGTTGTATTCCCTTTAGTACAGATGACTGCACAAAGTTTACAAGCGAGAGTGCTAATGGCTTAGCAAGATGAGTTCGATTGCGATCCCCCTTTCCTACGGGGTTCTGCCTCCTTTATCTGAAAGGAAGGCGGGTTACATCGAGAAGTGGGAGAGGAAGAGATGACCTACACTAGGAGCTTGGTCCTTCGCTCACGACTTCGTCATCGTCCGTCTTGCCCATGCTGGGTCGGTAGCTTAGTTGGTCGGCGGTTAGGTATTTCCACGGAAGCGGCGTGCACGCCCTCTGCGAACCTTACGAGTGTTGGCGTTGCTGCGTCGGCGTGGGTGTTGCCTCGGGAGAGGCGTGTCTTACGTCTTGTATGTGTGCCGGTGATGGGGTGAGAGCATGACTTGGTCGGTCATTAAACCTTCTAGGAAGGAGCCACCGCCCTTGTATAGTCACCGATTGACCCGTTCGTAGAGTGCGTGGTCATTGGTGGTAGAGGGCCGACACGCGGCCCTTGGCAGGGGTTGTGTTGGCGTGATCGGAGTCAGGGGATCCCGACCCGCTGCGAGGGTCGGGAGCTCTGCTTGGTCGGAGCCGGGGGGGGTCCCGTCTCGCGGCGGGGGTCGGAAGCCCCACTTGGTCGGAGACACTTCCCTCGGTCGGTCGGGAAGGGGTGTCTTGTGTGGCCTTGCAGGTGCTTCGGTCGGTAGTGGGCTGGGAGCGGCCTATTGGGCTTGAGCTGTGCTTGAGGCTGCTGGCTCGTCGTTTTGGGCCGTTGGGGGGCAACTGTCGGCGTTTCGAGCACCGACAAGTAAATTTGTAAGTCTAAGGGGCCGCGCGTTCCACTCCCTGAATGGTTAGACTCAGAAGTCCAAGATGTATACTGGTTCGGGCCGAAGATATTTACTCCAGTTCGTGTGGTATCGTTGTATTCCATTTAGTACAGATGACTGCACAAAGTTTACAAGCGAGAGTGCTAATGGCTTAGCAAGATGAGTTCGATTGCGATCCCCCTTTCCTACGGGGGTTCCTGCCTCCTTTTATACGAAAGGAAGGGGCAGGTTACGTCGAGAATTGGGAGAGGACGAGATGACCTACACTAGGAGCTTCGGTCCTTCGCTCTGCTGACTCGTCATCGCCCGTCTTGCCCATGCTGGGTCGGTAGCTTAGTTGGTCAGGGCGGTTAGGTATTTCCCCGGGAAACGGCGTACCTGCCCTCTGCGAACCTTACGAGTGTTGACGTTGCTGCGTCTGACGTGGGTGTTGCCTCGGGAGAGGCGTGCCTTACGTCTTGTATGGGGCGGTGATGGGGTGGGAGCATGACTTGGTCGATCATTAAACCTTCTAGGGAAGGAGCCACCTGCCCTTGTATAGTCACCGATTGACCCGTTCAGGTGCGTGGCTGTTGGTGGTAGAGGCTTCGACACGCGGCCCTTGGCGGGGTTGTCTTGGCGTGATTGGAGTCGGGATCCCGACTTCATTGCGGTCGGGAGCTCGCTGGTCGGAGCCGGGGTCCCGTCTCGCGGCGGGGCCGGAAGCCCCGCAGTCGGAGACACTTCCTCGGTCGGTCGGGAAGGGTGTCTTGTGTGGCCTTGCAGGTGCTTCGGTCGGTAGTGGGCTGGGAGCGGCCTGTTGGGCTTGAGCTGTGCTTGAGGCTGCCGGCTCGTCGTTTTGGGCCGTTGGGGTACCCCTGTTATAAGTATTCGTCAGAATCACTCACCATTTGAGAAGCCAGAACTAATGATCTAAGAGAGGTCCGAGACCTTAGAGCAGTCGGGACCTAAGTAATGATCGTAGCATAGAGTGGTCGTGGTGGCCTAAGAGGGTCACCACCTAAATGATCCAAAGTGGGATCCTTAGATGTTTTGACCTATCAACGATTCTTGTTTGGATCCTTAAATGTTTGACCAGTCAATAATCCTCGTTAATGTTTAAAAGTAAGCCCCTGAAATAAATTTTGCCAGTAGTTTCAAACTATTGAAATTAACCAAATCTGCAAACCCACCAATCAGTTCATTATTGGAAATAAGTTGGAGGATTTATTTTTACCCCTATGGTGCATGATCTTTCCCAAATTTTTCAATATGATTAAGCTAATTTTCATAGAGAGAAGACATTTTCTGTTATCTAATTCTTTTTTTACGGTTTAGAACAAACCCTGCCTACAACACTGTGAATGACAGTACTAGCAAATCAAACTTATTTTCAAAAAACGATCACTCTTGAAAATAAGCCTGCACGGGTTTATTTTTAAAGTAACATTAACAAGAACAATTAAAAAAATTCAAAAAAACAACAGGAATACTCTATCTTTTGTTCTGTGTTGTGGTCACGTTATCAACATTCTCTGAAACATGGACCCACATTGCATGGCCGCCCAGCAGAGTGTTTAGGTTGAATGGCCCTGGCCCCTGGATAGAGACGGGAAGACAATAAAGGTGATCGGTGGATCAACATGGCACAGATTAGGGCACTAATCCTTTGCTCTTACCATATACGATAGAAGCTGGTGTGGAAGGTCAATCAAAGAAGAGAGAGGGAAGTTGTATTCTAAGGCTAATCCCAGTGCATAGTATCATATTCTAAAATCCAAGACTGCCACGTAGGATAGAGAGCATGATACTGTTGAGAAGAAACACCATCTTCAATGTATAGTATCATACTATAATATCCAAGATAGTTTGCGTGTATTAATTGTTGCATGTGTTGTGATCAAATGTTTCATATGAATATGATATGGTTTGCTCTCAGTGCAGTATCATACGAAATCCAAGATGTTGGATATTGAGCTCAAGCAGTATCATCCTCATGATACTGCTATCTTCTCTTTCTTCATTAATCGATTGCCATATCAGCAAGAAATTCTATGTGACGGATCATTTATGGCGTATGATACTACCACTGGGACTAGCATAAGGAGATACAACTTGGGCACAAAATTCAATCAAAAAGAAACAACAAAAAAATTGCAGAGGGCAGAAGAGTTGTATCTAACTACATTGTTTCTTGAGCCACTGCGTTACACTGTACCATGACCTCATAGCTGTCATAGATACCGACGTCAACAACACTTTTGAGCGCCTCCTTCCCGCACTGCAGCTCCTCAGACCTTAGGCCATCTCCAAGAGTATCTCTATCCCGTTCCCTATTGGAAAATATGAGCAACCGCGAAGCACAGTATCGAAAAAACGAGTTCCAACAGATGCCTCAACACATTCCTCATTTTAGGGTTAGGAGAGAATCCGAAATCTCGTGATTCTCTCTCCTTCCTCATTCCATTCCCCATCGCGAGCGAAGCCAACGGCCGGTCCCTCGCGCGCTCGCTTGGAGCTGGAGGAGGCGAGCGCCCTGGAGGAGGCGAGCAACTGGTCCACCATTCCATCATAGCGCCGCTCCATCCCGGCGCGAAGAGGCCACGCAACCGCCGACTCAGTTTGCATCGCCGTAATCCCGTCGTCGTCGACCCGGTCTGCACGCCGCCGACGAGGCCACCCGCGCCAAGTACCGCATGCCAGGTGAGGGTTCTTTTGTGGCAATCAAGATGTTTTAGCCTTTTAGTCGCAGCATTGTTGTTTGATGTGTAAAATTGAATCATTGGATGGGGTTTAAGAGGCGATGACGTGATTAAGTGGATTTTTGTTTTGTGCGGTAGCCTTTAAATTGGATGAACCAAGATGCTATGTTCTAGTATTGTAAAAACAGTTGTTCCCAAATGGAAATTTACAAGTACTTTTTGTCTTGGGATAAATGGGTTCCCTGCATCCGCTACCATGTTGTTCTCAGTTCCATCGAAGAATCCAGAATGAAAATTGTTCTCCTGACAAAATTTGATCACATCGGTCTTAAGTGCTTCATTCCATAGATCTATCTCTTTGAGCATCTCAAGATCAACATGTTGCATCACAATAATACTTGTACCTTAAGTTCGGAATCAACTTTATTGCCAAAAACAAGCCAATCTTGTAGCATACAAAGCGATCGATTCTGTATAATTTTATTTTTCAATGAAGCTTTTGTGAAGTTTGTTGCATACTTGCATTAAATATTAACACTACTTGTATAAAAAAATAAAGAAAGACAAACTAAAATTTGCTTACATGAATGGCAAGTCGATCATATATGTAAGCTATGTTTAGTTTTCCTTTTAGCTAGCCTAGTCGTAATGCCCAAACTTATACCAGTATATTATGTGTCAATACTCATTAAGTGTTCTGCTATTATGTGCGGTAGAAAAGTCCTTTCTCTAATCATTACACACTTGCAATACATGTAGATGGACAAGGATCGGAGAAACTCGGTAAAGGCTTGGCATGGACGAGAGAACAAATAGAGTGCATCGCATCCAGACACGAACAAAATTGCAAAAGACAATTTTACTCCTAACACATGTGAATGTGGCAATGAACTCAATAGCTTGTCGTTGACATCGAAGCTATAGCTCGTAGCTTAGAGCAGGTTGCCATCTGATCACATGAACTGATGGAAAGAGATGAAGTAGAGCTGCAGAGGATGTAGACCTGCAGAGGATGTAGACCCCGAGTTGTGTCTTCCTTTCGACTACCAAAGCGATGATGAGGGTAAGCGTGAGGACAACGAGATTGCGAAGATGAGGGTATCGATATTGATAGTGATGATTCGGGAGTGTTCTAATCCTGTAGTAATGTTAAGACTTGTTCAAATATTGTAAATTTGATGGATGTTGTTAAGACTTGTCTAGTTAAGACTTGTTCGGATATTGTAATGCTGATGGATGTTGTTAATACTAGGTAAGACTTGTTAAGATATTGTATTATTTTTTGTTAACTTGAGAAATTTTGTTGTTGGCGTAAGAGAAATTATGGATGGCTTCTATATTAACTTGTTGAGTGAGGAGGATGCATTCAATTGGGATGGTTACGAACCGTCTCCACAGAAAGCCCAATTGGTTCGCAACCATCTCCGGTGCATACTGGATAGTCCCCAAATAAGACCAAACAATAGAAGATCAAAAATTTCTACGAGAAGGAAGACACTTTGTTGGTCTCCGCATGGCTTAACGTTAGTATCGATGCAATCTGAAACCAACAATCCCGTGCCACTTATTGGAGAAGAATACATGACTACTTCCATGAGAACAAGACTTTCACCTCGGATCGTTCATAGACTTCGCTTACACATCGATGGTCCGCATTATTCAAGAAGCGATGAACAAGTTTTGTGGGTGTCATGATCGGATTGAGCGTCGAAATCAAAGTGGGTTAAGCGAGCGGGACAAGGTTGGTCCATAATCTATACACATTTCCTATTTGTAGATAGTTTGCTTATCTTGTTGTTTGTGTGTTGGTACAGATTATGCAAGCTAAAACTTTGTACCGGGAGGAAGAAGGGCGATCATTTGTGTTCTTGCATTGTTGGAATGTTTTGCAACACCATCCTAAGTGGTGTGCTCGGTTATCTCGTAAGAGGCATAAAAGACATCAAGTAGTGGAAGTCCGGATCTTCCATCTGTTAGCTCAATGCAATTCATCTTGATGAGGACCATCCTAGTGCAGAAAATGATCACTTAAATAGACCAATTGGGCATAAAGCGTGAAAGAACGATTACGCCGAGGTAAAGAAGTTGCTCCAACAATCAATCTTTACATGGAAGCATTAGAAAATTTTAGAAAGGAAAAGAGAGAACTTGAGATTATGAAAGAAAGGAAAAAAGATGAGCGATATGAACGACTGTATGCACAAGAACAAGAGAGGATTGCACAAGAAAAAGTGAAGATTGAGCAAGAGAAAGAGAGGCTTGAATTCAAAAAAAATGAACTTGAATTCAAGAAAATGGTCGAGGAGGAGAGAATTATGAGCATTGATCTAAGTCACTGCACTGAATCACAAAAACAGTACTACATGAGCTTGCAGAGCGACATAATAGCTAGAAGATGTAATAGGTCAGGTTGAACCAATGTGGTTTCTTTTGCTTGAAGTCATTCAGTTTGTCCCTCGGTCGTGAGTTTGTGATATTTTCATGACTATCTCTGCTACATCTTTTTGTGATGTATAAACTACAATTATTGGAGAAAAATACATGACTACATCCTTGTTACTCTTGTAGGCTGACTAATTGATCTTATAATTGTGTTTAGTTTCCTGATACCTAAATTACTCATTCAGCATTTTGGCTGCTCTGTTTGGACATGATCTTTGTTCTTTTTGAAGAGAAACAGTAAGAGTTCATGACTTCATGCAGAGGAAACTGACTTAATGCTTGCGCACTGGCTTCCAAATACGACTCATACATTACCTGTAGATTTCCAACTGGAGTTGTTGAACCAGTAAAAAAATTCTGCTCTGGAAATGTAGAGATGTCCGGCGTGAACTGAGCTTTTGCGCCGGACTACTTCGAAGTGGTCCGGCGTGAACTGACTAGTATCGCTAACTAGTCCGGCGTGAACTGAGCTTTTGCGTCGGACTACTTCGAAGTGGTCCGGTGTGAACTGAGCTTTTGCGCCACACTTAGGATTAAATCAAGTTCTTAAGGCACTATTCCCTGTCATGAAAAACGGTGTCAGACAGATGAGTATCTTTCATCATACAATTATTATGAACTTTGAAAACCACTAAGTATTTTACCGAGCTATTAGCTGGTATTCAATTTGGTGAGCACTGAGCACTTGGTTCCAATGAGCTTTCTGCAGCCCGCTTGGTTTGCATTTCTACTCAAACAAGTTGTTTTACATCAAGAGAAAAAACATACCAGAAAAAGAAAACCTGAACAAGAAGAAATTCCAATGTAAGCAAAAGCAGAGTTGCCCAAAAACTAAGGTTTAGATTTTGACAGAAAGAAAAGAATGGTTCAAAGAAGTGTCATGGACCGAGGTTTTGTCCTTTGCGCGGACTACCTAGCAATTCAACCTAGTTCGCACGGACTACTTAGCGATTAAACCTAGTTCGCACGGACCAATTCAAGGTGGTCATTGCACACATAGGATTCAAGTCTTGTCCACGCAGACTAGTCCAAGAGGTCCCGAGAAGTAAAAACTTACGGACAAAGAATTCAAGTGGTCGCGTAGAATTATGAGAAATTTAATTCTAACTGGTTATAAGACATTTTCGATGAACCTTTTCAAGAAAACATATAGAAGAAACAGGACAGAAATTTGCACATGTAGCAAACTTGACTCCCTAAATGTGATATTTTGATAAAACCTTTTCAAAACACAAGTAGGATCAATGTAGGTCATATGAATAAGATTTCAATATACAATAAGATTTCCATATACAATAAGATTAGTAGGTCACGAGTCATAAACTTCTTCATTTAAAGATTCCTATTACAACATATATAACATATAAGTTAGTACATAATTAAAACACTCTTGAATTACACCCTCCATAACTTTGCCATAAGTGCTCCACTAGATCGTCTTGAAGTGGTGGTGAGTTTCCCTATTCGAATGGAGCGATGAGTTTGAATAAACTCGGAGAGTTCAGTGTATGTTCATGTGACCTTTGGCTGTTTCTCCCATTCCTTCGTAATTGTAGTCAAGTGGTCCTCCGTCCGCTCATCTTCAACTATCATGTTATGCATGATGACACATCTTGTCATGATATCTCTTAGTGTTTGTTGATCCTGTAAAGCGTCTTTGGACCTCGAACAATTGCAAAACGCGATTGCGAGAACTCCAAAGGCTCGTTCCACATCCTTCCTAGCTGCCTCTTGAGCTTGGGCAAAATATTTCTTCTTATTCCTTGGGGAGCTGGTATTGTCTTCACAAATGTTGCCCATGCAGGATATATCCCATCTGCAAGATAGTACCCCATTGTGTAATTGTGACCATTGATAGTATAACTCACTTCCGCGCTTGTCCTTACGCTAGCTTTGCGAAGAGAGGGAACGTGAAGAACATTAATATCATTGTGAGATCTGGTAAACCAAAAAGGCATACCAAATCCATAGATCTTGTGAAGCAACGGCTTCTAGAATTATTGTTGGCTTGTGTGCATGCCCGAGATACAATCCTTGCCATCTTTGTAGGGCAATTTTCCACCTCGATTGCATGCAATCTATGCTTCCAAGCATTCGGAAAACCTCTTTCCTCACCGATTGCAAGTAATCTAGCAAGATATCATTCTCATTTGGAGATCTCAAATACTCGTCTCCAAAAGGACAATGATAGCTCGCACAAACCTTTTAAGACTCTCTATGGCGATACTTTCTCCAATCAGTAGACAATCATCAATAGCATCTTTGGTACTCCATAAGCTATCATCCGGAATCTGCGGTTACCTTACATAAAGAAGATAACCCGAGAATTCAAAGACAATTCCTTTTTGAACAAAATAATCATCATGGGCTTCTATAGCATGCAATATGCGAAGAAATAGAAAACGACTCATTCTAAACTGCGTAGAAAATAAGAATGAGTCATAGACAAGATGATCAACCAAAAATGCAAGGAATTAAAATATTTCTCATCATAAACTGCGGCGAAAGAAGGTTGGGCCGAGACCAGGAGGATCGTGAAATAGTCTCCGTCTGACCTAGCATGCCCTTCCTCTCTATTGCGATGTACGTATTGATGGCCAAAAATAGAACCTCCATGGCGTTGAGCATTCACACTCTCATCTTGCTCTGTGCTAGGTATGCTAACTGTAATAAGAGATTCATCGTCGTCATCCGACGATGAGTCTTCTGAGAGGAAATGCTGAACTAATAAGTTCTGAGGACTCATTGAGATATGCTAGACAGTGAACATTCAGAAATGGGCAAGGTTTGAAAGTGCAAATGGCTATGTATATATAGCCTAAAAATATAGCCGTTACAATATAGCCGTTATAGTATAGCCATTGCAATATAGCCGTTACGTTGACCGTTAGAATAAATTTCAAATTTTAAATTCCCGCAATTAAAAATAGCCGATCAAATTATTTCAGAAAAAAAACATGGCTCATATGGCGGTTATGAAATATCATTATAATATAGGAGAGAGAAAACAGAGAGTGAGATATAGGGAATGTTGTTGGAGAGGGAAGAGATATAGGGAAGGAATCTTTTTAGGGAATTCTGTATATATGGATATAGGGATCCAGATTTAGGGAACGCTGCTGGAGATGGCCTTACCATCCAACCGCCGTTGTTGACCAGATGCAGTTCTCCGTTGCTGCCCGTCGACTACAAAACTCAAGATCGACCAACTCCTCCCATTCGCTCGGCCTACTCCCTGCCACGGGGGACGAGATCCACGCTTGCATGGACATCGACGACAATGGCCTCCTCTCTTGATTCACTGCTCCTTGGGCCATTCCACCCCACCATCAGCTATCATGGAGTCATCTTAACCCGCCTTTATCACCGCTATGGATGCTAAAGGCAATGGCCTCCTCTCCCACGCCACTACTCCTTGGGCCCCACCGCACGCCATTACCTGGCCCAGCCTGTTGCCCCGTGCAACCACAGCTCTCATATCTAGCTGGATCAAGGAGTCGTTGGTGTAGATCTGATTGTATTTGGGAGGGGGCGACATAGGGAAAGATAGAGGTGGGCGTCGTGCCGGACCGGGCCGCCGGCACGGCACGAGCTCATCGTGCTTCGTGTCTGAACCGTGCCGGACCACGACGGTCCGTCGTGCTCGCCGTGCCGGCCCAACTCGCCTTCAGCGAGCCCAGGCACGGCCCATTTGCACTTCGTGCCGTGCCGGTCCAGGCCCGATCCATTTGCACTATTGCAACGAGAGGAAAGGAGCCGGAGATACATAGAATTAAGACAGTGAATGCAAATATTATGAGAAAAAGAACTAAAATTTATTTATTATTGAACAGTTACATAGAGCGAAAAGGATGTACTCAATACGGGCGAGAGAGGGGGCAATGGGCGAGAAAGAGAGTGAACGAGACATATGAGAGAGATTGTGAGGGAGATTGAGAGAGACTGGTGAGAGAGAGAGCTGAGAGAGATTGAGAGGGACGAGCGAGAGAGAGAGCAGCTTCTTGCACCGTCTCTCAATCTCTCTTAGCTCTCTCTCCTGTTTTGTCCGTCTCTCTCAGGTGTCGGCGATAGGGGTGACGTTCATGCTACTGGGTGCATCCATGACGGTCATGCTTTGTGAGTCAGTGACCTTCATGCTAGGCTTCTTCCTCATGCCCTGGATCATCGGGTCCAGTACAGCCCATTCTACAGTGTCGGGCAGGGCCGGGCCGCTCATCGTGCCTGATTCTCGAGCCTGGCACGGCCCGTGCTACAGTGTCGTGCCGGCCCGACAAGACCCACTTCGTGCCGGACCGTGACGTCGTGCCTCGGACCGGCCCAAAAGAGCCCGACCCGAGTGCCCACCTCTAGAGGTGGAGAGGGAGCTTGGTGGAGAAGACACAGCCGCACAAAGAGGTGAGATGGGGTTGGCAGCCAACACTGATGTGGGTGGTCGGGGCAGTCGGCGAAGAGAATGTGGGAGGAGAGAGTGGGAGAACGAGGGAATATGGAAGAAGGGGAAAGAGGGGGGACCTTGGAGAAAACGAATATTTATTGTTTGGGGGCCAAAACTATTACGCTTTGTAGGGGTTGCATCTGATATTATTTCTACAGGGCAATTCCTTATTTACCATCGAAAGTTTGTATCATCTCTTATATGTTACTCATTGTGGCACTGATATACGGGTCCACCCTACATATTAGTCACACAATCATGGATTTGAAAATTTTCTAGTAGTATATAAAGAATTAACCATATTTCTAAATAGTATAGAAGGTATTAGATATGACATTACTATATTCGCACTTAGAAATGCCCTCAGCGAGAGATAAAGAGAGAGAATAGAGACACATAGCCTAGAGATCGGTCTAGGGATGGCAACGGGAAAAATTCCCGCGGAGAGCGCTCTCCCATCCCCGATAACCAAAACTTCTTCATCCCCGCACACGGGGCTTAATTCTCACCGTCCTCAATCCCCGACGGGTTTGTGGGGCCCCAACGAGGACTAATTCCTAAAAATGCTACATAAAAAATCACATGCTACATGAATGAATCACTAGAGTAACAGTGCTTGTGTGATTGAAGTGTGAGTGAATCACTAAAGTAATTCATATTTAGCATGTTTATTAATAATGACCGCATATATATTCTTTTTTCTTTTGAGAATGATCATTTGCTCCCACCTATTAGTGATAACGCGGGAACGGGGACGAGGATCAGGGACGGGAAATGGTGAAACGTTCTCGGCCCTGCAATCCCCGACAAGGGCAATATTTTCCCCATAAGCCTCCCGCGGGGGGAGATTTCCCCCGTCCTCGTCCCCTAATAGGGTAGTTCTCCGCGGGAAAACGGGGATCAGGACCCATTGCCATCCCTAGATCGGTCCATTTCGAGCCGATGACCTGTCGATCTTGGACAGGCACAACGGCATGGACGGTGGACCCTCGAGATGCCAGGCATCTTTAGCAACTAACAACCCGTGTGGTAAAAATTGAAGTTAACAAGCAAGTCGTTGTAAAACGATATCATCCTTTTTATCGACCACGATACACCAAAAGAATAGAAAATGCACACAACGTAAGGAGTTAAAATTGTTCAATCTCTTTGTTAGATTGAATCTCTTGTACAAAGGAGATGCCAAATATATAATAGAAGGCATTAAGAGGTAGATTTGGATTCATCCCTATAAAGATAAAGTTCAACAATATTTGGACAACTAGTCTATGAGTTTGTTCATATCTCAACCTGATCAGCCCTTTGCCCTAGAAAAGGAGGGGGCGACTGAGTACACGAGCGGCACAACTGCAGCGGCACTTGCGAGGCGGTCGAGTGTGGCGTCGCATATGAGGCAGCCAGGTGCGGGTGTTGCGGTTGCCAGTGCATGGGGCACGACACGGCGGGTCCTTGGTGGCAGCGCACAAATCCTCCAAGGTGGCGCTTAGTACGGCTTCGTTAGGGCGCGGCGGTTGGGAAAGGCGACACCGGCTGCTGGCATGACGGCGGAGAATGGTGGCGCTGGCTGCGATGACCGAGCGGCTCGGTGGGCGCGACGACCGAGTGACGGCAAGTACTCGACGGTGGCGGAAGTGATGGCCGAGCGGAGGCGGGCGTGACGGCCGAGCAGCGCGACCGGATGTGGGTGACGCGGCTGGGTGCGCGTGGAGCAGTGGCCGGCGGCATGGTTGGGCGTGGGCGACTATAGTTCCCGGAGCGCGGGCATGGCTGACGACCTGGAAGTGCGGGCACGACCGGTGGCTGGGAAGGGCGGAAGCGGCCGGTGGCTGGGAAACATGCTGTTGGGCGCCAACTGAGCCATTGGCTGGGGAAGATTTTTTTTTGTTTTTGTGAATAGAGATCTAAGAACCCTAATTTCTGATTAGATTAAACAAGTAATCGGGACAATAGAGAAAATAATTTGCAGAATTAAGAGACTGTTCAGGTGCGATTAACTTACTAGGGCTTGCAGTAGATTTAATCGCGTATTGTCGGTCGATTTCAATGAAGTGTTGATTGATATAGACAGACGATCTCAATCGGCCTTAGCGGAGCTTCGTGCTGATAACGTATCGTAAAACGATGTTGCTCATCCTTGATCAACCACGATGCACCAAAAGAATAGTAAACATAAACAAGAAGTACACACAATGTAAGGAGGCAAAATTGTTAATTCCCTTTATTAGATTAATTATCTTATATAAAAGGGTACTAAATATATAGTAGAAAACAGTAAGAGATAGATTTAAATTTAGTCATATAAAGATAGAGTTCAATAATATTTAGACAACTAGAACGTAGAGTCCTTCGTATCTAACTTCGCTGCCTCGCGCGTGCAAAAAAAAACACCAACTATTTTTTTTCAGCCTAACGTGTGACATAATGGCACCCTCGTAAATGCACTATGCCTCTCCGAAAGACTATGTGTAGAGGTGAAAACGGGTCGAATACGAGTGGATATTGCTCTTCTCGTATCTTGATCCATATTTTTTTTTCGGATTCGGAACCGGATACGGGCTAATCGAATACGGATACGGATTCGGGTTATTCGGGATACGGATATGTGACGGATTCGGATCGAAAACGGATAAAGATATACGGATAATGCACGCATATATAGAGTAATATATATTGAATTAAAACCATACGAGTACATGACTATAGTAACAAATTATATATCAATTAAATTCAACAAACATCGTAGAAAGAATATGCTATTTTAGGATCAATAGAACCAACTAATTGTTAATATAAATGGGCTGAAATAGAAAAAAAATGATGAAAATGGGCTGGACCTTAATGATATCCGAAAAGAAAAATCAGAATATCCGGTCCAATATCCGAATAGGAAAAATCCGGATATCCGAATAGAAAAAATCCGGATATCCGGATCCCGTCCCTTATTTACCGGATATTGGATGCTCCGGATCCGACCCCGAATTCGGATTCAAGTATCCGGATCCGACCGGATAGTAAAATCCGGTCCTAGATCCGGTCCCGAATCGGACGGAAGATATCCGACTCGTTTTCATCCCTAACTATATGTTAGGCCGGACATTTTGCCCATTCTACAGTCGTGGTTTACACGAACGAAACGTGTGCCGCTCGAGTGGAATATCATGTTTTGTGTGCAGAGATAGGGGCGGACATGAGTTCTTAGAATGGCCCTCGATGATTTGAGCATAACAGGCAAGGTTGAAGAAGAGAATTACAACGAGGAAAGTCGAATAGTAAGAGCTAATTACTCATAGTCATAAGAGAGCGATTTTTTGGACATTAACATGGGTTTAAAAATGCAACTTTGATTACTAATTTTTATTATATGTTTATACTAGTAAAATTATAATATTATGAAATACATTTTAAGATAAATTTACGTTTATCATTTTCATATATCTAATTTAAATATTAAAAAAGATACAAGTAGCCAAAGTTTATAAAGCTTCCCTACCTTTATCACAAAACATCACTTTTTTTTATGGAAGGGAGTAATACGAGTTGAAGTTTTCCATGTTCTGTATTATCGACTTTCGTGTTGCATCTTAATATTAAAAAGGACAAAAGATAATCCCTATCGTACTTAAGCTTAAATGCTCTTCACATCAAGATAAACGCTCTTTTATAAGGGTTGTACATGGATAAGATAGGAACCTGTCGAAATTCAGATAAACTCGAGACATCTTTGAATTTGTAGAAGCATTATGCTGATCCATTTTGAACCATATGTTTGCATTAGACGGCTATTAGCCTATTTGGATCTATGCATAGTAACTTGTAGAAACGCGCACAATAGATATAGTACTAGACCTGTTCATTGCCTTGAGTTTTTTTTGCCGGCCGTAGTATGACAGACACGACACGAATGATAGGCTGTGTCGGGCCTTCTGGTTGAATACGACAGACGGCACGGCACAGCGCGTCTATATGGGTCATGTTTGGACCGGTATGGCACGAAACAGGCTCGATAGATCCGAAGCAGGCACGACACACGGTAAAACACTCTACCGCAACATTGGGTCATGTTGTGATTTATCCTACGACCGACTCCTTTTGGGTACTCGCATGCAAAGAAAGGGAAGAAATTGGAGATGCTAAAAGGTGAAAAATAGAGACCGAAAAATACATACTCACTGACACCGAGTACGCGCATCGAACCGCTCCACACTAGGGTACCCTATACTAGGTGTAAGGTTTTTAACGAGATAGTAACTCCGTACCTATTCAAAAATAAGTAAAATTTAGTTTTTTTCCCCAATATTTGTGTCCATTGTCTCAACTCCATACATCTCCGACTTCTTTTCTCTCATCGCAATAGTATAAATGGATTGACACGGTATAAAATCAGCACGAATTGTAAATAAGCCGTGTCTGAGCTCGCCTCTGCCCACCTCTAAAATTAGTACTGCTTTTGCAGCTAAGTGGATTCCAAAATGCTCAAAGCTACAAAATCTGCTTTGGCGGGCCCATATTTATTAGTGCTACAGAACACTGATTGCCTAGGAAAAGCTAGCAAAGCAACAGTTCGAGATTGGACAATGTTTTCCATGCCAAAAACTTACAATTATCTCGATCTTTTACCTGTTCAAATTAATATTTCTTACAATTCAGACAACCATTGCTTTCCTCGTCTGTTTGTATCCCTTGCACCCGTAAGTGTTTACTAGCTGATTAAAAACAAGAAAAAAACCAGGAAACAGAGAACCTATGCGCGCTTAAAGAGAAACCTATGTGCTTTTACAAACTATGCTAGAAGATAGCAATATGGATTTCATTTTTAACCATTGCAGGAAAAGTCATAAAAGATTATATCTAATTGGATCTTTATTCAATTAGTCTGGTCAATAGTAAATTGAACTCATGAGGAAGATAAATTCAGTCTGAATAGTGATTTTCACTGTTTAGCACTATTTATTTTGTTGTTTGTCTTTTTAATATTTTTCAAATGCGATTGAGTTTGGTCTTCAAATTTTGCAGGATTGTAGAAACTTACCTCCCCTACGTATGGTAATTTTTTAAAAAAATTTTAAAACTTATACACGTAGATTTCACGAAGTTTTCACAGTAAGTATTTTTTTCACTGGATATGTTGCCAAGAAGATGTCTTCAGTGCTGTTTTCACTTTTGTTGAATGCAACATCAGAACTGAATGCAACATCAGAACAAAACAACGATCTTTAATTAACCAGTTTTATATTGTAGGGAAACAGGATATAATTGGGGTTAGGCAGACACGTCACTATCCAACGAGAGACCCAAAGATCGATCATAATGACAATTTTTGTATAATGATTTGCACTCCTATGTTTTAGCATAAGTAAACCACCGTATTTTCTATCCAAAAAGTAGCACAATGGCACTACAGTATTGCTCCACGCTTAGGTAGGTTTTTATCATATCATGTATGGGTATGGGGCTTCCGCTGGGATCGAGCACGTCACACTTTTGTTCGGTTCTCATGTTGCATTATTTCTGTGTAAGGCCCCTTTTAGAATATAATATTTTTTTCCTGATTTCGGTGAGAGTCGAACTGTTTTGTGATCCAAAATCCGATCGGTAAAAAAAATAAAAAAATTCAAAATGTTACAATAATCTCGAAAATTTCAACGAGATTTCGCCAAATCTCACGTATTATGACCAAATTTTGAGTTTTTAGGGCGCCCTTAAGAAAGTCATCTTACATGAAAATTTGTTGAAAAAACTGATTTTTTTAGATATTTTATAATTTCGGCAGAAATACTGTAAGTTTTTTATAAAATTGTACAAGTTTTATCATACTCAGAAAAATTTATGGAACTGTATTTAGAAGTCTAAGATCATATAAAAAAATTAAAAATAATTGAACTTCATTTGTTATCTTTAAAAAATCAAAAACAGAATGAACATAATGAGACCGTAACTGTGTCAAGAATTTTATAATTTTTCTTGAGTGTGATCATAATCTAAATTTTTTTTAAAAGATTAAGAATTTCTTTAGAACCATTATATAAAATTTTAAAAAACTTTAAATTTTTTTATTTGCTCAATCAATTCTATGAAAGCATTGAAATTTATTTGTTATATTTCAAAAATCAAAAATAGAAAGAACATAAATGGTATAGTACCTTTGTAAGAATTTTATAAATTCACTGGAGTGTGATCATGATCCAAACTTTTATGAGAGCTTAAGAATTTCCTTAAAACCCTTCTGTAAAAATTTCAAAAATTTTAAGCTTTTTTTGTTTGCTCAAGAAAGTATATGTGTTGATCATGAGGCTTTTATCAGGATGTAGAATTTTCAGAATTTTTGAAGAATATTGAAGCTTAATTATCATCTGATAATTTTATGGAAATATTGATAATGCAGACCATCCAAAAAATTTTCTAACATAGTTTGAACCATTTTTCATTCAGTTGAAATTTGCCCGTAAGGTTTTTATCAAGACAGTAGCACTGTTAAAATGTTTTAAAATTTTTAAAACTTGATCATCATCTAAATATTTTATGGCAATATTACTGATGCATCTGGACCATTGACAAAAATTTTCAAATTTTTTTAAAATAATTTATTTTATTTTTTATTTAATTCAAATTTATCGGTCAGCCTTTTATAAAGAATAGTACTACGCATGATATGCATGCGCCTTTTGCTCTTAATGCGATTGGACAAGTTTGGGCAGAGGCAAGCAGCACTACTACAGAACTGGGCATCACAACCGGCCTATTAGAAGCGGTTTGGTGCGAACCCGTTGTGATCTTCGCACCAGAAGCGGTTCGTTGGCAATGGTCCGAGAGGGCTTCGAGCGGTTGGAAACACGAACCGCCTCGAAGGTTGCGTTCTAGAAGCGGTTCTTTTCTCAAACCGCTTCGATTTTCGAGCGGTTTGAGAAAAGAACCGCTTCTAGAACGCAACCTTCGCGGTTCGTGTCTCCAACCGCTTCGAAGCCCTCTCGCGCAGCAGCGCATTTAAACCCTTCTTCCTCCATGCGCCAACAGAGGTGCGAATACGATCGAGCAGAGAAGGCCGACCAAGCTGTTCTTGGGGAGGTGCTGTCCAAATTTTTAATTGGAGGTGATTAGCTCTAAATTAAGTGTTTCAAAGTTAGTAACATCATGTGAACATCCTTCTCACCTAGATATTGCTATTTTTTTCAATGGATGTGGAGAAATCTTGAACTTTTTAAGCATTATCGAAAATTTGTTTTCCGTGCCTTGTTTTATTGTTGTATGAAGATGTAGATGGACATCTAGTTCAAAATATGACATTACAAGGTAAAGGTGATTGGAAGCTTTAGATCTATGTGGTTGTTAGCTTTAGAATCTTAAATATCACAATATTGGGAGAGATCTAGGTACAACATTGCAAGGAAGTAATTATTGGTGTATGAAATAAAATAGAAAAACATGTAGAAGGATAAAAAATAATTACAAAGGTAGGAAGGGATACAAAATAATTAGAAAGGTAGGTCTTTAATTGGATGACAGTGTAGGTGGAGTTTTTTTTATTGGGTTTAAATGTTACGAAATTTAAATTAGGTTATAATTTTTCTAACGGAATTTGTTATAATTTTTAATGAAATTATAACTTGGTATAGATGAATCGGCAATGGATGTACAATGCGGACCGTCGCTCGAGAGAGTTCATTGATGGCGTGCAGGCTTTTCTCGATGCGGTCGTTGCATTCTTGCCTCCAGGCAGCTTCATATGTTGTCCGTGTGTAGATTGCAAGAACGAGAAGGAGCACTCCCAGCGATGGCAAGTTATGAACCACTTGATCATGAGAGGTTTCATGCCAAACTATACTGTTGGAGCAACCATGGCGAAGTTGAGGTGATTAGCCAGAAGGCGATGAAGAAGACGAGGAAGAGGAAGATGGATTCAATAAGATCCCGGACGACACGCACATCTTGTTCCGTGGAAGAAACACTTGGTGACTTTGGTGATGATGAGTTAGACCAGATGCTGCGTGACGGAGAGGGAGACTACACAAATGAAAGACAGTTCGAGAAGTTCCAGCGCATGTTAGAGGACCATAGAACTCCTTTGTACCCAAACGTGGCGGGGGCCACAAAAGCTGCGTATCACACTGGAACTCATGCAATGGAAGGCTAGAAATGGTGTGTCGATAAGGGATTCGATGAGGTGTTATCACTCGTAAAAAGTTGCTTCGGAAGATAACACTCGCCCGAATCAACATATGAAGCCAAGCAAGTAAATGCATCCTTTGGGATTAGAAGTACTGAAGATACACGCATGTCCCAATGATTGTATCTGTATCGTAATGAGTATGCCGATTTGGATGTTTGTCCAGCAGCAGAGAATTACGGTATAAGGTGAAGCGTGGCGATCCGGTGAAATAGATGGGGAGTGTAAGAAGAAGAGACCTCCGGCTAAAGTGTTGTGGTATTTCCTGTGATCCCCGATTGAAACGTATGTTTGCTAACAAAGCGCATGCCCAGATGATGCGTTGGCACAAAGAAGAGCGTAAGGACGACGGGATGCTTAGACACCCTGCAGATGGCTCACAGTGGAGAAAAGTTGACCGGACGTACCCGGACTTCGCAGATGAGGTGAGAAACATAAGGTTTGGGTTGAGTACCGATGGGATGAATCCTTTCGGAGAATTGAGCAGCAGCCATAGCACCTGGCCCGTTACACTATGTATCTATAACATTCCTCCATAGCTGTGCATGAAGCGAAAGTATATCATGATGCCGTTGTTGATCCAAGGCCCCAAGCAACCCAGAAATGACATCGATGTCTACCTGAAACCATTGGTTGAAGATCTTGTGACGTTGTGGGACGATGGTGCAAGGGTATGGGATGAGTACAAAAGGGAGTATTTCACCCTACGTCCATTGTTATTTGTAACAATCAACGACTGGCCTGCTCTTGGTAACCTGTCCGGCCTAACTATCAAAGGATATAGAGCCTGCATCCAGTGCTTAGATGAAACGGACGGCACGTACCTAAAAAACTCTCGGAAGGTTGTGTAAATGGGTCACCGTAGGTTTCTTCTTACGAGTCACCCGTTGCGGAAGGAAGGCAGGAAATTTAACGGGCAACCAGACCTTCGTGCAAGGCCTCAGCATCGTAGTGGGCCACGTGTGTTTGCTATGGTAAAGGATTTGAAAGTAGTATTTGGAAAGGGTCCTGGAAGCAAACATGTGCAGAATGAGGATGGTCATGCACCCATGTGGAAGAAGAAGTCAATATTTTGGGACTTGCCTTATTGGGAAGTTATGGAGGTTCGTCACTCACTTGACTTCATGCACATCACGAAGAATGTCTGCTTGAACCTGCTAGGCTACATAGATATGTATGGAAAATCGAAAGATACACTGTAAGCTCAAAAGGACCTTAAACTCTTGGAACTGAGGAACGACCTACATCCCGAAAAGAGAGAAAGGACAACATTACCTACATCCTGCGAGCTACACTCTAAGCAAAGAAGAGAAAAAAAGCGTGATAGAGTTCTGAGCAGTGTGAAGGTCCTTCGGATACTCCTCGAATGTAAAGAGACTCGTAAACACGAAAGAGAATAAAATCGTACACATGAAATCTCATGACTGTCTTGTGTTAATGACACAGTTGCTCCCAGTGGCTGTGAGAGGCATACTGCCCGAGTGGGTACGAGGGACAATCACAAAGCTGTGTTCTTTTTTCAACGCGATTTCACAGAAGGTCATGGACCCAGATAAACTAAGTAAGCTACAGGATGACGTGGTACAAAGTTTGGTTAGTCTTGAGATGATCTTTCCTCTTACATTCTTTGATATTATGGTTCATCTCACTGTTCACCTTGTCAAAGAGATAGGTATCCTTGGACCCGTGTATCTACACAACATGTTCCCTTTCAAGAGGTACATGAGTGTGCTAAAGAAGTATGTTCATAACTGTTCTCGTCCGGAAGGATGCATTGCCGAGGGTTATGGGACAGAGGAGGTGATTGAGTTTTGTGTGGATTACATTAATGATCTAAACCCGATCGGCGTCCCTATATCACGCCATGAGGGGAGGCTACGGGAAAAGGGACACTAGGAAGGAAAGCAATTGCATGCAATGATCTTCTTACATTTAAGCAAGCACATTTCACGATTTTGAAACAATCAACTATAGTGGCCCGTATGTCCTTGAGCACAAGAGTATTCTACGCGCGATTTCCGGGAGGTCCGAGGATTGGATAACATGAAGCACATGGATTCTTTCGGCGCTTGGTTACAAAAGTACATCCTTTTGAAAGGGTCGACAATGAGCAGCTTGCAACGCTTGGCTCGGGACCATATAGTGAAATCGTGACATTCAAAAGTACGAGATAAATGGTTACACATTTTACACCAGATCACAGGATAACAAGAGCACCAACCAAAATAGCGGTGTCCGTATAGACGCCGAAGACAACAAAGGCAAGGTGGATACATATTATGGTTTCATAGAAGAGATATGGGAGCTTGACTATGGACCTTTGAAGGTCCCTCTATTTAAGTGTCAATGGGTCAAACTGACTTCAAGTGGTGTGAAGGTAGACAAATACGGTATGACAATCGTGGACCTCACGCAAGTCGGCTATAGGCGCGAACCGTTCGTCCTCGCGAACGATGTGAGACAGGTCTTCTACGTAATGGACATGTCAAGCAAACCTAAGAAGCATAAGGACAAGCAGAAAGATTGTAGTACTAAGCCAAAGCGACATGTGGTTCTACAAGGCAAACGAAGGATTGTTGGAGTTGAGGACGTCACAGACGAGGAAGAGTATAGTCAGTTCGACGAGATCTCTCCTTTCGCTGTGGATGTCGACATAAGCCTCTTCAATGACACAGACGTGGATACTCCTTTCATACGTCGCGATCATAATGAAGGAACACTTGTAAAGACAAAGTACGTTACTACGTAAGATGTACCCCTACTGTATGAACTATGTATATGTAAGTCTTTTACAGTATGAAGTGTTTATTTGGAATGAATGTAAAGTGCCAAAATTCTGGAATGAAACTAAAGTGATCAAAGCATTTTGTGAAAATTATGGAATGAAAGTAAAGTTCTAAAAGCTTTTTAAAAATTCTGAAATGAAACTGAAGTGCTAAAAGTTTTTTCAAAAAATATAGAATGAAACTAAATTGCTAAAAGCATTTTTTAAAAATTCTGAAATGAAACTGAAGTGCTAAAAGCATTTTTTAAAAATTCTAAAATGAAACTGAAGTGCTAAAAGCATTTTTTAAAAATTCTGAAATGAAACTGAAGTGCTAAAAGTTTTTTCAAAAAATATAGAATGAAACTAAATTGCTAAAAGCATTTTTTAAAAATTTTGAAATGAAACTGAAGTGCTAAAAGTTTTTTCAAAAAATATAGAATGAAACTAAATTGCTAAAAGCATTTTTTAAAAATTATGAAATGAAACTGTAGTGCTAAAAGCACTCTTTAAAAATTATGAAATTAAACTGAAGCGGTTTGAGAAAAGAACCGCTTCTAGAGCTAAACATTGTAAACGGTTAGTAATAAGAACCGCTTCTAGAACGCAACATTCAGAAGCAGTTTTAGAAAAAAATCGCTTCTAGAGTGGACTATTCAAAAACGGTTAGTAACACCAACCGCTTGTAGAAGTCATCCCTCTACAAGCGGGTTGATCTAAATCCGCTTGTAGAGATATTCTACAAGCGGTTCGTTCTACGAACCGCTTGTAGAAGTCATCCCTCTACAAGCGGTTGGTTCTAAAACCGCTTGTAGAGATTTGCTACAAGCGGTTGGTTATTAGAACCGTTTGTAGAAGTGCTCCCTGTATAAATTTGAAACGCCCACTGTTTTCTCACACCAAATTTTCTAAGTCCCGGTCGACTTCGCGCGCTGCAGCTCCTGTCTCTCTCCGGCCGCCGCCGCCGTCGCCTCCGTCCAGACCCCGCGTCGCCGTCCTCGTCGACGCCGTCGGCCTCCTCCGCCACCTCTCCGACTCCTACTCACCACCTCGCCGACGCCAGTCCACCCGCGTGCGCTAGCTACCCTCGTCGTCGCCGCCACTCCACCCCGGCCGCCGAAGCCTTCTCTACCACCCCGCCGACGCCTACTCCGCCACCAAAGCGCCGCCACACCGCCGTCCACCTAGGAGGACCGAGGTATTTGAGTGCACGCGTCGTCCTCCCTCTCTAGTTCGGCTGCTCACTACATGTTCGGTGAAATGCCCACAAGTGCTGTGCTTGCTTGAAATTTTAATTCTAAATTAAACCAAAATGTATATTTTTCACTTAGTATGGAATTACAGAACAATGCATATTTTCTTTTTATTATTTTGTTGTTTTTTATTTAATTTTGAATTTCAGTTCTAGTTTAGGATTTGTATATTAATTTAACTAGTAATTTCATCTAATTTTTATTTCAAATCTATGTTAATTTTCATTGTTAGTTTTTATTTAGTTTTGCATATCAATTTTAGGTAGAATTCATATACAAATCCAGTTGATAATTTTTATCTGTTTGGTTGGTCATATAACTTCGCTTAGTTTTACACGTCACATGCTTTAGAAGTTTACAGTTTAGACTACCTTTCTTGCAAAACTTTGTCAGAAGCCGGCACAGAAACTGTGACTTGCTAAACTTTTGATTCTTCTCATTGTAAAATAACTAAATAAATGCCTTGTGCGACTGTCCAATGCAGTGTTGGACAGTCATTTATACCACACAGATGAACTTACATATATAGTCTCTTCATGTTATGTAAATCGCACGTATATGGAATCGAGGACTACACACCGTTACATTCTTTTTTGACACGTAAGCAGTATGGGCCGAGGCTCCTCTGTGTTTATGTATGCGTGTATATATATAAATCTCTATAACAAATATCATTAAGCAAATGCTCCTAGCCAATCAAAGATTATCTGCCTATATTCTTCGTTTAAAGAAACATTCCTAGTTTGTGATAATTGGCACGATATATGTTCAAGATCATAAACTAGCATGTAGGGTTCTACGGATAGATCTAATCATCACGATCAAAACGACTAACTAATATGACCTACTGTTCTAATAGAAAGGCACATGATCCTAGCGTTGCCCCCGATTATAGTTTTATACAACACAAGGATCAAACACGGTCAATGTTGCACATTTACTTTTGACACATAGTCCCTGTGTGTATGTTCTTGGTGTATTTCTTGTTCTTGTGTCCACGAGTTCGTGTTTGATCCTTGGGCTAGTTCCAACACGCCGTAGTACTTAATGCTTGCTGTAGAAATTTATGTAATAATATGCTTGTGTTGTAATCTGTAATATGGTTGTTTCAAAGTAATATGATATTTATGTCAACATTTTTGCGGAATTAGTAGAGATGGCGCAACCAGGACGTGGTGACCCTACTTTCGATGAGGGAGAACAGTTCCTGTTGGACTCCATCGCGCTGGGTACCATCGAAGGTGATGGTAACGCTGCTGCCGCTGGGGCTAATGGTGGTTCCGGTGAGGCCGTTGAGGCTGCAGCTGATGAAGCCATTGACGCGGGAGCCGCTGAGTCCGATAACACTGGTTCCGGCCAGGATGAGGTACAGGCAGAATAATATAATCCCCGTAGACATGTTAATTAATCGCAATTCATTAATATAATACACTCTGACACGTTTGTACATATGTTTATGTATTTCAAACCCCATGCATCGAGCAACCAATCCAAGCATCGGGGACCTAACAAGAAGCCGTCCATGAAGCATGTGTTTACCGATGTTAACAACGAAGGGATGCTGGTTGCCCCTCTTTTAGCAGTTGGGCCGTACAACAACGCTTGCGGTTACCACGTGAGGGATCACATCCCAATTAGCATCAGAAAATGGGCCAAGTTTCTCAAGCTACCAAGGACACCGCTCGCAAGATATTAAGGAAAATTTCACATTTCTTCAAGGGTCCGAAGACAAGGCCAAGAAATTTACTTTGAAGAAGATGGCAACAATGTTTCAGGCTTGAAGACGTCTCTCAGCCGCAAGTACGTGCAGAAGGGAGAAAGACCGACTTCAACCAATTTCCTAAGTTGGCGGATCACTAGGAAGCATTCGAGGAGTTCAAGCTGTCAGCTGAGGGCCAGCCGCGAGTCAGAAGAACAAGGCCAATTCACAGATGAAGAAATACCACCACCATCTTGGCACCGGTGGTTACATCAAGGCTGTACCAAAATGGGAGAAGCGGGAAGAAGAATTAATGGCGAAGGACGTCACACCGGCTACCGCTCTGTGGGAACAGCGCCTGCGCAATTGGTTCATGGGTCATGGGGGGAGCCTTTCAGATGACGGCAGTTTGGTGATGGCACCAGGAGTACAAGAGGCTGGCCAAAGGATTGTACAAGCTGTTGAGCAGTCTCAGGCAGGTACATTGGTGCCAGACAGGGAGAATGACGAGCTAACACATGCCCTTGAAAACCCTGAGCACCCAGGACGGACACGAGGTATGGGCAAGTTGACGCTGTGGAAGTATGGTTTCGCTAAGGACGCACATACGCTGAGAGCCGGCATAGAAGCAAATCAAGAGAATCACGTAAAGTGTACCAATTGGAACAAGAGCTCAGAGCAACCCAGGCTAGCATCGGCGACATAGTTGCGCAACAAGTACAAATTGCCCTCAGCAAGCTTCAAGGACAAGGTCCGAGCAATCAGCTGGACGCCGTGATCAGCCCCTCCGCGCGGCGAAGTAGCTGCGTGTCCACCGGGGCCCCTGAAGCGGACACCTTGCTATCCCGTTATCCTGTGGATGACATAAGGGTTCGCCGCCGATGTGAGCTGACGCTGATGCGCGTAACCTCTCCATCAAGGTGGCTTACGGCATGGCATATCCGGTGGAGCTGGGCCAGATGTTCCACTGCAACGAGATACCCCTGGGTTACTCAAAGGTTGCGGTGGAGGAGGTGCTAAGCGGATTTGAAGAACTTCACCTCGATATTGCTGGAGGCGACGGCGTGACCAAGCTTGGACAGGCCCTCCACAATATCATCCTTTGGCGCAAACGGTACATCATATTTCCAGCTGCTATGGACGCGTCATCTCCACCACGGCAACCCGCCTCCTCCAACGCCACCGCCACGCAATGCCTCGCCAATAAAACAGGCGAAGCCCTACTCCACCACCGCCAGCCTCCTGTGTCTCCACCCGCTCCACGCAAGCCCTACTCCACCACCAAAGATCTCAAACAAAAAGAACCCTCTAGGAAAACCACGCCCCACCATCTCCTCCGAGGAAGAAGCTCGATAATGAATGAAGGCTCCCCACCGCTCCCAAGAAGGCGGAGTCCACCGATCGGCCAAGGTAAAGGAACCTCCAAAGAGGGCATATGATATGAATAAGGAGGAGAGTGACGCGGTCACTAAAGCGTATGGCTGCACACTTCGTAAAAAGAAGGTAGAGCCAAAGGTACCAATCGATCCAAAAGCGGCGAGAACACTTCGCGACATGCCGCAAAGCCGCTGCTGTGCTGGCCCAACTATGAGCGGACAATAATTAAGGCTACAGAAGAATAAACGTGGTCGGCGGCGGCAAAGAAGAAGAAGAGAGACCAAGATCGGAGAACTTCGAGAGGTTTATGAAGGAGGCGGGACTCGGTTCCACACCGCAGCTCTTGGATTAGCGGATGATATCCCAATGGCAACAAAGGTCGATGGCAATTTTAGTTGGGCCGGAGCCGATTGACCCAAATGAGATAAAGGATCGCCAACCACGATGCGGCAATTTCACGAATGGTACATGACAGAGTCCGCTCAAGGAAGAACGATGTTCCCCCTTCGTTTCAAAGAAGATGATTTTTATCGCGGGGACAACACCATATGGCTCGAATTTGACGACTTATACAATATTTACCATGCCGACTCCATCAACATGTCTCTCATGAGCTGCTGGTGCTTGTAAGTGTCAAGCTCATACCTTTACCGTGTGCTTCCTCTTACAATAAAATTGCAACTCTTAAACTTATACCTTTCTATGTAGAATGGAGATACAACGATGTAGAAAAGAGAATATCTTCAACGTGGGCTTCATCGACCCAGAGATTGTTAACGAATCTGATAATTACCATTCATACTAACGCATCACACAGGGCATTCGCACGGTTTCGAAAGAAGCAACAAGGAGATTTCGAGAACGAATTTGATGTACAATTAAGCACTCGAGTACGTATTAAAGAATATTAATATGCCGTAACAGTTTTTCATCCCAATAATCGTGTTCTTTTCAAATTTCATCGCAGTTCTACAATGACGGTGGAAACAACTTATGTGGCTATTATGTGTGCCACTATATGCAAAGTATTACCCACGGTGATGTGCCGACAACCAACGCCGAGGTAGTGTGCACATGTCAATTTCTTAGTACTTACATTTTAATAATTACATGTCCAGAGATTTATTTACCTCCCGCTTTGTTAGCCCAACGTCGATGTGCAAGGCGTGATCCGCCCGCACCGGGTTGCAAACAATCCAAGAACAACTCATCGGCTTTATTGTCGATTTAGATTGTATCCACCAAAGCGAGTTCCACGCAAATGGTTGGAGAGATTGTCTGAAATAAGGACAGTGAAGCGACAACGACGTCGACCAAGGGCACAAAGAGCGACGTATACGCAAGAAATGAGCTCAAGATTCGCCCTTTTATTCTTTGAAACTTGTGTAAAAGTGGCTTATTATTTCATATGTTCATCAACTTGTTCATTTTTTAGTCCGTAATTATACGAATGAATACTCATGACTAATATATATATATTTAATTATGTCAAAAAACTCATGAAGTTCTATTTATTTTAATTATCAAAATCTATATCAAAACCCTCTCAAAACATATTCTATATTGAATATAATAAAACGCTATGTTGTCGGACTCTTCACAAGCGATTGGTAACTCCAACCGCTTCGAGAAAACTTCTCCTGGCGGTTCGTAACACCAACCGCTTTTGAGAGAACCTCTCACAAGCGGTTGGTAACACCAACCGCTTGTGGAAATGTCGAACCACAAGCGGTTCGGGGAACCGCTTGTGATACCCGACGGGGTATCACTTGCGGTTGTTTACAAGCGGTTCTAAAACCGCTTCTGAAAGCGGTTTCGAACCGCTTGTGCATGCCCTATCCGCAGTAGTGCAGTGAAGTGCTAGTAGATGCGTGTCGTCTAACGATTAGCTATTGACTTGAGGCGGTAGCTCGTAGTATATGGGAAGGGAGAAATCGTCATTTTTACAGTCAGGTGTGTAATTTTCTAAATTTTTTTACTTCTATCAAATATAATTGTAAAAATATTTATATTTTCGATCACGAAAGCGCTGAAAAGTAACACGTGTCACCTTCTATACTCCTCTACCAGGAAAGACACTATAGCTCTCCCCTACCGCGGTAGCTTCAGTGGATTGCCGCGGTAGGAAAACGTGGAAGGTGACATACGTCACATTTTTACATTTTTATGGTTAGGAACATGACTATTTTTATAATTACGTTCGAAAAAGAGATAAATTTGTAAAAAAAAAAGATTATATACAGGATTTGAAAAATGATTCAACTAGGAAAGTGATTGAACTCGGGAGGGAGTCTTGTGCAATGTTGTGTCACGGTCACCGTTTACGCGCTCTATTCGCGTACAAAAGGCAGAAAGTAACTTGACGCAAAGTAAACAGCTGATTACACATTTACACTGATCTCATCCAAACACGTATAATTATACTATGCAAATAGCCAAACAAAATTATACAGTACGTATAGGCATGGTAATAGACAGTACACCGTAGTACCATCAAATACATCGGTGTGGTATGCTCAAAGCGCAATGCACAAATAATCTTGTATTAATATGCATGCAAACTAATCATGATGTAACGAAGATTTTCAAAGACAAGATAGCTTTAATTTAAGGCGCCGCCCCTATATATACCCCTCAAACGATCGAGTCACTGCACTGCTCGCTTGCCTACTGTTGTGCCCGAAGCATGAGTCATAAGATCGCGTGACGCATACCTACGACCGAAAGAGGCAATCAAGTGGAGTATCCTTGTTTATCTTATCCCCTTTGCATTATGTGATCGTGCCATCAATAATGTAAGTAATTATTCCCTCCCGAATTCTTTCTCCCATTTGCACTTGCAACGTTAGATCGGGCCCCTCATGCCCCTGCTTGCCCACTGGACGGATGAGGATTAAGTGGGCTCCACTTGTTCGAGTCATGGAGTGCTATATATCTGTCGTTGTTAGAGGTGGGCATCCAGCCGAGCTATTTTAGGCTAACTCGTGGCATGGAGAGTACGACATGGTCCAAGGTTCAACCCGGTATAAAGCAAAATAGGTCGTACCAACATAGCACGGCTGCCCAGGCCATACTGGGCCCGGGAACCGAGCATGGTGGGCGGCAGAGCCCAACATAGCCATTTGGGTTGGGTTTGTGCCGTTATGCCACACCGCGGGCACGGAGGCATGGTATAGCTACCACGGGCCCATGGTAGGGCATGACAGCTCGAGACAGAGAGGTGGGGGAGAGGACGGCAGAGGGTTAACTGCGCCCGTGCCATCACTGTCGCCACGTGCTCGGCCAGCTTGCCCCCGTCGTCGTCGCTCTCGCACGCCGTCGCAGTCGCCCCTCGCTGTGGCCGCTCCCGCTCCCGTGCTGTGGCCACGCACCCCATCACCGTCGCCATGTTCGCGTGCCCGCATCATGCTCGCGCGCCCGCACCGTGGAGGAGGCCAGAGAGGAGGGAGGCCGAAGAGGAGGGGGTTGGAGGCAGTGGGGAGGAGGGGGACGGAGAGGAGGGGGCTGGAGAGGAGAGGGGCCGGAGATGGTTGGAAGGTGGGGATGGAGGGAGGTGGCAGGGAGGCGTGGCTATGCACGTGCCGGAGAGGGAAGGAGAAGGGTCGCCCGGAGGGGGTGCGGGTGAAAAGGGAAAAAGAGGGGGAGAAAGAGGAAGGATGGGGCATGGGGGAACCGGTAAAAGAGAGAGAGAGAGAGAGAGGGAAAAAGGGGGCTGGAGGCGTGGGTTTGGCAGGGAAAAAGAGAGAGGGAATTCGAGATTCCAGCAAGTGCAACGGGCATTTCAACGGGCAAAAGACAAATGTGATGACTAATTAATTGAAAGAAATAAAATATTCTAATTGGAATTTCAACGGACGATTATGGCTCGCTATAAAATCCCGCTCTCTCTCATTTATTTAGCACATCTCCGCTCACTCTCTCATTTGTTCAGCACATCCTCCTCGCTCTCTCCTGAGTTCAACACACGAATCCCCCTCGCTCTCTCATTTGTTTTCTCTTTTTGCTCTCCCGCCATAAAACAAAATGTTTGGCAAGAGCAAGAGCAGGAGAGCACGCCCTTGTCGGGATCAAGAGATCGATCCGCGTCAACTCTCCCCGGCATGGGGGACAATAGCATGGATGACTGTCATTTGGATAGTACACACGGTATCGAGGATGCTTTTTACATTCCCGAGGGGATGAGCTCTCTAATACTGCTACATTGGTGCTTCCGGGATGGACATCGGTATCCTCACCGAACTTCGATGCCGCTACATCGGTCCATCCGGAACAAGCGCCCATATCCGGCAGTCGACGAAAATGGTGCTGGCAACATATGGATAGAACTGTCGAAATTGTATATAGGCGTGAGGTAGTGTATGTTATTTGTAAATACTGTTAAGCTAAATTATACACACGTGCATGTAGTGGAACAGGTCATCTCAAACGACACGCGGAGATATGCTTGAAGAAGAAATCGGTCGGACGAAGGCCGAATGAGGGTGTCACACATAGCTCAACTTCAACACCGACAGTTCGATAAGTACATGGGTATACAACGCCGAGGTAGCTAGAGACGAAATTACATGTTATATAGTTATAGAGGATCTACCACTTAGAATGGGTGAGAGCTATAGTTTTGAAAGGATGATGCAACATGGTTTTTGCCCACAATACCAATACGTTAGTAGGAGAACAACTACACGTGACATATACACAATGTACACAAATAAACTAGCAATGTTGAAAAAGGCCTTCACGAGAGTTGGTTTTTCTTTTGCCTTGACCTCAGATATATGGACTTCATCCCATCAAATAAAAGCCTATCTTAGTATTGTTGCACATTACTTGGACGATGACTGTAACATCCTAAAAATTCGTTTAAATATTATTTTATTGTCATTTGTGCTTTTTATGTTTTTCTGGAATTTATTTGGATTTTCCTGGATTTATTTGAATTAACTTTAAATTAAGTATATTGGTCCTTTGTTGGAAACCATTTAAATTTAGGCAAAGTTAAAATAAAGTTTTGCCAAAAATATTTTATCTGAGTTCAAAATGTCTCAAAGTATTTTTGAGAATTTTACTGATTATTTTATTGCCTAAAACAAATAAAATGAATTTCTGTAATTATTTTAAATGAAAAATCTTTTTAAAAATGGGTGAACAGTGTTGGGCTCGGCCCATACGCTGTATGCGTACGGCCCAGAGTAACGCGGCCCGTTTAGCCCGTTTTCTGAAAGATCTAATCTCCGCCGTTGGATCGAGATCGCGCGGGTGAGGGCAAGGCGTACCGGTTCGGGACTCGGATGGATCTTCGCTGATGGAAATAAATCGTGAGCGGTTGGGATCAGATTTTAGCCGCGAGATCATGACCGTTAGATCGTGATCGGACTGCTGGCGTGTGTCGTCTCCGTGCGGGACTCGGACGCCGCCGCCGTGTCCGAGAAGGACACCGCCGCCGCGTCGGTTAGGATCGAGTGCGTCTGACGCGATCGTCGAGGGCTATAAATAGGAGGGTAGCGCCCGAGGTTCGCGATCGTCTTGCCGCACTGTTGGTCGGAGTAGTTTCACGAGAGCAGCCGTAGAACGCAGCCGCGAGCTCGTCGGAGTAAGCCGAGGGCTTCGCCGTGGTTTTTCGCTTGGAGCTCGCCGTTCGTGGAGTACCTGGCGTCGCCAAGGCTACCAACGTGATTCCTGTGCTGTGCCGCGTCGAACCCGTGAAGAATCGTCGCCGTTTCATCGCCAGAACGCCATCGCCGAGGTCGTCGTCTCCAAGGCCGGTGGAGTTGCGCCGCCGCTCTACCATCGTCGCGTCGAAGCTTCAAGGACCGTCGGATTTCCAGCGAAGGGCAGAGATCGTGCCACATAAGTTGGAGGTCTGCATCCATTAGATGCGATCTGTGCGGTGGATGCTGCGCCGCAGAGATGGACCAATCAAGCGCCGCCGCGTGTCGGCACGTTCTGCGAGGCGCCATGGACCGCGTCTGCGGTGGACCAGAGGCGGTCCCGTAGACCGAGTCCATGGACCAGGACGCGTGGCAGCATCTGATTGGCTGACATCAGCATGACGTCACGCTTGCGCAATAAGTTTGTTTTCAATTTAAAAATAATTCTGTTAATTCCGAATTTCTAATTTTTGCAATTTCAGTATTTATTCCAACTTCAAAAGGCTATATCTTTTGCATCTTAACTCGGATTTGAGTGATTCAAATTTCTAAAAATTTGTAAAATTTAGATCTATTTAATGGTGAATTTTAATTGATTTTTGGAGTTCATTTGCTCTCTGTTTTGATATTTATTTGCTTTTCTCCTTCGGTACGCGTAGACGTTGAATTGTGCGACGCTTCGGAGGAAGATCCAGCAAATCAAGAGCAAGTTTTAGATCAAGATCAGGATCTATTCCAAGGCAATTTGTGCTTTGATCATGTTGAACCCATGTTTATAAAATTGCTATATTCGTTTTACCCTATTGCATATTATTTCAAGTATACAATTGTTTCAAATTAAATTGGAACTTAGCTATTATACCAATTTGATCTACACCCTACCTTGTCATTGTATGCCATGATCTTTTGTCACCCTAGATTGGTTCATTATAGTTGGTTAGTAATAATAATCAACATGGGATGGTTAGACCGTATTAGTTGCTTAGCCATGCCACGTCATCACATGTGATTGAGACATTGATAATTAATCTTGACTAATGGAATATGGAATGATGTTATAAACTTGTGTGTCATGTGGGATCACACGATGAGATTGAGTTGTTGTGGCGAGTCATGTCACGCAACGATGTTGAATGGTTGATGGCACGTGGTGCTTGGTAATCAATTGGGTGATATTCACTTAGATTGGGGCAAGTGACAAGGGGCGAGTATGCCAAGGTGGGCCTGATGGGCAGAGGGTATGTAGATGTCTTGCCTTGATCACTCTAAGGACTTAACCTTGCAAGCCTTTGACCTGAGTCAATCATGCAACCACATGTCTGGTGTGGGCCAGCCTAGTTGATTAATTTGCAAAGTCTTAGCTTTGGTACTATCTTGGTCGGTGTGAGTTTTCGAGTTATGGAGTAATTCACATGGCGCAAGAGGGGGGCCCTGGATGTGGTAACCAGTCCCACCAGTGTTGAAACCTTAGCGGGTGGTACCGGGTTAAGTCAGCGCATTGTAAAGGCTTTGTTATAATCACTCGCCTTGGTGGTGTTTGGTTGTATCGCGTGGGTAAAGTGCATAACCTCTGCAGAGTGTGAAACTATTCGGATAGCCGTGCTCGCGGTATTGAGCAATGCTCGAGAATTACAGTTAAGGGTTAGCTTAATTAAATGGACAACTTGGTTGGGATGGCGGAATGCCATGTGGAAGATGGAATTTGACTTAGGATTGGAAACTTGGTTTACTTCAGAAATTCTGAATCTATGTATTGTTATTTATTCTACAGTCTTTATAATCTATTTATTATATTTGTTCATAAATGCTGCTTATTGCAAAATAGCCATGATAGCCTATCCATTGGAATAAGCCTTGCATATAGTTACATAGAATTGCATTCTGTGCACAACTTGTTGAGTGCTTTAAGTACTCACCCTTGCCAACAACAATAATCAACAGTCGAAGAATCTACACCTGTGTTGGAGGAGGAGTTCCAGGAGGGCACGAGTCATTAGGGTCCGAGCCTTGTCGGTTGCCTGTGGTGAACTGATGAGCTATCTACGTTTTCTACTTTCCGCTGCTTAATTCTTAGCTTATATTTCCAATTTTGCCCTACGTGGCTTAATAATGTAAGTCGGTCATAAGATCATACACTTAACTATATCAATAAATGGAGTAATATTCTATTATCGTTGAGTATGATGTGATATGTACCGATGTTGAGCTGTGTGCACTAGCGTTGATCCTGGGACTAGTGCGGTAAACACAGTGGGTTCGAATCGGTGGATTCGGGTCCTTACAATGACTACATCATAAACAAAAATGTTCATAGGGTTTAGGCCAACCGATAAGTCACACACTAGAGAAGCTATTGTTGCACATCTACATGAGGTTATTACTGACTTTAACATAGAAAGTAGAATTATTTCCATCCCTCTTGATAATACATCAGCTAACACGATGACTATGGATCATCTCTGTCGGGACCCGAATATGCAAATCCAGACCCTCTGTGTATACTGCACTAGTCCAGGATCACGCTAGTGCACACATGTTCAACATCAGTAAATATCACAATCATACATAGCGGAAATATTATGAAAGACATCATATGATACATACTACTAGTTGAATGACCTTATGGTCCACTTACATGACTATGCCTCGCAAGGCTGAATAATATATTAAACTGCAGCGGGATGGAAACGTAGATAACCCCTCAGTATACCACAGTAATCGACAAGGCTTGCGCCTAAACATTCGTCTCCTCCTGGAATCTTTGCTCCCGGCATTGATGTAGACTCTTCAACTGGTGATGTTATTCTTTGGCAAGGGTGAGTACTTAAAGCACTCAACAAGTTGTGCATGTAATGCAATTCTATGTAACTATATGCAAGGCTTATTCCAAAGGATAGGCTATCATGGCTATTTTGCAACAAAGCAAAGATTTACGAACAAATACAATAAATAGATTGTAAAGACGGTAAAACAAATAACAATAATGATAGATTCATCTTTTCTCAAGTAAACCAAGTTTCCAATCTTAAGTCAAATCCCATCTTCCATATGGCATTCTGCCATCCCAACCAAGTTGTTCATTTTAATTAAGCTAACCCTTAACTGTAATTCCCGAGCATTGCTCAATACCGCGAGCACGGCTATTGAATAGTTTTACACTGCAGAGGTTATGCACTTTACCCACGTGACATGATCGTCTCTTGGTGCCTTAGGGTTAACACACTTCCTTTGGTGTGTCGGCGGAGAGATCATGACAAAGCCTTTACAATGCTCTGGCTTAATCCAGTACTACCCGTTAAGGTTTCAACACTGGTGGGTCTGAAAACCACAACCAGGGCCCCCCTCTTGCGCCATGTGAATTACACCCTGACCCGGGAACTCACACCACCAATGATAGTACCAAGTTAAGACATTACAAATTAATCGGCTAGGTGTCCCATTACAACACGTGGTTGCATGATTGACTCAGTCAAAGGCTTGTAAGGTTAAGTCCTTAGAGTGATCAGGCAAGACATCCACATACCTCTCGCCCATTGGGCCCACCTTGGCATACTCGCCCTTGTCACTTGCCCCAATCTAAATTATTATCACCCGCTTGGTTACCAAGCACCACGTGCCATCAACAATTCAACATCATTGCGTGACATGACTCGCCACAACAACTCAATCTCATCGTGTGATTCCACATGACACACAAGTTATTAACATTGTTCCATATTCCATTAATCAAGATTAATTATCAATGATTCCGACACATGTGATGACGTGGCATGGCTAAGCAACTAATACGGACTAATCCTCCAATGTTGATCATAATTATTAACCAACTATATTGAACCAATCTAGGGTGACAATGGATCATGGCATACAATGACAAGGTAGGGTATAGATCAATCTGGTATATTAGCTACGCCCAATTTAATTTAAAACAATTGTATATTTGAAATATATGCAATAGGGTAGAACAAACATAGCAATTTTATAAACATGGGTTCAACATGATCAAAGCACAACTTGCCTTAGAATAGGTCCTGATCTGTTCTGAACTTGCTCTTGAGTTCTTGGATCTTCCTCCAAGCGCCGCACAATTCAACGTCTACGCGTGCATCAAGAAGAAAAGCAAATAAATGCCAAAACAGAGAGCAATTGAACTCCAAAAATCAAATAAAATTCACCATTAAATAGATCTCAATTTTACAAATTTTTAGAAATTTGAATCACTCAAATCGAGTTACGATGCAAAAGATATAGCCTTTTGAAGTTTAAAATAAATATCAAATCGTAAAATCGAAATTCGAATTTAATGATTTGTTTTATTCGAAAAAGCGATTTATGACGTCAGCGTGACCTCATGATGACGTCATCATCACCGAATTTCCAATCGGATTATTTTTCCAATTGAAAATATGATTATGGCGCAAGCATGACGTCGGCGTGACATCGTATTGGATGAACCAATCGTAACTCGACACGTGGCCTCGGCGCATAGACACGGTCCACGAGACCTCCTCCGTCCACCGTGAACCCGCCGCGGACGCCTCGGTACCCGCAGCGCCACGCGTCTCGACTCGATTGGTCGCGCGCCGCCCGCCGATGCATGACACGCGGCGCGCATCTATAGCCCGATCTAATCGAGCGGTGGCGAAACGATGCAACGTGGCTCAATCCTCCGTTCGCCCGGATCCAACGGTCACGAACTCACCGAAGCTCACGGCGGCGGCGGCGAAGAAAGTCACCGAGACGAAGAAGAAGACTCGGCGACGGCGTTCGGCGTGTTCCCGTCGCGAAGAAGTGGCGAGTCGACGCGCACACTCCGGACGAGTCCAAATCTTGAATCAAAGCGACGAAACCGACGACCGCGGCGAACTCGAGCAAAAACCGTGGCAGCTCGGTGTTCCACTTCGGCGAGGTCGAGCGGCTTCCACAGAGTTCCTCGGGCGATGGCGCGAGAGAAAAGATGCGCGGCTCACGGGAACCTCTAACGCTACCCTCCTATTTATAGCCTCGACGAACGCACTAAAAGCGGAACCCTAGGTCGATGCGGCGGCGAAGTCGTGTCGGCGGCGGACTCGAGTTCGCGTCGGAGACGACAACCCACACCGCTCGACCGCTACCAACGGTCGAGGATCACACGGCTTCGATCTAATCTCAACCGCCCGCGATTTCTTTCCAACGGCGAAGATTCTCCGAGTCCCGAATCGATGCGAAATGATCTCACCCGTGCGATCTCGATCCAACGGCGCAGAATCAATCGCCTAGGGTTTACCCGAGATGGGCCAAACGGGCGCGCTTCACCGGCCCACGTGCAAAGTTGCGGCCGAGCCCATCATCGTTCAAGATTTCCAAAAGGTTTTCTTATTTAAAATAATTCCGAAATTCATTTAATTTGTTTTAGGCAACAAAACAATCGGGAAAAATCAAGAAAAATCTCAAAAATACTTTGAGATATTCGGACTTAAATAAAATATTTTTGGCAAAACTTTATTTTAACTTTGCATGATTTAAATAGATTTGAATAAAAGGCAATAAACTTGATTTGAATTTAATTCCAATAAATCGAGAAAAATCCAAATAAATTCAGAAAATCACAAATGCACAATTAAGCAAATAAAATAATATTTGGCAGATTTTTGGGATGTTACAAACCTCCTCTTAATGTAATCTCGGCGAGATTCGGGGCTAACTAGAGAATAGGTTCGAATTCGACTTCAAATCTTCTTCTCGCTCCCAAGTGGCTTCACTTTGGAATGATTGCTCCATTGAACTCGCAAAGCGAATAGACTTGTTTTCGGTCTTGCGCCCATAACATCCAAAATTACGATCGGTTGCTCTTTATAAGTCAAATCTTCTTGCACTCTATTGCATCCAACGGGTTTGCTCTGTGGCACTCTGAGACACTTCTTAAGCTACGATACATGGAATACATCATGCACTCCTGCCAATGACTGAGGCAACTCTAACTGATAAGCCACCTCTCCTCGACGGCTCAGAATCTTGAACGGACCGACATATCTTGGTGCAAGCTTCCCTTTAACGTGGAATCTCTTAACGCCCTTAAGAGGGGTAACCCTGAGATACACATGATCTTCTGGTTCGAAACTCAAATCTCGACGACGATTATCTGCGTAGCTTTTCTATCTTGACTGTGCTATCTTTAACCTCTCTCTGATCATTGCAACTTGACTTTCTGCCTCTTCGAGAATATCTGGCCCAAAAACCAAACGTTCTCCCGTTTCATTCCAATTCAACGGGGTACGACAAGCACGTCCATACAACGCCTCGAATGGTGACATCTGTAGGCTAGCTTGATAACTATTATTATAACTGAATTCTGCGTATGGCAAACATTTATCCCAAGAGGTAGCATAAGCTAAAGCACAAGCTCTCAACATATCCTCTAAAATCTGATTTACTCTCTCAGTCTGACCATCTGTCTGCGGGTGATATGCTGTACTAAAATTCAGACGGGTTCCCATTGCTTCGTGCAACTTATTCCAAAATCTCGAGGTAAATTGGGTACCTCTGTCTGACACAATCCTCTTGGGCACTCCATGCAAACATACAATCCTCGACATGTACAATTCTGCTAAACGATCTCCGGAGTAAGTGGTCTTTACTGGGATGAAATGAGCGACCTTGGTTAAACGATCCACAATAACCCAAATGGAATCGTAACCTTCTCGAGTCTTAGGTAGACCGTGATAAAATCCATTCCGATTTCCTCCCACTTCTATTCCGAATTTTCAACTACCGCAATAAACCAATGGTCTTTGATGCATGGCTTTTACTCTCTGACATACGTCGCATAAAGCAACATGCTCAGCTACTTCACGCTTCATATTAGGCCACCAAAATCCCTCTTTCAAATCCTGGTACATCTTAGCACTTCCTGGATGAATTGAATACTCAGAATCATGAGCTTCTTCCAAAATCAACTGTTTTAATCTCTTTCTTATTCAATACATAGCTTTGACCTTTAAACTGTGTGGTTCCTTGGTTATCCCTGGTAAAATCCTCAGCTAAGCCTTCATCCTTCTGACCCACTTCGATCTGATCTTCAAGCATTGGCTTAACTTTCAAAGCAGCTATAAATCCTTGTGAAACCTCTTCTAATTTCAACTTTTGAAACTCTTTGCACAATTTCTATTGATCACTTGATATTGGTGTATTGGTACTATGGCCTTTACGACTTAAGATATCGGATACCATATTAGCCTTACCAGGATGGTAACAGATCCCAGCCTTATAATACTTAATCACTCCAACCATCCTCTTCGTTTTATATCAAGGTCGCACTTGAACTCTTATGGTGCGTACCTATCCCCAATAATATAGTGACGCAATGACTTCAAAGCATGCACTACGGTAGCAATTTCCAATTCATGCGTAGTATAGTTCTCTTCATGTGGCCTCAACTGTCCCGCGATAGGCAACAACTTTACCTTTCTCGCATTAACACACATCCAAGATTTTGTCTTGAGGCATCATAGTATATATCACAAGCTGCGTTTGCACATCGACCACACTAAGACGAGGTGCTATCGTCAAACGCTTCCTCAATCACGAAAAACTCTTTTCGCATCGCGGCGCCCATGCACACTTCTCCTACATGCCTAAGCGGTCTCGGTTGCTCCCACGTAACATCGCTTTTGTTGGATCCACGATAACTCCTTTAGCGGACATCTTACGCAAGAAATTCAACTTTCTCCTTCCAAAAGTCACATTTGCTAAGCTTAGCATACAGCCATGGGTCTAGCCATCTTTCCAACACTAATCCCAACTGCTCGCATACTTTCCTTTTGACTTGAAGCAACAAAGACATCCCACCTATACACCATAACAGCTTGACCAATTTCCCATGGAACTCCGTTCGTCATGTCCATAAATTTCAGAATGGCATTGATCATTCTAGCGCATACTGCTGTAACCTCATCGTCCATCTGCGCGAGAAAACTCGACCTAAGAACATTCTCTCGCATGTGTTACGAACTAATGATAACTCGATCAAGATCTATTCTTGAGGACACTCCGGCTCCTTTTAAGCGATCAAACAAATTACGATCCCGGGCGTGAATACTTACCCTTTTAATCATCACTTCATTAAATGCTCGACGGTCGATACACCTCCCTAAGCTCCCATTTTTAAATAGAACAGCGCTCCCTATGGTGACAAATTGGTTCTAGCGAACCACCTTTCTAGCAACTCTTGATGCTTCTTCATCTCAACTAGCTCATCAATAGGCATTCGATGAGGTCTCTTTACTTTGGCGTTGTACTGTGGACTAACTCCATCACACACTTGATCTCTCGATCCGTGGGATCCTTGAAACACATCTTGATACTCTCTAACAACCGATACCTCTTCAAAGTCGATAACTTCCACACTATTGACCTTCCACGACCAACACGAATTGTAGTCATTTGAAATTCCATTTCCCGCTTTCGGGGCTTTTAGCGGACACAATTCTTTGACCAAACTCGGGATGACCTTATGTCCGGACGACCAATTCATTTCAGGAGTAGCATCTCAGGTTTGATATCCAATATCGCTCGCTAGAAACTTTTCTCCAACTTAACTCCATCACATTCTAGGTTAGATCAGGCAATAGTGTACTTTCTGACCATGATAATTCCTCAAGCTGACAATCTTTACAAACACCACTGAACTGATCATCGTTGCACACGCAACATCTTCAAGTGAACCGTCAACATAGGGGAATACTCAGAAACATCCTTTATCATTAATGCTTTTATTCCAACACTTCGCATATCAACCTCTCAACCATCTTTACTTTATTTATTTAGGCACGAAAATCTTTACATGGAATTCACCTCTAGTCACTTTTCTTTTACAAACGAGGGTATGACACTTGCATAGGCTAAAATCATCGATCTAAACTTCCTCGATTGGTATTGGCGCTGAAGTTTTTGATCGAAGCAATTGAGATTGACTTGCCTTTGTGCGATCACTTCCTTATGAGGGCAATTGTTAGCAAAATGCCCAGGCTTGTTGCAGGTGTAACAAAGCTTAGGTCCACCTCTCTTCCTTGAGCATTCGTCGACTAAGGCAGTGTCTTCATTCAGATGCCTCTTCTTCAACTGATTCTCCGTACAAACTTCTCTTGCGACTTTACTGCTCACTCTTGGCGTTATGAACTTGACTGAGGTAACTTCTGGAAGGACCGCGTCTGTAGGAGACTCTAGATTCTTTCGCGGGCATTTCTTAACAAAATGGCCTTCCTCATGACAGATTATAACACACCGTGTTATTTGTTGTGCTGACTCTGGTACATTGTTGTCTTCTTGTTGCGTCGAATCTGGTTGCTTCATAGGGCATTCACTAGCCCAATGGCCTTCTTCATCGCACAGAAACATTTGTTGGTGATCGCCAATTACTTCTTTCTTGATGAGGGTCAACAGGATTAAGGTATTGTGTCCTTAGCTCTTCGAGTGGCACCACTTTTGCAACTGACGTTCCGCCTCTTCTTGACGACTCTGGAGCAACTACGGCTCGAAGATTCTTTTGCCGATCTTTGAATTACAGTGGTGACTATTGGATTCAGAGGACATTGAGTGGACCATGATCTCGGCCTTCACAAAGGTAACATGTGATGTCACTCATAGGACATTCTCCCAGAGAATGACTTCCTTCACAGCTGGAGCAATTAATCGCATGCTCGTCAGCGGTATGTCCTATCTCTCCACAGCGAATGCACGCACGATCTTCTCGATTTGTTTGGTTGATAAAGACTTCGAGAGCAACTCTTAGATGTTGAACAAGGTGCAAGAATAGTATTCGCTCCGTATTTCTGTGACCATCTTGTCTCTAGGTGAAGCAAAGAGATTACTTAAAAGCAACAACAAATTCATTCCAAGTGATACTCGCATGGGCTTCATGAGCAACACAATATTTCTTCCACCATTCAAGAACGATTCCTTGTAATCGATAAGAAGCATACAGACTTTCTCATCGTCTTCACACCGAGCAATGAGCAGCTTCCTCTCAATGGTCTTGAGCCAATCATCTACTTCGAGGGTAACTCATTTTCGAAACGCCATGACGAGTCCTTATGAATTCGATAACCTTAAGTAGGAACGAAAATCATTGGTAGCGACTTGGGACACTTGGTTGACATTAGTTGGGTCAGTCATATTCTCAGATCCGCTTCATCATTGCATGCATCAAGCGAGTCCGAGCATCAAGAACTCTCGAAACTCTGCATATCCATCTCAGATTGATGGTTGAAGAACTAATCCACTATTGAGATTCTCCTTGGATTGATTTTATTTGCCATTGATTATGTTGTTTCCACGAATCTGAACCCCCGCTTGATTGCTTCACTTGGAATAGGGAAGAGGAAAATAGCATAGGTAAGAAGAAATCCTAAAGCGGGGAGATAGGTTTAACCCAATAACTTAAGCAAACAATATTAATAACTTGGTATGGTTGCTTGTATAAGCCTAAAAGCTCGCAACACATAACGCACACTCAAGAATCAAGGAAGAACCAATTCAACCTATACACACAAAACTACCGCCTACTGGGTAACACTTCTATCTTAAGCGGACGCGACTCCACACCGAGTCCCAACTAACTACTCAAGCATAGATCTTCTAGCTCTTGGGCGCTTCATGGATCTACTCCTTCCTTGAGCACGATGATCCCTTCTTCATGATTTCCGTGGTTGACAAGCAAGCACTTGATACTTTCTTCTATGATGTGGCACGTCAACTACCAAGACAACTCAGATAAGGTTTTTAACTCGATCAAAGCAAGGAGAGAGAAAGAAATTCGAAGAGGGGAAAAGAGAGAAATTTTGACTAGGGAAGGAATAGAAGAATAAGATAAGTTAAGAACATATTATTCTTCCAAGTTAATTCTTTTCTTTTAGAAAATAATTTTGAAGTTCCTATAGAGACGACCAGACTATCTAGGGTCAAGGCCTACATCAAGATGGCTCGATACACATACATCGGGACCGAATATGCAAATCCGGACCCTCTGTGTATCTTGCACTAGTCCAGATCACGCTAGTGCACACAGTTCAACATCAGTAAATATCACAATCATACATAGCGGAAATATTATGAAAGACATCATATGATACATACTACTAGTTGAATGACCTTATGGTCCACTTACATGACTATGCCTCGCAAGGTGAATAATATATTAAAGCGCAATGAATGGAAGCGTAGATAACCCTCGGTATACCACAGTAATCGACAAGGCTTGCGCCCTAAACATTCGTCTCCTCACGGAATCTTTGCTCCAAAGCATTGATGTAGACTCTTCAACTGGTGATGTTATTGTTGGCAAGGGTGAGTACTTAAAGCACTCAACAAGTTGTGCATGTAATGCAATTCTATGTAACTATATGCAAGGCTTATTCCAAAGGATAGGCTATCATGGCTATTTTGCAACAAAGCAAAGATTTACTGAACAAATACAATAAATAGATTGTAAAGACGGTAAAACAAATAACAATAATGATAGATTCATCTTTTCTCAAGTAAACCAAGTTTCCAATCTTAAGTCAAATCCCATCTTCCATATGGCATTTCGCCATCCCAACCAAGTTGTTCATTTTAATTAAGCTAACCCTTAATCAGTAATTCCGAGCATTGCTCAATACCGCGAGCACGGCTATTGAATAGTTTTACACTCTGCAGAGGTTATGCACTTTACCCACGTGACATGATCGTCTCTTGGTGCCTTAGGGTTAACACACTTCCTTTGGTGTGTCGGCGGAGAGATCATGACAAAGCCTTTACAATGCTCGCTTAATCCAAGACTACCCGTTAAGGTTTCAACACCGTGGGTCCGAAACCACAACCAGTGGCCCCCTCTTGCGCCATGTGAATTACACCGACAGGGAACTCACACCACCAATGATAGTACCAAGTTAAGACATTACAAATTAATCGGCTAGGGTGTCCCATTACAACACGTGGTTGCATGATTGACTCAGTCAAAGGCTTGTAAGGTTAAGTCCTTAGAGTGATCAGGCAAGACATCCACATACCCTCGCCCATTGGGCCCACCTTGGCATACTAGCCCCTTGTCACTTGCCCCAATCTAAATTATTATCACCCAGTTGGTTACCAAGCACCACGTGCCATCAACAATTCAACATCATTGCGTGACATGACTCGCCACAACAACTCAATCTCATCGTGTGATTCCACATGACACACAAGTTATTAACATTGTTCCATATTCCATTAATCAAGATTAATTATCAATGATTCCGACACATGTGATGACGTGGCATGGCTAAGCAACTAATACGGACTAATCCTCCAATGTTGATCATAATTATTAACCAACTATATTGAACCAATCTAGGGTGACAATGGATCATGGCATACAATGACAAGGTAGGGTATAGATCAATCTGGTATATTAGCTACGCCCAATTTAATTTAAAACAATTGTATATTTGAAATATATGCAATAGGGTAGAACAAACATAGCAATTTTATAAACATGGGTTCAACATGATCAAAGCACAACTTGCCTTAGAATAGGTCCTGATCTGGTTCTGAACTTGCTCTTGAGTTCTCGGATCTTCCTCCAAGCGTCGCACAATTCAACGTCCAGCGTCTGCATCAAGAAGAAAAGCAAATAAATGCCAAAACAGAGAGCAATTGAACTCCAAAAATCAAATAAAATTCACCATTAAATAGATCTCAATTTTACAAATTTTTAGAAATTTGAATCACTCAAACCGAGTTACGATGCAAAAGATATAGCCTTTTGAAGTTTAAAATAAATCAAATCGTAAAATCGAAATTCGAATTTAACAGATTTGTTTTATTCGAAAAAGCGATTTATGACGTCAGCGTGACCTCATGATGACGTCATCATCACCGAATTTCCAATCGGATTATTTTTCCAATTGAAAATATGATTATGACGCAAGCATGACGTCGTGACATCGGTACCGGATGAACCAATCGAACTTCGACACGTGGCCTCGGCGCATAGACACAGTCCACGAGACCTCCTCCGTCCACCGTGAACCCGGCGCGACGACGCCTCGGTACCGCAGCGCCACGCGCCTCGACTCGATTGGTCGCAGCGCGCCGCCGATGCATGACACGCGCGCGCATCTATAGCCCGATCTAATCGAACGGTGGTGTAAACGATGCAACGTGGCTCAATCCTCCGTTCGTCCGGATCCAACGGCCACGAACTCACCCGAAGCTCACGGCGGCGGCGGCGAAGAAAGTCACCGAGACGAAGAAGAAGACTCGGCGACGGCGTTCGGCGTGTTCCCGTCGCGAAGAAGTGGCGAGTCGGCGGCACACTCCGACGAGTCCAAATCTTGAATCAAACGACGAAACCGACGCGACCGTGGCGAACTCGAGCAAAAACGTGGCAGCTCGGTGTTCCACTTGGCGAGGTCGGCGGCTTCCACGAGTTCCTCGGGCGATGGCGCGACAGAGAAAAGATGCGCGCTCACGGGAACCTAACGCTACCCTCCTATTTATAGCCTCGACGAACGCGCTAAAAGCGGAACCCTAGGTCGGATGCGGCGGCGAAGTCGTGTCGGCGGCGGACTCGAGTTCGCGTCGGAGACGACAACCCACGGCCGCTCGATCGCTACCAACGGTCGAGGATCACACGGCTTCGATCTAATCTCAACCGCGCGATTTCTTTCCAACGGCGAAGATTCTCCGAGTCCCGAATCGAGACGAAATTATCTCACCCGTGCGATCTCGATCCAACGGCGCAGAATCAATCGCCTAGGGTTTACCCGAGATGGCCAAACGGGCGCGCTTCACCGGCCACACGTGCACGGTGCGGCCGAGCCCATCATCGTTCAAGATTTCCAAAAGGTTTTCTTATTTAAAATAATTCCGAAATTCATTTAATTTGTTTTAGGCAACAAAACAATCGGAAAAATTCAAGAAAAATCTCAAAATACTTTGAGATATTCGACTTAAATAAAATATTTTTAGCAAAACTTTATTTTAACTTTGCACAGATTTAAATAGATTTGAATAAAAGGCAATAAACTTGATTTGAATTTAATTCCAATAAATCCAGAAAAATCCAAATAAATTCCAGAAAATCACAAATGCACAATTAAGCAAATAAAATAATATTTGGCAGATTTTTGGGATGTTACAATCTCTAACCGTACCTAGAGATTTATATTGGAGGTTTCGTACTCTACCAAAGATGCATATGCCATATCATTAATCTCATTGTGCGAGTAGGTTTGCATGTAATGCAACCTAGTTTAGGAGATATACACGATGCTATCCAATTTGTTGTAGTTTCAACTGTAAAGTACGCCCAGTTCTTGGAGTACTATATGGCCAATAATAAGCCACCAAGAAGATTCAACCTTGATATGAAAGTTAGATGGAACTCTACGTATACTATACTAGCGCGGTGTAAGGACTACGAGCACATTATCACTATCTTCATCAATTACAATAATCGTAAGCCATTGGTTTATGATGTGGATTGGGAAGTTGCTTGTTATTTTCATTATTTTTAAATTTTTTTACAATGTAACCAAGATGTTATCCAGTGTATACTACCCAACTTCTTACTTAGCCATCAAGTGACTTTGGACTATTGCTAATAATTTTAAAGAAAACAGAGATAATTATATTTTACAACCCATTATAGAAATAATGGAGATTTTTTTTAAAATATTTTCAAGCTATTCCACATCTCTACAATTTTGCTACTATTCTGGATCCTCGGAGAAAATTATCTGATTTGTAGGATCCCTTCGAGGGAATAGGTGAAGCATTCGATCTTTATTTTTCTAAGGCCTATACTCATGTTTATAATGAGTTTTTCAGAGTTTTCGATAAATATTATGAAAAGTTTGGCAACAGAAGTGAAACAAGAAGATCTACCTCAACAACACAACAAGCACGAGGCAGTTCGACCGCTTCAAACATATGGAAGAAACTAAAAGGCAAGGTGTCTAGTTCATCTTCCAAAGTGCCGAGCAGGTCGCAATGGAATCCATGAGTAAAGATCAACTACTACCTCAACCGCGTTTCATAGAGATTGAGCTTGACATGGACGAGGACAATCGACTCAGCTTGCTCTTGTGGTGGAAGAATCACTAACGTATTTACCCCATGCTATTGCATTTTGCATGGGACGTACTTGTGGTTCCAATGTCCATTGTCTTGTCGGAAGCCACTTTTTGTTCGGTGGGGCAGATACTTGAACCGAGGATGTCGACTCTCACACCTGAGATAGTTTATGTCGAATATATAAACATGGGGTATGTGTCCACAGAGGATACGTGGAGGATATGTCCTAACGACATACAGAGATTCCGGATATCACGGGCCTGATTCTGAGGGGTATGATATACGCAAGAAAGATAACTTCATATCAGGAAGGACTCGATCGCTTCCCCTTACGAGGGAACCAACTCGAGTACGCCTGGTATATATAGCAGTTTGGATATGCCATGCAGATTACGATGCGATAGAAACCTCATCGGCTATGATCTGGTACATCAAACCGCCTAGAGCAATTCTCAGAAGATTAGTCATTTAGAGCTTTTAAGCAAGTAGTCTCTTTTGCGCATAGAGCTCAGGAGCCGACGAAGCCTGTTTCATCATTGTAACTAGGGCTAGACACATTGCTCTGTACTTTGTTCATCGACTCCATACATCATCCATACAGGAGTAGGGTATTACTCCGCTAGAGGGCCCGAACCTGTCTAAATCGTGTCCCTTCGATTTTGTGCTTGACTCTGCTAACCCGAAGGTACTCGAAATTATAAATTTATTGTCGATTTTCTAACCTTCGACAGTTGACACGCTAGGTAGGGGCCTTCAACTGTTTTTTTGCAGATCAAGATCAAACATGTCTTCGGTGCGCGCTCACATTGAATTTTCCAACGACTACCTGTGCAAAAAATTTTGCTCGGTCACCGCCATCAACCAAGCACCTGCGATCGGATCTGAGATCGCCTTCAGAACCATACTCTATCGATGGGGATTGAGTGGAGATCTAGTGCACATCGGCTTCATCGAGTCCCGTTCTTGGGACCCATGCCGAGAGGTAGGCTTCATCGACTTTGACCCGACGGAGCCCAACGTCCTCATGTGTGTTGACATAGAAAGTGAAAGCGAAAGCGACAGCCATAGCAGCAAGGGTAGCAGCACGACAAATCGATGCGTGTTCTTGGCGGGAGCTAACAATGGTGCTACTGTCGGTAGTTCCCAAGAAAGGAACCTAGGGGCAGACACCGCAGAAGGTTAGGGACGCCAGATCCCCTTGATCATGCCTCAAGACCCTGCAAACGCTGTTGCTCCCAACATCGCAGATCATCGGCGTGATCTAGCAGCTGCGGCCACAGCCGAGATCGCGATCAATCTGTCGAGGCAAATTGACCTTGATGATCCAACGACACCCACCCGTGGGTGCGAGATCTCCAGGGACAACAAATTCCTCGATAGCTCGACCCAACGGCAGGCCTGGTCGCACTCCTAGAGCAGCATCCCATCAGAGGTACAACATCGACATCTTCAGCACTCTTAAGGCAAATGTCCAGTAAGCTCACATGCTGCTTAAATCCCTTCCGCCACTGGATCTGGGCAACCCGATGACTCCAATGTTTTACTAGATGAAAATGCTCCTCGATGCAGCACAAGTGCAGATCGCTCGAGTTGCCAACTCGAGGCTAAGGCGACCCAGTAAGTAGGGCGCCAGAAGCCAACGATCAGGACCATCCCACCACCATCGAGCAGTAGGATCGGCGGTGGCCAATTCCAACCAGGGAGTTTCTAGGCCAGTTCGCTCCAACCTCCATCGGGGACATCCCGAAGATCTTCGAGATCGAATTCCTCACAATCAACGAGACTTGCGGGATGTCCTGCGTAGCCAGAAGGAGGAACGTGACCGGGGAGACCGCGAGCAGCAGGAAAATGAGTTCCCACCTTCGAGGGCCCAATCTCCCGCGCGCCGAGCCCGAAGGGGCGAATCTCCGCCCTTGAGACTCGCCTGCACAGTGCAGACTCCCTCCTCGGTAAGGTCCACGATAGGTGACCCATGACGATGTCGATGAAGGATGCAAGGCCTTCACCCCGGAGCTACGTGCAGTAAGGTGGCCGGATAAATTCAAACTGCGCCCCGTCAAAAAGAACTCAGGAAAAATCAACCCTGTCGAGTGGCTGCAGATCTACACTACAGTCACGAGGGCTGCTGGGGGAAGCGAGAAGGTGATGGTCAATTATCTGCTCACCACCTTGGATGGTGCCACGAGATCCTGGTTGCTCAACCTCCTGCCTTAGTCAATATCCACATGGGCGGAGTTGCGGGTCCAGTTCATTGCCAACTTCCAAGGCACATATGAATGCTCCAGAACACGTAACAACTTGCATCAGGTGATTCAAAAGCCAGGTGGGTCATTGCATGGCTTCATTCGACGCTTCAGCGATAGGCATAACTCGATCCTTGACATCTCGGATGAGGCTATCATAGTCGCCTTCGAAAACAGTGTCAAGGATAGGGAGTTAAAAGGAAAGCTGGTCACTCGAAAGATTCGAACCCCCAAAAAGCTCTTCGAGTTGGGGAATAAATGCGCCATACGTGCCGAGGCTCGATACCATCTCGATAACCCCAAGTCTAGCGACGACAAGCCCGAGTCGTCCAAGCAGGGGGCGAAGAGGAATAAGAACCGCGGGGAAAATTGCAAGGGTTATTCTACCATAGCCACGGTTGAAAGAGGCAAGGCGCGTAATACTAGTGACAAAAAAGGTTGAGGCCGTGAGGGAGGCAAATACTGTCCAGTCCATCACACGAACAAACATGACTTCGACGAGTGCCAGGTGATCAGCAAGAAGGTCCAGGAGAAACTCAAGGCCGCCCTAGCCGAACGTGGGGTCGAGCAGGCCAATGAGAAGCCCCAGGACGACGAGCCAGAATATCGCGGGGCTGACCACAAGCTATCGCACATTTTCAGAGGATCTTCCACGTATGAGTTCAAGAGGCAATACAAGGCAGTCGAGAGGGAGGTCAACCTGGCCACGCCAGCTCTCCACAGATCCCTCAAGTGGTCGAAAGTACCGATCACCTTTGACCAATCAGATCACGCAGCCATGATCCCACATCCGGGTCGATACCCCAGGGTGATCGAACCCACCATCGTCAACATTAAGGTCGCTCGAACCTTGATCGATGGAGGAAGTTCGCTAAACCTCATCTTCGCAAAGATGTTGGAGAACATGGGGATCCCTCGAACGGAGATCAGGGCCGGAGTAGAGCCATTCCATGGCATAACTTCGCGTTCATCTTCGATGCCCCTTGGCCGGATCGAGCTGCCAGTCACGTTTTGCACACCAGACAATTTTCGCACTGAGAAGATCCTCTTCGACATGGCAGATTTTGAGAATGCCTACAATGTGATCCTAGGCCGCCCAATGCTAACCAAGTTTATGGCCGTGGTCCACTACGTGTATCATACCGCCAAGATTCTAGGGCCAAAGGGAGTCCTCGCAATCAAAGGGGACCAACGCACTGTGGTCTGGTGTGATAGGAAGAGCCTGGAGATGGCCGAGCATCTCTGCGAGTTGGTAACTAGTGCTGACAGAAAAGGAGCTAAGCGCCAAAGGTCCAAGGGTACTGACAATGCCTCTGTGTCCAACAGTGCCGCCAAAGACTCAGTTGACAACGGCAAGAAGGATAAGAAGGTCGACGGAGGTGTCAAAACAATGCCCCTGGACCCGACAGAGCCTTCCAAGACAATCAAGGTAAGCGCTGACCTTGATCCCAAATAGGAACTCGAGCTCGTCGCCTTCCTTAGGGCAAACCGCGACGTATTTGCATGGCAACCATCCGACATGCTCGGGTCCCCAAGGAGGTGATCGAGCATCGACTGGCTGTGGAACCTAGCGCCAAGCCTGTGGTGCAGAAGCAACGCAGATTCACAGAAGATAGGAAGCAAGCCATACAAGAGGAGGTCGGCAAACTCCTAAAGGCTGGCTTCATCCGAGAGGTCCGTCACCCGACGTGGCTGGTGAATCCTATCCTCATCAAGAAACCCAACAACAAGTGGAGGAGGTGCATCGACTACACCGACCTTAACAAAGCTTGTCCTAAAGATCCTTTTCCTCTCCTCCGCATCAACCAGATAGTGGGTTCTACTGCGAGCTGTCAGTTGCTAAGTTTTCTAGATGCCTACTCAGGGTATCACCAAAATAGCATGTCTGCGGAGGATGAAGAAAAAGCTGCTTTCACTACTCCCATCGGTGTATTTTGTTATGTTAAAATGCCTTTCGGTTTAAAGTGTGTTGGAGCTACGTATCAATGCTATATTCAAAACTGCCTAAAGTCCCAAATCGGGCGCAATGTGGAAGCGTACGTCGATGATATCGTAGTCAAGTCAAAAATCGAGAACACCTTAATCAGCGACCTCGAGGAAATATTCGACAACCTCAGGAAGTATCAGATGATGCTTAACCCTGAGAAGTGCACGTTCGGCATTCCATCCGGCAAGATTCTCGGTTTTCTGGTGTCCAGTCGAGGCATCGAGGCAAACCCGCGCAAAATCGAGGCCATCGACCAGATGCGCTCTCTACGGACGCTGAGGGAAGTGCAGAAGCTCACGAGCTGCATCGCTGCCCTTATTAGATTTATCTCTCGGATGGGTGATCGAAGATTACTTTTCTTTAAGTTGCTCAAGAAGCAGGACACCTTCAAGTGGAACAAGGAGGCAGAAGAAGCTTTTCAAGATCTGTAAATGTACTTATCATATCAGTCAATTTTAACCTCAACTAACGAAATAGAGGAGCTCTTACATTATAGCTACCCCTCAAGTAGTAAGCACATACTTGGTGGTTGAACGGGATTGCCCCTACAAAAGGACTAAAATCCAGAAACCGGTGTACTACATGAGCGAGGTCTTGCATGACGCCAAGCTACGATACCCTCAAGTGCAGAAGATGTTGTACGCCGTTTTGATGATTTCTCGAAAGCTGCAACACTACTTTCAGGCACACAAGATTACGATCATGACAACGTATCTGCTCAAGGAGGTAATACGCAACCGAGAGGCGATGGGCGAATCGCGCAGTGGGCGGTTGAACTCAACGAGTTCAAGATTGAATTTGCGCCACGAACCAACATCAAGTCAGGAGTCTTGGTGGACTTCATCGCGGAATGGACGCACGTCGAGGAAAAGGAGCAGAAGGCAGTCGATGACTACTGGACAATGTTCTTCGATGGGTCACTCACGCTTTAGGGCTCGAGGGTTGGCATCGTGCTCAAATCTCCGACAGGTGAGGAGCTAAAATAAGTTATCCAACTTGATTTTCAAGCTTCAAATAATGTTGTAGAATACGAGGGACTAGTCAACGGTCTCCGCATGGCTGTGTCACTTGGCATCAGACGATTACTCATGAAAGGAGACTCACAGCTAGTCGTGAACCAAGTGCAAAAGGAGTACCAGTGCTCAGAGGACAACATGGCGGCATATCTGAGCGAAGTTCACAAGGTAGAGCACAAGTTCGAAGGGCTCGAGGTAAGGCATATCAGGCGATGTCACAATTCTGCCGCCGATGAACTTGCCAAGCTCGCTTCGTCCCGTTCGCCCACGCCCGCAGGAGTCTTCATCGAGAAACTCCTCAAACCATCCATCTCCCCAGACGGGAGGTAGATGCTGCCCAACTCGACCAATAGCTTGGTCGAGTTAGCGAAGCAAAACCTGTAGACACGGAAGCTGCACTACTCGGACACGAGCCAACTTGGATGACTCCATTCCAAGCTTATCTCGAAGGTCGAGAGATCCCTGATGATGATGCAACAGTCGAGAAAATTGCACGTAAGTCCAAGCTATACGCATTGGTAGACAGCAAGCTCTACTGAAAGGGGAGTAACGGAATCTTGATGAAATGCATCACTCAGGAGGGCAATAAAATATTGCTCGATGTCCATGGAGGCATCTGCGGCAACCATGCATCCTATCGTACCCTGGTCGCGAAAGTTTTTCGAAAAGGGTTCTATTGGCCGATCGCCTCCGTGATGCTTGCGGTGGTGAAAAGTACGAGCGCCAATTCTCTGACAAGCAAACCACCTGACCAGCCCAAGCACTGCAAACTATTCCTCTGTCTTGGCCCTTCTCTGTCTGGGGCTTGGATATCTTGGGACCATTCCCAATAGCCTAAGGAAGTTACAATTTTCTGTTCGTGCTATCGATACGTTCACTAAGTGGATCGAGGTAGAACCCGTCAGGAACATCACCTTAGAAGTAACTAAGAAATTCATGGGGAGCATTGTTACTCTATTTGGCATCTCTAATCGAGTAATCACAGACAATGGTAGCCAGTTCAAAAGCAATGCTTTCATAGTATTTTGCAAAAAGAATTGGGTATAAAACTCTGCTTTGCCTCCGTGGCTCATCCTCAAAGTAACGGTTAGGTCGAACGAGCCAATGGCTTAATCTTGCAGGGGACCAAGACCCGCGTATTCGATAGGATCAAGGCTTACTCGACCCGGTGGGCGAAGGAACTCCCCTCGGTGCTATGGACTGTTCGTACTTCGACTAGTCGAGCCACTGGTGAAACGCCGTTTTTCTTGGTCTACAGAGCAGAAGTCGTGCTTTCGGCTGAGTTAACATTCAAGTCACCTCAAGTGGATAACTACTTGGAAGAGGAACAAGAGCAAGCACGAGCAGATGATGTAAATCTACTCGAACAGGTCAGAGATCGAGCATCCATTCGAGCGTCTAAGTATCAGCAAGCCTTACGCAGATATCATGGCCAAAAAATCTAGGATAGAGCGCTCGCCGCCGAAGACTTAGTACTACGAAAGGTGCAGAAGCAAGATAATCGCAATAAGCTATCGCCTAAGTGGGAAGATCCCTATGTGATGGTCGAAGTGACTTGACCAGGATCTGTATGGCTATCGACATCAGAAGGGGTAATACTTGGAAACTCATGGAATATCGACCAGTTGAGAAAGTTTCATACATGAATAAAGAAGACATTGCATTGCAACTAAGATCTAGGTAATTATGATTTCATTAAAATTTTACTAACAAAAGTCTATCCTATTACATCTTAAGATAGGTACACCATTACTACTTGTCTTCGGAGGCATCACATCACCGCCCCTCCATCCACAGGGACCGGAAAAGAATGGTCCCCGGGATGGGCTTGCGCCCTTTGTACGGGTGAGAAGAGGAGCGAAGACTTGGCGCTCACTGTGCAGACCAGTTGATGGGAAAGGAGAACCCTCCGCCGTCGGAAGCCTCCCAGCGCCAAGATGGCTTGGAGGGCGAGCAAGTGTCGGGCCGATGAAGCTGTCTTCAGCTTCACCTCTTCCTCCGACGCCGGCGGCGTCACTTTCTTCTCCTCGTGTGTCGGCAGTGGCATCTACTCTCGCGAAGGGAGCAAAGGTGGCATCGTCTTCTTCAGCGATGACCCTCAGCTTGTTGGTGACTTCGTCCTCCTCCTCCAGCCAAACCTTCTTCTCAATAGTCTCCCAATTTATCTCATCCGCCTCATCGAAAGAGATGATGATCCTCCTCAGAGAAACTATTGCCAGTGGAGTAGGGGGAGGGGATTTGCCAACGATGATCACAAAGGGAGGCGACGGTGGAGGAGAAGCCATGGATGCGGTGTAAGAACTAAGGCGACGCGAGCAGAGGACAAGAGAAAAGATGAGATGTGACATGCGACTATAGGTCCCATCTATTTATAGCTCAGGGAACAAGTCGCATTGTAATTGCAATTCATCTAGATTCGCGTTCGTCCCAATCCACGAGACGTCAGTCGTGCTTCCACACAAATACGCAAACAAAAGAGACACCAATTTATGGTGCGCCGCGTGGACGCTGAAAGACGCAAAAACAGTAACATAGTTCAATCGCTACAACGAAGTTATGTTATTCATCTACTTCGTCCGTCTGAATTCTACTTCGACTAATATGCTCGGGGGGCTCATGCTTCTATGTGTAAGGATTGCAATTGATGCTTATGCTCTACCTTCTCCTCGATATAGCCATTGAGTGGAGGGGCGGGGGCTACATCATGCATTTTATCGACCCATATGCACTATAGTCTACTTGATGCATTCATCGAGTAGACGATCGGGGGCTACATCGCTCGATTTTTTCTCAACAGGTATCAGTGATGCTAACGCCTCACACTTTTGGCTCGATCCAGCTATCGTGTAAAGAATTGGGGGTTACATGAAGATATTGTGCTTGCATCACTCTACTCCCTACCCAATGACACATCATCAAGTAAGGAGTCGGGGGCTACATGTAACCTTGTACCTTATTTGCTCTCTGTTTTCGGTCTGTATAGTTATCGAGCAGGGCATAGTAGGCACAATCTTCTCTTTTTCCTCTTTGGGACATGCGATTTTTTTTGCACGCATTTGCTCGATTGCGCACTTAGCATGTCAGTAAACAAAACTAAAGTGTGGCCATGCCTGAATCCAGCAATGAGTGATTCTATCCTGCGTGCATACGAACATCAAATTATCAGACATCTAAAGCTTAGCGGCCGGTGGGAGATGAGACCTCTAGTCGATTATACATGTGTCGCTCGACAAGTTTTTGTTCACTACAGAGTAGTCTAAGTCACATGATCGATTAAGGCTTGCAAAAGTCGTACAGTGTTCTACTCAGCGTATATAGTATTTACGTTATGTATGGCCTCTTCGAGAGTACGCTCGGGGCTAAGTCATTTAACAGAAGTTTTTCTAGCATTGTGTATAGATACCATCAGGCATGCGTTCGGCTATGAAGTCACTTACTGAGGATCTATGAGTGCTAAATCGAATCTGCAGCTACTTGAGATACTCTATCTCATCGATAAGGAAATAGAAGGCTGAGCACAATAGTCAAGCAGATCGGTTAAGTACTGTCATTAAAGATCATAGTAACAAGGAAAATGTCAATTTTTACATGGGCATAGCTAGGCCGAAGGACCTTGGGTGGTGTGCTCATCGCCAAGTGATAGTTCCAATCCATCCACGAACATTTCAACAAGGCCGGCGAAGGACTCGATGTAGTTGGCAGCTGTGGTCTCATCACACGCGAATCCTTCGTTCAGTCCTGAGAAGTTTAGGTTTGGATGGTGGTCTTCACCATGCCTAGCATGTACGAGGTCGCAAGACGAGCCGAGGTGGCCATATGCTCAAGTGTCTTCGATTGCAGAGCGGCGAGCGCCGCATCTGCTGCAGCCTTGTCGACCTTGACTGCTTTCTGGCTCGTCTCTGCCTTGTCTCGACTCGCCCTGACATCGACCAATGCAGCTTCCGCAACAGCTTTTTCAGCTATCAGCTTCTTCTCCCACTCTTTAGCCTCAGCCTGAGTGGTTTCAATTTGGCCCTGAGTGCCTCCAGCTCAGCATTCTTCATCTTGAGTATTCGATCATGGGAAGCCATGAGCCGCTCGGTCACTTGGTGGGCTTGATCGCAGAAGGCTTTGGCATCAAGGAAGGTGTTGGCTGCATGCTACGATATGAGGCCAGAAGAGTCAAAAACAGAGCGAGGGGAAGAGTGAAAGGTAGGACAGGGGGTTTCGTGTTCACATACCTCGATTTGGGGTTTCACAATGGACCAGAACACCCGAGGCACTGAAGAAGCTGGAGGATCTTGAACGGTGACTGTTGCGGATTTACAGGTATGCTCAACAGGATCCTCCAAGAGGGGAGCTGCAATTGTATCGGTCGTGCTGAAAGATGATGTTGTCGCTACGCTAGCTTTGTCAGTAGTACCGCCGGGCGCACCCTTCCTGCAAATAATAAGAGGGGCTATTTGCCTAAACATCTCTGACGAACCAAAAGAAGTTCATAAGGAGAGAGGGAGGATAACTCACCTCGCCAGTCGAATTTTTGCATGCACATTCGTCAGGACCAGCTTGACTCCGGTGGTTGTCTTCTCAATCGGTGCAGCCGGTGGAGGACACGGTGCCGGCAGGTCAGTGGCCGACGGGGTAATCTGCAAAGCAAGCAGTTACTATTAGCGGAAATTCGTTAATAAAGGAGACCTTGCTCGATAGCAATGATACCTATTCGACTGGTCGGGTCGATGGAGATCCCTCTCGAGGAGACGTCCATGGAGGAGTCATCGACCCTTGCACTTCGACCCCCCAGGTGACTCGCTAATCATCCAGCATTTGTTTAATTATGACAGGAGAAATGTCAGGAGAAATGTCATAACAACCAAGGGAGCGGTTGAAAATCACCTGGATGAGCGGCCTTGGTGCTGAAGTTCAGGGTCGCTTGGTTGGTCGATGGTGTGTCGGAGACACCGATCTCCTTTCCTGGGAAGGATCGATCGTCGCCCGTTCCGGGATCTCTTCGCCCTCACCCGGCATACCATTTTGAGGAGACCCTGTCTCAGCGGCGGCAGTGCCTGGCACTTGATCGTCGTCTCGAGTTGGCTCATCGTCCTCCAAGTTGATGGGTCCTTCAACCGGCTCGCTTTCACCGTCGAACATGGCCTCCTGGGAGGCATTAAGTCAAGGTGAAAAATGGATGCGCAACACAACGCATTACGAGTCGCGAAGAATCACTAACCTCCGGTCGTGGATTAACGAGTGAGTATGCTTCGATGCCACATGCACCCGGTTCTGAGCCGTGGAATATTTTGCTCAACCGGGAGGATATTTCCGAGTTCGACAGATCTAGTGCACAAGCGGATCAACTCATCATTCATCGGCTAAAGTAAGGAGAGCAAAAAGCAGTATAAACTCTTACCTCCAGGATTGTCCCTTGTGGCATCTTCGGCACTAGAGTGGTTCTAGGCGATGTGGTCCTTGCACTTCAGTGGACTCGATCGGCGCGTAATGAAGTCTCTAGTGACGTGCCACCCAATTAGCCCAATTTTCCTCAGCTCCTCGATCTTTTGAAATTAATAAGAAGTTCGAGCGGTCACAGGAGGGGCCTTCGTCTAGAGGTTGATAGGGCTGAGAAAGAGTGGTCAGTAGCCTAGAGGGAGGTTCACGATATCCGGAAAAGTAATATAAAACCATCGCTTCTTCCAATCTGATTGCCAAGAGGAGATAACAGGGACAAGGATATACAAGTTGGACGCGCTATTGCGGAGGTGGAATCCGGCACCCCCAACAGCCTCGTTCTTTGTCGCCCTCTTCAAGCTATAGAAGTGGCGAAATAAATTGAGGCTAGGGCTAATCCCTAGATACGCCTCACAAAGGTATATGAACACACTGAGCATTGTGATTGAATTGGGGCTCAGGTAAAAAAACTGGATTTGATACAAATCAAGAACTTGTCGAAGAAATTGAGAAGGGGAAAGTTAAGACCGCATCGGAAAAAAGCCTCAAACACAACCGTCTCATCCTCATTCTCGGGGGTGGAGAACAGTTCACCTTGAGATGGTCTCCAATGGAAGAATTCTCGCGGAGGAACGAAGCCGTCTTTCTCCAGCTCCGCGAGATGCTTCTCTGTCATCATTGATTTTTGCCATACTCTATTGAAGGCTTCGGCGTCAAAGGCTGTGTCGTTGCCATAGAGAGAGGTTGAAGCCACTTCAATTTTCTTCTCCTACAATGGAAAGCCCTTGCCACCAACTGGAAGGTCGGAAGCCATTGCAGCAGGAGAGGAACAAGATTTTTGGAAGGAGGCGACTCTACGGCTTCAGGAGTGCGATAGAGGCTTCGAGAGTAAGGATGGAGTCAAAAAGGAGGGGAATGGCTATAGTTCCAGGTATGAGAATTTATAGGCCAAAATTCTCTCTCCAGGCGAACAGTTCATTCCCCATGGCACGGCGTTTCGATCAGCACAAAAGGCGAAATGATGACGCTGCACCCATCTTGGTGCTGCAGACGAGAGCAATAAATGCTCAACTGCCCAACGTTTCAATTTTTTTGAATTTCCAACTCTGCTCAGAGACGAGTCGATGAAGTGACATTGAGTAACTCGCGGTTACACTAAGGACTCGATACGGGCTGATGGCAAGGCGTTCGACCCAGCACATCCCTACTTGATACTCAGCGATTCCCACTCTACTCGAATCATTCGACTACAAGCAGGCGAGGCATTACTCGACCAAGCAAGGCTTTGGCAGTAATCGACCAAGTGCTTAAGCAGACCTTCCGCTAAACAGAGTTCGGGGGCTATCGTCGAATATATAAACATAGGGCATGTGTCCACAGAGGATACGTGGAGGATATATCCTAACGACATGCAGAGGTTCCGGATATCACGGGCCCAATTCTGAGGGGTATGATATACGCGGGAAAGATAACTTCATATCAGGAAGGACTCGACCGCTTTCCCCTTGCGAGGGAACCAACTCGAGTACACCTGGTATAGATGTTAGTTTGGATATGCCATGCAGATTACGCGGCGATAGACTCCTTATTGGCTACGATCTGGTACCTCAAACTGACTACGACTCGACCGGAGGTAGGATCATCACGACTATATAAAGCCTGAGATAGAAACCCTCAGGAGGGAGGGAGAGAAATTCTCAGAAATTTAGTCATTTAGAGCTTTTAAGCAAGTAGTCCCTTTTGCGCATAGAGCTAAGGAGCCGACGAAGCCTGTTTCATAATCCTCTAGCCATAGCATAGCCTTAGCTTAGGTGCAATCCACATTGTAACTAGGGCTAAACACATTGCTCTGTACTTTGTTCATCGACTCTATACATCATCCATACAGAAGTAGGGTATTACTCCGCCAGGGGGTTCGTACCTGTCTAAATCGTGTCCCTCCGATTTTGTACCTGACTTTACTAACCTGAAGGTATAAATTTATTGTCGATTTTCTAACCTTCGACAATTCAAGCAATTACATGACTCAAAGACTGAGAACGTGCAGATGACAGGACGTAACATTAGACCGAGGATCCGGATATCACAGAGGTGTTAGCTAACTTTGACTACCTTGGCCTCGAGTACTCCATGTATATGTAGATAATACGTAGTGGATGTACTCTTTTCCTTATCGGAGGTACCCACACCGGGGTGTAAAGTTTTTAACGTGGTAGTAACTCTATACCTGTTCAAAAATGAATAAAATTTACATTTTTTACCCCCAATATTTGTGTCCACTACCTTAGCTCTGTACGTCTCTGACTCTTTTCTTCTCATTGCAATTGTGCTTATGGGTCGGACCTAAGCTAGCACGATATGAAGCCGGCACGAAGCGCAAATGAGTTGTGCCTGAGCTCACCGAAAGTGAGCCAGGCTAGCACGGCACAACATGGTGTGCACGACGGGCCGTACCGACACGGCACGATTTAGGCATGTGGCCTGACGGGCCGATACTAGCCCGGCCCGATACGGCACGACACCCACTTCTAGTCATTGCTGCAGCTAATTTTTTATTTGTTTGTGCTTTTAGTCGTCTAGGTGTTTCATCCTACATATTCTTTTTAAAATGATGTTATTGATCATTTTTATAGTCGCTGAGATATGGCTTTAACCGTAACATTTTACGACTTCATGTTAACATAAATTAGACTTTATTTAAAAAAACAAGTTCCATCCGAACAAACTAAGTTTCCTCGACATTTGTGCCACTTCCATTGGGCTTACTCCCATTCCTCTTGCATATTGCCACCACTTCCCATATTCGACGCCTGTGCGTCTCTATGTACATTCATTGTTCTTCGTTGTACTGTTGTTGGTTACGACTGTAACTACATCGTTCTTCCGCCACCTCTAGCTTTTTGACAAGTATACTCCTACAATTATCCGTGCAAACCAAAAGGCTATCAATAAATAGAAACACGTTCCCACAAGTTCAAAAAAAAAAGTATTAAATTGGAACAAGTAACTAATCTCTGTATGCGGCTGCCTGTCGCCATCTGCGGCATTTCACCATTGCTTCATTGTCAACTTGCCCTGTGGCGAAACCCCTCTTGTAAACCTTGCTTCGTACTTTCGTTTTCCCGGCAAGTTTTATAGACACAGCAACGCCACTTTAGTTGTTTAATTCGCGACAAGTAATTTGACTTTCTAGCTTTCAAGAAACACAAAAGAGTTACTACTAGTACTTGACTTCCAGCTAAACGTCACAAGAATGCATGGCAGCTCGCTGCGTTGTTTATTTTCGTACGTATGCGAGAGCAGTTAAGCGGATAGCGTAAACGATGGCGCCGCATGACCGCACTGCACTCTGCACACGATAAAACTCACCTGCTTCCCAAGTCCAACAAATCAGCCGGCGACACGCACCTTGAAGCACAACTGCTTGCGGCTGCACACGCCAAAACTTTCTCCGGAAGCGCTACGTACGTACGTACGTACGTACGCATGAAAACTACTCCATAGGACATTGAGTGCAAATGCAGCAGGACGTCGTAGCAATATTCCATCTCACTGTTTTCTCGTTGATACGTTAGAGCACATAGAATAAATGGTGACATGCACCACATTGCAGAAAAATCCTGTCACGTACGTTAGAAGTCACGTCCCTCCCAAGTTAACCAAAAAATAATCCTGTGGCACGCATCTACAAAAACAATCATTGCCACGGCTTGCAATCCATTGGAAGTTGGAAGCGAGGAAAAATTCGGTTCGAGTTTTTTGCAAATCAATTTTCGGAACAACGGATTTTTTTAGAAAATAACCGGTGGAAGAACTTATTAGCGATTTCAAATTTTTCTAAATCTTCCAGGTCGAAAGAACCGGTGCTCGTGTCGAATTTGCGGAACTACAAAGACCTTTTTGCAAAAAAAAACCGGCGGAAGGACCTGTTCACGATTTCAGTTTTTGTTAAATCTTCTGGGTCGAAAGAACCGGTGCTCATGTCGAATTTGCGGAATTTTGCGGAACTATGGGGTTCTTTTTGCAAAATAACCGGCGGAAGGACCTGTTCGCGATTTCAAAATTTTTTAAATCTTCCGGGTCGAAAGAACCGGTGCTCGGGTCGAATTTGCGAACTATGGGGACTTTTTTGCAAAATAACCAGTGGAAGGACCTGTTCGCGATTTCTAATTTTCTGTGGAAGGACCTATCTAAGATTTCTGATTTTTGGGGGGCTTCTCCAGAAAAAATATCTTCCGCGTATAATAGAGGTATTATTTAAAACGTACGAAAGGAAAAAGTAGGAATAGAAAAAAAATCTGTAGAAGCGGGCCAGGCCTTACTCGTTGGTGGGAGCTTGCGATCACGTGCCTCGCTCGCCGCACGGGACCGAGTGCAAGCGCGTGTGTACGTGTGTGTGGAGTGTGCGTATGTATTTGTAGCTTGGTGGTTGTTCTACTTCTTTAGTATATATCAGAGCTCCTGACCAATTTTTTAAAAAAATGAAAGAAAAAAGGTTTGTAGAAATGTGATGTCAAGCTTAGTAGAATGCCACGTGGAACTAAGAATATGGGAATAAGTATAAATAGGTGTTTAGATGCTTCACATTCAGAATTTTTACGAGAACATCACTTGAAGACAGGGGGGAAGGGGGTGGGAGAGAGAGATTAACGTGAAATTCTTACAGGAATTTTTGCATGGGGTTTGAGCAAATGTTTGCTTTTCTCCAATTAAAATGTATAGGAGGCATTCCTTATTCCAACAAAAGGGATCTATAGGAAATTTCTCCATAGAATTTCATCCTACAAAATTCCCTCAATTTTCCATTTTTTCCCAATGGGCCCAAAATCTTGAGTTCCTGTTTTCAATTGTAATCAGGTGTGAATAAGTTCTTTACTTTGAATTTGAACCAGCAACCGTGCGATTTTCTCAGGCTTCTAAGAGCATCTTTATCCCTTAGATGCTAATGTGGATAATCTACGACTGTCTCCAAACTAACATTGTTAGCTATTTTTACCGTAACCTTTAAAACCACCTGTGGGTGTTAATTGCAACAAAATATTTTTACGATTTATTAGTAAATGCGTTAGCACCACCAGCCAAGCTTAGCTTTGATGCTATGTATCCTAGGCTTAGGAACTATAGTCACAAGATTACAACTTTTAGCACAGATGTTAACTAGATTCCCTCATGTCTACTATTGCCTTAGCAGCCGGAGATGCACACGCTCTAATGAGAACTTGTAACAGCCTGCTTGCATTTGCAGTTTTGGGCAAAACACATTTTCCAATAACATTTAGTCTAGTTTAATAGTACAACGACTAGTTGTTAAATAAAAGCTATGCGGCACATATTCGCGTATGACGTATGCTTTAATCAATTACACAAGCAGCGACAAGTAGTCGCCCGATGGGCATGGGCATGGCGCCGTGCCGCCGTGGTCTGTGGTTAGTAGGCGTGGGGTCAGCTCCATCCGACTCCGACGTAGATGTGACCAAGTTGGTCCCTGTCGCGGCTCGCCTTTCGGCGGCGCCGGGGGGCCCGCGACAAGCGAGCCAGGCCAGAGACGTACACGCCGCGTGCTGGCGCTGGCGTTCCTGACGGTGCGGTACTGTGCTTCCATCGGATCCTTCCTCGGATAAGAGTAGCAAGGCCACGTAAAACGCAATGTGCATATCTCATGTGATTGTTTCATCTTCTCCGCTTAGTCATCAGGTACTCAAGACATTATTTAAGCTTTTAACCTATCCAATATACGATGGTTTCGCCAGACCCATAGTTGTATTTGTATTTGGGCTCTCAAAAATTTCTATTCCAGGCCTTCTATTATTATTTTTTTCAGCTTTTTACATCAAAAACTCTACACAAAAAATAAATTACAAATACGACTGGGCCCACCCTTGAACCACACCCTTTTTTTCTCCTCCACCCCTCCCCTACCTGTCTCTCCTAGTCTCCAACCCCACACTGACTCTCCCCTAGTGTTCAAAAAAGCGTTGAAAATCGCCGCCTAGGCGCCGCCCAGGCGCTCGGCAGCTGCCCTCCGCCTCGCCCGGGCACGAAATCGTGCTCTAGGCGGAGGGTCCGCTAGGCGAGCTCAGGGCGTTAAGCGAGCGGCCGCGCAGCGGTGTAGGCGAGCTCGGCGGAGAAAAGGGCGCCGGCGGAGAAAAGGCGGAGGTAGGCGTTGTTGGGTTGGATAAGAGGGGAAAACCGGGGGGCGTGCGGGGGGAAGAGAGTGAAGCCTAGGTTACCGGGTGCGAGCGTCGACTCGAGCCTCCCCACCGCCAGATCTCCTCGGTTCGGTCGCCGGAGATCGTGCTCCCTGCCGCCGGTGCCCGAACTCCTCCTCCGCCTCCCGCGCCACCAGCATCCGAGATCTTCCTGCGCCGCCGCTCGAACTCCTTCCCGCCTCCCGCACCGCCAGCATCCGAGAATCCGAGGTCGTCTTCCCGCACCGCCGCTGCCAACGCCCGAGGTCGAGCTTCGGCGTCAGTGCCGCCAGCGCCGAGCTCGCCTTCCCTGCCTCCGCGCCACTAGCGCCGAGCTCGCCCTTCCGCGCCGACGCCCGAGCCTCCCGCACCGCCAACACCTCTCAGGTCTGCCTCTGTCGCTTTTTTAAGCCAATGGAACATGCCGAGCGCCCGAGTGAAAAATATCGGGGATGATACATGTCTGATGAGTGATGAACAGATGAAATTAAAAGAATTTCACTGTTGGGTCTTGGCAAAAGCAAAACCAGAATTGAATTTGATGTTTTTAAGTATATATTAAGCAGTGATCACTGTTAGGTACTAAAGATTTTGTTAATTTGCTTGATAAGTCGGTGTAAACCAAATTATATGGTATGAATTGAGCTTGTACATTGCAAACTTGTATATTGTGAAATGAGAATAAGATGGTATGTGAATAAATAGCAGAATAAGATGTACATTGTGAATTGAAATGGTATGTGAATAAATAACAGAATAAGATGGTATGTTCTTGTATGATATGTGAGTTAAACATTGCCCTTTTTATGTGGGATCATGAAACTTTGAGCACAAAATTATCCAAGAATAACTACAAAATTATTCATTTACAGAATGTCGTCATCGGGATCGGCGGCAACAACTAATGAGAGCACGACGACTCTTAAGAGGAAGTTGGATGACATAGGATGGGATTATGGGGTTTTAGTCGATCCGTCTAACTTGGACAGAGTGAAGTGCATTTTTTTGGCCATGTGAGCTCGGGAGGGATTTATCGTCTTAAGCAACATGTTGGCAAAGTTGGTAATAGTGTTGCTAAATGTAAAGTAGCCTCAGAGGAAGCTCAAGAAAAGTGCAAGAAATCTCTTGAAGAGGCAAAAAGGAAAAAGAAGCAAAAGCAAGAACGTGATGACGAAATTAGAGAAGATGTGAATGTTTCGTCAATTGGAGGAGAGGACGGTGGAAGCTTAGGACCTAACAAATTAGGCCCTATGGACAAATTTGCACGTCCTATTGATCCCAAAGCAAGCCCCGCTGAAGCCAAGCGGCAGCAAAATATTACCGAGGCGTTTTGGAAAGAGAGAACACATCAAGTGCGGCAATATGTTGCTAGATGGGTCTATACACATGGTAATTGGTAAATCTTTCTATCTTCTACCTTCCATTAATTGCTACCTCACTAACCTCTTGTTTTTATTATTTTGATAGGTGTATCATTCAACTCTCTTGACAATGATGAGTTCAAGCAAATGTGTGAAGCCATTGGTCAATTTGGCCCCAGTTTTCAACCTGCTACCCAATATGACCTTCGGGAGAATATGTTGAGTGAGGAATTCTTGAGAACCAAGAGTTTGCTAAAGGAACGTGAGGAGGACAAGATAAAGAATGGTTGCTCCATTATGACCGATGCTTGGACGGACATGAAGAGGAGGAGTATAATGAATTTGTGCACACATTGTAGCATGGGAACAAGTTTTTTAAAATCAAAGGAGATGTCGGATGTGTCACACACAAGTGAAGTCATATTCAACATAGTGGATGAAGGAATCGAGGAAGTAGGTCCGGAACATGTGGTGCAAGTAGTGACGGACAATGCCTCTAACAACATGGGAGCAAAGGCATTGTTGCATGCTAAGAGGCCAAATATTTTTTGGAGCTCTTGTGCAACTCACACTATCAATTTGATGCTCCAAGGAATTGGTAACTTGCCAAAGTTTAAGAAGACACTTGACCAAGCAAAGGCATTCACTATCTTCATCTATTCACACCACAAGACCTTGGCATTGATGAGGCAATTCACAAAGAAGAGAGATATCATAAGGCCGGGGGTGACTAGATTTGCTTCTGCTTTTCTTACTTTGCAAAGCTTGATGGAAAAGAAGGAAGAACTAAAGAAGATGGTGGTTGATGGAGAGTGGGAAAGCTTGAGTCATGTGAAAACCAAAAAGGGCAAGGATGCAACGACGACGACTATAAATAGGGCCTTTGGAATGGTGTGGCTCTATGCTTGAGAGTTTTTGAGCCTTTGGTGCAAGTTCTTCGTTTGGTTGATGGGGATATCAAGCCATCTATGGCTTTTCTATATGGAGAACTAATTAAGGCAAAGAAGGAACTCAAGGATGCCTTTGGAAATGTGGAGAAGAACTACAAAGATGTTATAGCTATTGTTGAGAAGAAGATGAAAGGTAGACTTGATTCTCCATTGCACTTGAGTGCATACATGTTGAATCCATACTATAGCTATGTTGATGATGCAATCTTCATGGATCCAAACATTACGGAATCATTCATGTCTTGTGTTGAGACTTTTTATCATGGTGATGATGACAAGCAAGATCGGGTTGTAAATCAGGAGTTGATCAAATTTCAAAATAGAGAAGGTCCCTTTGGAAAGAAGCTTGCAAGGAGTTGTCAAAACTTCGACTATAATCCGGGTAAACTTGTGCTTAATTCATGCCTTCATTTTGTAATACATGGTAACTTGTTAATCAACTAATATAGATATACATATACTAAATTGTACTTGCATTTATTATTGATAGCATCTTGGTGGAGGCTCTATGGAGGCCAAACACCGGATTTACAAAAGATGGCCTTAAGACTCCTCTCATTGACCTCAAGCTCTTCCGGTTGTGAAAGAAATTGGAGCACTTTTGAATCGGTTAGTCTCTACTCTTGAATCCCAATAATCAAATATTCAATACTCTAAAGTCTCAATTCCCAATCTTATGTAATGTCTCAATCTACTTTGCAATTCGTAGATACATACCAAAAGAAGAAATAGGCTAACCACTGCCCGTCTCAACAATCTAGTCTACATACAATTCAATGCTAGAATGTTGGCCAAGAAAGAAAAGATCATGGCAAAGAAGAACACTGATGTCCTCCTATGTTGTGATGCTTCCGAAGCTCAAGGATTTCTATATGAGGGAGGGGATAATCATGCATTGGTTGTTTTTAGGGACGAGGAGGATGAGGAAGAGGTAGTGCATGGTATACCATGGGGAGTACTTGATGAAGCCATGGGTACTAGCGAACAACTTGAACTTCGTAGGAGTGGAAGAGTGAGAGAGCTCCATGATGGTGAATTTCAATCCGAAGAAGAGGACAATGGGGAGGAAGAGGTGGCTGTTGAGTTCGAGGATGATGAAGACGAAGTGTTGCCACGAAAGCTCTATCCTTTAGAGGATTGATCATTTCAATGATCATTGGCTGATTGCATTTAATGCTATCACATCTTTTGTGGAACTTAGTTATGTGTGAGACTATGTTTTGTGATATTATTATGTGTGAAACTTAGCTTTGTGACTATGTTATATGTGAGATTTAGTTTTGTGACTATATTATGTGTGAGACTATGTTTTGTAACTATATTCCATCTTTCATATGTGTTTTTCACACTTTTGTTTCATTGCAGCCTGCCGTTTTGTGATTTCCGCCTAGGCGCCGCCTAGGCGAGCTAGGCGCTAGGCAGTGGGCCTCCGCCCGCCTACCGCCTAGCGCTTTTTTGAACATTGCTCTCCCCACCCTCATTGCCTGGTGGTCAACACTCCGTGATTCACCGTCAGCGTCCACTAGCACATAGAAGCACATCACAAACCGTTAAAAAACTATCTTCACATATAGTTCTCTTCACATACAGTTAATGAACTGTCTGTGAAAAAGAGTCATCGATAAGCAGAGGTGATAAAAACAATTATGGACCGTTCATTAAAAATAAACCAGTGGCGATTAGTAAATACCATAAACTGTTGCTTATTAGAGAACTGCCTGTGATTAGTAACTATTGGAAATATTAGGAATTTTCTCAATATTTTAATCCACAAAATTATGTAAATCATGATTAAACAATTGCACAATTCTAGTTCAAAGCCAAAGGTACTAGATAACAAATTATCTATCTCAAACGCAAAGGCTAATGAACAAGAAATCAACACGATAAAATCACGATATAAGTGAATATACCCTTGAGCCGGTGACACCATAGGCACAGGCACAGGCGGAACAATGACTTGCTCATTGTTGTTTGCCATGACGGTTGATGTAGAGGATCACAGGTTGTCGCAGAGAAGCCTTTGGTGAAGTAGAGAGGTTGATGTAGTGCAGAAGGGCTCCTTCCGACGGCGGTGCTTCTGGTCAGGACAAAACTTGAGTAGTCGCGTGGTACGCTTCCCAAAAACCTTATCGGCCTTCTATCTCGAGCAAGATCTCAAGAAGGACGAGGTTCCGGAGGCCTGCTCCCTCCGCTACTTGTGCGTGCAAGAAAACGAAGGCGGAAATGCAAAGACGGCAGCGGCTACAATTGGAAAACAATGGAGTCTTGCGGGAGAACTAGCCGGTTGGGAAAAGCACAGCCGCTGCCCTCTTTATATAGGCTTGCGGCAGGCAATGGGTAGGAGATGAAGACGGCGATTAAGAGGAGGCCATCAAGATGTCCATTACAGGTAACTTACTCTATCAAGATGTCCGTTACTAGTAACTGACGTTTATAAGCCAACCATCAACCACGTCCGTTGGCCGTAATCGACGGTGGTTCTTGGTCATAATCGCCACATTAATCATCGAACGGCAAAACGAACCGCTTCCGCCAAAGACATCACGTCCGGATCGGCTGCGCCACAAGACGTGCTCGACTTGCACACGCCACGCCACGGCTCGGCTCGGCTCGACGCACGCGCGCGCGTGTGGCACCGCCTTTTCCCTTTTCCACTTTTCTAATTGAGAGACAACTATTTAAGTTGAGGAAAACTTCTCCTAACTTCCCGTATGGTACTAAACCAATTTCATAACTCCTAGTATTTTAATGGGCCTTTTGGAATTTCTATTAAATTAATTATGGGTCAGCCCCATAATAATCTAACAATCCCTACCAAATTTCAACGGCACATTTGAAATACTCTTAGTTCCAACGTAGTTTGATATACCAGTATTTCGATGGAGACTGTTAAGTTGAACTTCCACCTAGAACAAAGGTTACACTCATCCACAACTGAACAATGGACTATGCCTTGAATTGACAGTTTTGTGCGAGCAAGTTTCACCAAATTCTTTTACTGATACTAGGCTGCTAAATGCATTCCCTCGGTTTGGAGCTTATAAGTCATACTCCTTGGCCTTTCATGAGCCTCTAGAGATCACCCAATCTCATAGACTGTGACTAGCAATCGAACTCATATAGGTGTATTCCTCATAAGATGTTCTGTAGGACAACATCTCTACTTATCAAAGCCACTCGGAATACATTAAGGTATAACCAACCTGCCACTCGGAACTGTTCACCTTGACAATCACCGTCTGATTGTCACAGTTCAAAAGGATAGCAGGCACTAGTTTCTGAACCACCGGTAAGTCCATCACAAGTTCACGTAGCCAGTCGGCTTCTACAGAGGCGGTATCTAATGCTGTGAGTTCTACTTCCATTGTAGACCTCGTTAAGATGGTTTGCTTGCAAGACTTCCAGGAAACAGCTCCACTACCAAATATGAACACATATCCATTTGTGGCATTTATTTCATCAGCATCAGATATCCAGTTTGAATCACTATAACCCTCAAGTACCCTAGGGTACCCGGTGTAGTGAATTCCATAACTTGATGTCCCTTTTAGATAGCGCATTACTCTCTCAAGAGCATGCCAATGATCATCTCTCGGGTTTGAAACAAACTGGCTTAGTTTGCTCACAGCAAACGAGATATCAGGCCTCGTTGCACTAGCTAAATACATCAGCGAACCAATGATTTGGGAATATCTCAATTGATCCTTTGCTATACGTTGGTTCTAGCACACTTGGATCATACGGCGTTGGAGCAGGTTTGCAATCGCTAAAGCCAAAGCGACTCAACACCTTTTCCACATAATGGGACTGCTCAAGAGTAATCCCACCGTCACCTTCTCTTAACAGTTTAATGTTTAAGATGACATCCGCTACTCCCAAATCTTTCATTTCAAAGTTTTCGGACAAGAAGTCCTTGACTTCCTTAATCACATTAAGGTTCGTCCCAAAGATCAGTATGTCATCAACATACAGACACATAATCACTCCTTCATCCCCACCATAGCGGTAATACACACATTTGTCAGCTTCATTCACAACAAAGCCAACAGATGTTAAAGTTCTGTCGAACTTCTCGTGCCACTGCTTAGGTGCTTGCTTAAGGCCATACAAAGACTTCAACAACCTACACACTTTTCCTTCATGACCCTTTACTACAGATCCATCAGGCTGATCCATATAGATTTCCTCTTCCAAATCTCCATTAAGAAAGCCATTTTTATGTCCATCTGATGAATGATCAGACCGTAGGAGGCAGCCAAAGATAGTAGTACTCTAATAGTGGTCAATCTGGCAACAGGTGAGTAAGTATCAAAGAAGTCCTCGCCTTCTTTCTGGGTATAACCCTTGGTCACAAGTCTTACCTTGTACTTTTCAATCGTACCATCAGGCCTCAGCTTTTTCTTGAACACCCACTTACACCATATAGGTTTACACCCATATGGACGATCAACAACTTCCCAAGTTCCATTGCGCAAGATGGAATCCATCTCACTCTGGACCGCTTCCTTCCAACAGTCAGCGTCCTGAGATGAATAAGCCTCCTCAATGGCTCTTGGAGTATCATCCACTAGATATACAATGAAGTCATCACCAAAAGACTTTGCAGTCCTTAGTCTCTTACTCTTACGAGTTACTTCATTGTCCTTATCTATTGGATTTTCCTCAAAAGTGGGCTCAATCTGTATAGGAGTGGAAGGTTTAGAAGAGAAGATTGATTCTTAGCCAGATGAGCTAAGTGTCTCTTTCATAGGGAATAATTCCTCAAAGAATGTGGCATCATTGGACTCTAAAATTGTACCTTCACTCATATCAGGTACTCCAGATTTCACTATTAAGAACCTATATCCAACGCTGTGAAGAGCATAACCAATAAAGACACAATCAACGGTTTTTGGTCCAAGTTTACGCTTTGGGATAGGCACATTGACCTTAGCCAAACAACCCTAAGTACGTAAATAAGAGAAATTTAATCTTTTCCTCTCCCATTCCTCGAATGGTGTGATTTCTTTATTCTTTGTAGGAACCCTGTTTAGGACATGACAAGCAGTCAATATAGCCTCACCCCACCATTCCTTGGAAAGTCCCACTGTTTCTAACATGGCGTTAACCATCTCAGTTAGAGTACGGTTCTTTCTTTCGGCAACCCCGTTTGATTGGGGCGAATAGGGAGGCGTCCTCTCATGGATTATTCGATGTTCCTCGCAGAATAAATTAAAATCACTAGAAAAGTATTCTCCACCACGATCTGACCTAACCCGTTTGATTTTTCTCTCAAGTTGGTTCTCAGCTTCAGCTTTATAGATCTTAAAATAGTGAAAAGCCTCATCTTTTGACTTCAATAAATACACATAGCAATATCTAGTAGAATCATCAATCAAAGTCATGAAATACCTCTTACCACCCTTTGTCAACTCCTCGTTCATCTCGCATAAATCGGTATGAACTAATTCTAACGGTGCCAAGTTTCTCGCCTCAGCTGCCTTGTGAGGCTTGCGAGGTTGCTTAGATTGCACACACACTTGACACTTAGAACCTTTGACTTGGGTAAATTTTGGGATTAAATTAATACTGGCTAACCGCATCATGCAACCAAGATTAATATGACAAAGTCGTGAATGCCAAACATCAGTCTCATGGTTACAAACATGATTCACAATTTTATTCATGTCTATCACAGACAAGCGGAACAAGCCTCCGCTCTCATAGCCTTTTCCAATAAAAGTTCCAATTTTAGAAACAACACATTTATTGGATTCAAAAAATAACTTAAAACCATCTCTACACAATAGAGACCCGCTGACAAGGTTTTTATTTATCACGGGCAAGTGATGCACGTTCCTCAGTCGCACGACTTTGCCTGAAGTAAACTTCAAGTCAACTGTGCCGACTCCACCTACAAATGCCTGTGACCCATTCCCCATCAACACGGAGGTAGCCCCTGTGACCTGGTAAGAAGAGAATAAGGATCTGTCAGCACAAACATGTATATCGGCCCCCGTGTCAATCCACCAATCAGGTGAACGACATACTGATATAACGGTAGGTATTGAAACATACCCGGATGTTCCCTCCTCAGTATTGCCAATAACAACGTTGGTAGAATTTTTCTACTTATTGTTTTTACGATCAGGGCAATCCTTTGCCCAATGATCAGTACCAATACAAATAAAGCAGTTTCCCTTTCCTTTATTCTTCTTCTTCTTGAAGCTAGTAGTTTGAGCGGCCTTGTTTTTATTCTTGGGCTTTTCAGACTTATTTTTATTCTTCTTGTTGAATTGAAAGGTTTTCTTTTGTACCACATTGGCATTAGAACTTCCTTTCCCACGTGTATCTTTTGCCCTCGCTTTCTCCTTAACATCTAGAGACCCAATGAGACCAGCAACGCTGAACTCTTGTCTCTTGTGTTTTAGAGTAGTGGCAAAATCCTCCAAGAAGGTGGCACTTCAGAATAATGCATCCCGCCACAAACTTGTCGGGCAATGCACATGTAAAATTCTCAAGTTCTTTCAAAGGTTTGAACCTCATGAGCTGTTCTACTACTGTGAATGGTCATCAACCATCTTGTAGTCATGAAACTGCTCTATGACATAGAGTTCACTACCCGCGTCAGAGACTCCGAATTTTTTCTCAAGTGCATCCCACATTTCTTTACCACTTGGCAAAATCATATACACATCAACAAGATTTTCTCCAAGAACACTAATCACAGCGCCTCTAAACAAGTTATCCGCAGCCGCGAAGGCACTTTCCTGCTCAGGAGAGAGCTCACCCTCAAGCTGTGGCTTGCCTTGCGCAATGTGATACATGTTCATGGCAGTCAACCACAGAATCATCTTGGCGCGCCAACGCTTGTAATTTGCTCCGTCAAATACAATTGGCTTAAGTGCGGCAGCGAAACCAGTAGTTGTAAAATTCCTAGGATAAGGTTTTTGGATTGTTGGAAATATTAGGAATTTTCTCAATATTTTAATCCACAAAATTATGTAAATCATGATTAAACAATTGCACAATTCTAGTTCAAAGCCAAAGGTACTAGATAACAAATTATCTATCTCAAACGCAAAGGCTAATGAACAAGAAATCAACACGATAAAATCACGGTATAAGTGAATATACCCTTGAGTCGGTGCCACCATAGGCACAGGCACAGGCGGAACAATGACTTGCTCATTGTTGTTTGCCATGACGGTTGATGTAGAGGATCACAGGTTGTCGCAGAGAAGCCTTTGGAGCAGTGGAGAGGTTGATGCAGTGCATAAGGGCTCCTTCCGACGGCGGTGCTTCTGGTCGGGACAAAACTTGAGCAGTCGCGTGGTACGTTTTCCAAAAACCTTATCGGCCTTCTATCTCGAGCAAGGCCTCAAGAAGGACGAGGTTCCGGAGGCCTGCTCCCTCCACTACTTGTGCGCGCAAGAAAACGAAGGCGGAAATGCAAAGACGGCAGCGGCTACAATTGGAAAACAATGGAGTCTTGCGGGAGAACTAGCCGGTTGGGAAAAGCACAGCCGCTGCCCTCCTTATATAGGCTTGCGGCAGGCAATGGGTAGGAGATGAAGACGGCGATTAAGAGGAGGCCATCAAGATGTCCGTTAAAGGTAATTGACTCCATCAAGATGTCTATTACTAGTAACTGACGTCGTTTATGAGCCAGCCATCAACCACGTCCGTTACTGGTAACTGACGGCGGTTTCTGGTCATAAACCGGCCACATTAATCACTGAAACGGCAAAAACGAACCGCTTCCTGCCCAGCACATCACGTTCGGACTGGCCTGCGCCGCACACGTGCTCGACTCGACTCGCACTCGCACACGCCACGCCACGCCACGGCTCGACTCGGTTCGGTGCGTGTGCACACGTGTGGCATCGCCTTCGCCATATGTGATTTATATTTTTTAAAATGGATATTTTTTATTTTACAGCTATGCTAAGGAATCACGCTAGCCATGGCATCTGTACACATAAACACAACACGTACAGATAACATAAGACAAGAATTCACATTTCATAACATAAACACGTAATAATGGACAATTCAAAAACATTTATACAATGTACACAATTTACGTTTGAAAAAAAATAGCATGGCAATTAATCTACAGTTACATGAATAAATGTTCCTAAGAATTGTCTGAGCCCATAAGGATAGTTACACTCACACAATATCTGATCTAAATTGTTATAATCAAACTTGTTCTCATCGAAACCGTTGTGAGCGTCTAGCATATCATATTCCTCAATTTGGCTCGTACTTGCTTCATCCAATTGTTCCTCATAGTCCAACATACATACCCCTTTTTAAAGTCACGTCGAATCAAGTGGGCTTCAATCCAAGCTAAGTTTGTAAGCATCTTAACATTCTTGTAATCTATGCAAGGACATTACATATATGTTAAGCCTTTATTCACCAAATCTTGCTCGACAACTCTTTTAAAAGCGGAGACGCCATCTATGTATTCCTTTGTCACATGGTTTTCAGTATACATCTAGCTCCGGTCTATCTAAAATTTAACTGATAAGGATATAAACAAAAAAAATTATCTCACATAGCCAACTACCCAAATAGCTAGGATGAATTAAACAAGCATGATGTCTTTCTATTCCCTCTTTTTTGTACTCTCTTCTCTACTCAAAAGATATGCCTACTCTACTCCGTGATTGATACCTATTAATGGATTTTTATCTAGTCCATATTCTTTCTTCTAAACTCGATCTAGGGTTAAAGAATATATGCATGCAACAAATTAGAACCAAATATTAACATCTTAGATCTTCAAAACATAAACCCTAAGTAGATCATTTTGAATTCTCTTGGTCTATTTTTTTACCAAATCGCCTGCAACCCGTGGGTGTAAAGAGCTGAGCTTGAGTGAACCAGTAAGCTAATTTTTAGAGAACTAGTAACTAAATCTAGATCTAAAGTTGTAATATTAGAGACGATTACTGACAAACAATAGTCTATGAAATATCATAGACAGTTCAAGAAAATGTGCCGACTGTGAAAGGTTAACACATTAGATATGGCTAAGGAGCAAAACTGTCTATGGTGCAAAATAGACTGTCAGACAAATATAATCGTCTATGACGAGTTGACTAACCATAGATGGCTCTGAGATATCAAATATCTGTGCCATATCACAGATGGTTCATAAAAGTCCACCGTCCGTGATTAATTTGTACATCATAGACGGCTTGTTAACTTCAACCGTTTGTATTATTTCACAGACGGTTATTTTCTATGAACAGTCTGTGAAAATTCTCTAGGCACAAATAGTATGCGATTAATATAGATGGCTTCTTTAAGGTAATCATCTGTGATAGTTCAAGTGGAATTTTTTCTGGCATTTGCGGACGGTTTTTTAGGCGAAGTTAAGAACCATTTGAGATGAGGTATCAGTGATGCCTCTTTGTGTGGTAGTGGTTGCTACTCTTCGGCTGGCGACCTGCGATGCTCATTGTCCTTTGTCGCCTCGTGAAGCTCATCGTTTGCCGCAGACCACTCCCGTCATCATCTTCCTCACAGCCATCATGGCCCGATCCCATTGTCATCTTCCTCGCCGCTCCCATCGTCATCATCCCGTCGCCGTCACCAATGGTGTCCGCCCTGACTCTACCGTCCTCGCCTGACCCGAGACAGGTTTATGCTTGTGCCACTTTCTTCTGCCTTGCTAGGACCACTCCTTTTCGTAGACCACTTGGTTACTCTACTGGCCCCCTACTCGATGTTATTTTAGGAAATAGCCTTCGACGCTCAGATTTTCCAATTCTGCCCCCCTGGACACTTACTCAGCGCCATGGGTCCGCAGGAATAAAATTGCCGCGAAGCCGTAGCGCTGGAAACAAATCCGTGCCCCACTCCCGCAGGAATGCGCCTGCCCACATTCCCGCGCCCCACGCCCGCTGGAATGCGCGAAATGCTGGCTGGCAGTGTGGCATTAAGCCCTGCCGCGACATTTTTTTAATTAAAACAATATTTTTTAAAAAAAATTAATTCAAATATTTTTTTAAAAAATGAGTGCATCACGCGTGAAATTTTTAGACAAAAATGATAATACTAAATTATTTAAAAAAATGAGTGCATCATGCGCAAAAGTTTGGTACAAAAAATGAGAATACTTGATGTATTTGAAACAATGGCTTGAAAGGAGGCAAATCCAGCCCCACGGTAGTGTTGAATTGTAGTTTGCCACATCACTGGCCTGTGGGAAAAGAAAAAAAGAAGCCGTGCAACTGTACCACGGGAAATACATGGAAAATGTGTGTTTTTTTTTATTTTGGTTACAAATTATTTAAAAAAATATAGAAATTGTGCATGTCAATAAATTTTGTAGATAAATAATAAATGTTTGAAAAGAACTTATACGAAAAAGATTTTTTACTGTTGTAGCCCCTTAAAATATTTTTTTTTGTAGAATTAGCCTCGTGTGTTTTTTTGCAAAAAAAGGCCCATGGCACGCACGTGCCGCGCATGGGTACTTGCATGTTGTATGTTCTATGTGGGGAAGTAGGTTGGACTGTGTTGTCACGTCTATTAATGTTATTCTCGGAACTGGTAAAGTCATTGCATGTTTAATGTTTGAAAACAACATAATGAATTAAAGATATCGTTTGATAATAAAGGGGGATTACATGGCACATACAGTTTAGTTCGGTTCCCATGTGCGCGTTCGTACTTTGGACGGTACAAATGGCGGCACAGAGCAGCCACAAACATGGAGAAAAGTACGATACAAGTGCGCCTTTTGGAATTGTAAAAGGGCGGGATGAACTACGCTTTATGGGCGAAGGGTATTAAGGCTCGAATGGGTAACCGTACAGCACCCACAAGGTGTGTTGATCGTCAGAACAGGATGAACGGGGCTGCTGGTCACAGTAGTGGTAAGCACAACTGCAGCTGGTCACAGCAGTGGCAAGCACAACTACCGAGGTGGACGATCTCCTTATTGTTCCTCTCCCTAAGCCTTTGACGGTGTTGTAAGTTTAAGCTCCATTGGTTTTGGTGATTGGTTTTAGATTAATACTTAATCATTATTTAATGACAAATCTAATCATTGTGAGAGTAACATGTTTATTGAGCTTTATTCTTATTAGTCTCAAATTTGGATAGAAAATGGAAAACCTAAGGTATGCACTCGTATTCATCTTATTATCCTATTGCATACTTAGGATTCAAGTTAAAGGATAAACTCTTCTATTGCTAATACATTAAAGATGTGCATTGTGTTTTCAATTCCATAAACTACATGGATGCACAAATCTAGGGGGAGTTCGTACTTTTACTTGATGTTTCAATAGAATTGATCTATGTCTTCTTGCCAAATAATATAAAGGATCAAGACATTGAAACAAAACATTGAGTATAGATTAACTTGCCTAGCTGTAGTATACTCATGGTATCTTAGGAGAAACTCCAATGCATTCTCAAATAGAAATTGTGCATATTGATTCAAAGCAAATTATTTATATGCATAAGTTTTTGCGGAGTTTATCCTATTATTGATGATATTAAGAGTATTGATCCCTTTCCACCACTCCAACATAATTTGGATGATTACATGGTAACTATCAAAATGAGTATATGAAACTTGTGTAGTCAATATATACTCGTGTCAATTTAAATGAAATTTAAATTGAGTTCGATTGTTTTTCAATCAACCAAAGAACGTTTCATCATGTGTTGATGGTATTATCTGTTGATTTAGGACAAACGAAAAATTCTTAAGTATAATGAAGCATTAGTTGCATCAAAGTACTCAAAACACAATTAATTATTCAAATTGATTTGTGTTGTACTCAATCTATCTTGGGGCATCTATTATGTGTTAATAGAGTGCAAATTGATGATTGAGACAATCTTCCATGAGTTGTGAAGTAGGTTAAGTCCAACGATGATATAGAATCAGGGAGAAGAAGTCATTATGTGTTGATGAGCTTAAAGGAGATCCCGAAGTGAAGAAAAGAGAAGAGAAGGTTCATCATGTTTTGATGAACAAGACGAGACTCGATCCTAGAGAGAAGATGATTGGATATCATAGAAGCTCCAAGTGGATCGCTAGAGGCAAAGGTATAACTAGATAGGTTAAGGATGTGTTCCTAGTCTTTTGCCGGTCTCGGTGTTTGGTTGGGATACCAGATTGCTAGTTAGGTTGCCATACTATTAAGAGGGGTTGAGTTATTTAGCTTGAGCTACATCATGTGTTGATGAACTCAATCCGATTCACTCTAGCTCACTCTCTTATTTGGATTTTGCATGAGCTAAGTATTTCATGTGTTGCAAATAAGGAAGCTCATGCTTGTTTCTTATTAAATCTTAATTGATTTGGATTTTGCATGGAGCTATGGATTTGCATGTGTTGAAAAAAAGAGATAGCTCATGAAATTTGGTGTAAGTGGTTTTTGCATGAAGATAAGTTTTGCATGTGTTGTAAAAGAAGAGAGCTCATGCAACTTGATTTTAATGGTTATTGTTTGCATTGAGCTAAGTTTTGCATGTGTTGCTGTAGGATCGATATATACTAAACTAGCAATCAGAGGGGGGTGAATGATTGCGCGGAAGCTAAAATTAATTTCTTGATCTACTAAAAATTCACCCTAATTCGGACTCAAATAATTGCTTCGTATTCAACAAAACAGAGTAGATGCATTCTGTAAATCGCGAATTCCCGAAGATCCAACTGTCGGATTGACCTGCAATTTGAACCGTAGAAACTAGATTCTAATAAAAATCTAACAAAAAAGGAATCCGCTCGATCGGACCTGCGGATCAGAAGTTATTAACCTCGCAAGCATGCTGTGACAGATTATGACGAGAACTGATCAAACCCTAATTTCGTGATTAATCACAATCTACAAAAGATTAGCCAATGAAACTTTCAGAAACTCTAAGTTGATGCCCTAGGAAGGTTTTGGATGGATCAAATTAAGATTAAACTTATTGAATCAAAAGAGACAATGAATCAATCTATTAAAAACCAAAAACGAGCAACCAAACTAAAAAACAAACAGAATTACTGTAGCAACTCGGGCACTGTAGCAAATAGCGAATCATTGTAGCATCGCGAGTACTGCATCGCCGGTTTTTCCCTTCGCCTGAATTGGTGCGGCCGCCAGGACTTCTTCCAGACGTAGGAGCTCACAGCCACAGCAACCTCCTAGCGCAAGCAACGATCAGGCCCCTGAACTTTCGATCACAGCGCCTTCATGCGTCATACCATGGTTTTTGCGGCGGGCGCCAAAAGTCGACGGCGAGCGCAAGGAAAAACTCTCGGCCAAAGAAATTGATTTTATTTCTTTTGTCTAATCTGATTCTGATACTCCAACAAAAGAGTACAAACCCTAATACCTAGCTCTCACATCTAAACATGAGACATCCCTCTCCTATTTATAATGAGCAACAGTTCGCATGCATATCCATCTGGCCCAACACGGCCCAATACATGCAAACTACCCAAAATTCACACGTGCACGCGTACGGCCCACCTGCCGCACTCACGTGACTAACCAGTCTTCATGTGCACCGTTCTCTAGCCCGAACGTCCCGCATGACATCCTTGACCACTAGGACCTCAGTTCCTCCATGAACCTAGTTCCGGTCCAGTCATCGACCACGTTCGCCCTCAAGCAACACCTGCACATGAATAAACACAAAACTGTGTACGAGCACAAGTCCACGACTTGACTCAAGATCAATCCATGCAACCACTCACACGAGCGCATTGCATCAAGCAAAACTATTACCATGCTATCACAAGCATATCAATTAATCATTTGAAACAGTAAATGCAAAAGCACCACACATGCCATGAATACAACCACTTCGCAATGCCAATTTCATTACTAAGCCAATTTTTCAGCACATGATTTCACAATCTCCCCCTTGATGAAAACATTGGCAACACCACTTAGAACTGAACATTGGCATTCACCTCACAAGAAAAGTTTTTGAAATCAAAAAGTTTTAAAATCAAAAGCCAAAGTGAAAAACACAAAATCTCCCCCTTTGACAAATATGCAAAGTGAAAAACTCCCCCTAGGTGAAAATAAGAAAAATCTCCCCCTAAGAAGAAAAATGTGAGCGAATACCACTTGTACAGAACATGTGCATGTGTGAAGCATGTATAATGTTTTTCAAGATTCTCCTCCAAAAATCTCCAAAGTGGCAAAATTCTCCCCCTTTGACAATGGATTCATCAAGAATACAAAAGAGAGAAAATAAAATCTTTTTGTTTTTTTTAAGTTTGACAATTTTTTATGTAATGAGCATTCTAAGTCATCCACAAATGTAGCAAATTCATCACCAAGCTATGCTATCAAAAATACTTGCACCCTCAAATCTACACATAAACAATGTAGAGTAAGCATAACTAGAAATCAAGTACTAATAACAATTTATTGCATGGCATGATCCCCCTTACTCAACTACCTCAAAACCTGAAATTTTTGTGCAAATCATTGATGCCTTTTTGAAAAGAGAACCTGATTTATTGATTGATTGCAACAATAACAATTGCAAGGAATTATATGCACCACAGCCTTACTTTTCAACTATGCCAAGCAACAAAAGCTTAAGGTTTCATGTTTTCGGTCATACACAACTCTTCCAAGTTCATATCAAAGTGCAATGATAAGCAGTCTCGTAAAGAGGAAGTGTAATAGTACATAACCTTGATCTTGCATTTATCAACAATCACTCTTTGAGCTTTAGCACTTAACTTTGATAAATTTCATATTTAGCACTTTTTGAGCAGGATCAAGATAGCCAAGAAAGTTCAACCATGACAAGATTTAATTCAAGTTGTCATTCCAATTAAATAGTCATGACATAAACTACACCAATATGCATAAATATGAAGTTGCAAAGACCTTGTAGCATAAACATGGCTTCAAATGACATATGTGTATCAAATACAATGCTCATTACTTTTTCATTTAAGAGACTACAAAGTTTTCACAAACTCCCCCTCAAAACAAACCTCTTAAAAACTTTCTTCAAAATTGTCACCCAATATGATTAATTTTATAAACAAAAGTCTCAAAGAACAATCCTCCCAATAGGGCAAACGAAAGAATTTTTCACCAAAAGTCCATTAACTCCCCCTCAAATGAATAACCAATGAAATCAAAAGAGAGGTGATGATATACATGTGTTTGAGTTATCACGGTATGTTCAGTTAAGCATAAGTATGAATCATGATAGATAAATACTAAGCACGAAAAGGCATGATATAAGATATAACATGATTGAACATGCCAGGGGATACATATGAGCATATAAGCAAACATCTCATCTCATACCACAATTAGATATCTGTGAATGTAAAAGATATGAGTGTATAAAATAGCTCACAAAGTAGGTGAAGAATTATCGCACATGCCTCTTGAAGGCCATTTCAAGGGTGAGAACCATCCAAGTCTTGATCACATCTTGCAAAAGACCAAGATCCACTAAGCTTCTGTTCTCCAACCCGCATCTGAAAAACCTACATAACACTAGAAGATGTCGAGGCCTCGGTACTGGGGTTTAGGAATCCAGTACTGAGACACGCGATGCACAACAGTACGCACAACACGAGTATTCTTATGCACAAAATCAGATTTGCCCTTTCCCGTGTTTCTAGCAACAAAAGGAGTTCGCATCACCCTAGCCACATAATGAGGAGTAAAGCGTGCCTGTCTGAAATTAGACCTAGCCTTAGCCTTTTCTTTCTTTTGTTGTTTGGCTAGTCTAAAGCAAAAATCTACTAAGTGTCCATCTCTACCACAATGAGTGCAAGTGTACTTAACACGATGTTTAGCTTTAGAAGTAGAAGCAACATTTGCATTCATTATAGTAGAAGATAAAACTCCAGCAGACTTAAAAACAATTTTCTTAGGATCATTGCCAATTTCAAATTTTCCACTTTCAAGTGCCTTAACAACAGTGGGAGCATGTGATTTATGATGAGCATAAGAATCAAAACCTAAACCTTTGTTATGCGTGCTAACCCTTGATTGATCCAAAATCATGTTTAGGTTTTTCTTTCCTTTAGTGAAACGTTCTAAAGATTTTTCCAAGTAATCAACCTTTCGAGAAAGAGTTAAACAATTATTACAAGAAACGTCCACTTTTCCTTTTTGCTTGCGACAAGTTGAGCATGAAAAAACCTCATGTGTGAGCAAATCATATGTCATTTAAGAAACTCTAGCATTAGCATCATGCAAGTTCAATTCAAGAATTGAACATTTAGAGCAAGAAGTTGATTCATCCAAATTAGAAGTAGAGCAACTAGCATCTTTAATTTGTTTGCAATTCAAAGCAACAAGTTTCTCATTCTTCTCAATTTCATCTCTAAGTTTATCGAGAGTTGAAGCATGAACATTTCTTAGTGAAGTAAGCTCATAATAAATTAAGTCACATGATTTGCAAGAATCATCATCAGGAATCCAAGATTTAAGTCTAGCAATTTCAGCATTCAAAGATTCAATCAAAGCATCATGTTTCTTAATTTTCTTGTTTCTTTTCTCTAAAAGCGTACCAAGACGAACAACAGCATCTGAAAGCTCATCGTAAGAAGGATTTACCTCGTTTCCCTCACTGTCAAGTTCATCTTCGGTTGAGCTGTCCATGCTTGCCATGAGACACAAGCTCGTCAAGTCTTGTCTCGTCTTACCTTTGGATATTGTATCTTCATCACTACTTTCAGAGTCTACATCACTCAAGTTGACTTGTTCAAGTGCTGAAAGAACTCGATGCACAACTTTGCTATTTAGGAAGCTCCTTTTCTTCTTGTCATTGAACGGACGCTTGTACTTTGTCTCTTTCTCCTCCTTCAATGATTTACCTGCAAGTTTAGGACAGTTTGGACGAATGTGGTTGAGATCACCACACTGATAGCATCTTGGAGGACCACCACCAACTCTCTTCCTCATTCTCACATTCTGCAAAGCTTTATAAAAACGAGAAGAGAGTGATGCCAAGTCTTCTTTCGGAAATTCCTCAATCTGTTCATCGGTTAGTGAAGACAAGAAGGACAAAGCAAAACTTGAAGAAACATTTTTATGAGACATGCTAGATTGGGAGGTCAAAGCAATTGATTTGTGATCATTCTTCCTAGCAAGAACATCCAATTTATGAGTTTTTAATTTAGAGAAAAGAACATCTAAAGTAAGTGTACTCATGACAGTTGATTCTCTAATGGATGTAACTTTCATCTCCCAAATAGACATGTCTAAAGCACCAAGTAATTGTCGAGCATTAGCAGCAGCATCATAACTAACTCCAACAGGACGCAAATTACTAAGAATTTTATTAAAACATGCAAAGAAATCATCTAGCGACTCACCAGGCTTCATCTCAAATCGCATGTATTCTTTCTTATATATATCTTGGCGAACCTCTTTGACAGTGTTTGATCCTTCATGATAGTCATAAAGAGATTTCCATACCTCATATGCGGATCGAAGATGAACCACTCGATCGAAGTCGCTGCGTAACAAGCCTTGGATGATCAAGTTGCGTGCCTTGCTGTTTGCTTCAACATGTGCGCGATTGATGTCGTTGACGTTGTCATTCTCAGGAACTTCGTACGGCTTGTAAACCTTCTCCCAAATTGCGAAGCCCTGCGCTTGGATGTATGCCTCCATCTTGGCTTTCCAAAACTGAAAATCAACACCATCGAAAACACAAGGTTTTGTCGAATAACGATCCATTGATATGAATACTAATCACCGGTTAAGAATAATTAGAAAAACCTTGCTCTGATACCACTTGTAGGATCGATATATACTAAAATAGCAATCAGAGGGGGGTGAATGATTGCGCGGAAGCTAAAATTAATTTTTTGATCTACTAAAAATTCACCCCAATTCGGACTCAAATAATTGCTTCGTATTCAACTAAACAGAGTAGATGCATTCTGTAAATCGCGAATTCCCGAAGATCCAACCGTCGGATTGACCTGAAATTTGAACTGTAGAAACTAGATTCTAATATAAATCTAACAAAAAAGAAATCAGATCGATCGGACCTACGGATCAAAAATTATTAACCTCACAAGCATGCTGTGACAGATTATGACGAGAACTGATCAAACCGTAATTTCGTGATTAATCACAATCTACAAAAGATTAGCCAATGAAACTTTCAAAAACTCTAAGTTGATGCCCTAAGAAGGTTTTGGATGGATCAAATTAAGATTAAACTTATTGAATCAAAAGAGACAATGAATCAATCTATTAAAAACCAAAAACGAGCAACCAAACTAAAAAACAAACAGAATTACTGTAGCAACTCGGGCACTGTAGTAAATAGCGAATCATTGTAGCGTCGCGAGTACTGCATCGCCGGTTTTTCCCTTCGCCTGAATTGGTGCGGCCGCCAGGACTTCTTCCAGACGTAGGAGCACACGGCCACAGCAACCTCCTAGCGCAAGCAACGATCAGGCCCCTGAACTTTCGATCACAGGCGCCCTTCACTGCGTCATACCAGGGTTTCGCGGCGAGCGGCTGCCAAAAGCCGACGGCGAGCGCAAGGAAAAAACTCTCTGGCCAAAGAAATTGATTTTATTTCTTTTTGTCTAATCTGATTACAGTACTCCAACAAAAGAGTACAAACCCTAATACCTAGCTCTCACATCTAAACATTAGACATCCCTCTCCTATTTATAATGAGCAACAGTTCGCATGCATATCCATCTGGCCCAACACAGCCCAATACATGCAAACTACCCAAAATTCACACGTGCACGCGTACGGCCCACCTGCCGCACTCATGTGACTAACCAGCATTCATGTGAGCTCAAGCAACTTGATTTTAATGGTTGTTGTTTGCATGGAGCTATGTTTTGCATGTGTTGCAAAAGAAGAGAGCTCATAAAACTAGATTTTAATGGTTGTTGTTTGCAAGAAGCTAGATATTTGCATATGTTGCAAATAGAGAGCTCATGCATCAGAGTCTTTGCTTGTGATTTGATCATGTGTTGATCATCTCATGGCTCAAGATTTGATTTAATCGTTTGGATTTATTATTTGCAAATATGTTTTGCAAATGAGCTGGAGGTTATGGGTTTCGATCCTAGAGCATGTGAATAGGGTTTGCAAATATGTTTTGCAAATTGACTTGATCATGTGTTGATCATCACATGGCTAAGAGGATTGATCTCATACGTTCTTGATTTATTTGCGAATTTGTTTTGCAAATGAGTTAGAGTTTTTAATGCGATTCTTTGGAGCATGTGAATAAGGTTTGCAAATTGACTTGATCATGTGTTGATCATCACATGAGTCAAAGAATCAATCCTTGAAAGTTTAGAGAAAAGTTTTTGTGAAAAACTTAGTTTCCTCCCTATTGCCAGCACTACCGCCCATGGGGGTGCAGTGCCGGCCCTAGGGCCGGTAGTTATATTACAGAGGGGGATGTTTTTGGGCTTTGCTCGGCCGGCACTATCGGCCCCAAATGGGCGGTAGTACCGGACTGTCTGGGCAACAGCTAGTTTTCTTACCGTTGCGCCAGTGGTCGGCTCTATGGGCCCTACATGGGCGGTAGTGCCAGGTTTTGCTGAAAAATGCCCGATTTGACCCCCAACGGCTAGTTTTCATGTGCGAGGGCTATAAAAGGACCCTATGGTGTGCAAGGGCTGTGTTGTTGGTTCTCTTGAGCGTTTGGGTGAGGTTGTGCATGTGTTGCTTACTCACATTTGGTTCTTGAGCTAAGACTGAGTCTAATTTGCATGTGTTGCAAATTATAAGTGGATTGATAACTCTTTGTGCATGTGTTGCACTTGGAGAGCCTTGTGCATGTGTTGCACTCGATGATCACCATTGTGTATGTGTTACATTTGGTGTGGTTCAAGCAAGGAGGCTTGACCTATTCTCTTGGTGTTTGCCGACAGCTAGACGGCGTTGAAGGCGTCGTGCACGGTGACTTTCTCAATGAGATTGTGAGAAGGCCTGTCAAAGTTGTGAAGGCCAGAGCTCACCTACCCGAAAGGGAAAAGAGCAACCACTAGTGGATTCGAGGCGGGTTCTCAATTCATGGAGCCAGTCCAAAGTAGTTTGGGCTTGGCTTAACATGGATTAGGGGAGACCGCAAGTCTCTGAATACCACGGTAAAACATCGGTGTGTCTCTTTGTGTTTGCTTGCAATTCTCTATTTACATTGTTGCAATTTATATTCCTAGAATTAAATTGCTTGATTGTTTGTAGGATTGTATATTCTTGAGTAGAGATATAATTAGCTTTTGCACTTAGTGAGCCTAGTTGTTTTAGGCTTTAATTGTCAAAATCTTAGTTTATCGCTTCCGCATTATTTATTGTTAAGGTTTTGTCATAGGGGTACTTAGCGCGAGAAATTATTTAATCATAGAAGAGATTTTTTAAAAAGCCACCTATTCATCCCCTCTAGTCGGCATCCTCGATCTTACGAGTGGTATTAGTGCTTGGTCTCTCATTTTATTAGACTTAACTGTCTAGAGAGTAAGGATGGCGACTAGTGGTTGAGTGCACTACACCGATTCACCTATGCTTAATGGTTCTAATTATGTCTCATGGAAATGCTTTATAATTTTCTTATTTTAAATCAATGAGCTCCCAAATATGGTGGATTGTAGATGTGGTCTTTTCTCTTCAGTTGAACGAAGTTGCTCCAACTAAAGGAGAAGAGAAATGCCTACATCTCGACACTCAAACTACTAATGTTTTATTTAGTGTTGTGAGCGAAGATGTGTTTAATAAAATATGCAATCTCAAGAGCGCGCACGAAATGTGGACAAAGCTTCAAGAATTATATGATGTGTCCACATCCCCTAGTGAGGATTGCATAGAAGATTGGGTGTCGGGAGATAAAACTTAAAGCTCTATCTCAAATGATGAAGAACCAACAACACCATCGACTTCAACATCTACCTTAAGCGATGATGAGCCTACTACTCCATCTCCTCCATCGCGGTGCTTCATGGCAAAAGGTAATGTTGAGGTAAGCGATGACGAAGAGCCCTCTTACGATGATTTGATTAATTTATTAGAGGAGCTCAATGATTATCTTGGAAAGAAGAAAGCTAAATATAAGATTTTGAAGTTTGAGCCTGACTCACTTCAAAATGATTATAATGTGCTTAAAGGAAAATCATGAATCCCTCCTTCTCAAGGAAATCATTAAGCCAAGAGTGGACATAGGAATTTCTTGTGATATTGTCGGGACCGGATCTCCAAATCCGAACCCTCTGTGTATAACCTGTGCTAGTCCAGGAAAAGCTAGCACACACAGTGGAAACAGTGATGACAACACATCCATATCACGAATCAAATAATATTAATTGAGCAAAAGAGTATTAGCCTTATGGCCAATTATTACAAATAAGCAGCATCATAGCTTGAGTTCAATAAGAAGCAATGAGCGAAATAACAAAAGCAAAGTAAGCCCATCCATTTGCCCAACAGGCAATCGACTGGGGTTCGCGTCCTAGCATTCCGGATCGCCTTCATCATAACCACAAGTGTAGAAATCGTAGTCACCTTCAGCTTCTGCGAACTCTTCTGCGGAAGGTTGGGGATGTTGCAAGGGTGAGCACAAAATGTACTCCGCAAGTCTAGGAAACATAATGCATGATAACTATATGCAAGGCTAAACAATTGAAGGCATAATATGGCTCTTTTAGCATAAAGCAAAGTTTAACTGTAAATACCAATAGTAATTTCACAAAGCATCATTTGATCAAAATGTAATTGAATAGTAATTGAATTTAATATGACAATTAAAACAGGTTCCATCTACCTGACTGGCTCCATCCGCCAAACCATAACCCGAGAGTTCCATTTGCTCACGGATTCCCAAACCAACATTTTCCTTTAAAACAAAACCATAAAATCTACAATGTGCAAGCGTACCTCGCCTGCCCTTGACCGTGGGCATGGCTACTTAAGTAGTTTTAACTCTGCAGAGTGTGTACACTTTACCCACAAGACATGATCGACTCTTGTTGCCAAGCTATCAACACACTTCCTTTGGTGTGTCAGCAGAGAGATCATGACAAGGCCTTTACAATGCACAACCCCACTATTAACCTCGCCCGCTAAGGTTTCACCACTGTTAGGGTTCTAGCTGCCTAGTACAGAAGCCCCCTCTTGCGCCTGCCAACATCTGGCACTCACCAACTGGCGAAGCTAATAATGAGACACAAATTATTTAGCCAGGTCGTACCCATATAGACTTGTGGTTGTATGGTAGTGCTCGGTCCATGGTAACACACGCTTCGGTCCTTAATTGACTAGGGCGGAACATTCACATACCAAGGTCTCATACTTTCTACACCCACCAAACATCCATCCGCCCCGGTCTAAATCATTTCTACTTTATTTTACTTAAATCACAGCAGCAACACCAATTGCCGCAATTTCACAAATAAGTTTAAACAACATTTGAAATGATTCCCAAAATGGCACAATACCGAAACGTTTAAGCTGGACTAAGCAATTCTACTGTTCCATGCTAATCTACTGGATATCACCAAATAAAACAGCTAGTATATATCATCTAGGGTGTCAAAGGTTCGACATGATCAATACCAATGAGGGTATAACAAACTGGAATTAACTAAACCTTAAGACTATATTTAAACTACTTTGCATAAAAGTAAGCATGCATAATTTAAAAACAACATAACATTTTCATAAAATTTGGGATCAACATGTTCAAGGGAGACTTGCCTTCGCTGCCTCTTGCTGGTTCTACCTCTGATTGTTGATTTGCTTGAGCTTCGACTGCGTCGTCTACACGCGAAACGAGAGCAAATAAATAAAAAAAATTCAAACAAAATTCAAAAATTGAAAACAATAGTAGTGGAAGATAGATATTGAATTTAGATGAATTTAGAAATTTGAATCACTGGAATCGGAGCTCGAACGAAGGAGAACGGGCTCCTGGAAGATTCCAGATCAGAAAATCAGAGAAAAACAGAGAGACAGACACGTGGCAGACTGGGATTGGCTGGAATTTTGGATTTTCTAGAAAAGAATAAAAAGAAAAAGAAATGTCGACTGACACGTGGGACCCACGCGTCAGAGACACGGCTCACGGTGGACCGGGTTCACCGAGGAGATCTAGGGGTGACGAGGTAGACCGGCTGAGGTGGCGACACGCGGCGGCGCTAGGGCTGACGTGGCGCCGAGGTGGCGCCACACGGGGCTGGCCTGTGCGCCGCACGGAGCCGAGGCGAATCGGACGGCTGGAACGCGGAGGGAGGCGATGCGACGTGGCTAGATCTGAGCCGCTGGCGGGTGATCGGACGGCCACGACTCACAGCGAGGGGCGGCGGCGGCGCTGGTGCGGGCAATGCCGCAGCGACCACCGGAGCGGAGGAAGAAGGAGACGACCGGGGCGAAACTGCGACGGATCGGCTCGGGTTTTGGGGCAAAAGAGAGCGGAGGACGCGAGGAGTCCGGAGGTGCAAGCGACGGCGGCGGAGACTCACCGACGGGGAAGAAAAACGGCGGAGAAGGCTCGGGACGGTGGCGCAACTTCGGCGAGCTCGCGCGCGATGACGACGGCGACTCGGGCAGCGAGGCTAGGGCAAAAGCGGCGGCGCGGCGCGGGGAACCTCGGGATGGGGTCCTCGGGGCTTTAAATAGCCCTGGGGAGGCGTGCGTGGCATGGACGCCAAAACGGCGTGGAGGCGGCTAGGGTTTCGGCTGCTGTGGCGCGGGGCGACGCGGCTGCATCCGGGCCGTCCACGTGGCGCGCATCGGCGGTGCTTGCGGAGCGGGCTGGTTGGGCCGAGAGGAAAAGCCGAGCGGGCCGGGCGAAGAGAGATGGGCCGGAGCAAAACGGGCCAACAAGGAACAGGAGTGGGCCGGCGGGACGGATTCGGCCCACGGAGAGATTTAGAAATTAAAACATTTTCCAAATTAAAGAAATTCCAGAAATTCAAATAAAAGCAAATAAATCCAAATAAATAGCAAATAAATTCAGAAAAATCTCCAAAAATTCAAAAAAATTCCTTGCAGCCTAATGAACCCAAATAAAACTAAAAATATTTTGTTTGATAAATATATTAGCCAAATTAAATCCTTTCATAAATAAAAAAATCAAATTAAGCTGAAATTAATTCAGGAAAAATGCAAATGGTGAATTTTCAATTTTAAACATTCTAAAATCCAAATTTTTGGAATGTTACAGATATGCTAGATGATATACCATCCTAAAATTAATTCTTGCTTTTCATCTAAGATAGAAATGTCCACCTCTTGTGATGATTTAATTGATATGCCTTGTTGCTTAAATGTATTTGCTTCAAGTTCCTCTACATGTTTAGAGACAAATCTTGTAGAGGAGAATAGAGAGCTCAAGGAATAAGTCACTCAATTGAGAAGTGACTTAGAAAAGTGCTACAAAGGGAAGGCCACCCTCGCCGATATTCTAAGCAAGCAACGTGTCTTGCAAGACAAGAGAGGGATCGGCTACATCTCCAAGAAGGAGAATAGAAAGACAAGGCACAGCGTAAGACACTCGAAGACCATCAAGTGCCTTGGTTTCAACAAGAAGGGATACCTCGCCTCCGTGTGCCCTAACAAAGTGGAGAACAAGTGCACATCACAAACAATGAGGCAAACCGGCAAGAAGCAAGACAAGAGGACCAAAAGAGGACCTAATAGCATCATTTGCTTCAATTGCTAGGAAAAGGGACATTTTGGTAAGGATTGTCCCAAAGGTACCACTCCTAAGCCCATTATTGTTAATGACCATTATTTGATTAGGAAGGACAAAAATGTCAATGTGTTTGCCAAGTTTGTCAATTCTCCTAAGTGCTTGAACAATAATGATAATCATTTGCTTAGGGAAAATAAATCTAGAAATGTGTTTGCTCAAAATGTTAGATTTCCTAAGACCATGAAAAACCATGTTGATCACATACTTAGGAAAAATAATAATAGCAAAATATTTGCTAGATATACTAGTTCCTCTAAGCTCATTCATTGTAATGATTATCATGTGTTTAGAAAGGATAAAACTAGTAATGGGTTTGCAAAACTTGCTAGAACTCCTAAGCCTCCTCAATTCAATGCCAATAATTCGCTTAGGAGGAATAACAATTGCAAACCATTTGCTTATTGTGTTAGTTCACCTAAAACTATTAATGTTAGGGCCATTTGGGTCCCTAAAGCTATTGTGACTAACATTGGTGGACCCAACCAAAATTGTGTACGAAAAAGTGCCTCAATGATTTTTAGGTGCTTGGAGATGCATTGGAGGATTGGCTTAATCAAGAAAAAGTTGACTTCATCATTTGCAAAATGGAGCCAAGCATGAAGACAATCACTCTAATCACAATGCTATCTCGGTAACAAGTATTTACATTGATAGTATTAGCTTCTAGCCTTGTGTAGGTTAAGATGCATTATTTATGAAAAATCAATTTAAATTGCTTGTTGATGTACTTGCTCTTGCTTCCTATTTGTGTTTATTGAAATCTTGAGCAAGTTTAGAAGTGGCACATTAAGGGGGAGTGCTAAATCATAACCATATATATCACATCCCTATGTGTGCCTATATTTATATAAGTGCTAATATATGTTTTCAAAATCAAGCCGTTTTAGCCAAAACTCAAAGTTTGTATATCTATCAAGAATGTTTTGAAAAACTAGTTGAAAATGGTATAAAAATGTTTTTGAAATGTTTTTCAAAGGGTTTGACTTTACAAAAATCTATTTTACAAAGAAAATGAATTTCAAGTCCAAAAGCTAGTTGTTAGTATCTTGTTTTGCTTTTAAACTTATAATTTTCAAATAATTAGAAGTAAAAGGATTTTGAAAATAATTTCAAAACAAAAATCCTAGAGTTGGTCATTCTTAACAACTTTCGTGTTCAAAAGATTTTCAAAAGACCAACCAATCAAAAGTTATTCGATTTTGAAATTCATTGAAAAACCTTATTTGACCTATATTGGTCATAATATTGCACCTTGTGAGTTTCGCCTTTTGGACCAGCTCTTGTGTAGTATCTTGGTTCAAAATGGTATTTTAAGACTCATACACAAAATTCAAATCTCTATATCTTATCTCTTGCTTCATTTCAATTTTTGTGTTGTTGAAATTTGGCTTTACTTTACTAGTGGTTCTTTAAAAGGACCCTTTTGGTCAAAAGTCAAAACGTGTTTTAAAAGGCCCAAATTTGCAAAAAGATTTGTAAAAGTACTCTATTATGTATTTCAAATGTTTTACAAGCGTTAAAGTCAAAAATTCTATGTTGAAATCAAATTTGCAAAAAGCTTTGATTTGATCCAAAATAACCTAACTATGCTTATTATTTGATTTTGGTATTCAAGTTGGATTTCATTATCTTTATAAGTGGTTTCATGGCTTCAAAAATTATTTCAAATCTTTCAAGCCATGAGGATTTAATTTCATGAAATCCAAATTGGAGTTGCACTTTGAGGTCTTAAGAAATTTTGATTTTCTTTTATGCCTCAAGGAGCATTTAGCCAAATCTTATCTCAAAAAGGAAAATTCATCTTTGAAAAGATTTCTAAAATGTCTAAAATAGTCCAAAGTTGATTTTCTGAAAATTTCAAATCATTTGGACTTCATTTCAAAAGATTTTGCAAAAAAAAAATTGCATTTCAGTCAGCCAAAGTCGGTACTGCAGCACCTGAATGGCGGTAGCACTAGAAAGTCCATCATTACCGCATGTGTATGGCGGTTGCACTAGATCCCGGCACTACCGACCCTGTGTGAGCAGTAGTGCTGGTCTGGCTGGTCAGTTCTGATAAATGTTTGATTTTCAAAATTGTCTTTGGGATATCTTTTGATTGGAGTTTCCTTTTTCAAAATTTCCTTTTGGAAAAGATTATTATGATCCCAAAGTATCTTTGTACAAAATTCTAAATCATTTGAAAAATGTTTGATGATGTTTCAGGTGGTATCAACTTGTTTCTTTTATTTATTGAAAGGTTTTTAAAACCAGTTCAAATAAAAGGTTTTGGTTTTAAGTGGTATCGAATTGGTTTCTTTTGAATTGATTTCAAGAGGTATTTACTTGGTCTCTTCATGCAAGAGCTTTTCAAAACAAAACTTGCTCATGTTCAAATACAAATAGCTCCACGTTTCATCTCTTGAATCTCATGGGAGCTTAATTTAATCAAGTTTTGTTTGCTCTGATACCTTCAAATTTTCTAAATCTTTGAGAGATCATTTATTCAAACCAAAATCAAGCTAAGGGGTATTGTTGTGTTTTAACAAGTGGTATCTTCTACCCCTATGCATTTTTAAAGTTCACATGGTAACAAGTAGTATCGACTTCATTTTCAAAAGCTTGAAAATATTCATGTGTTCTATTGAAAATTTGAAGCATTTTTAAATGGATTCCTCATTTAAGTCATATTAGGCAAATTATGGACTCTTTAAGTGAGTCATGATGCATTGTTGAAAAGCCTGATAAAATAAAGAGTATTATTTGAAATACATTCATCTACCATTCAAAGTTTATTTCAAATAATCTTTTTCGTGCTTCACTCTAAATATGGCTTCTTTTCAAGTGGTTTACTTTTTAGGCCACATTTCAAAAGTTTACAAAAATATTGTTTTTCATTTAAAACAAGTTTTTAAATCTATAAAACCAAAATTCCTTGCAAAGGTCATATAATTTTAGTTCAAATTCTTTTATGACCTAAATTCGATTTCTTCCCTTACCAAGCTCTGTACTCTTTCACTTAGCACTCAATGTTTATAAGTGGTATCTTTGATACCCAAAAGACTTCCTTTTGGATTGGTTTTTCATTTTTGGTGTATAATGCCAAATGGGGGAGAAATATTGTGAGTTTAATTCCCTTATTTGGAACTTTGAGAAAAAATTGCCAAAAGGGGGAGAATATTTGTGAGTGCCTATTTCCCTGATTTGAAATGATGATTTAAAGAGGGAAAATTTGTGAAATTATTTGAGAGTTTAACAAATGATATGAAAGCTTGGATTTATTGATTAAGAGGGAGAATTTGATGGCAAAAGTTTTTGAAGAAAATTCCCTCCTTTGAGTTTAATTGTTCTATTTGCCAAAAATGGGGAGTTTTATTTTAATCCCAAAGGGTGAGTTGCAAAATTTGAAAATTTTATTATGTAATTCGATTTTTGATCTTCAATACCACCTCAGACATTATTTTTCATCCAAATAGAGAATTAATACAGGATTTGTCATCAATCACCAAAAAGGGGGAGATTGCAAGTTCAAGCTCCATTGGTTTTGGTAATTGGTTTTAGCTTAATACTTAATCATTGTTTAATGACAAATCTAATCATTATGAGACTAGCATGTTTATTAAGCTTTATTCTTATTAGTCTCAAATTTGGATAGAAAATGGAAAACACAAGATATGGACTCGTATTCATTTTATTATCCTATTGCATACTTAGGATTCAAGTTAAAGGATGAACTCTTTCATTAATTATATATTAAAGATGTGTATTATATTTCTAATTCCATAAACTACATGGATGCACACATCTAGGGGGACTTCGTACTTTTACTTGATGTTTCAATAGAATTGATCAATGTCTTCTTGCCGAATAATATAAAGGATCATGACATTGAAACAAAACCTTGAGTATAGATTAACTTGCCTAGCTGTAGTATACTCATGGTATCTTAGGATAAACTACAATGCATTCTCAAATGGAAATTGTGCATATTGATTTAAAGCAAATTATTTATATGCATAAGTTTTTGTGGAGTTTATTCTATTGTTGATGATATTAAGAGTTTTGATACCTTTCCACCACTCCAACATAATTTGAATCATTACATGGTAACCTTCAAAATGAGTATATGAAACTTTTGTAATTAATATATACTCATGTCAATTTAAATGAAATTTAAATTGAGTTCGGTTGTTTTTCAATCAACCAAAGAACTTTTCATCATGTATTGATGGTATTATTTGTTGATTAAGGACAAACGAAAAATCCTTGACTATAATGAAGCATTAGTTGCATCAAAGTACTCAAAACACAATTAATCATTCAAATTGATTTGCATTGTACTAAATCTAGCTTGTGGCATCCATTATGTGTTAATGGAGTGCAAATTGATGATTGAGATAACCGTGTTTGTTGGACTAACAATCTTCTAGGAGTTGTGAAGTAGGTTAAGTCCAACGATGATATAGAATCGGGAAGAAGAAGTCATCATGTGTTGATGAGCTTAAAGGGGAACCCAAAGTGAAGAAAACAGAAGAGGTTCATCATGTGTTGATGAACAAGACGAGACTCAATCCTGGAGAGAAGATGATTGGATACCATAGAAGCTTCAAGTGGATCGCTAGAGGCAATGGTATAACTAGATAGTCTAAGAATGTGTTCCTATTCTTTTGCCAATCTCGGTGTTTGGATGGGAGACAGGATTGCTAGTTAAGTTGCTGTACTATTAAGAGGGGTTGAGTCAATTCGCTTGAGCTTCATCATGTGTTGATGAACTCAATCCGGTTCACTCCAGCTCACTCTCTTATTTGGATTTTGCATGAGCTAAGTATTTGCATGTGTTGCAACTACGGGAGCCCATGCTTGCTTCTTATTGAATCTTAATTGATTTGGATTTTGTATGGAGCTATGGATTTGTATGTGTTGCAAAAAGGAGATAGCTCATGAAATTTGGGTTAAGTTGTTTTTGCATGGAGCTAAGTTTTGCATGTGTTGCAAAAGAAGAGAGCTCATGCAACTTGATTTTAATGGTTATTGTTTGCACGGAGCTAAGTTTTGCATGTGTTGCAAAATAAGAGAGCTCATGCAACTTGAGTTTAATGGTTGTTGTTTGCATGGAGCTAAGTTTTGCTTATGTTGCAAAAGAAGACAGCTCATACAACTTGATTTTAATGGTTGTTGTTTGCATGGAGCTAGATATTTGCTTGTGTTGCAAACAGAGAGCTCATGCATCAGATTCTTTGCTTGTGAGTTGATCATGTGTTGATCATCTCATGGCTCAAGATTTGAGTTAATCGTTTGGATTTGTTATTTGCAAATGTGTTTTGCAAATGAGCTAGAGGTTATGGGTTTCGATCCTAGAGCATGTGAATAGGGTTTGCAAATGTGTTTTGCAAATTTACTTGATCATGTGTTGATCATCACATGGCTAAGAGGATTTATCTCATATGTTCTTGATTTATTTGCGAATGTGTTTTGCAAATAAGTTGGAATTTTTAATGCAATTATTTGGAGCGTGTGAATAGGGTTTCCAAATATGTTTTGCAAATTGACTTGATCATGTGTTGATCATCACATGGGTCAAAGAATCAATCTTTGAATGTTTAGAGAGAAGATTTTGTGAAAAACTTGGTTTTCTCCCTATTACCGACACTCATCGCCCATGGGGTGCGAAGATCGCCATAAGGCTAGAAGTACCACCCTAGGGCCGATGAGTTATATTACTGAGAGGGGATGTTTCGGCTCGCGCAAGCTCTCTCTGGCCCCAGATGGTTGGTAGTTCTGGACTGTTTGGGCAACGACTAGTTTTTTGACCTTTGGCCAGAGACCGGCACTACCGGCCCTACATGAGTGGGAATGTTGGGTTTTCCTGAAAAATACCCGATTTTCCCCCAACGGCTAGTTTTCATGCGTGAGGGCTATAAAAGGACCCCATGGGGTGCAAGGGCTGTGTTGCTTGTTCTCTTGAACCTTTGGGTGAGGTTGTGCATGTGTTGCATACTCATATTTGGTTTTTGAGCTAAGACTGAGTCTAATTAGCATGTGTTGCAAATTAGAAGTGGATTGACAGCTCTTTGTACATGTGTTGCACTTAGAGGAGAGCCTTGTGTATGTGTTGCACTCCATGATGACCATTGTGAATGTGTTGCACTTGGTGTGGTTCAAGCTACGAGGCTTGACCTATTTTCTTGGTGTTTGCCGACACATATACGGTGTTGAAGGCATCGTGCGCGGTGACCTTCTCAAAGAGATTGTGAGAAGGCCCGGCAAAATTGTGAAGGTCGGAGCTCACCTACCCGGATGGGAAAAGAGCAACCACTAGCGGATTCGAGGCAGGTGCTCAATTCGTGGAGTCGGTCCAAAGTAGTTTGGGCTTGCTTCAACATGGATTAGGGAAGATCGGCAAGTCTTTGAATACCACGGTAAAACTTCAGTGTGTCTCTTTGTGTTTGCTTGCAATTCTCTATTTGCATTGTTGAAATTTACATTCCTTGAATTAAATTACTTGATTGTCTTTAAGATTGTATATTCTTGAGTAGAGATATAATTAGCTAGTGCACTTAGTGAGCCTAGTTGTTTTAGACCTTAATTGTCAAAACTTTGGTTTATCGCTTCCGTATTATTTGTTGTTAAAGTTTTGTCATTGGGGTACTTAGGTGAGAAATTGTTTAATCATAGAAGAGATTTTTTTAAAAGCCGCCTATTCACCCCTTGTCTAGTCGGCATCCTCGATCTTACAGGTGTAGGTCATCATTCTGGGTTTGGAGCTCCAAGGTCTAGCTGCGGTGCTATTCGTTCTCGTTCTTGACCTCGGTGTGGTCCTCTTGCATTTCATTGAGGCGATACACGGATGTGTGGATGTAACATTGGGCATCTATGGGAAACAGTTCATCCACCCATTCAGTGAATTTGCAATCCTTGGTCTTCATGTAAAAGTACGTGTCATATAGCGAGACATGCGTCGAATGGTATGTAAGAGTTGTAGTGGTTACTATGAATAGAGGGCATCGGTAGAAATGACGTCCTGGGCTGGCATTGGACTCATCGCAAACCTGCACAATTGTGTCGAGGTCGTGCTTGCATGTTGGCCACTTTAGGGGGTGTAGTGGGAGGCCGTCGTAGATTGGATTTTTGGGGCCGTAGTAGTCCCTTGTTCGAATGGGAAGATTTAGACTGGGGGATTAGGTTCTTGGGGACTGTAGATTTGATGGACCTCGAGTGAAGGGTCGCAGTCCCAAAACCATGAAGGGTTGACACCTCAAGGTGCGGTCCAAACCCATCTTCCCCATCTACCCATCCCACGGCTTGAAGTGCCTCCTCTATCTGGCATTTCAATGGGGTGGAGGTTGGGCTACTGAAGAAGTGTTGCATGGGTGGCTGGTGATTTTATAGGCAGTGTGTAGTCAATGCAGGGCTCATAGAGTGGGGGTAGCATGTCCTCACTTTGGTCTGAGAAAGCTGGCTGCTGCATATTGTCGCTTCGGTCTTAGAAAGTGGTGGGCAGAGTGTTGTCAAATTGGGCTGACATAGAAATAGCCAGCGTGTTGTCAAATCGAGCTGACAAAGTAATAGGCAATGTGTTGTATAATTGACCTAAAAAAGCTGATGGATGCGTGTTGTCCAATCTTCCTAACATAGATGCCGACTTTGTGTGATCAATTCACCGTACCATAGCGTATTCGATGTGAAAAACCTAGTGGGACTGTGTTGCCACGTACGTTGAAATGATATGCGGCTGAACACAATTTGTTACAAGATACCGTACTAGCAAAGCAATACAATTTGTTTTAACAATTTTTTTTGCAGCTCAGTTTTTATTGTTTAAACCTAGTGATGATGACACGCAAAATTACTAAAACTGGAAAAGTGTGATCTTAATCCAAATTCACGGCCTCCTTTTAGGAGCCATCCTGATAGCAAGTAATCATCGTGCATTTCACACTGCAAGCATGACCATAGCGCTGGTGCTCCAACTCCAGTTAATGTTAGTCCCCAAGGTTCTGGCGCTCCAACTCCATTTAATAGTAGTCCCCAAGGTGATGGCGCTACAACTCTAGTTAACGTTTGTTCGCAAGGTGCTATATGCAATGGTTGGCCGTTCTGCAAGTGTACTGCTGGGAAGTACAGAAAATTGACAATCAAAGGGAGAAGGCTTGTACGTATGCCATGTAACAACTTTATAGAAGTATACTCCTTTGATTCTCAATTTTTCGCACTTCCCAACAGTACACTTGCAGATCGACCAACCATTGGATATAGCATCTTGGGATGAAATGTTAAATGGAGTTGTAGCGCCATCACCTTGGGGACTACTATTGAATAGAGTTGGAGCACCAGAACCTTGGGGACTAACTAGAGTTGGAGCACTAGCCCTATGGTCATGCTTGCTGTGTGAAATGCACAACGATTGCTTGTTGTCAGGATGGCTCCTAAAAGGAGGTCGTGAATTTAATTAAGATCAGATCCCTCGCGCCATGCAAAAAGGGTGTATGTCTAAAGGCATATAGTAATTACACATATGAAGTTAGATACCAAAACCCTAATCCGGTCGCCGCTTTTGCGCACGGGGGAGTTTATCCTGTGGGTACGTGAACCAGTCAGGTGCATGCGTACCGCTCTGCAAGTACGAAGGTCGGCTAGACTTATCTTTGTTAGATCCAGAGCCCGGATCACCTTCCTTTAGCAGTTCGAAAGGTTCACCTCATATGGACCCTCTCAAATAACGCTGTCACCATAAAACATGAACAAATCTTGAATATCTGCTATTTAGTACCTACCATAGCAAAAGACACAAGCACGTGCATTAAACACTAACATACAATTCGTCACATCCGTAATCAATAGTAATATAGTACATGCGTAAACATCATTTTCATGTGCTACTGTTAAAGTAATTATGCCCCATTATTTACGTCTTGCATCATCAATTCGTGTATTCCTCATCTCACGAACACCAATTATTACTATTATTTAAGCCTTTTGTCGTCAATTCATGTACTACTCATTGTGGTATTGCTGTCATTTTATACACGACTCGTTGGACTAATATTACCATTTCTTATACTACTCCATGTACTAATGCCGTTATTTCATGTATTACTAGTTATTCTAATATTGTATTAATCCCACAAATGTTGTCGTAATATTATACTAACATTATTGAAGTTATGCATATATCACAATAATATTATACCAATATTACAATAATAATAGAATCATGTTATTATTATTCTAATAAATTTATAATTGTATCATAGTAATATAAGTATAACCGTTATTTTATGTACTAATTGAGTACTACCATTATACTACCATTGCACTATTATACTACCAATTACTCCAAATTATGAGCCCGAACTAAACCCGTCCAAAAAGTGTACAATAAATAAAATTCTCCAAAAGTACGTTGCATAACATTACAAGAAATAACATAACGTTACAACACTAATAGTACCAATACTATCATTTTACGTACTAATAAATATATCACATTATACTAGTACTACAATAATATTTCAATAACATAGAGCCATTATTTATGTTATACCCTGTTATTTCATGTAGAGCAAATTATACTAATATCGTCATTGCATACACTACTACCATTATACTACTAATTACACTAACATCACACCAAGTACACAATATTTTTTACAAATTGTATCGTCCATTCGTATAATACTCACTGCACTACTACTGTTATTTTATCTACTATTCATTATACAACTACCGTCATTATTTGTACTGCACATGTGCCAATACCGAGGTTTCATGTACTACTATTTACACTAACCTTCCTGAAGCTCAACTGAAAATTACGACAGCCCAAGCAACGTACAAACTAACCTTCCTGGATATTACCTAAAAAAAAGGCTCAAGAATCAAATGCTGGATAATATGAACCCCGAATAAATTCCTCCAAAAAATTAACCCTTAATAAATTCCTCTCGAAGTACAAATCTAAATTTCCTCTTCCACCTCTCTTTTCCCTCCCACGTCTCCTCTCTTCTGCCTCTCGGTTTCCTCAGCTCACTGAGACGTTTTCGAACTCCCTCTCCTCTTTTCCCTAGTCGAAGAAAATGCATGATGTAAATCATCGGAGGGAGTCCTTAATTTATAGCATCCTCCTCGACGTGCATGCACGAGAGACACGGGCATCGGTTGGTGCTTTCGGAGTGCTGATGGGACGGAGCAAGACGATGTAAATACCAGTCGTGCAAAACGCCGCAATGTCAGATGCCATGGGTGCCAGGCCCCCCTAGCGCGCCATGTGTTCTGTTCGACTGGACTTTCCATCGCTTGGAGACCGCTAGAATATTTCCAATGCCTCGGTTGTGCGGCAAAGCCAATCTCAGCGCTTCGGCTGTGCAGAAAAGAGCTGCACTGTCCTCCCATCCCTATCGGCCGAATCCAGCGCTTTGCGTCCACGGAAAAGGGACTGGGTCGGAATCTAGTACTTGGCGTCTGCAACAAAGAAGATTCCCGCACCACCTAGGCACAGAAAATAATACCGCACTGCCACTCCGCTGAATTTTGCGTGTAAGGGGCTATATATGAAAATTCGTAGCGATGAGAGCCATATTTGTAAGGAAAAAGAGCAAGACGGCTAGTACAGTAAAAAATTCCTCTTTTCTCTCCCAAAGCATCGCCCCCTCTCTGCCACCTTGCAAGCCATCATTTTTTCCTTCTCTCATCTCCACAGGTGCTCATGTCCAACGTAGAGGTGGGCACATGGGCCATGCCTTGGTGGGCCGGCCCGAGGCACAGAGGGCACGGCACGGCCCAAGCCCGGCCTGGCACGTTAGAGGGCCGTGCCGTGCCGGTCTGGTACTGTAGTTCGGAGGGGAGAGGGTGCGGCGACGGCGCGCGGGGAGGCCAGAGCCGGAGGGGAGAGGGAGGGGCGGCGGTGCGCGGGGAGGCCAGAGCCGGAGGGGAGAGGGAGGGAGGCGGCGCACAGGGAGGCCGGTGGGGAGAAGAGGCCGCACCATGGTCGGGCTGGAGGTGGGAGGCTGCGCCGATGAGTGAGGGGAGGGGAGGGCCGACGGCGCGCGGGGAGAAGAGAAGAGGGGAGGCGGGGAGAAGAAAAGAAAGAAAAGGGGAGGGGAGAGAGAGAAAAGAAGAAAAAAAAGAGAAAATAGAAAAATAATAGTAATAATAATAAAAAAATGAAATTTTAATGAATAATTTTGTAATAAACAAATGAAACTCATTAATTAAGTTTTATCGGACATTTGATTAAATTTTTTGATTGAATTAAAGTTCCAATTTATTACCCTCCAATTCTCTATGTCGCTATATCTTGCTCACTTTCACTCTCTCAATCCCTCTCTCTCCCTCCGACTCTCTATATCACTCTCTCAGTCTCTCTCTCTCACTCTGACCTCTATATCACTCTCTTTAACTTACTCTCTCTGACTCACTCATTCTCCCATCACTCTCACTCTCCTATTCCTTCTCTCTCCCTCCGACTCTCTTTGTCACTCTCTCCCTCTCCCTCCGAAGTGAAGCACGAAGATCTACCTCAACAACGTAATACGCACGAGACAGTTCGACTGCAACAAGCACGAAGGTCTAGTTCATCTTTCGAAACGTCGAGTAAGTCGCAATATAATCCACAGGTAGAGATCCGAAGGCGAGCCGAGCCGGCACGGCCCAGCACGACCAGCATGACGGGCCGTTGTGGCATGGCACGGTTCCAATCTGAAGCACGATAGACCCGTGCCGGGCCGACCGGACACGGCACGACGCCCACCTCTAGTCCAACGTGAACCTGCGAGGCTACTGCCTACGCCTACGCGGGAGCGTTGTAGAAGCCATAGATTCTCATGCGAAAGGGATCCTGGTTCCGGTGAATTTTTGTTAGGCCGATCCGTGCGACCATGCGTGCATGAATATAATGTGGTCGATCGAACAGCTTTTTGGCAGCATTCTTTTCTTTGCGGCAATCCAAGAGCGTCACTTGTGGTAGTACCATTTCAGATTTGGATCCTGAACAGCTAAACCCGTGTGATTTGCAATCATTCAAGGGAAGACTAAGGGCACGCATGTTTGATAAAATCTATGAAAGAGGGTATATCTGGTGCAAACCATTAGCTAATTTGGCAATAATTAACATGAATAAATCTAAGACTAAAAATTGTGAAGGACACTTCGTGTACCTCTATCTTAAATTCCGACCATCATCTTTGACTAGTTTAAAATTTTTAGTGAAGAAATAAAAATAAAATTTCATTTATGTCCATTTGGTCGAGTCCTTTGCTTTTTTAGCCCCTCACAAATTTTTTTCATAAATCTGGCCCCTTTTCAAATAAATTTGCAAAAGTAGCCCTCTCCTTGACTGCGGAAGGTGCGATAGGTGACACGTGTCACTTGCCGCGCCCAAAGAGCTCAGTAGCTTTCCGGACCCATGGCAGCAGTGCTAAGCCCACCTTGGTGCCGCGCCCTCCTCGGCTCGAAAGGAGCTCGCACGCTTGGCCCATGCACGACAGGCCTCCTACCGAGCTCATGATGCTTGGTAGCAACCCTACTGAGCTCCCCATGCTCAGTAGTTGCCCAGAAAGCTATTAAGCTCCCTGAGTTCGACCAGCCGCACCTTATGTGGTCAAGGAGAGAGCTATTTTTGTAAACTTATTCAAAAGATAGCTAGATTTGTAAAAAAAACGTTGTGAAGGGGCTAGAAAAGTGAAGGTTTCCATTTAGCCAAGGCCTACCTAGTACCTTAGACATGGCCTACTTAACCTAGTTATGTTTTCAGCCAAAGAGAAAAGATAGATATTTTTTTTATTTAATATAACTGGTCGATGACCAGTTATACCCATTGACGACCAGCTAGGGAAAATAACTAACTTTCTCCATCAGTAACTATAATCTCACTAGAATAAAGTATAACTTATCAGAGCTATGACAGTTTATGATGTGGTTGTTGTAACATCCCAAAAATTTGCTTATATATTATTTTATTGCTTAAATGTGCATTTATGATTTTCTGAAATTTATTTGGATTTTTCTGGAATTATTTGAATTAAATTCAAATCAGGTTTATTGCCTTTTATTCAAATCTATTTAAATTTATGCAAAGTTAAAATAAAGTTTTGCCAAAAATATTTTATTTAAGTCCAGAATGTCTCAAAGTATTTTTGAGATTTTTCTTGGATTTTTTCTATTAGTTTTATCGCTTAAAATAAATAAAATAAATTTATGGAATTATTTTAATTGAAAAATCCTTTCTTTTCGGTTGGAACAGTATTGGGCTTGGCCCATTCACTGTGCGCGTGTAGTCTGTGGCCATGCGGCCCAGTTGGCCCATGAGTTGAGGAGCGCAGCTGCGGCCTTTGATCTTGCATCGGACGGTCAGAAGCAATCGCGCGTAAAACCCAAACCCTAGCCCCGCTGGATCAGAGGATCGAATCGGACGGTCAAGATTAAGTCGTACCGGTTTGGGAAAGGAATTAATCGCCGCCGTTAGATATCGTATCCGAGCCGGATTGTACCACATCTCTGGGAGATCTCGTCCGTTGATTGAAGATCGGATGGACATCGGGAGTCCTTCTCCGTTGCGTCGCCGGATTCCGAGTTCATCGCGAGTTCGTCGCCGTGCCGACTTAGGTCGCCGTTTGCGTGTCGGGACCGGATTTCCAAATCCGAACCCTCTGTGTATAACCTGTGCTAGTCCAGGAAAAGCTAGCACACACAGTGAAACAGTGATGACAACACATCCATATCACGAATCAAATAATATTCATTAAGCAAAAGAGTATTAGCCTTATGGCCAATTATTACAAATAAGAAGCATCATAGCTAGAGTTCAATAAGAAACAATGAAACGAATTAACAAAAGCAAAGTAAGTAAGCCCATCCATTTGCCCAACAGTAATCGATGGGGTTCGCGTCCTAGCATTCCGGTCGCCTTCATCATAACCACAAGCGTAGAAATCGTAGTCACCCGAAACCGCACACTCTTCTGTGGAAAGTTGGGGATGTTGCAAGGGTGAGCACAAAATGTACTCCGCAAGTCTTGGAAACATGATGCATGATAACTATATGCAAGGCTAAACAATTGAAGGCATAATATGGCTCTTTTAGCATAAAGCAAAGTTTATCTGTAAATACCAATAGTAATTTCATAAAGCATCATTTGAACAAAATGTAAAAGCATAGTAATTGAATTTGATATAACAATTAAAGCAGGTTCCATCTACCTGACTGGCTCCATCTGCCAAACCATAACCCAAGAGTTCCATCTGCTCTCGGATTCCCAAACCATCATTTTCCTTTGAAACAAAACCATAAAATCTACAATGTGCAAGCGTACCTCGCCTGCCCTTTACCGTGGGCACGGCTACTTAAGTAGTTTTAACTCTGCAGAGTGTGTACACTTTACCCACAAGACATGATCGACTCTTGTTGCCATGCACTTAACACACTTCCTTTGGTGTGTCGGCAGAGAGATCATGACAAGGCCTTTACAATGCACAACCCCACTATTAACCTCGCCCGCTAAGGTTTCACATTTGTTAGGGTTCTAGCCGCCAGATCTGAAGCCCCTCTTGCGCTCGCCAACATCCGCACTCACCAACCGCGAAGCTAATAATGAGACGCACAAATTATTTAGCCAGTCGTACCCATATAGACTTGTGGTTGTGCGGTAGTGCTCGGTCCATGGTAACACACGCCGGTCCTTAATTGACTAGGCGAACATTCACACACCAAGGTCTCGTGCTTTTCGCACCCGCCAAACATCCATCCGCCCGGTCTAAACCATTTCCACTTTAATTCATTTAAATCACAGCAGCAACACCAATTGCCGCAATCTCACAAATAAGTTTAAACAACATTTGAAATGATTCCCATATTGGCACAATACCAAACGCTTAATTTGGACTAAGCAATTCTACCGCTCCATGCTAATCTACTGGATATCACCAAATAAAGTAGCTAGTATATATATCATCTAGGTGTCAAAGGTTCGACGTGATCAATACCAATGAGGGTATAACAAACCGAATTTAACTTTACTCTAAAAGCGCATTTAAAGTACATTGCGTAAAGTAAGCATGCATAATTTAAAAACAACATATCATTTTCGTAAAATTTGGGATCAATATGTTCAAGGAAGACTTGCCTTCACGCCTCTTCTTTGGTTCTACCTCGATCGTTGATTCGATCGATTCGATGCGTCGTCTACACGCTAAACGAGGCAAATAAATAAAACAAATTCAAATAAAATTCAAAAATTGAAAAGAATGGTACTGGAAGATAGATCTTGAATTTAGATGAATTTAGAAATTTGAATCACTTTGGAATCGGAGCTCGAACGAAGGAGAACGGGCTCTGGAAAATTCCCGGATCGAAAATCGAGAAAGCAGAGAGGTCGACACGTGGCGCAACGCGATCGGGTGGAATTTCGGGTTTTGGAAAATCGAAAAAGAAAAAGAAAAGCCGCCGACACGTGGGGCCCACGAGTCGAGACTCGATCCACGGTGAACCGGGTTCACCGAGGCGATCTGAGGCGACGCGCAGACCGGCCGACGAGGCGCCCACGCTGGCGGCTAGGGTCGGCGTGGTTGGGCCACGCAGGCCGACGCTGGCCGCCACGGGCCGAGGTGGCGGCCGACGTGGACTTGCCACGGTCGCGCATCCGCCGCCCGTCGGATCGGACGGCGGGGACGCAAAGCGCGGCGGCCGCGACGTGGCGCGATCTGGCGCAAGACGCGGAAGATCCGACGCCACGGCTCATCGACGAGAGCGACGGCGCGGCGCGAGAAGGCCGGAGGCGGGAAGACGACGCGAATCGGCGGAAGAGAGATGGATCGGCTCGGGTTTTGGGGAAAAAGGAAGAGGGCGGCGCGGAGTCCGCGGGACCAAAACCAACGGCGAGGCTCACCGCGAGGAAGAAAAGCGCGAAGAAGCGCCGGACGGCGCGCGCTTCGGGCGAGCTCGCTTGAAGAGGACGGCGCGTCTCAGCGACGAGAAAGGGCGGCGGATGCGCGCGAGGAGGCGAACCTCGGGATGGGGTCCACGAGGCTTTAAATAGCCTCGGAGGCGGGCGCAACGGACGCCGAAAATGGCGCGAGGCGTTAGGGTTTCGGTGGCGCAGCGCGACGCGGCGACGTGGTAGCATCCGAGCCGCACGCGCGTGGCGCGTGATCGAAGCAGCGGAGGCGAAGGGCCGGCCGGGCGCATGGAAGGCGGGCAGCGGGAAGCGGGCGAGGGAGAGGAGCGAGGCCGAGCGAAGAGAGATGGGCCGGAAAACGGGCGGGGAAAAGGATTCGCCCGAGGAGGAATCGAATAAAAATCATTTTCCGAATTTAAGAAATTCCAGAACTTCAAATAAAAGCAAATAAATTCAAATAAATATCAAATAAATTCAGAAAAATCTCCAAAAATACAGAAAAATTCCTTTGGTGTGTCGGCAGAGAGATCATGACAAGGCCTTTACAATGCACAACCCCACTATTAACCTCGCCCGCTAAGGTTTCACCGTTGTTAGGGTTCTAGCTGCCCGATCTGAAGCCCCTCTTGCGCTGCCAACATCCGCACTCACCAATCGGGAAGCTAATAATGAGACGCACAAATTATTTAGCCAGGTCGTACCCATATAGACTTGTGGTTGTACGGTAGTGCTCGGTCCATGGTAACACACGCTTCGGTCCTTAATTGACTAGGGCGGAACATTCACACACCAAGGTCTCGTGCTTTCTGCACCCGCCAAACATCCATCCGCCCCGGTCTAAACCATTTCCACTTTAATTCATTTAAATCACAGCAGCAACACCAATTGCCGCAATCTCACAAATAAGTTTAAACAACATTTGAAATGATTCCCATATTGGCACAATACCAAACGCTTAAGTGGACTAAGCAATTCTACCGTTCCATGCTAATCTACGGATATCACCAAATAAAGTAGCTAGTATATATATCATCTAGGGTGTCAAAGGTTCGACGTGATCAATACCAATGAGGGTATAACAAAGCTGGAATTTAACTTTACTCTAAAGCGCATTTAAAGTACATTGCGTAAAGTAAGCATGCATAATTTAAAAACAACATATCATTTTCGTAAAATTTGGGATCAATATGTTCAAGGAAGACTTGCCACGCCTCTTGCCGGTTCTACCTCGATCGTTGATTCGATCGATCTCGATCAAGGCTGTCTACACGCCAAACGAGGCAAATAAATAAAACAAATTCAAATAAAATTCAAAAATTGAAAAGAATGGTACTGGAAGATAGATCTTGAATTTAGATGAATTTAGAAATTTGAATCACTGGAATCGGAGCTCGAGCGAAGGAGAACGGGCTCTGGAAAATTCGGATCGTAAAATCGAGAAAGCAGAGAGGTCGACACGTGGCGCAACGCGACCGCTGGAATTTCGGGTTTTCGGAAAATCGAAAAAAAAAGAAAAGAAAAGCCGACACGTGGGGCCCACGAGTCGAGACTTCGATCCACGGTGAACCGGTTCACCGAGGCGATCCGGGCGACGCGGCAGATCGGCCGACGAGGCGCCCACGCGGCGGCTAGGGCGACGTGGTTGGGCCACGCAGTGGCCGACAGCTGCTGCCACGGGGCTGAGGTGGCGGCCGGCGTGGACTTGCCACGGTCGCGCATCGGCCGCCCGATCGGATCGGACGGCGGGGACGCAAAGCGCGGGCGGCTGCGACGTGGCGCGATCTGGCGCGCACGCGGAAGATCCGACGGCCACGGCTCATCGACGGAGAGCGACGGCGCTGGCGCGGAGAAGGCCGGAGGCGGGGAAGACGACGCGGAATGCGGCGGAAGAGAGATGGATCGGCTCGGGTTTTTGGGGAAAAAGGAAGAGGGCGGCGCGGGGAGTCCGGCGGGACCAAAACCAAGCGGAGGCTCACCGCGAGGAAGAAAATCGCGAAGAAGCGCGGACGGCGGCGCGACGCGAGCTCGCGAAGAGGACGGCGGCGTCTCAGCGACGAGGAAAGGGCGGCGGATGCGGCGCGAGGAGGCGAACCTCGGGATGGGGTCCACGAGGCTTTAAATAGCCTCGGAGACTGGCGCAACGGACGCCGAAAAATGGCGCGAGGCGGTTAGGGTTTCGTGCGGCCTTGCAGCAGCGACGCGGCGACGGCGCAAGATCCGAGCCGCCGCGCTGGCGCTTGATCGAACAGCGAGGAGGCCGAATTTGGTGGGCATGGAAGGCGGGCGGCGGGAAGCGGCCGAGGGAGAGGAGCGAGCGGGCCGAGCGAAGAGAGATGGGCGGGAAAAGCGGGTCGGGAAAAGGATTCGGCCCGAGGAGGAATCCAGAATAAAAATCATTTTCCGAATTTAAGAAATTCCAGAACTTCAAATAAAAGCAAATAAATTCAAATAAATATCAAATAAATTCAGAAAAATCTCCAAAAATACAGAAAAATTCCTTTGGTGTGTCGGCAGAGAGATCATGACAAGGCCTTTACAATGCACAACCCCACTATTAACCTCGCCCGCTAAGGTTTCACATTGTTAGGGTTCTAGCCGCCCGATCTGAAGCCCCTCTTGCGCTGCCAACATCCGCACTCACCAAGTGGCGAAGCTAATAATGAGATGCACAAATTATTTAGCAGTCGTACCCATATAGACTTGTGGTTGTACGGTAGTGCTCGGTCCATGGTAACACACGCTTGGTCCTTAATTGACTAGGCGGAACATTCACACACCAAGGTCTCGTGCTTTCTCGCACCGCCAAACATCCATCCGCCCGGTCTAAACCATTTCCACTTTAATTCATTTAAATCACAGCAGCAACACCAATTGCCGCAATCTCACAAATAAGTTTAAACAACATTTGAAATGATTCCCATATTGGCACAATACCAAACGCTTAAAAGTTGGACTAAGCAATTCTACCGTTCCATGCTAATCTCTGGATATCACCAAATAAAGTAGCTAGTATATATATCATCTAGGGTGTCAAAGGTTCGACGTGATCAATACCAATGAGGGTATAACAAGCTGGAATTTAACTATACTCTAAAAGCGCATTTAAAGTACATTGCGTAAAGTAAGCATGCATAATTTAAAAACAACATATCATTTTCGTAAAATTTGGGATCAATATGTTCAAGGAAGACTTGCCTTATTTGCCTCTTCTTGGTTCTACCTCATCGTTGATTCGATGATCTTCGATTGCGTCGTCTACACGCAAACGAGGCAAATAAATAAAACAAATTCAAATAAAATTCAAAAATTGAAAAGAATGGTACTGGAAGATAGATCTTGAATTTAGATGAATTTAGAAATTTGAATCACTGGAATCGGAGCTCGAGCGAAGGAGAACGGGCTCTGGAAAATTCCTGCATCGTAAAATCGAGAAAAGCAGAGAGGTCGACACGTGGCGCAACGCGATTGGCTGGAATTCGGGTTTTCGGAAAATCGAAAAAGAAAAAGAAAAGCGCGACACGTGGGGCCCACGAGTCGAGACTCGATCCACGGTGAACCGGGTTCACCGAGGCGATCTGGGCGACGCGCAGCGAGCCGCCGACGAGGCGCCCACGCGGCGGCTAGGGTCGACGTGGTTGGGCCACGCAGCCACGAGCGCGCTGCCACGGGGCTGAGGTAGCGGCCGGCGTGGACTTGCCACGGTCGCGCATCCGGCCGCCCGTCGGATCGGACGGCGGGGGCGCAAGGCGCGGCGGCCGCTGCGGCGTGCGCGATCTGCGCGCGACGCGGAAGATCCGACGGCCACGGCTCATCGACGGAGAGCGACGGCGCTGGCGCGGAGAAGGCCGGGGCGGGAAGACGACGCGAATCTGGCGGAAGAGAGATGGATCGGCTCGGGTTTTTGGGAAAAAGGAAGAGGCGGCGCGGAGTCGCGGGACCAAAACCAACGGCGAGGCTCACCGGCGAGGAAGAAAGCGCGAAGAAGCGCCGGACGGGCGGCGCGACTTCGGCGAGCTCATGAAGAGGACGGCGGCGTCTCAGCGACGAGAAAGGGGCGGCGGATGCGCGCGAGGAGGCGAACCTCGGGATGGGGTCCACGAGGCTTTAAATAGCCTCGGAGGCGGGCGCGCACGGACGCCGAAAAATGGCGCGAGGCGGTTAGGGTTTGGCGGCAGCGCGACGCGGCGACGTGGCGACATCCGAGCCGCACGCGCGCGCGATCGCGATCGAGCAGGCGAAGCGGGCCGGGCCGCATGAGGGCGAAGGCAGCGGGAAGCGGCCGAGGGAGAGGAGCGGAGCGGGCCGAGCGAAGGGAGATGGGCCGGGGAAAACGGGCCGGGGAAAAAGGATTCGGCCCGAGGAGGAATCCAGAATAAAAATCATTTTCCGAATTTAAGAAATTCCAGAACTTCAAATAAAAGCAAATAAATTCAAATAAATATCAAATAAATTCAGAAAAATCTCCAAAAATACAGAAAAATTCCTTGCAGCACAATGAACCCAGCAAAAACTGAAAATCAAATGTTTGATGGATAGATTAGCCAAATTAAATCCTTTTATAAATAGAAAATTCTTATTAAGCTGAAATTAATTCAAAGAAATGCAAATGGTGAATTTTGAAACTTAAACATTCTGAAATCCAAATTTTTGGAATGTTACAAACCTCCCCTCCTTAAAAGAAATCTCGACCCCGAGATTTGGACAGACTAGGGAAAGAGGTTGGGGTACTCTTCTCTAAGATCTTCTTCACGCTCCCAGGTTGCTTCCTTTTCAGAATGGTTGCTCCACTGAACTTTGCAAAACTTGATTGTCCTGTTTCTTGTTCTGCGCTCTGCCTCATCCAAAATTCTGATCGGATACTCTGGGTAGGTAAGATCATCCTGTAGCTCAGCATTCTCAATGCGCATTTGCTCTTACGGAACTCGAGACACTTCTTGGTTTGTGACACATGGAACACATTGTGCACATTTGATAACCTGCGGTGGCAGCTCAACTGATAAGCCACTTGACCACTTCTGGCTAGGATTGGGAACGGTCCAATAAATCTTGGTGCTAACTTTCCACGAACTTGAAATCGACGCATTCCTCTGAGCGGTGAGACTTTCAAGTACACATAGTCACCAGGAGCAAAGGTTAACTCTCTCCGACGATTATCGGCGTAGCTCTTACGCCTAGCTCGCTGTTCTCAATCTTTCTTGAATCATTTTACTTGTTCTTCGCCTTTTGCAACATATCGGGACCAAAGACTTGGCGATCTCTGTTTCATTCCAACAAAGAGGTGTTCTGCACTTCCATACAAGGCTTCAAATGGCGACATCTGCAAACTTGCTTGATAACTATTGTTATATGAGAATTCTGCATAAGGTAAACTTTGATCCCAACTTGCGCATTGGACAAGGCACAAGACCTTAACATATCTTCAAGGATTTGGTTTACTCGCTCGGTTTGTCCATCCATGCGAGGATGATAAGTCATCTTTGAAATTGAGTTGGTACCAGCGCTTCTTGCAACTTTTGCCAGAATCTTGAAGTGAATTGAGTGCCTCGATCTGATACAATTCTCTTTGGCACACCATGCAAACACACGATTCTTGACATATACAACTCTGCAAGTTGATCTCCCTGGTAAGTTGTTCTCACAGGAATGAAATGAGCAACTTTTGTCAATCGATCCACTACAACCCATATTGAATCATAACGACTGGTTCTCGGAAGTCTGTAATGAAATCCATTCCAATTTCTTCCCACTTCCATTCAGGCACTTTTAACGGCTGTAGCAATCCTGCAGGTCTTTGATGTTCAGCTTTAACTCGCTGGCATACATCACACATAGCTATATACTCTGCGATTTCCTTTCTCATCCTTGGCCACCAATATATACCACGAAGGTCTTGATACATCTTAGTATTACGGATGAATTGAGTCTGTTGACTCATGCGCCTCTTTTAATATCAACTGCTTGATCTCTTTTGATTCGGCACATAAATACTTTTTCCAAGCCAAATAGTTCCTTCTTCATCCTCGAAAAATCACGGGCTTTACCTTCCTTGATTCTATCCTTGATCTTAGCGACTTCTTTATCGACTTTTGCATCTTTTGATCGATCCGTCAAGGTTGGTTGAATTTCTAATGCAGTGACGAAACCCTCATCCACTAATTCCAAATTCAAGCGCTGAAACTCCTCGTGAAGAGCGGGTTGACCTTCTTGAATCATCATATTATTGCAATAGCTCTTAGGCTTAAGGCATCGGCAACTACATTAGCCTTGCCGGGATGATAATGTATTCCACATCATAATCCTTAATTAACTCAACCATCTTCTTTGCCTTAGGTTGAGGTGCGCTTGAGTGAAGATATACTTCAAACTCTTATGATCTGTAAAAATCTCACAACGATTCCCGATGAGATAATGCCTCCACAACTTTAGTGCATGCACAATCGCAGACCATTTCAAGTCATGGGTTGGATAGTTTTCCTCATGTGGTCGCAATTGCCGTGAGGCGTATGCAACTACTTTGCCTTCTTGCATCAAAACACATCCAAGACCCTGTCTTGAAGCATCACAGAAAATCTCAAAGTTCTTCCGAATATCTGGTAAAATGAGCACTGGGGCTGAGGTCAGTCTTTTCTTTAATTCCTGAAAACTTTGCTCACAAGCTTCAGACCATTCAAACTTCTTTTCCTTCTTCAGCAACTGGGTAAGCGGTCTTGCAATCCTTGAAAATCCTTCTATGAATCTTGGTAGTAACCCGCTAAACCAAGAAAACTTCGATATCGTGCACTCGACTTGGGTTGCCTCAATCAAGTACACCTTTCACTTTTTCAGTGGTCTCTTGAGACACCTCCAATGAAATTATATGGCCTAAGAAAGCGACTTCTTTTAACCAAAACTCACACTTCTTGAACTTAGCATACGGTGATGATCTACGAGCTTTTCTAACACCATCCTCAAATGACCTTCATGTTCTACTTCATCTTTAGAATAGATCAGGATATCATCTATGAATACCACCACAAACTTGTCTAGGTATTCCATAAACACTTTATTCATCAAGTTCATAAAATAAGTGGTGCATTGGTCGGACCAAATGACATAGCTGTGAACTCATATAATCCATATCGGGTAGCAAAAGCTGTCTTGAAATATCTTGTGACCTTATTTTCAATCGATGGTATCGGATCGAAGATCGATCTTGGAGAAAATACATGCTCCTTTCAAGCGATCAAACAAGTCATCAATCACGGCAGCGGTACTTGTTCTTGATTGTGACTTCATTCGTGGCTCTATAATCCACGCACAAGCGCAAACTATTATCCTTCTTCTTTACAAAAGAATGGCGCTCCCAAGGTGACGAACTTGGACGAACGTATCCTTTTCTTGCAATTCCTCAATCTGTTTCTTCATCTCGGCGAGTTCATTGGTGGCATGCGGTAGGGTCTCTTGGAAATTGGAGCCGTGCGGGGACTAACTCTATGACGAACTCTACCTCTCGATCAAAGCGGCATACCCGCAAATCTTCAGAAATACATCGGATATTCTTGCACCACAGGCACACTTTCCAAAGTCGATTCCTTCAAAGCTGTTCAAAGCGCACTTCTTACTTGCGGACTCATCGAGCATATACTCCACTCGAATGCCTTACGAATTGGTAAGGGTGATGGCTCTCTTGGCACAATCTATTTGACCCTTATCTTTGGGTTAACCAATCCATCCCTAGGATGACATCTATTCCTTTTGAATCCAAGATGATAAGATTCGCTAGGAATTCTTCCCCATTGATTTTTATGGTTGCACTTGGGCATCTTGAACTAGTTCTCAATTCTTTTCGGAGATTGAACTATCATAGGGCTCTTAAGGGTAAAGGTTTCCCAACCAAATTGTTCAACAAAACTCTTGATATAAAAGAATGCGATGCTCGAGAATCAAATAATCTTTGGCGGTATTGAGTTAATAAGGAACTTACCCAAAACCACATCGATGCCTCCGAGCTTCTTGGCGGTCACATGGTTGACCGTCCTCTTCGGAAGGTTGCGGAGCTCAGGCGTCAGGGCGTTCCACGACCTTGTCCTTGCGTAGGAGCTCGGCGGTGGATCCCAAGTTGAGCGGCCTTTGGGGTCACTTGTCGACGCTTCCGAGGACAATTGCTAGCATAATGTCCCATCGGTGACATGGAAACATGAATCCTGCAGCATTTGAATTCCCTTCTGCTGTTGACCACTTGGCGTTGTTACGCTATCCTTGAGCGATTAGGCGCGTCCGAATTAGGAGTGCGGGTGCTCCTTGAGCAGTGTTCGTTGGCTTGCCGAGGTGAAAGCGGCGGCGAGAACCACTCGCTCCATCTTGAGCACGAAATGCCATTCTTCTCTTGCGGGACTCTCATTGTTGGCGTTGAGCATCCTCTTGCACTAGTGCCTTGTTCACCATATATTTGAAAATTCGGAAAATCCAAAGCAACTAGCTGCACCTTGATGTCGTGGTCAAGTCCTCCATGAACCTCGGATCTTGGCACTTTCGGTTGCCACATCTTACAGTGCATACCTCAACAATTGGGTAAACCGGTTAAGATACTCGAAACACTCTGGTTTCCCGATGCGACTTGCGAAATTCTCTTTTCTTCATTTCAATTATGCCCGCGAGCACATGAGCGTCGGAAGGCTTCAGAGAATTCCTCCCAAGTTATAGCTTGAGCATTCGATGGGCGACCTGAAATTATCCCACCAAGTAGTGCTACTCCTTTTAATTGATGACTCGCGAGAGAACCTTTTCACGGTCATCACTGCGCTTAATGGAGCTTTTCTCTACATCTCTCAACCGGTCATACGCCTCCAAGGGTTCACTGCTCCGTGAAGGTAGGCGGTCTAGTTCTCATAAACTCTCAAGCTTTGATTGGGGTGGCATCACAGTCTTTGCGGTTGGTCCGGCCGCGATTGTTTACTATATTCGAGCAAGGGCTTGCAACAAGCAAGCCGCATTGCCATCATCTGCTTTGGATATCTCGCAATCGGGGTTGGGTGGCGGCGGCGGTGGTGGCACTTGTCGCTCTTGCGATCTTGAACATCCTGCTGCTCTTGTGGCTCTGCGACCACGACCACGACCACGACCTCCAACACGACCTCCTCTACGACCAGCCACGACCTCTTCCTTGACCTTCCATCGAAGCAACGGCCGAGAACGGTTAGCAATAGATGAGAGGAAGAGCAAAAGGTGAGAAGGCTAGGAGGTAGCCATTCAAGACCAAACAAACTAACACTCCAAAAGAAAGATGGTGCAACACAATGCTAGCGCAAGTGTACAACACACCCCACAAACAAGCGACAAAAATCTTGAAACACTCGAACTATCGTTGCTACACTAAAAGGGATGACCTAGAGCACTAAAAACCTATCTTATATGGTAGTCTTCTCGGATATACCCTTTGACGGCTTGATCTTACGCTTCCTTGATCGGATTCTTGCAGAAAACTCGAGGCTTTAAGAAGTTCCAAGAGATAAGATCAAATTAAAATTTTAAAATAATATTTTAGCAAAGGAAAGGAGTAAGAACCTAAGAATAAGATGAGATGAGATAATCTATTCACATTAATTCGTTGGTTTGATTTAGAAAATAATTTTGAAGTTCTTGCTAAGAAGACCGGACTAACTAGGGTTGCGACCTACGATCGATATGGCTCGATACCACCTCTGTCGGGACGGATTTCCAAATCAACCTCTCATGTATAACCTGTGCTAGTCCAGAAAAGCTAGCACACACGGTGAAACGATGATGACAACACATCCATATCACGAATCAAATAATATTCATTAAGCAAAGAGTATTAGCCTTATGGCCAATTATTACAAATAAGAAGCATCATAGCTAGAGTTCAATAAGAAGCAGTGAAGCGAATTAACAAAAGCAAAGTAAGTAAGCCCATCCATTTGCCCAACAGCAATCGGTGGGGTTCGCGTCCTAGCATTCCGGTCGCCTTCATCATAACCACAAGCGTAGAAATCGTAGTCGACTTGACCTCGCACACTCTTACGTGGAAAGTTGGGGATGTTGCAAGGGTGAGCACAAAATGTACTCCATAAGTCTTGGAAACATGATGCATGATAACTATATGCAAGGCTAAACAATTGAAGGCATAATATGGCTCTTTTAGCATAAAGCAAAGTTTATCTGTAAATACCAATAGTAATTTCATAAAGCATCATTTGAACAAAATGTAAAAGCATAGTAATTGAATTTGATATAACAATTAAAGCGAGTTCCATCTACAGTGGCTCCATCTGCAAACCATAACCCAAGAGTTCCATCTGCTCTCGGATTCCCAAACCATCATTTTCCTTTGAAACAAAACCATAAAATCTACAATGTGCAAGCGCACCTACTTTGCCCTTGGACCGTGGGCACGGCTACTTAAGTAGTTTTAACTCTGCAGAGTGTGTACACTTTACCCACAAGACATGATCGACTCTTGTTGCCATGCACTTAACACACTTCCTTTGGTGTGTCGGCGGAGAGATCATGACAAGGCCTTTACAATGCACAACCCCACTATTAACCTCGCGCTAAGGTTTCACATTGTTAGGGTTCTAGGCGCCAAGATCTGAAGCCCCTCTTGCGCTGCCAACATCGGCACTCACCAAGTGGCGAAGCTAATAATGAGACGCACAAATTATTTAGCCAGTCGTACCCATATAGACTTGTGGTTGTACGGTAGTGCTCGGTCCATGGTAACACACGCCGGTCCTTAATTGACTAGGCGGAACATTCACATACCAAGGTCTCGTTTCGCACCGCCAAACATCCATCCGCCCGGTCTAAACCATTTCCACTTTAATTCATTTAAATCACAGCAGCAACACCAATTGCCGCAATCTCACAAATAAGTTTAAACAACATTTGAAATGATTCCCATATTGGCACAATACCAAGCGCTTAAATTGGACTAAGCAATTCTACCGTTCCATGCTAATCTCTGGATATCACCAAATAAAGTAGCTAGTATATATATCATCTAGGGTGTCAAAGGTTCGACGTGATCAATACCAATGAGGTATAACAAAGCTGGAATTTAACTATACTCTAAAAGCGCATTTAAAGTACATTGCGTAAAGTAAGCATGCATAATTTAAAAACAACATATCATTTTCGTAAAATTTGGGATCAATATGTTCAAGGAAGACTTGCCTTATTTGCCTCTTCTTTGGTTCTACCTCATTGTTGATTCGATGATCTCGATTGCGTCGTCTACACGCCAAACGAGGCAAATAAATAAAACAAATTCAAATAAAATTCAAAAATTGAAAAGAATGGTACTGGAAGATAGATCTTGAATTTAGATGAATTTAGAAATTTGAATCACTGGAATCGAGCTCGAGCGAAGGAGAGCGGGCTCTGGAAAATTCGGATCGAGAAAATCGAGAAAGCAGAGAGGTCGACACGTGGCGCAACGCGATTGGCTGGAATTTCGGGTTTTCGGAAAATCGAAAAAGAAAAAGAAAAGCCACGACACGTGGGGCCCACGAGTCGAGACTTCGATCCACGGTGAACCGGGTTCACCGAGGCGATCTGAGGCGGGCAGACCGGCCGACGAGGCGCCCACGCGGCGGCTAGGGGCGACGTGGGTTGGGCCACGCAGGCCGACGCGGCCGCCACGGGGCCGAGTAGCGGCCGACGTGGACTTGCCACGGTCGCGATCCGGCCGCCCGATCGGATCGGACGGGCGGGGACGCAAAGCGCGGCGGCTGCGGCGTGGCGCGATCCGCGCAAGACGCGGAAGATCCGACGGCCACGGCTCATCGACGAGAGCGACATGCCGGCGCGGAGAAGGCCGGAGGCGGGAAGACGACGCGAATGGCGGAAGAGAGATGGATCGGCTCGGGTTTTGGGGAAAAAGGAAGAGGCGGCGCGGAGTCGTGGGACCAAAACCAACGGCGAGGCTCACCGGCGAGGAAGAAAAGCGAAGAAGCTCGGACGGCGGCGCGATTTCGGCGAGCTCGCGGAAGAGGACGGCGGCGTCTCAGCGACGAGGAAAGGGGCGGCGGATGCGCGCGAGGAGGCGAACCTCGGGATGGGGTCCACGAGGCTTTAAATAGCCTCGGGGCGGGCGCAGACGGACGCCAAAATGGCGCGAGGCGGTTAGGGTTTCGTGGCGCAGCGCGACGCGGCGACGTGGCGAGATCAGAGCCGCACGCGCGGCGCTTGATCGAAGCGGAGGCGAGCGGGCCGGCTGGGCCATGGGAAGGCGGGCGGCGGGAAGCGGCCGAGGGAGAGGAGCGAGCGGGCCGAGCGAAGGGAGATGGGCGGGAAAGCGGGCGGGGAAAAGGATTCGCCCGAGGAGGAATCGAATAAAAATCATTTTCCGAATTTAAGAAATTCCAAAACTTCAAATAAAAGCAAATAAATTCAAATAAATATCAAATAAATTCAGAAAAATCTCCAAAATACAGAAAAATTCCTTGCAAAGACAATGAACCCAGCAAAACTGAAAATCAAATGTTTGATGGATAGATTAGCCAAATTAAATCCTTTTATAAATAGAAAATTCTTATTAAGTGAAATTAATTCAAAGAAATGCAAATGGTGAATTTTGAAACTTAAACATTCTGAAATCAAATTTTGGAATGTTACAAACCCTCCTCCTTAAAAGAAATCTCGACCCCGAGATTTGGACAGACTAGGAAAGAGGTTGGGGTACTCTTCTCTAAGATCTTCTTCACGCTCCTGTGTTGCTTCCTTTTCGAATGGTTGCTCCATGAACTTTGCAAAACTTGATTGTCCTGTTTCTTGTTCTGCAAGGCCCGCCTCATCCAAAATTACGATCGGATACTGCGGGTAGGTAAGATCATCCTGTAGCTCGGCATTCTCAATCTGCATTTGCTCTTCTGGAACTCTGAGACACTTCTTCAGCTGTGACACATGGAACACATTGTGCACATTTGATAACTGCGGTGGCAGCTCCAACTGATAAGCCACTTGACCACTTCTGGCTAGGATTGGGAACGGTCCAATAAATCTTGGTGCTAACTTTCCACGAACTTGAAATCGACGCATTCCTCTCGAAAGCGGTGAGACTTTCAAGTACACATAGTCACCAGGAGCAAAGGTTAACTCTCTCCGACGATTATCAGCGTAGCTCTTCTGCCTAGACTGCGCTGTTCTCAATCTTTCTTGAATCATTTTTACTTGTTCTTCGGCCTTTTGCAACATATTAAATCCTTTTATAAATAGAAAATTCTTATTAAGCTGAAATTAATTCAAAGAAAAGCAAATGGTGAATTTTGAAACTTAAACATTCTGAAATCCAAATTTTTGGAATGTTACATTGCGCATCGGCGAGCGCTATATAAGCCGCCACCCGTAGGCCTTGGACTCGTCATCGTCTGCCGCATCTTTCCTCTAAAGCGCCGCCGCCCGTGGAGCCCAGTAGCAACCGCTAGACCTCGCCGCAGTTCGTGGACGCGCCGCCGTGAGTTTTGATCGAGAACGTCGCCGTCGAGCCATTCTCGCCGCGTTGGTCCCGCATCGGGGTTCACCGGAAGCTACGCGTCGAATCGGTAAGGTCGTCGCCGCCGAGCGTCGTCGGATCGCCGTCGGGTTCGCTCATCTTCTCCATGTCGGTAAAGCCTCGTGGCGGCGTCGCCATTGTCGGGCGGTGAACCGTGGGCGTCCGTCAGAAGCGGAGGGTGAGGTTCCGCACGTCGCGAACAACCGGGCCTTTCGATCATGTTTCGTGGATTAGATCGAACTGCGTGCGGGCGATCAACAGATCATGCAGCGTGGCGGCACGAGCACCGAGGCGTCATCGCGGGTTCACTGTGAGACAGAGAGGAGGTCCCGTGCACCGGGTCTATGCACCAGGGCCACGTGTCATGCTATGATTGGTCCAGGCCAGGCTGACGCCAGCGTGACGTCATGATGACGCAATAATCTGTATTTCAGTATAAAAATAAATCTGTTAATTTCGAATTTCTAATTTCTGTATTTTCAGTATTTATTTTAAACTTCAAAAGGCTATATCTTTTGCATCGTAACTCGGAATTGAGTGATCCCAGTTTCTAAAAATTTGTAAAATTGAGATCTATTTAATGGTGAATTTTATTTGATTTTTGGAGTTCATTTGCTCTCTGTTTTGGTATTTATTTGCTTTTCTTCTTCGGTACGCATAGACGTTGAATTGTGCGACGCTTCGGAGGAAGATCCAGCGACTCAAGAGCAAGTTTCAGATCAAGATCAGGACCTATTCCAAGGCAAGTTGTGCTTTGATCATGTTGAACTCATGTTTATAAAATTGCTATGTCTAATTTACCCTATTGCATATATTTCAAATATACAACTGTTTTAAATTAGATTGGGTTTAGCTAATATACCAGATTGATCTACACCCTACCTTGTCATTGTATGCCATGATCCATTGTCACCCTAGATTGGTTAAATATAGTTGGTTAACAATTATAATCAACATTGGAGGATTAGTTCGTATTAGTTGCTTAGCCTTGCCACGTCATCACATGTGTCAGAATCATTGATAATTAATCTTGATTAATGGAATATGGAAAAATATTATGAACTTGTGTGTCATGTGGAATCACACGATGAGATTGAGTTGTTGTGGCGAGTCATGTCACGCAACGATGTTGAATTGTTGATGGCACGTGGTGCTTGGTAATCAACTGGGTGATAATAACTTAGATTGGGGCAAGTGACAAGGGGCGAGGATGCCAAGGTGGGCCCGATGGGCAGAGGGTATGTGGATGTCTTGCCTTGATCACACTAAGGACTTAACCTTGCAAGCCTTTGACCTGAGTCTATCGTGCAACCACATGTCTGGTATGGGCCAGCCTAGCTGATTAATTTGCAATGTCTTAATTTTGGTACTATCGTGGTCGGTGTGAGTTCCCGAGTTATGGTGTAATTCACATGGCGCAAGAGGGGGGCCCTGGTTATGGTTTTCAGACCCACCAGTGTTGAAACCTTAGCGGGTAGTATCCGGTTAAGCCAGAGCATTGTAAAGGCTCTGCTATAATCACTCGCCTTGGTGGTGTTTGGTTGTATCGCGTGGGTAAAGTGCATAACCTCTGCAGAGTGTGAAACTATTCGGATAGCCGTGCTCGCGGTATTGAGCAATGCTCGGGAATTACAGTTAAGGGTTAGTTTAATTAATTGGACAACTTGGTTGGGATGGCGGAATGCCATATGGAAGATGGAATTTGACTTAGTATTGGAAACTTGGTTTACTTGAGAAATACTGAATCTATTTACTATTGTTATTTGTTTTACATTCTTTACAATCTATTTACTGTATTTGTTCATAAATGCTGCTTATTGCAAAATAACCATGATAGCCTATCCATTGGAATAAGCCTTGCATATAGATACATAGAATTGCATTCTGTGCACAACTTGTTGAGTGCTTAAGTACTCACCCTTGCCAAACAACAATAATCAACAGATTGAAGAGTCTACACGTGTTGGAAGAGGAAGTCCAGAAGACACGAGTCATTAGGGTCCGAGCCTTGTCGGTTACTGTGGTGAACTGATGAGCTATCTACGTTTTCTACTTTCCGCTGCATAATTATTAGTTTATATTTTCAGTCTTGCCCTGCGTAGCTTAATAATGTAAGTTGGTCATGAGATCATACCTTTAGATATATCAATGAATGAACTATTATTCTATTATCGTTGAGTATGATGTGATATGTACCAATGTTGAGCTGTGTGCACTAGCGTTGATCCTAGGACTAGTGTGGTAAACACAGTGGGTTCGAATCAGTGGATTTGGGTCCTTACAGAGGTGGTATCAGAGCATACTGACTGTAGGTCTTGGCCCTAGATAGTGTGGAGGTGTCCTGTGTGAGTCCAAAATTATTTTCTAAAAGAAAATCTAAACTTGACTAATAAAACACTCTCGACTCATCTCATTCTCTACTTCTCGCCTTTGCTGAATTTACCCGTTTTACTTGCCGTTTCGGGAGGAGAACTTATTCAAAGTTCTTGTGGAGCAGATGTCGATCGTTCCGACCTTTGAGGAGTCAGCTGGTGGCTACGCCATGGAGCTGTGGAGAGTTCTTCAGACGAGAGAGGCCCCGAGGCGATCGAGGACGAGTTGGGCGCGTGACTCGAGGAGTTCGAGAGCCGGTGAGGAGTCCGAGGAGGATCCAGAGGAGCGAGAGTGGGAGCCAGAGGGGAGCGCAGACCCTGTTGTTGCAGAGGACCCAGTAGTAGGTCATCAGGATAGGTTTGCTCCTATGCCAGCTCACACGCCGGTGTATGCGCCGGGTCAGCCTCAGCCAGGGTGGCTGGATGAGTGAGTGTCAGCCTTGGAGCTGTGTTGAGACTCGAGTGTGAGTCGCGTCTTTAAGTTAGTCTTTACCTTTTTAGTTGACGTTAAGGTTTCGTGTTTAGTTTGTTTCTTTGTAATGCTGAGTGTGCAGTATGTGTTACAAAGCTTGTAGGCTTAAATAAGCGGCCATACCAAGAATAATAAAGAATTATTTCAGTTGGGTATAACCTATCTTCCCGCTTTAGAAATTCTTACTTCTTATCTATGCTACATCTACCTTTCCTAACCCAAGAGGCAATCATCAGATGGTGAATACTCGAGGAAACAACGGTGCTTCAGGAAGTGGACTGCGCCAGAATGACAACACCAACGACGGGGGCAGCCCTCAACCACCGCCAGTAGACATGCAGAATCTGGGAGCGTTTCTCGTTGCACAAACTCAACTAATGCAGACCATGATGCAGCAAATGCAGCAGATGACCAATGCAGCAGCAACCAACAACAACCATGCAGTTCAGAACAACAATGGTGGACCTCGATCTCATTCCAAGCTGTCAGATTTTATGAGGACTCGACCACCAACGTTCTCAGGAAATGTGAATCCTTTGGAAGCCGATGACTGGCTTAGAACTATTGAAAAGAAGCTGCACATCACGCAATGTGAAGGCAATGAGAAGGTGCTCTACGCCTCTCATCAACTTGAAGGAACCGCCGCAGAATGGTGGGAGAATTATCGTGCCGCTCATGGAGCCCCACAAGAGATCACCTGGGAGGAGTTTACTAATGCTTTTCGCCAGTATCATGTTCCGGAGGGAATGATGGACCTTAAGAAGGAAGAGTTCAAGGCTTTGAAACAAGGAGGCCAACCAGTGGCCGAGTACCTGAACAAGTTTACTCAGTTAGCTCGCTATGCCCCTGAAGACGTAGCGATGGATAAAGCTAGGCTGTCTCGTTTCATGAAGGGACTGAATTCAGGACTGCAGGTGGGACTGATTACCCACAATTTTCCAGACTTTCAGGAGTTAGTCAATAAGGCTTTGATCCTAGAAGATAAGCGCAAAGAGCTAGGTGAGAACCGTAAGTGCTTAATGACTAATCAGGGTGGGCGTCCAAACCATCTACGTTTGAGGATGTCACCACAACAATTTGCTAGATTTCAACCACCAGCTGTGAACAAGACATCAACCCCTGCACCTCGCCCTGCCAATCAGAACTTCCAGACACAGCACAGGGCAACAATGCGCCAGGAGGGAATCAGCAGTCTGCAGTGAAAAGATGCTATACCTGCAACGAGCCAGGCACTTTTCTAATAGATGTCCACGTAAGGAGGCATTACGCCGATTCGTTTCAACAGGAACAACACCGCCAAGGCACCAACCTCGGGAGGAAATCGTGCGCCAGTCAACCGGAGCAACCCGCAATCAACAAAGGCGCGGAAGGATCAACCACATCACCGCGGATGGAGCTCGGGAGGCTACAGACGTCAGATCGCGTAAGTTCTGGTCAACTCGGTGCACCTGCCACGCTTTGTTTGATTTCGAGCTTCGATTCGCTTGTTTCTCAAAGTTTTGCAACCAAGAATGGATTTAAAGTGGTGAATCTTAAGTGTGTGCTTTAGTCCAAGCCCCGTGATCCGAGCTTAGATCTAGCCTTGGGTGTTTGGGAGCTAAGTTGCTTATGGATGGGATAGAATTTCTAGCTTAATCTTATCTTGATAGATGCGCAATCCCTAGATGTCATCCTTGGAATGGATTGGCTGTCTAAGCATAAGGCCGTTTTGGATTGTGGCGAAGGATCGTAACTTTGGAAGGTCCTAGTGGCAAGAAAGTAGAATTTCAAGCAACCATGATTCGTGATGGGCGTTAGTGGTCAACGGCGTGAAAGCCATCAAGATGGAAGATGTGCGAGAGTCGAGAATACCGGATGTGTTTCGGAAGATTTGCCAGATCGCCACGGATCGCGATATCGAGTTTGTCATTGAATTAGCACCGAGGACAAGACCGATATCAAAGAGACCATATCGGATGCCTACCGACGAGTTAGTGGAAATGAAGAAGCGATTGAGGAGCCGCAAGAAAAGGTTTCATTAGACCTAGTTCATCGCCGTGGGGAGCCCGGTTTTGTTTGTTCGTAAAAGGACGGAAGTCTTAGAATGTGCATCGATTATCGTGCATCGAATGAAGTAACGATCAAGAATAAGTATCCGCTGCCCGGGATCGATGACTTATTTGATCGATTAAGAGGAGCTGGAGTTTTCCAAGTTAGATCTTCGCTCGATACCATCGATTGAAGATCCGAGCGGAGGATGTGCCTAAGACTGCGTTTTCTACGCGATATGGACATTATGAGTTCATAGTCATGTCATTTGATTGTTAATGCCCTGCATATTTCATGAACATGATGAATAAGGTTTTCATGGAATATTTGGATAAGTTTGTTGTAGTCTTTATAGGCGATATCTTGGTTTACTCAAGACAGAGGAAGAGCATGCGTAACATCCGAGGATGGTTTTAGGCAGTGCGAGAATATCACTATATGCTAAGTTTAGCAAGTGTGAATTTTGGAAGGAAAAGGTTGAATTTCTTGGTCATGTAATGAATACTAAAGGAGTTGCATTGACCCAAGAAAGTGGATGCTGATGTTGCATTGGGAGCAACGAAGTCCATTACTCGATCCGTAGTTTTCGGGAATGGCGGATATTACCGTCGGTTCATAGAAGGATTCTCGACAATTGCTAAACCCCTGACGCAGTTGTTGAAGAAGGAAAAGAAGTTTGCATGGACGCCAGAGTGCGAGAAAAGCTTTATGGAATTAAAGAAGCGTTTAACGACAGCCCCCGTATTAGTGTTACCAGATGTGCAGAATGGATTTGATATTTATTGCGATGCTTCAAAGCAAGGCTTGGGATGCGTGTTAATGCAAGAAGGCAAAGTCGTTGCTTATGCGTCGAGACAGTTAAGACCGCATGAAGTGAACTACCCAACGCATGATTTGGAGTTAGCAGCCGTAGTGCATGCTTTAAAGATATGGCTTCATTATCTCATAGGGAATAGATGTGAGATATATACAGACCATAAGAGCCTGAAATACATATTCACTCAAGCAGATCTGAATATGAGACAGCGAAGGTGGCTAGAGCTAATTAAGGATTATAATGTGGGAATTCATTATCATCCCGGAAAGGCCAATGTGGTAGCAGATGCTCTGAGTCGAAAGAGCCATAGCGCCAATACGCTAACAATGGAGGATCAACCAGAATTATGCAAGGAATTTCAGAAACTAAGGTTGGAAGTCGTTCCGCAAGGAATGGTAGCTGCACTGGAAGTAAAGCCAACGCTGGAAGGTCAGATTAGAGAAGGCCAGAAAGATGACGATAAAATTTCTAAGATCAAGGCTAAAAAGGAAGAAGGCCTAGCCGTAGATTTCACTCTGGATGAGCAAGGAACCATGTTTTTCAAAGGCGAATTTATGTCTTCGAATAAAAAGGGATCAAACAATTGATTCTTGAGGAAGCTCACGATTCTAAATACTCGATTCATCCAGAAGTGCCAAGATGTACCGAATTTGAAAGAGAGATTTTGGTGGCCTAACATGAAGCGTGAAGTAGCCGAGCATGTTGCTTTATGCGACGTATGTCGAGGGTAAAAGCTATGCATCAAAGACCATTGGTTTGTTGCGACCATTGAAAATTCGGAATGGAAGTGGGAGGAAATCGAATGGACTTTATCACCGGTTTACCTAAAACTCGAGAGGGTACGACTCCATTTGGGTTATTGTGGATCGCCTTACCAAGGTCGCCCATTTTATCCCAAGAAAGACCACTTACTCCGAGATCGCTTAGCGAGTTGTACATGTCGAGGATTGTATGTTTGCATGGAGTGCCCAAGAAGATTGTGTCTGATGAGGTACCCAATTTACCTCAAGGTTTTGGAACAAGTTGCATGAAGCAATGGGGACTCGTCTCAATTTTAGTACAAAGATATCACCCGCATGATGATGGTCGACCGAAAGAGTAAATCGATTTTAGAGGATATGTTGAGAGCTTGTGCTTTAGCTTATGCTACATCTTGGGATAAAAGTTTGCCATATGCGAATTCGATTACAATAATAACTATCAAGCTAGCTGCAGATGTCACCATTTGAGGCGTTGTATGGACGTGCTTGTCGTACTCTGTTAAATTGAATGAAACAGAGAGCGCTTGGTTTTGGGCCGATATCCTCGAGAAGCGAAAGTCAAGTCGCAATGATCGAGAAAGGTTGAAGATAGCACACCAAGACAGAAAAGCTACGCAGACAACCGTCGTCGAGATTTGAGTTTTGAACCAGAAGATCATGTGTATCTCAGGGTTACCCCTCTTAAGGGCGTTAAAAGATTTCACGTTAAAGGGAAGCTCGCGCCAAGATATGTCGGTCTGTTCAAGATTCTGAGCCGTCGAGGAGAGGTAGCTTATCAGTTAGAGTTACCTCAGTCATTGGCAGGAGTGCATGATGTATTCCATGTGTCGCAACTTAAGAAGTGTCTCAGAGTGCCAACAGAGCAAACCCCGTTGGATGCAATAGAGCTGCAAGAAGATTTGACTTACAAAGAGCAACCGGTCAGAATTTTGGATGTTATGGAGCGCAAGACCAGAAACAGGTCTATTCACTTTTGCAGAGTTCGGTGGAGCAATCATTCAGAAAGTGAAGCCACTTGGGAGCGAGAAGAAGATTTGAAGTCAGAATTTTCGAACCTATTCTCTAGTTAGCCCTGAATCTCGGGTCGAGATTCTGTTAAGGGGGGAGGTTTGTAACATCCCAAAAATTTGCTTATATATTATTTTATTGCTTAAATGTGCATTTATGATTTTCTGGAATTTATTTGGATTTTTCTGGAATTATTTGAATTAAATTCAAATCAGGTTTATTGCCTTTTATTCAAATCTATTTAAATTTATGCAACGTTAAAATAAAGTTTTGCCAAAAATATTTTATTTAAGTCCAGAATGTCTCAAAGTATTTTTGAGATTTTTCTTGGATTTTTCCTATTAGTTTTATCGCTTAAATAAATAAAATGAATTTATGGAATTATTTTAATTGAAAAATCCTTTCTTTTCGGTTGAAAAAGATTGGGCTTGGCCCATTCATCGCGGCGCTGTAGTTCTGTGGCCATGCGCCCGGTTGGCCCATGAGTTGAGGGCGCATTGCTGCCTTTGATCTTGCATCGGACGGTCGAAGCAATCGCGCAAAACCCAAACCCTAGCCCGATTGGCCGTAGGATCGAATCTGACGGTCAAGATTAAGTCGCATCGGTTGGGAAAGGAATTAATCGCCGCCGTTAGATATCGTATCCGAGCCGGATTGTACCACGTCTCTGGGAGATCTCGTCCGTTGATTGAAGATCGGATGGACATCGGGAGTTCGTCTCCGTTGCGTCGCCGGATTCCGAGTTCATCGCGAGTTCGTCGCCGTGCCGACTTAGGTCGCCGTTTGCGCGTCGGCGAGCGCTATATAAGCCGCCACCCATAGGCCTTGGACTCGTCATCGTCTGCCGCATCTTTCCTCTAAAAAGCGCCGCGCTGCGGAGCCCAGTAGCAACCGCTAGACCTCACCGCAGTTCGTGGACGCGCCGCCGTGAGTTTTGATCGAGAACGTCGCCGTCGAGCCATTCTCCGCCGCGTTGGTCCCAGATCTGGGTTCACCGAGAAGCTACGCGTCGAATCGGTAAGGTCTCGTCGCCGGAACGTCGCCGGATCGCCGTCGGGTTCGTCATCTTCTCCATGTCCGGTAAAGCCTAGTGGCGGCGTCGCCATTGTCGGCGGGTGAACCGTGGGCCGTCCGATCTGTAGCGGAGGGGTGAGGTTCCGCCACGTCGCGAACAACCGGGGCCTTTCGATCATGTTTCTGTGGATTAGATCGAACCGTGCGGGCGACCAACCAGATCATGCCGCGTGGCGCATGCACGCACCGAGGCGCCATGGCGGGTTCACGGTAGACCAGAGGAGGTCCCGTGCACCGGGTCTATGCACCAGGGCCACGTGTCGTGCTCTGATTGGTCCAGGCCAGGCTGACGCCAGCGTGACGTCATGATGACGCAATAATCTGTTTTTCAGTATAAAAATAAATCTGTTAATTTCGAATTTCGAATTTCTGTATTTTCAGTATTTATTTTAAACTTCAAAAGGCTATATCTTTTGCATCGTAACTCGGAATTGAGTGATTCTAGTTTCTAAATTTTTTTAAAATTGAGATCTATTTAATGGTGAATTTTATTTGATTTTTGGAGTTCATTTGCTTTCTGTTTTGGTATTTATTTGCTTTTCTTCTTCGGTACGCGTAGACGTTGAATTGTGCGACGCTTCGGAGGAAGATCCAGCAACTCAAGAGCAATTTTCAGGTCAAGATCAGGACCTATTCCAGGGCAAGTTGTGCTTTGATCATGTTGAACCCATGTTTATAAAATTGCTATGTCTAATTTACCCTATTGCATATATTTCAAATATACAACTGTTTTAAATTAGATTGGGTTTAGCTAATATACCAGATTGATCTACACCCTACCTTGTCATTGTATGCCATGATCCATTGTCACCCTAGATTGGTTAAATATAGTTGGTTAACAATTATAATCAACATTGGAGGATTAGTTCGTATTAGTTGCTTAGCCTTGCCACGTCATCACATGTGTCAGAATCATTGATAATTAATCTTGATTAATGGAATATGGAACAATGTTATGAACTTGTGTGTCATGTGGAATCACACGATGAGATTGAGTTGTTGTGGTGAGTCATGTCACGCAACGATGTTGAATTATTGATGGCACGTGGTGCTTGGTAATCAACTGAGTGATAATAACTTAGATTGGGGCAAGTGACAAGGGGCGAGGATGCCAAGGTGGGCCCGATGGGCAGAGGGTATGTGGATGTCTTGCCTTGATCACACTAAGGACTTAACCTTGCAAGCCTTTGACCTGAGTCTATCGTGCAACCACATGTCCGTATGGGCCACCTAGCCGATTAATTTGCAATGTCTTAATTTTGGTACTATCGTGGTCGGTGTGAGTTCGAGTTATGGTGTAATTCACATGGCGCAAGAGGGGGCCCCGTTATGGTTTTCGGACCACACGGTGTTGAAACCTTAGCGAGTAGTATCCGGTTAAGCTGAGCATTGTAAAGGCTCTGTTATAATCACTCGCCTTGGTGGTGTTTGGTTGTATCGCGTGGGTAAAGTGCATAACCTCTGCAGAGTGTGAAACTATTCGGATAGCCGTGCTCATGGTATTAAGCAATGCTCGGAATTACGATTAAGGGTTAGTTTAATTAATTGGACAACTTGGTTGGGATGGCGGAATGCCATATGGAAGATGGAATTTGACTTAGTATTGGAAACTTGGTTTACTTGAGAAATACTGAATCTATTTACTATTGTTATTTGTTTTACATTCTTTACAATCTATTTATCTGTATTTGTTCATAAATCTCGCTTATTGTAAAATAACCATGATAGCCTATCCATTGAATAAGCCTTGCATATAGATACATAGAATTGCATTACATGCACAACTTGTTGAGTGCTTAAGTACTAACCCTTGCCAAACAACAATAATCAACAGTTGAAGAGTCTACACTGTGTTGGAAGAGGAAGTCCAGAAGACACGAGTCATTAGGGTCCGAGCCTTGTCGGTTGCTGTGGTGAACCGATGAGCTATCTACGTTTTCTACTTTCACTGTGCATAATTATTAGTTTATATTTTCGGCCTTGCCTGCGTGGCTTAATAATGTAAGTTGGTCATGAGATCATACCTTTAGATATATCAATGAATGAACTATTATTCTATTATCGTTGAGTATGATGTGATATGTACCAATGTTGAGCTGTGTGCACTAGCGTTGATCCTGGGACTAGTGCGGTAAACACAGTGGGTTCGAATCAGTGGATTCGGGTCCTTACAGTTGTTTAATTATGTTAAGGAACCTCTCTATCGAATAGTCCGAGGTTCCCGAACAGATCTGAAGTGGAGATCAGAGAGAGAGAAAGAGAGACACATGTTTAGAGAGAACAGCGACGGAATTCTTTATTGCTATTCTGATTTCTTGTACATAGGGGGGACCCCCTCCTTATATAGTAGTCGTCTAGGGTTTCGGCTAAGGGACCATCGTGGGCTTTCATTGGGCCACGTGGTTTCCCAACACTCCCCCTTGGGCCCTTTGCCGCGAGATGCATATGCCTCATTAAAACTCCAGAAAAACCCAGTGGGAAAAATACTTGGAGAAAGAGTACATAGCATACGCTTACTATGTTGCACGAATTGCCTCGTTAAAACCTTATGCAAGAAAACTTCATGAAAAACTTGCTAAGTAAAAAGAGTACAATTCACCCAAACTTCAACCGCTAATCTTGGAGATTCATGTTGGGTACTCAAAATTCATATTCGAGATTTATGTGGGAGTATGTGAAATATCTCCCCCTGAAATCTGCACTTCTCTAAGTCTCATCATTCCAATTCCTTTAACACACCTTTCAAAGGTAGATGCTGGGAGTGATTTAGTGAACTTGGGGTTGATATGCTTCGTGAGATTGCTCTTCACATAACCCATCTGTGCTTAGGCAACACAAGCTGCATTATCTTCATAAATGATTGTGGGAGTTTACTCAATGTTCAAGCCACATGACTTCTGGATGTGGTGAACCATTCTTCGGAGCCATGAACATTCACGAGACGCTTCATACAAAGCGATGATTTCCGAGTGGTTTGTCGACGTCGAGACAAGGGTCTGTTTAGACGACTTCCAGGAAACTGTTGTTCCTCCACATAGGAAAACATAGCCAGTTTGGGACTTGCCAGTATGCGGGTCTGATAACTACCCAGCATCGGCGTAGCCAACCAAATTCAGTTCAATGTTTCTTCTGAAAAACAAACCGAGATCTTTGCTTCCTTGGAGGTAACGGAAGATGTCTTTGATCCCTTTCCAATGCCTTTTGGTGGGTTACAGACTGCATCGAGCTAGCAAATTCACAAATGTAACGCAATGTCCGCCTAGTGCTATTCGCAAGGTACATGAGCGCTCCAACTGCACTCAGATATGGGAATTCTGCTCCCAGAACTTCCTCCCCCTCTTCTCTAGGTCTGTATGGGTCTAGGTCTGCTTGGAGTGACCTTCGGACCATTGGAGTCTTTGCAGGGTATGCCTTTTCAAAGCCAAATCTTTCCAACACCTTCTGCGTGTTGGTTGATTGATGTACCAAGATTCCTCCTTGGACATGCTCAAGATGCAAGCCTAAACAAAACTTGGTTTTACCCAAATCCTTCATTTCAAACTCAGACTTCAAGTATGAGCATGCTTCTTCAATTTCTTCATCCGTCCCAATGATGTTCAAGTCATCTACATAGACGGAGATTATACAGGATCCATTCGGGGATCGCTGTATAAACACACATGGACAATCTTCACTGTTTGTGTAGCCTTTCTTGCAGAGGAAGTCACTCAAGCGATTGTACCACATTCTTCCTGACTGCTTTAGCCCATACAGTGATTTCTCCAATTTCACACTGTAAAGTTTCTATTTGTCCGCCTTGGTTCGGGATAGGATTCCTTCCGTACTTTCATGTATATCTCGAATCCAACTTTCCATACAAATATGCTGTGACGACATCCATTAGCTTCATTCTCAACTTCAAGTTGACTGCCATTGAGATCAAATATCTAAAGGTAATTCCTCCCATGACCGGAGAATAGGTTTATTCATAATCAACTCCAGGACGTTGAGTGAAACCTTGAGCTACAAGCCTTGCCTTGTACCTTACAACTTCATTGTTTTCATTCCTATTTCGAACAAAGACCCATTTGTGACCTACAGGGTTTATATGGGGAGGTGTGCGGCATACGAGCCCAAACACCTCTCTCTTGTTCAGAGAGACTAACTCTGCAGTGATTGCCTTCTTCCATTCTTCTCAATCCAGCCTTTTTTTGCACTCTGCGAGAGATGCAGGCTCGGGATCATGATCAATGATTGTGGCAATCTTCTTTGCAAAGTATGCATCAACGTTGGCTGTTGCTCTATTCAGGGATTCTCCTGTCATTACAAAGTTTATGGCCATTTCTTCATAGGGTGCTTCATGCACTTCTACTTGCTCTTCGCTTCTATTCCCTATCGCAGGAGCAAGTTCCTTTAGCTTTTTATCGCCTATGTGTGCGCACACATTATTTCCGACGGCTTCCTTCAGTGGAAGGTTCAAGTCTGGAATTGCCTTTCCCGTTGGCTTCTTTCCAGTGCCAGATCTCAACTGGCTCCCCTTCTTTCCTTGGGGTATTTTCGTGATTGGTTGTGGTAAGTCCTCTTGCCCAGTTTTCTCCAGACGTCTCCGGGTACTTTGGGTTTGAGGAGCCAGATTTTCTGTTCTTTTTCTTTGAGGCCTCTGGACAGGATGAGGGATACCTTCTATTTTCTTTGGTATTTCCACCCTCTCTGGTGCATTTCTTATGGTACATGCGACTTAACCACGCCCTTCAGATCACAAAAATGATCAGGCAGTTCATTTGCTAAATTATGCAAATCAATTATCTTCTGGACTTCTTGATTTGCTTCATTAGTGTGGGGGTCATGCGCGGGGATCCCTGTGGAATGCCATATGATTTCCCGGCATTTTTCATCCAAAGGTTGATTTCTCCCTAATGACGGAAACGAACCTCGTCAAAAATGCAATCGCCGAATCGGGTGTATGCAAGTCTCAATCAAGGGTTCCAAATACGATTATGGATGCACTCTCATAACCAACGATATCTCAGACTTGCGGAGAGGGCCCATTGCAGTCCGCTGAGGGGGTGGTATAGGTACATATACCATACACCCAAATTTCCTGAGATGGGAGATCTTCGGGATGATCCCATGCACAAGCTGCATAGGAGAATGGATGTTGTAGGCCAAGGTCCAAATTGATGAGAGCTGCGTGTGCGGATCTGCGTGTCCCCAACAAGTGTTGGGCAAGTTACAACTCTGCAAAAGTGGTCTGGCAATAAATTTAATCCTCTTTATTAGTGCTTCAGCTAGTCCATTCTGCGTATGGACATGCGGTACAGAGTGCTCAACTGCTATCCCTGTTGTAGTGCAATAATCATCAAATGCCTTTGAAGTAAATTCTCCAGCATTGTCCATTCTAATGGACTTCACGCGATGATCAGGGAAAGCATTCTTAATTCTTATGATCTGCGAGATCGGCTTTGCAAAAGCATGGTTTCTTGTTGATAATAAGCATACATGCGACCATTTTGAGGAAGCATCAATGAGCACCATAAAGTATCGAAACGGCCTTGACAAGGGCTGAATCGGGCCGCAAATATCCCCATGGATGCGTTCCAGGAATGCAGGAATTTTGCTTTGCACTTTCATGACAGAGGGTCTAGTTATTAATTTCCCGGTGGCACATGCAGGGCACACAAAATCTTCATGATTCGGGAAATTTTTAACATTGATGCCGTGACCTTGTGGGTTGTTCACTATATTCCTCATCATTCTAAGACCAGGATGACCTAATTTACCATGCCATAAAGAAAATAACTCAGAGCTTCTAAATACAGTCTTCAAGGAAGTATACACTTCGGGTGCATGAATATTCGTGTAGTACAACCCAGATTCATATGAGGGACATTTTTCTAATACCATTTTTCGACATACCGCGTGCTTCACGATGCACAAGTATTCTTTGCCATTTTCTTCATTGGTTTCTACATGGAAACCATTGGCGCGGATGTCTTTAAAGCTTAAGAGAGTGTGTGTTGATTCAGGGTACAAAAGGGCTTCTTCAATTACCAAAGTTGTACCCATTGGCAATATAATAGTGGCTCTTCCTGAGCCTATTACATATGAATCGCTTCCTGCGATCGTAGTAATCTTTCCAGCGTTCTTTGTGATCGACTGGAAATATTTAGACTCTCTTAAGATGGTATTTGTTGTGCCACTATCAACAATGCATATCTCTTCCATTTGGGCGCTACACGATTTCTAAAAAGGAAAAATAATTCCAATCAAACAGTGGCAAAATAATTCAAACATTGCTTGCAAATTAAAGAATACTGGAATAAAGAATAAATTTCATATTTATTCATGAGAGAAGTATGCTCTTCTAGAGCTTACAATTCATTATTCAAAAGAAAATGCTAACAACCATAATCTAAAAAAATGCATTAAACAGAATCTGTAAAATACGCATTAATTTCTGCTTCTATGTCATCAATGTAAGTTTTCTTCATTTGCCATAATATTGGCCGCAAAGATCGATGTCCGTGCTATTACGTGAGGATGAGACAAGTGGGGTATCTTCATCCATGGCATCATCATCACCAATCTTGGCGAAGTGCACCTCTCATGGCGTTTTCCTTTGCCTTCCTCTTAGCCCGATATCGCTGATCACTTCCTTGGATTCCCGACATATCTTCGACCAGTGTCCCCAAGTATCACACCTGAAGCACGTTTGGTTCTGATGTCCATACGGCTTGGCGTGCGCCTTTTCTTTATCATCCTTCTTCACTGGGGCTTTGGACTTTCCTTTGGCTTGATTCCTCTCTTTTCCACCCTATTTGCCCTTCTTTCTATGAATAGGCTTTCTCACCTTATAGCTATTGGCATTGACTTCTGTGCCATTGCCTCGTCCAGGTGGCTGTGAGACGTAGTTCTTGCATAGAACATCGTCTTGCGATTCCGCAACTTGCATGACATCAATCAGTTTGCTATACTCTTTGTATGCATCCTGACGATAGCTGCGTGCACTCTGGATAGCATTTGGGTGGACGGTAGAGAGAGTTTTCTCAATCTTCTCTTCATCAGTGATCTTCTTGCCACATAGAGAAAGCTTAGTACAAATTATGTGCAAGGTAGAATTGTACTCGGCCACTGTTTTGAAGTCTGCAAACCTCAGGCGGACCCAATCTTGCTGTGCTTGGGGCAAGATGGTGTACTTGAGCTTCTCGAACCGCTTCTGAAGTGCAGTCCAAATCTCAAGTGCACTCTCCTTAGCCATATATTCATTCTTCAGAGTGGCTAAGAGGTGGTGCCTGAGGAAGTGCAGGGCTTGATCATTCTGCTCGGTGGTAGGTTTCGCGTCCTGCGAGGACCCTAGACTAATCGTTGCACGGAGCTTCTTGCCCCCTAGAACGATCTTCACGTCCGATGCCCAAGTGAGGTAGTTCTGACCGTGCGAGGCCAGTTCTTCAAACTCACGATTCAAGATGCCGGACATCTGCATGATTTCAAAATTCCGACATTAGATTACTGCGTGTAATCTAATTAAAAAAAAGGTTGAAAAAAGCATAAAGTAAATTGCCATGCATTGCAGTATATAAAATAAAGCAATAACTTCACATTTCATAAAGAATATTCATAAAAACAGAGAAATAAAGCTAAAAAATTAAAAACAGAACCAAATTAATCTTCTGGATTTTCTAACAATTTTTTCAAAATTTTCTGCTATTTTTTTTCTTTCTTTTCTTCCTTTTCTTTTCTTTTCCTTTTCTTTTCTTCGGCCGAGCGGCCTTTGGGCCGCCCCTTCCTTGGGCCTTGAAGCCCAGCTGCATTGCCTGGCCAAAATCAAGAAAAACCAGGACCGGCGGCTAGGGTTCCCACTTCCCTAGCCGCCATATGCGCGAGCTCCTGAAGAAAAAGGGCGCAAGGCGCACGGCCATTGGCACGCCGCTCGGCCGGTGGGGCGAGGCAAGGTGGGGAGGCGCACGCGGCACGGCGAGGAGAGGCGGCGGCGTCGGCGAGACCGGCCGGATGGCGCGGCCGGACCGAGACGCAGCCGCGGTTCGCCGGGCTCCGCCGCCGCCGTCTGGCGCCACTGCCGCCTGCCGCCGAGCAACGCCGCACCGCCTCAGTGCTTCGCGCCGCCGTGAGCACCGCCGCCGCATCGTAGGTTAACGGGCGCGATTGCGGCGCAGCTGGCGGGCGAGGGCGCGGCCGGGCGCCATCGCAGCGCCGCTTTGCTTTGAGCTCGCCGGGCGCTGTCGCGAGCATCGCCCCGCTTCAGGTAGCCGACGGGTGCGACCTTGCACTGATCGGCGGCGAGGTGTAGCCGGCGCGCGGCCGAGGCTGCGGGCAGCGGCGGCCGAGCTATGGCGAAGTCGAGGCGGTGCAAGGCTGCGTCCGAGCCCGGTTCTGGCGGCGGCCAGCCGTGCGCGAGGCGGCGGCGGCGGCTTGGTGGTGATGCGAGACGACACGGCGCGGAGGTCGGCGACCGTCGGAGGGCCGTCGCGGTGGCACGCGAATCGAGACGGTGGCGCATGCTTCGCATGCGCCGCCGATTTTCCTTTTTCTCAAATGAATAGTACTCGAGCTTCGCGGTCTTTGCATCGAGTAGCTTCGAGCGTTCTTCGCGTAGCTTCGTGCCACGTAGGATAGATGCATGCACAGAAAAAGAACCGATTAGATTCAATCGTTAATTCCCAACTTTTCTCACCTTTTCAATCTGTTCGCCGGTAGAGTTTTGTGCTGATAACGTGTTAAGGAACCTCGCTATCGAATAGTCCGGGGTTCCCGAACAGATCTGAAGTGGAGAACAGAGAGAGAAAGAGAGACACAGGTTTAGGGAGAACAGCGACGGAATTCTTTATTGCTATTCAGATTTCTTGTACATAGGGGGGACCTCCCTCCTCCTTATATAGTAGTCGTCTAGGGTTTCGGCTAAGGGACCATCGTGGACTTTCATTGAGCCACGTGGTTTCCCAACAAATTAAACAAATGAGAGCGGTTAATGGCGGTTCTAGCAAGGGACTCGACAGTTCAATACGTGATAAAGATATGGACGTGAAGGCAGAAGGCGTCTATTACAATATTAATTGTCACCTCTAAAATAGATATAAATTAAGTGGCATGCACGCCTCCAAACATATCACAATTTCATTCACACTCTTTAAAAACTCTATGTCCACGGCAACAAAATCTATGGGTGTATTACTGTTCCCTTAATTATTATTTTTGTAAATTCGATTGAGGGCCCTGAGTCCCGTGCACGGACAATCTGTGTCGTTCATGGGGATAGTCTCGTCGTTCGGAGATCCTTGTCGTGATGTCCCTCGCATATGGACAAGGAGAATTCTTTCGACCTTGCCGACTATGCCGACCTCATGGATGAGGACTTCATTCTTGAGGAGGCGTGCAAGTGCAACTTCTACCTCGAATACATTCTTGAGATAGAGTCTTCATAATCCTTAGCCAAACTCGTTGGGACCGATTAAGCGGAGATGCCGCTAGTGCTCCCAAGTAACTCCGTGGGCGAGTATGTTCCCGAACCTATTTCAACTGGAGAGGTAGGTGACAACTATTCTAGTACCATAGCGTTCACTAAAGATATCGCTAACAATGTCCATGATAAGATTCTCACAGAGCCATCTACAAAACATCTACCGTGGAATCTTGAGTACTACTCTTCCACCAATGAAGATGGAACCGTTTGACCCTTGAAAGTCGAGGAGGCCGACTAGAGGGAGGGTGAATAAATAGTTTTAAAAATCTATTTGGCCAAAACCAATTTATATGTGAAGGAGTAGATGAAAACGGTTTTGTACAGTTGAAGCCTAAATGGACTAGTCTCAACTAAGTGAACCAACAATCTATATCTATGTCAAAATTTGCAATCCTAGGGTGACAACCAAGCAAATCAATTTTAAAAATGTAAATTGCAATAATGTAAAGCACAAGAGAGCAAACAACAATGACACACATCTTTTTATCGTGGTGTTCGCATACTTGCCGGTCTCCCCTAATCCACGTTAAGGTAAGCCCAATTGAATTAAACTTGCTCCATAAATTAAGTCAAACACCTCAAATCCTCTAAGGTTGCTCGTCCTCCACTTCGAAGATGGCGAGCACCAAGCCACTCACAAATGCCTGAGCCTTCTCATAGGCACCTTTGAGAAGATCACCAGATTGACTTCTCCAAGCCGTCTATGTGTCGGAGAGCACCAAGAGTAACAAGATGGAGACGCTCACTTGAACGAATTAAGTGCCAAAGCTCAATGGATACGAAATCCATCACCAAGTGTAACACTTGTACAAGGATTTGCCTCTTAAAGCTTACTAAGTGCAACACATGCATATAAGAGGTGAGAGGGTTTGCTCTTAGCTTAGGAAGAAGAGTATGGACCATGCCCCTTTTGCCAATAGACCACAAGGGGGTATTTTTACCCCACACAAAGAAGCTAGCCGTTAGAATAAGATTCTAGCAAAAAATAGCCAGGGCTGGTTAGATCGCCAACGCATGGCAGGTCAAACCGCCCTGCCTCTAATGGCTAGAAAACTAGCTTGTTATAGGATAAAGCTAACCTGATTGCCACAAAAAGTATAGTCAGATAACTAGGCCCGGTCTGACCGCCCACAAAGAACCACAAAATGGAGCTTCTTCCAAAATTTCCAATCGACTAAAACGGACATTCCAAGTGAGGACCGGTTAGACCACCGACCAAACATGATGTCAGACTACTTCCATTGGTTAGACCTAAAAACACATGGTGGTCTGACTGCTATTGAAGGAAACAAGGCAAGCAGAGGTGTGTGTACTTCAATAACTCACAAACGCATTCACGAATTTTAGTACCATGCAAACAATAAAAGATCATGATCCACAAAAACTTGCAAAACACTTTTGCGAATCTCTTGAATCATGCTGAAGGATCAGGAATATGGACTTCAGCAGTTTGCAAAACACATTTACAAATCTAAATCACATGCAATAGGGATCATGCATGAGCCTCAAATATTTGCAAAACATATTCGCAGATAGTACCATGCCACGGGGAGCTAGAGCAACCATAATGAGCTATCAACTCATGGCATACTCAAGCTACTAGTCAAGACCCCTCTTAATAGTACGGTAACCTATACTAGCAACTCGGTATTTCACAAAACACCAAGTCTAGTGAAATGACTAACAAACATATCCTTAGCCAATGCTTGTTATACCTTTGCTTTGCAGATCTTTTTGAAGCTTGATGACGAAAATCTCCACTTCAAGTCCACGTTCTTGACTTTATGCATCAACGCATGACACCTCCACTTGACTTGATGATGATCAACACATGAATCCATATCTAGTCATTCATAACCATGGGACATAACTTGTTCATCCAACTCATGAAAAATATTACTCCCAATAAATAATTGTCATTAATTACCAAAATGTACGATTAACTAATAATGGTGGGTCTAGATTTTTCAACCCATCATCTATTCAGAGTTTCGCGAATGCACAACCATCAATGCAGGTGAGACCCTAGAACAACAAGTAGAATGTGAACAATGTGAGGTCAAGGAATAGCCAACATGTCAGTAGGAGTGGTGCAATAATGAGATACTTATTGCCAAATAAGAGGCAATGGAGGAGGCCCGCCAATAGTACCATTCCAACGTGTAGGGGACATCCAGGTGGCCCAACATTGACACCAACAACGACCAGCAATAGTCGTTGGTCACGCCTCAAGTTCCCCATGAGCGTTTGTAAGAGATTATTGGTGGAATGTGTCCACTTATTAGCAAGTGCCAATGCCAATTTCTGAAAGGGGTAAAGAATGAACATGATCTACATGTCATTTGTTCATTCACTGTCGACCTTCAAGAGTCTGCTGCAGAAGTCCAAACAAACTGGTTCCAGCAATCGCATCGATGACCACCATTCCTATCAAGCAAACTATACACCTCGATAGAAGGCATTCAACAGATTGACTCGTGTTGAACACACATACCATTGTTTATTAGGAAATAGACAAGCACATTCCCCAAATGGTCATTATAATAGCCCTAATGTACAAGTACGACTTGACACTTGGGTGCAATTCATTCTCACCTAGACTCATAGATATTACCTAGCCGAAAAAATTTAAGCCAAGCAATTTGGAAAGTTTTGATGGGACACAAAACCCTTATGAATTCCTCCAAATTTACAAAACCACTATTGAGGCTGTGAGCAACAATGAAAAGGTAATGGCAAACTATTTACCTGTTGTCTTAAAGGTTTCTGCACGTACATGGCTTTTTAATCAACGAAAGAATTCTATCTATAATGTGGAACACATCTGTGATGCTATTTTAAGTAACTCTAAAAGTTGTTATACAAAACCAAGGAAAGAAAAAGACTTACACTGTCTCTGTCAAACCCGTAGTGAAAATATATGTCAGTGTGTTAAGAGATTTATAGAGGTCAACAATACTATTCCTAATATTACTGATGATTCTATGATTCATGCTTCCAAACAGGTAGTACAATTTGATCGGTTCATAGAAGACCTCAACATTCACCCACCAAGAAACGTGTCATGATTGTTGGATATGCCTAATCAGTCGATAATGGCCACACCCCACTTCAACATGGTCTTTTGGAACAAAGAAAGGAATCCAAGAAAATGAATAGGTCGGAGAGTTATGGGAAAGCACATGAAGAAGGATAAGTCCAAGTCCTCTTCAAGTTAGGTCACAGTTGTCGAATAGCGACCAAAGTGCAACAAGGGAAAGGGCCTTTGAGAAAGCAAGGTGGTTGCTAGAATGAGCAGTTAGGATCAACAGGATATGGTATGACTAGTGGCAATGGTCATTAGTGTCTGCTCCACAATGCACATGTGTAAGCATGTAGGCCCCTAATTTGAAATATCTAGGTGTTTTGGTGATTAATGACATTTGTTTCTTAAGACTAATCGTTTTTCAAGGTTTTAAGATAATTTTGTTCTTGACATTGGCATATTAGAAGTTCTTGGTATTTATAGACCCCTAAAAAGTATAATTGACGGCAAAGCATGAAGATTAACGACCTTGTGACTAGAAATGATCCAAGAGTCGAGTTTGGATCATTTTAGTGACATGTTACTTTTATTTGTTTTGGCTGTACTTTTAAGAGGGTTCAAGACTGGTAGCTTTAGCTTAGTAAGGTTGGTTAGCTAGTTGTGATGCACACTAGATCTCTTTAGCTCATATCTAGTTAGAAGAAGCCAATAAACTAAGAGAGGATGTCAAATTTGGAATGTGTGTGAGATTTCAAACTTGGTTAGAAAAATCAAAGTTAATTCAGATAATGTGACTAGGTCGCATCATCGGTTGGATCAATTCAATAAAGAGCTTGTCCTAGAATTTTCAATGACAGTCGGATGATTTGAATGACCGAGAGCATGGGTCATATCAGTTTCACAGAGGGCATGTGTTGAAGTTTCAATGGGAGTCGGATGAACCAAGTAACCCGGACCATGGGTCGGATCAATATTACAAAGAAGTGCTCAAAGGGACTAGATAATCTAAGTGGATTAGACTATGGACTGGAATAATTTGACAGAGACTTGGCCGAGGTTATCTTCATGTGAATCGGATGATCTAAGCCGGTTGGAGCATGACAAAGACGATGCTCTTGAGTTGTTGCCCTAGCGCGAATGATCCGAGCTCAGTGGATAATCCGAGTGGGGCTAGATGATCCGAGTGTGTGTAATGGCTATATTTTTTTACCATTGAAAACATTTAACCTAGATAATTCGAGTGGGTTAAATGATTCGACTCAGAGGTATTTTGAAATATCTATGTCTATCGGCTAGATTCTGAGGAGAGAAGAAATAAATAGACTCTATGGGGGTTCAAATGATAGCTCTAGCGACTCCATATATGTATTCATCCTATTGAGGAGCTTTAGGGCACTTTAAAGTTTTGATTGAAGATCTTGGAGTGCGTAAGAGAGTAGATAGGCCTAGGTTTTGTATCACTCGTAGTTTCTTGTGAAGTGGATTGAAGGCCCAAGAGAGGGGGTGAGTTGGTATTCTTGTCGCTAATGGCCAAATTCAAAATTTAACCTTTCCTAGCTCAACCTATATGTCTATAGTTTCTAGTGTTGCCAAATAACTCCTACACAAGCCTAGTGAAGTTTTGCAACCTAAGTTTCAATCCTACATAAGTCTAGTATCTAGGAATTAGAAGACATGGAAGTAAATGTGGAAAAGTAAAAGAGACAAGAAGCACAACTAATTTTTTACCGAGGTCTCAGAGATTCGGTGATCTCCTCTACTCCTCGTTGGAGCACTCTCACAAGAGTATCGCTCCAACATAAAATCGCACAAGGAATCAAACCATCCATTCGTGGTAGTCCTCCTTCACTCTGGATAGGTGGACTCCGAACCTTCACAAACATCCTAGTGCCTTTCCACAAGTTTCTCCTTGGAAGGTCACAGAGAACCACACCTCCAATCAATCTAGGAGACGCTAATTGTCGGCGTTTCGAGCACCGGCAAGTAAATTTGTAAGTCTAAGGGGCCGCGCGTTCCACTCCCTGAATGGTTAGACTCGAAAGTCCAAGATGTATACTGGTTCGGGCCGAAGATCCCTACTCCAGTTCGTGTGGTGGTGTTGTATTCCTCTTGATGCATGACCGCACAAAGTTTACAAGCGAGTGCTAATGACTTAGCGAGATGGGTTCGATGGCGCTCTCTCTCTCCTACGGGGGTTCCTGCCTCCATTTATACGAAAGGAAGGGGCAGGTTACATCGAGAATTGGGAGAGGACGAGATGACCTACACTAGGAGCTTCGGTCCTTCGTTCTGCTGACTGATCATCACCTAGTCTTGCCCATGCCGGGTCGGTAGCTTAGTCGGTCAGGGCGGTTAGGTATTTTCCCGGGAAACGGCGTACCTGCCCTCTGCGAACCTTACGAGTGTTGGCGTTCTCGCGCTTTGGCGTGGGTGTTGCCTCGGAGAGGGCGTGTCTTACGTCTTGTATGTGACCGGGTGACGGATCGGGAGCATGACTTCGGTCAGTCATTAAACCTTCTAGGGAAGGAGCCACCTGCCCTTGTATAGTCACTTCGATTGACCCCGTTCGTGGGGTACGTGGCTGTTGTCTGGTAAAGCCTTAGACACGCGGCCCTTGGCAGGGGTTGTCTTGGCACGATCGAAGTCAGGGGATCCCGACCCACAGCGAGGGTCGGGAGCTCTGCTTAGTCGGGGCTAGGGGGCCCCGTCTCGCGGCGGGGGTCGGGAGCCCCGCTTGGACGGAGACACTCCCCTCGGTCGGTCGGGAAGGATGTCCGTGTGGCCTTGCAGTGCTTGATCGGTAGTGGGATGGGAGCGGCTGTTGGGCTTGAGCTATGCTTGAGCCGCCGGCTCGTCGCTTTGGGCGTTAGGGTACCACATTATAAGTATTAAATCAAGAGCCCCGAACCCCGGCGATTTCGTGATTCGGTTGGGGGTTGAGCTTGGATGAGAATGGTGACTGGGCCCGAGTGGTCGGCCCGACCGATTAGGTAAAACGATTTCTGCTAGGTGTACCCCAACGCATCCGACGGCTGCCCTGGAATTTTGCCTGGGGCATTCGAACCGCTGGGGCTTTGAATTACCTCGTTGTGCAAGACGCGCTTGGCGCGCGCCTCGCCTTCGTCTTACGGATCGCCGGGTTCTAGTGAAGGCGCCGTTTCCGGCGCTTGCATTTATTCTGGAGACATTCAATCTCCCTCCGTCCGGGTATATAAGGGCGCCACGCTTGCTTGAGTGATAAACCTTTAAACGAATCCTTTCTTTTGCTCTTTGAAATGGCTGGGGCACCCTCTAGTCTTCGGCTTTGGTGGCGATGTTGTGGCGAAGAGAAGACCCTTTGGTGAGCTTTGGGCCGAGTACGACTGGCGATGGCGAACTCCGGAGGAAGAAAGCGTAGCCAGCGATCCGCTGCCGTCGATGCTGCGCCGCTCGGCGTCCGAGGCTCGAGGTAGCAAGGGGGCCCTTACGGAGGCGCGGCGCGAGGGTGTTGTAGTTAGTGCGGGCGCGTCGATGTCGCTGAACGGGCGAATAGCGTTGGCGTCTGATTCCGTGTCGCGACGGCGGCTGTCCCGATCGATCGAGGAGCCTACCGGATGCCGTCGGTGCCACCGATGCCGCACGGATGTTTTAAGAGGTCTTGGCGCGGACAAAAGTCCTGCAGTAGCGTAGCGTAGATATTTTTGTGTCTGTTTGGGTATTATATTGTAAAGTTGCGTAAAGTTTTGAGCCTGTTGGCCTATAGTGAAATCTCCTTTTTCATTATGAGTGTCTTCGTAATGAGTTTGCTTCGTTGGAGTTGTCCAAGCTGCTCGTTTAATCGTCGTAGCTAGACCGTGCCTTGGTCGGCAGGGACGACCGCGATGCCTTTCCGCGAGGTTCGGGTGTTCGAGTGCTCGTTTAACGTCGTAGCTAGACCGTGCCTTGGTCGGCAGGGACGACCGCGATGCCTCTGCGCGAGGTTCGGGTGTTCGGTGCTCGTTTAACCGTAGCTAGACCGTGCCTTGGTGGCGGGGGACGACCGCGATGCCTCGCGCGAGGTTCGGTGTCCGAGTGCTCGCTTAACGTCGTAGCTAGGCCGTGCCTTGGTCGGCAGGGCGACCGCGATGCCTCTGCGCGAGGTTCGGTGTCCGAGTGCTCGTTTAACGCCGTAGCTGCACCGTGCCATGGTCGGCGGGGGCGACCCGCGATGCCTCTCCGCGAGGTTGGGTGTCCGAGTGCTCGTTTAACGTCGTAGCTAGACGTAGGCTCGTTTTACGTCGTAGTGGATCGTGCCTTGGTCGGCGAGGGCGACCGCGATGCCTCTCCGCGAGGTTCGGGTGTCCGGGTGCTCGTTTAACGTCGTAGCTAGACCGTGCCTTGGTCGGCGAGGGCGACCCGATGCCTCCGCGAGGTTCGGTGTCGGTGCTCGTTTAACGTCGTAGCTAGACCGTGCCTTGGTCCGCGAGGATGATCGCGATGCCTCTCCGCGAGGTTGGTGTCCGAGTGCTCGCTTAACGTCGTAGTTGGGACGCAGCTCGTTTACGTCGTAGCTGGGCGTAGGCTCGTTTCGTCGAGCCGGGCGTAGGCTCGCTTTACGTCGTAGGCGGGCGTAGGCTCGTTTACGTCGTAGCCGGGCGTAGGCTCGCTTTTACGTCGTAGCCGGGCGTAGGCTCGTTTACGTCGTGGCTGGGCGAGGCTCGCTTTACGTCGTAGCTAGGCGTAGGCTCTTTTACGTCGTGGTGGGCGTAGGCTCATTTTACGTCGTGGCGGGCGTAGGCTCGCTTTTCGTCGTGGCCGGACGTAGGCTCTTTACGTCGTAGGCGGGCGTAGGCTCGTTTCGTCGTAGCTAGGCGTAGGCTCTTTTCGTCGTAGGTGGGCGTGGGGCATCCATCCGAGTCTGGTCTAGCGAGGGTAGTTGTGAGAGGAGTGGCGTCGTCTATCCCACACGTATACCCCATCCGCGGTGTGGGACTGGAGGGTGGCGACGCGTGTTTACCGCGTTGGTTTGAACGCCGTGCTCGTGGAGCTTATAACAGGCGATCAGTGGGTCTTGGAGGTCCTCCCAAGGGGACCCTCCGAGCGGACGGTCCCGAGTAGGGTGTCACTGGCCTGCGTGGGGCGACCCATAAGAAACCTTTCTCTACTCAATCCGTATGGGCCACGGGTCGTTCGCCGACCGAGGCACACCGGGCTGTCGCTCATCGATGAGCTCCGGGAGAGTGTGAAGTATGGTCTCGGGCGAGTAGAGGTGATTGGGTCGTCGGTACCTAGCAGAGGAGCCGCCGTGGGGCTCACCTCATACTTGCCCCTCGCTCAAGTTTATTTGGGCGCCTTATGCCCATCTGGTGGGGTAGGCCTTTTGAACCGCGACTTTTATCGGGCCCGGCGCAAAGCCGCGGAGCTTTGCGCCGGGCGCGGCGTGATGGGCCTCTCGCGCGTGCCCCAGAGCAACCGTCCTGGCCTCAAGGCGGAGATCGAGGGGTTACAGGACGCACTGCCCGGGGGCGGCGGCTTTATGGCTCTGCCGTTTTGTCAGGATTAAATGCGGAGTGGAATTGAAACCGGAGTTACGGTGGCGTGAGTGGACCACGGCGCCGAGGGAGTGCACTGTTCGATCGGCTTTGACCGTCTTCTATATATACGTTGCTGGGGCGCTTTGAGTAGTTACGCTTGCTTGCTTTCCTCGCCTCCTGTCCCTAAGACAAAAAAGGAACAACAAAGAGCCAAGGAAAAGAAAACTCAGCCTTCTCTCCTCCTCGCCTTTCCGTCGCCTCTTTCGCAAGGATGTCGTGGCCGGAGTGCTCCGCCTAGGCCAGTCGCGCGCTCGGCTTGGTGAAGAAGGGCTTCCTCCCTGCGCAAGATCTCTCCGGTTGGAGGGTGCCGACGGGAGCGGCTGCCTCTCGCGGGGGCGGCAGTCGTGGTGCTTGCCTCTTTCTTGGAGCGGCTTGCTTGCTGCACCCGTTCGTCCGGGGGTTGCTCTTCCACTACAAGGCGGAGGCGCACCACCTTAACCCCAATGGGGTCCTCCACATCGCCATATTCATCACACTCTGCGAGGCTTTCTTGGGAATCGAGCCGCACTGGGCGTTGTGGAGGCATTTCTTCCAAGTGAGGCTCTGGAAGGACAAGCCAGCGGGCCTTGGCGCCATTGGTGGCTGGCCCTCCGGCCGATCCGGCGGAGCACGGAGTACCTCGAGGTCAAGCTGCCGTCGTCCAACAAGGGTGGCGCTCGGTGGTTCTATGCTCGAGCGTCGGAGCAGCGCCCGCCCTTCACCGCAAACTTCCGTGGCGGGAGGAGTGGGGCTGGGCGCGTAGAAGCGAGAGAAGAACAAGGTGGCCACGATCGTGGGGCGGTCGGGGCCCTAAGGAGGCAAGGGCTCACCGGGGACGTGGTCGTGCGCACCTTCATGAGGATGCGCGTGCAACCTCTTGCACACAGACCCCGCCCCCTGTTCCGATACGAGGGGCGTCCGACCGGATGAGGATGGCGGAGCCTGAGCTGGCCGCGACGGAGGTCGAAGCCCGGGTGGCCGCCGTTATGGGAAGAAGTGCTACGGAGGCGGCGGGTGGCCACCCGGAGCCATTCTCGGCGGCCCACCCTCCAAATCTGGTAGGTCGGCCGGACTTCTTCCCGCCCTTCTTTTCTTTGCGTTTAACGCTGAGTGCGTCGGTGCTTTTTATCTTCTAGGGGCTCTTGGGCATGTCCTCCGGGCGCCGCTCCGGGAGATAAGGAGGCGGCGGCGGCCGGCGAAGGCATGGAGCTCGACTCCTCCCGTAAGAAGCGGAAGGAGGAAAGGAGGAGGAAGAAGAAGAAGGAGCGCGCAGCGAGGGCCGCGCGTGGGGAGGACGTATCGGAGGCCACTGCCGTGGGTGCAACCTCCACCGACAGCAGCGGAAGCACCCCCGGTCACCCGTACTGTGGGTTCCCTTTTGACCCGCCGACCGGCGGTGGTCCGGTCGTGGACCTGCCGGAGGGGGACACCACAGGCACCGCGGCTGAAGGGCCTCGGGCGGAGGGTGACCGCGCGGTCGCCATCATCGTCGCGCCTTCAGTGGAGGCAGCTTCAGGGAAGTGATCGGCATATCTGCCCCTCGGAGGGGGACCGGTGAAGAGAGCACGCCTGTCGCGCACCCGCTCGGCTCAGTAAGTACTTCTTTTCTTTTGTTCAAACATTTTTGCAGAAAAGTCGCTCGAACCGCTTTTTAGTGTTTTGCCACGTGCAGCGCCTATACTGGTGTGACCGTGGCGCGTCCTGTGGCGGTTCCACAAGGGACATCGCCGCAGGAGGTTCCAGAGGCGCCGATCGGGTCGGCGCCGGTCGTGGTGTTGGCGGCCGAGGGCGCGCCTGCCCATGAGGCCGAGGCTGGCGAGGAGCTTCCGACGCCTCGATTGGGAACACCGCCGTCCGATGTGATCACCTTCGCGGAGGAAGAGACGGCGGCGCCGCGGTAGTCGTCGTGGCCGACCGAGAGCGGCCAGTGCCAAAGGTGCCGACCCCTCGCCCCGGGAGGTGTCCGACCGAGGTCCCGCAGCGGAGTCGTCGAGGGACCCCAGGGGACCAGTTCCACCATCGTTGCCGATGGTGCTCTGGTCGGGTAGCGCCCCGCCGGCGAGACGACCGAGGGGCCGGCTGTCGGAGAGGCCCCTGAGTCGGGGTCGGTGGGCGGAACAGAAGAGAGCGAGTGGGTTGCTCTTGACAAGGCATTACGGGCCGAAGCGAGAGATGGAGCTGGTCAGAAAGTCGACTCTCTGTCTAGAATCTTCCGGTAGGCGTTGGATCACGATGGTCGAAGTCGGCCGTCGGCTTAGTAAGTTGTGAAAGAACTCAACTTGTAAAATTCTGACGTATGCGCCGTGAGACTAACGGATAGTCCGCACCTTGCAGCATCTGCGGGCTTGCTCGGAGGGCGAAGCTGAGCTTCTGCGGCGCTCGGACACGTAGCGGGCGGCTGCCGTGGAAGAGTGCGACCGGTTGCGCCTTGAGTTGCACTTAGCTCAAGAGGCGCTAAGCGTGAGGCGGTCGGAGGCGGCGAAGGTCCGCCAGGAGTTTGAGGGGCGCTAAGGCTCTCTTCGATGAGCGCTGAGGCCCGATCCACGAGGGCGAAGGTGGCGGAGCTCGAGTCCTCCCTGGCGGAGGCCACCAGCGCTAGGGACGCCGCCACCACCGCCCAGGGGGCAGCGCAAGCGCAGGCAACCCGTCCGCGGACCGAGCGAGACCAGGCTCGGAAGGACGTCGACCGAGTCCGCTCCGAGCGGGAGGCCGCTCGGAAGGATCTGACCTCCTTGAGGACCTCCTACGAGGCGATCAAGCAAGAGGTCGGCGACCTGGCGAACTCCGCGGCCGGTGAGGGTCTCAACTTCTTATTTGATTCTGTGGGCACTTTTCATAAGTCGTGATCATCTGGCGCCGTTGCCATCTACAGAAGCGCAGAAGAACTTGGGCCTCGTGGTTGAGGAGTGGAAGGGCGCCAGCGGGCCCGCGGACGGCGGTCACGGCGCGGGGCCGCGACTCTGGCGGCGAAGAAGGCTGCCGAAGAGGGTCGGGCAGTAGCCCTACGGCTGGAGGCCCGCCGCAAGGCGGCGGGGCGTGTCGCCGGGTCCTTGGAACAGCGGCGGGCCCGAGCGCTCTGGCGCCCTCGCTAGCCCGAATGCCGGAGCGCGTTGAGAGGGTGGTGATTGCTGGTGCGGCGCTTGGAGCTTCCTCGGCGCTGGTCAACACCATCTCACATTATGATGGAATTGACCTCGCGGTGGTGAGCAGCGGTGTCGCCGAGAACCGGACCGACGGGGAGATCGACAGGTTCGAGCTCTTGGTCAAGCCGTACGCTCGGGAGATTGCCAGCCATGTCTCACCGCAGGTCGCCCTCGGTGAAGAACAAAGTAGTTAGATTTATCCTTCTTTTTAATTGTAAAGACTATTATGCTTGTAAACAATCTTTAAGGTTAACAAGTTCCAGTACGCCTCTTGCCCCTTTTGTGTTTCTGGTGAATGCTTGACCGGCCATAGCCTTAAGGACCGCAGGGGTCACTTATGCGTGGGTCGGGTTGCTTGAGAGGACTAAGAGGTAGGAATCTTAGTCACTCAGCGATTATGTGCACTTGTGAGGATAGGAGTGTTCCGTGACAAAGATCGCTCCACTTGGGCATTTCCTTCTTCATGAGCGCCAGAACCATAGCCGCTGGGGTGTAGGCCATTGCACTCAGGTCGAGAGGATTACCGCTCGGGGAGGACCTCATGACCGGTCGGGTCACCGACCAGCGCGCGTGAGCTAGCCGAGTGGTAGCGGAGGAGAGTATTCGGTGACTAAAGGTCCTCCACTCGGGCACTTCCTTCTTCGCGGCGCTACTTAGCAACCATATCCGTGAGGCATAGGCCGTAGCGCTTGGGTTGAGAGGGTTACTGCTCGGGATGGACCTTGCGGTCGGTCGGGTCACCGACCGCATGCATGCAGTGGTGAGCGAGTTTCGCTGGGGAGGAGTGTTCGGTGACTAAAGGTCACTCCACTCGGGCACTTCCTTCTTCCATAAGCGCTACTTAGCAACCATAGCCTGCGGGCGTCGGTACATGCGCTTGGGTCGAGAGGGTTCTGCTCGGGATGGACCTTGTGATCGGTCGAGTCACCGACCAGCATAGCGCCGACGAAGCGGCTGACTGAGCAGGGTGCCAAGGCAGCAGCCCAGCGTCATGAGGCGACAGTGCTCGGAAGGGTAAAGGTAATGAACATGCCGGGAAAAAGAAAAGAGTTCGAGGATAGAATCGCCTTAACTTTTCTATGTTCCAAGCGTTCGGAAGGATCGACCGTCGGCGTCCTTGAGTCGAAAGGTGCGGTCGGAGAACCTCTGACGGTGAAGGGGCCTTCGAGGCGGCGATAGCTTGTGCTTGTCTTCTTTGGTTTGGACGTGCGGGACCAGTCACTAAGCGGCGAAGGCTCGCCCTCGAACACAGCGGTGTGGTAGCGCCCAGAGCTTGTTGATATTTGGCGATCGCGGGGCGGCCCGTCATGCGCCTCGTTGAGCTGGTCGATCGCGTCTTGTTGCGGCGAGCCCGAGCCTCATCGAAGGCTTGTAGTCTTGGGGCGCCATACTCCAGTGCATTGGCAAGGCGGCTTGGCGCGAACACCATGAAGAACGGTGTAAACCGGTCGCTCGGGTGGGCGTGGTCATGAGCTCTAAGGGCGGAGGCGGCTCGGCCACCATCGCCTGCGAAGTGCTTGAGCCGCCCGAAGATCCGTGGCTTGAGTCCTTGAAGGATCATGCCGTTCGCACATTCGACGGCCGTTATTCAGCGGATGGGCGCGGTGCTTGTCGACACGGATGTTGAAGTCGTCGCGAACTCGAGAACTCTTTCCCATTGAGCTGCGTTAGTTGTCGGTGATGATGGAGTTGGAACTCCGAACCGAAAAGCGATGTCGCGAAAGAAGATGGCGCTTGTGCGGCGTGGCGCTCACGGCGGCAGCCTCTATCCACTTGGTGAATTTATCCACCGCGACTAGGAGATGAGTAAAGCCCGGGCGCTTTCTTGAAGGGCCCGACCGGATCGAGTCCCCAAGCGCAAGCGGCCACGTGATGGGGATCGTCTGCAAAGGCTTGGTGGCGGATGTGTCTGCAGGGCAAAATTGGCACCCGCCGTAGAGTGCGCCACGATCGCTTTCGGCGTCGGACGGCGGTCGGCCAATAAAAACCTTGTCGAAGGCCTTTCCAGCGAGGGATCGAGGTGCGGCATGGTGGCGCGGACCCGCCATGGATATCGGCGGTGCTTCCTTGGTCGGCCAAACGCACCTCTGGAGGACCGGAGGACTCCTCATGTAAGGTGCAGGCCGACCGGGCGAAAGATTTTGCCCGCCGAGGCGGCGCGGGCCTCGGTCGGTCGAAGGCGTCCGTCCGTCAAGCGGTTGATGAAGAGCTTCCTCGGTCGGACTCGGTGCTAGAACGCTGCGGTTAGACCGGCCAAGTCGCCCGGCCGCGGCGGTCGGGGTGACCGTGCTAGGTGAATCGGGAGGCGCTCGGCCGGAGTCGGTGGATGGAAGGTTGCGGGAAGTCGCGAGCGAAGATCCGGGTGGGGTGACCCTCTGCAGGCGAGATTGGCTAGATGTCGGCCTCACCGTTGTGGCGTCTGTAGGCTGTGGTGGAGCTCGAAACCCTTGAACCGCTCCTCGAGCTTGCGCACTTCCCGACGATGATGCGACCATACGGGCGTCTCGGGGCTCGAAGCCTTCATGACACAGTCGACAACAAGCTTGGAGTCCCAGCGGACCTTGAGCGGTGAGCACCGCAAGTCGGCGGCGATCCGGAGACCGTTGGCGAGCCTCGTACTCGGCGATGTTGTTGGTCGCGTCGAAGAAACGCGATGGCGTATTGAAGTTTGTTCCGAGCGGGAAATGGCAGCGACCCGCGCCGCGCCGTTCTTGGTGTAGGACCCATCAAAGTACATTGTCCGATGCTCGGGGTCTTGATTACGGTGGCACTGGCTTGATCCACTCGGCGACGAAGTCGGCGGAACTGCGACGATCGTTGCGAGGGACGTATGTTATGCCGTGGCGGCGAGCTCGGCGCCCACTTGGCTATCCTTTCGAGGCATCGCGATTGTGGGCGATCTCGCCGGCGGGGCGGTCACCACGGTGATGGCGTCTTTGGTGAAGTAATGGGCGAGCTTTCTCTTGGCGATGAGCACGCGTAGAGCGGCTCGCACTGCGGTGCGAGCCTTGGACTCGGAAAGAACCTCGGCGATGAAATAGGCGGCCGTTGTACCTTGAGTTCACGGCCTTCCTCGTTCGTTCCACCACAAGGGCCGCCGCGGCGACTTGAGCGATTGGCGGCGATGTAGAAGGCGATGGTTACTTTGGTGCCGGGCGACGAGGATCGAGTGAGATAGAAAGGCCTTGGCGGTGAGGGCTTCGACCTCACAGGTCGATTGAAGCGGTCGGATTTCTTGAGCGACTGTAGAGCGGCATTCGCGCTCACGGCGAGACACGAAGCGGCTCAAAGCGGCTAGGCACCTGTTAACCAGAACCCCTTGAGATTAGGAATCGGGCCCATCCTTGCGATCGCGAGATCTTCTCTGATTGGCCTCGATACCTCGCTCGAGACGATGAAGCCGAAGCGGCTTCCCTTTAGGGACCGAAGACACATTTCTCGGGTTGAGCTTTATCTGGAACCGTCGAAGATTCCAATAAGGTCGTGCGCATTCTGGTCTTCACGGCGATGTCGTCAGCGTAGGCCTCAGCGTTGCGGCCGATCAGTTGTTGAAGCACGTTTGCATACATCATTGGTATGTAGCGCTTTGTGTTCTTTAGGCGAGCGGCATTGTAACATAGCGAGCAGGCGAGCGGCGAGATGAAGAAATCATGGTGGTGGACTCCTTGCGCTATCTGGTGGTAACACGAGTAGGCATCGAGAAAGGAAAGAGACTCACACCACGGTGGAGTCGATGACTTGGTCGATCTTGGGGCAAAGGAGCAGGTCTTTAGGACACGCCTTGTTGAGACTCATATAGTCAACACACATTCTCCATTGCCCATTTTTCTTTTACAAATCTGAGGTTGGCCGACCACTCGGGGTGTGGACCTCTTTATAAACCCTGCTGACCAAAAGCTTGGCAATCTCCTCTCCTATGATCCTGCGCCTCTCCTCGTCGAGCGGCGCGGCGTTAAGCGACCGGCTTTGAGCTGGTTGGATGTTCAAGGAGTGCTCGGTGACTTCCCTTAGGATTCTGGCATGTCGGAGGACCTCCATGCGAAGCGTCTTTGTTGGCGCGGAGGAAGCCGGCGGCGCTTCCTATTTGGCGGGGCGTGACTCGACCCGCCGCAGTCTTGGCCGGATCGCGAGGATCGACCGCGACCTTCTTCGTGTCCTCGGCGGACTTGAGGATCCGCCCCAACTTGCTTTGGACTCGGGGCGGACTGGGCTTCCCTCCTAAGGTTGTCGAGCTCGGCGGCGCGATGGCGCCGAGCAAGCTTGCAAGCTGCTCGCTCGCGATTGTAGGCAAGCTGGAAAGATGATGCCACGATGATGACTCCTGCGTGGTCGGGCATCTTCGGCTTGAGGTAGGCATATTGGGATGCCATGAACTTGGCGTAGCATGGCGCCCCAAGATAGCGTGATAGGGCGGGAAATCCACAACCTCAAAAGTGAGGGTCTCGGTGCGGAAATTCCCTGGTTCCCCAAAGGTGGACAGGCGGTCGACCTGCCGGCGGATGGGCTCTGCGGCGAGGATGTGTGGAAAGGAGCCTTGCTCGGTCGGAGACTCGGCGAGAATCCCCATGGCGTCGGCGTCTCCACGTAGAGGATGTTGAGGCCGCTACCGCCATCCATGAGCACCTTGGTGGCGCTTCTTCCCACGATGGGGTCGACTACGGCGGTATCTTCCGGTGGGAATGTGGTCGGGGTGGTCGATCCGATCGAAGGTGACCGGAACTCGACCACCGAAGGTATTGGGGGACGGCTAGTGAGGCGGTGTGGACCTCACGGTGGCGAGTTTGAGCCGGCGGCTTGTCGGCGTAGCCGCCGATCCGCCAAAGATCATGAGGCGGCCGTCGGGTTCGGGAACTCGTCGTCGCCTTCTTCTCCACGGCCCGTGGGGCGTGGTCGCTTCTTTCCTTTGCCCCGCTTGGCGTCGTGGGCGCGAGAAAGGAAGTGCCTCGAGACTTGCAGATCCGGTACTTATGTTTGACGAGGAACCCGTGGTTGAACCGCAGGCTGTCCATCAATTTCTCGAAGTGGTCGGTAGCGCGGCGGTCGGTCGCGCCAGGCGCTGGCGAAGGCGATCGTGATGGCGACCACTTGAGACTCGCGGATCTGTTTCCCATGCGCTTAAAGCTTGCCGGCGGTGGAAGGATCGATTTGGGCGTCGGGCCTCGCTGGCCTTTCCTTCTTCGAAGATGGCCCCACAGCCTCCTCGCGGAGGTGTGGTTGAGTGGCGATGTCGAGCTCCTTGATGGTCCTGGACTTGAGACAGCCCAGCTTGTGTACCAGGGCCTTGTAGGAGGTGCCGTAGATGAATGCTCCCACGACATCGGCGTCGGAGATGTCGGAGAGCTCGTTGCATTGGCGGGAAAACCGTCGAATGTAATCCCGGAGGGTTTCCCTTGGCTCTTTGCTGCAGCCCTTCGAGTCAGGAGTTGCCAGGGCGCTTGTAAGTGCCCTGGAAGTTGCCGACGAAGAGGTCTTTAAGTCGGCCCAGTTCACGATAGTTTTGGCGGGCAAGTACTCGAGCCAAGCTCGGGCGAGTCCGCAAGGTAGATGGGGAGTCTTGGATGATGAAGAGATCTTCCGTCGCTCCCGCGCGGCATCGAGCGGTAGTCTTCAAGCCACACACAGGTTCGTGGCCCGATGTACTTGGCGATGTTGGTGGCGCCGGAATCGGCGGGAAATCCACACAGCGGATCCTCGGTAAAGCCCGTGGTCGGGACCATCGGGGCTTGGGCTGCGGCGGTGGCGCCCGCCGTCCACAATGCGTGAGTGGGCGGCCTCCTCCGCCGCCTTTCTCCGCGCCTTGAGGTGCGCGCGAGCGTCGTAGGCGTCGCCGAGTGGCGCGCGAGTGCGCGCCGGGCACTGGGGTGGTTCGTGGCGTGGCGCCACCTTCGCGGACCGGACCCGGCCCGGCGGCGGCAGGCCCGTGGCTCGAGGTGGCGCCGGGCGGTAAGAGCCGGAGCTGCATCGTCTGAATGGCGCACAAAGTTTACAAGCGAGAGTGCTAATGACTTAGCGAGATGGGTTCGATGGCGCTCTCTCTCTACGGGGTTCTGCCTCCATTTATACGAAAGGAAGGCGAGTTACATCGAGAATTGGGAGAGGGCGAGATGACCTACACTAGGAGCTTCGGTCCTTCGTTCTGTGGCCCGATCATCACCCGGTCTTGCCCATGCCGGTCGGTAGCTTAGTCGGTCGTGGCGATTAGGTATTTCCGAGGAAGCAGCGTACACGCCTCTGCGAACCTTACAGTGTTGGCGTTCTTTGCGCTGGCGTGGGTGTTGCCTCGGGAGAGGCGTGTCTTCGTCTTGTATGTGACCGGTGGCGGGGTGGGAGCATGACTTGGTTAGTCATTAAACCTTCTAGGAAGGAGCCACCGCCCTTGTATAGTCGCCGATTGACCCGTTCGTGGGGTACATGGTCATTGTCTGGTAAAGCCTTAGACACGCTGCCCTTGGCGAGTTGTCTTGCACGATCGAAGTCGAGGATCGACCGAGCGGCGGTCGGGAGCTCGCTGGTCGGGCCGGGGCCCGTCTCATGGCGGGGTCGGGAGCCCGGCAGTCGGAGACACTCCTCGATCGGTCGGAAGGGATGTCCGTGTGGCCTTACAAGTGCTTGATCGGTAGTGGGCTGGGAGCGGCCTGTTGGGCTTGAGCTGTGCTTGAGGCCGCCGGCTCGTCGCTTTGGGCCGTTGGGGTACCCCTGTTATAAGTATTCGTCACTAATCCCCAAAGGTAACAAGCCCAGATCATCACTTCAACCTAGAAATGTCAAGAATTATAGTGATGCACACTAAAAGCCTATGCTACCTCTCAAATCTCTCAAAATATACTAGAGTGCTCTTGCTCTTCCCTTGGTATTAGATGAACCTATAAAGTGGCCAAGCCACCTAACAAAGATGTGCATGCCAAGTATTTATAGTCTCCTTGAAGAAACAAGCTGTTACTCTCACTTTCCTAAGAAATCAGCACCTTCCGGATCATCAGAAGTCATTCTAGATCATCCTAAAGCTTGAAGTCCATGGTAAAAAAAACTAGCTGTTACATGCCTAAATGTAACATCCCAAAATTTAAAGTTTTGGAATGTTTGAATTCAAAAATAAACCATTTGCATTTTCTTGAACTAACTCTAGCTTAATTTGAATTTTCCATAAATGAAAAGATTTAATTTGGCTAAACCATTCATCAAACTAAAGAATTTCAGTTTTAGTCGGGTTCCTTGTGCTCCAAGGAATTTTTCTGTATTTTTGGGGATTTTTCTGAATTTATTTGATATTTATTTGAATTTATTTGATTTTATTCGAATTTCTGGATATTTCTTAAATCGGAAAAGGATTTTTATTTCAAAAAGCCCCTCGGGCCGAATCTGCTCGGCCGGTTTTCCGACTCCCTTCGCCGGCCCGATTTTCCCTCGCGGCCCGGCCCGGCCAGCATCCGGCCGTCCGTCTGCGCTGAGCAGCGTGTGTGCTCGCGATGCGCCCGTCGCCGCCCGCGAAACCCTAGCCGCCGTCGCCGCCGTCCGAGTTCGTGTCGGCGCCGTCTTGGAGTCTGTCCCCGCACGCCTCCCGAGCCCTATTTAAGCGCAGCAAAACCGCCTCCCGAGGTTCTCCTCGCTCCGCCGCCTCGTTTGCCTCTTTTCCCGCTGCCCTAGCCGCCTTCGTCGCTTCGCTTGCGCTCGCCGGAGTTCCTCCCGTGCCGAGCCTTCCGCCGCCTTCTTCTTCGCCATCGGTGCGTATCCGCCGAAGCCGTTGGTCTTCTCACGTTCCCCTCGTCATCCTCTTCCCGATGCGTCTGGTCTCACGCCCGATCCGTCGCGTATCCGCCGTCGGCCGTTGCGTCTTCTTCGTCTCCGGTGGGTTGCGCCGCCGCCTCGCCGTCGCGTTGCATCGAGAAGCCCCAGCCGTCCGATCTTCTACGGATGTCCCGGATTGCGCCGCGTCACCTCCTTCCGCAGCAGCGCCGCTTGGCAGCGCCCGTCTGGTTGAGTCGCGGATGCGCGACGTGGCGCTGCGTCGTCGCCGTCGCGTCGGCCGAGCCGCCAGCGTCGGCCGATAGCGTCCGCAGGTGCACCGGGTGCACGGTGAACCGGCGCAATGCTGTGGACCCAGTCCACCGTGAACCCGATGACGTCAGCGTTGCGCAATAAATCGCTTTTTCAGTACAAAAATAATTCCAGAAATTCTGATTTTCTGTATTTTCTCTGAATTTAATCTTTCGGAGGCCCGTTCTCGCTCATACGAACTCCGATTGAGGCGATTCAAGTTTCTAAATTTTTCTAAAATCAAGATCTATCTTCCAGAGCCAGTGATTTTCAGTTTTGAGCTGGTTTGAGTCTCTGTTTTATATTTATTTGGTTTCGTTGCTTCTTTTCGGTGAGCGCTAATTCGAGGAGCGACGAAGACTTGAAGGCCAAGATTCAGCACTAGATCAGCAAGGCAAGTCGTAATCCTTTGATCATATTGATCCTATGTTTGCAAAAGTAATTTACTTTATTACAATTGCATGCTATTTTGTGTATCAATGCTTATTTAATGGGAGTAGATGTATACCTAGTTGATATTATGCCACCTTGATTGGTTGTATGCCATGTATCCATTGTTAAAACTAGGTTGGGACATTACTAGTTGGACATAATCATTATACCAACATTGGGTTATCGTAGCTATGCTTAGACATGCTTACATATACGTTGGGATTCATGTCACATGTTGAATAATGTTAATCTTGACTTAATGAGATATTGAATCGTGGCCGTTAGCCACTGTTGTAAAATTTGTTGTACCATGGCGGGGTTTGCCATTGGTCTTGGTTAAACGAATTGTTTCCCTCGGGCAAGTGATCGTGCGATAAAGGGGTGCTTTCTAGCACATTGGGATGTGGATGTCTTGCACGAGACAACTTAAGGACTTAATCTTATGCGCCATTGAACTGGGCCTAACCGTACTACCACATGCGGAATGGGACAGGCTTAGGTGATTAATTTGCAATGTCTAGCCTTGAGTAACGCCAATTGGTGGTGTGGGTTCGGGATGGGCGGGTAGATTCGCAAAAGCAAGAGGGGCCCTAATGGCGAAACCTTAGCGAGGCGATCTGAGTTTAGGCGAGTGCATTGTAAAGGCTTTGTCATGATATCTCTGCGACACACCAAAGGAAGTGTGTTAGTAACGTTTGCACAAAGAGATGTTCATGTCTTGTGGGTAAAGTTGTACAACCTTTGCGAGTGTAAAACTATTCGAATAGCGCGTCATGATCATGGACAAAGCCAGGAATTTCACACGGGTATAGAGTGTTTCATAAAATGTGGAATGTGGAATTGTTGGGATGTGAACGGGAGTTCTTTGTTGTTTTGTTGTCTATCATTGATCTATCGATTATTTATTTATGTTTTCATAAATATGCTTTCAATCTATTTATTGTATTTCAATTCAAGTTATTGCTTTACGCAAATGAAACATATAGCCATCCTTGTCAAGCCGTGCATGAAAATATTGCATCAATTCCCTCTGACTTCTTGAGTACCTTTGTACTCACGGCTTTATGCCCTTGTTGATCGATTCTTTGAAGGAGATAATGAATGTCATGAGGAGGAATTCTATGAAGACTACGTGGATTAGGAATGCGTTCCCCAGACGATTGCCTGTGGCATGTCGAATGAAGTTATCTTTACCGCTGCAATAGTATTTGTTTCTTAAGCCCTTAAGGCGTAATGGTGTAAACATTGACCATAAGGTCATTTGCTTTATTTAATAATAAATTGCTTCTTCCTAGTTAATTCGTTGTATGGAATGGTATTTCATCTATGTTTCCACTGTGTGCACTAGCGTGATCCTGGACTAGTGCAGTATACACAGAGGGTTTCGGATTTGCAAATCCGGGTCCCGACACTAAAGTATTATCCGGTAGCTTCCGGATCATCCTTACATCTGAATAATCCTTTCCATCCAGATCATGCGGAATGTACAAAAATTTTAGCCCATACAAAAAACACCTTTCTGTCTTAATGATCCGCTTGCTTGTCCGGTAGCGATAAGATCATCTTGAAGGTGTAACTTTTCAACACCTTGAAAATCACCACATTCAGCTCCAATTATCCGCTTCCTTTACTGATAGCTATAGGATCATCCATAATGTGTAACTTTCCAACACATTGAAAAATACCACCTTCAGCTTCAATGATCCTCTTCCTTGTCCGTAGCTATAGGATCATCCAAAATTTGTACCTTTCCAACACATTAAAAAATACCACCTTTGACTCCAATGATCCTCTTCCTTGTTCGATTGCTATAGGATTATCCAGAATGTATAACTTTCCAATGCATTAAAAAATACCACTTCGGCTTCAATGATCATCTCCTTTGTCTAATAATTATAGGATCATCTGGAATGCGTTGACAATTTTTAAACTAAGCAAATATTGTTCTAACTTTTATTCCATTGCAACTTCAACTTTTCAAGGGTTTTGTTTGACTATAGATGAGCTAGATAAGGCTAGTGTGTATCACCACTAGTTACCAACCTAACCAAGCTCAAGCTACTAGGCTAGATCCCCTTTAATAGCACAACCAAAGCAAAATAAAGACCTAACGCTACATTTATCCATCCTCAACACCTTGGATCATTTCTAAACACAATATCCTTGATCTTCATGCTTTGCCGTCAATTATACCTCTTCTGGGGTCCATGCATACCAAGAGCTCTCATTATGCCAAAGTCAAGCACCAACTCATTTTGAAACCATTAAACATTGTTAGTCTTGATAACGAAACATCATTAATCACCAAAACACATAAATCATTGCAATTAGGGGCCTAGATTCTTACAGCTTGACCTTCCTCAGTTCAAATGAGTGTTTTCGGCTTATTACTCTTAGAGGTTGGTGACTCCTAGATAGCTTGAAGGCATTTGGCTTAGTGACCTTTCTTAGAGATGTTTGTGGAAGGTATCGAGAGGCTTTGGAAGGTTGGACTCCACCTATACAGAGTGGAGGAGGACTACCACGAGTGCATTGATATCACTAGTTTAAATATAACCCTTTGTAAATGTGATTCTCCTTTACCCCGTATGGACCAACTGGTTGACTCCACAGCGGGATGTGAAATGATCAGTTTCTTGGGTGCCTACTCAGATTATCAATAGATTTGCATGGCAAGAGATGATTTGGAGAAAACTACCATGATCACACCATTTGAACTCAAGGGTGCTGGGGCCACGTACCAGCGCTTGATGGAGAAGACCTTTGTAACGCAGTTAGGGTGTAATTTAGAAGATTATGTAGTTGATATTTTAATAAAGACCTCTGGTAAATTACTTGGTTTTCTTATTTGTTCTTATGAGATTGAAGTGAATCTAGAAAATATCCGTGCCATTGAAGCTTTACGGCCACCTTCCACTGAAAGGAAGGTACAAGGTTTAATTGATCGATCAGGAGAATGTGATTGCCTTTCTGTAAAGTAACATGTAAAAGTGATAAATTTCACTAGTTGGATGAAGTAAATAAAACCTTTGAGGACATAAAACCTTATTTGGCTAAGCCACCAATAATTGTTTCACCTTATCTATGGAATCATTATTGATATGTCTGGCTACTACTCCTATTGTGGTCAATGCACTACTGGTCCTCAAACGAGATGGAGTACAAAAACCAGTATTCTAAGTAAGTGAAGTTTTACATGGACCCATGGAGCGACACCTTGAGGTTCAAAAATTATTTTACACTCTATAAATGGCTTTCTCGCAAGCTATGACGTTATTTCCAATCACATAAGATTTCTGTGCCTATGTCATATCCCTTGAGGAGTATACTCCAGAATCAAGAGGCAACTTGTCATATTGCTCAATAGGCTGTGGAACTTAGAGAGTTTGATATCTATTTCGTTGCCAAAACAACAACTACATCTCAGGCTTTGGCATATTTTGAACCACAAAAGCAGAATGAATCCAACCTGCACAACATTGTACTCCATATTTTGATGGGTCTCGTGAACTCAAAGATTCCGGGATTGGTGTAGTATTGGTTACGTCACAAGGCGACTAGCCCAATATGCCGTGCAAGTACAATTTTTTGACACCGATAATATGGCAAAGTATGAAGGTCCTTTAGCTGAGCTCCGAGCAGCCAAATCAGTTTTCTTTCTTGGAGCTTCACACGCTTTGTGTTGGTCTCTGTCAGCGATCAGTTTTTTTTCCACAAGATGAAACTCTTGTTCCCTAATCTTGTTCTCAGCTGGCAGAACTTTGTATTCAAATTCATTGATTTTTTGGGCAAAAATATCCTGCCTCTTTGAGCTCCTACAAAAATTTAAAAATAGAAAGGATAAGGCAATAAAGAAAGCATGATCTGAATAGATAATAAACTATAAGAACTTTATCTTACAATCTTGACATCTCTGTGTCCTTATTTGCGTTTTCTTTAACAAAAGACCTTGTAAGTATTTCTTTTGTATTCTGCACAATCAAAACCGTAAGCACTAATATCATATTTTTTTCTAAATCTAACCTTACTTTGAGATAGAAAATTTTCCTCATTGAATAGATTCAGAAGGCTTTCTCTAAAACTACTATATCCAACACTGACCGCAACAGAACTGGTCGGACCCTCTTTTTGGTTGAATTCTGGAGCTTGGTCGCCATATCTCTATAACGCCAGGCTGCGGTGTGAAAGTCATATCAGGAGTAGAGGCTTTCTCCTGAAAACAAATAAAAGAAGTTTCTGAATTTGTACAGATGTCATTGATGCTTGTGAATTTGTGTCGAAGCTTACCGATATGACATGAGGCCCTAATAATATGAGATTGATGACTCTCTTGGATGTGTAGGGGGGCTACCACGAGCGATAGATGGGATATCATTTGTATGTACTTGCAAACATATATTGTGTGGTTAGTTTTGAGAGCCCTTTTTCTTTTCCCACAAGATAGATGACAGATTTACCAACGTACTCCTATGAAATCATTTATTGAAATGAAATTAAAATAAACGATGAAATGTTATGGATTGTGCAATCCTAGAGTTATTTCAAATGTAACAAGAATAAATATAAAAATATCTGTCTTCGGATTTAGACGAGGACCGAAAGGAACTAGTATAATTCATTATCATTCTTGACCCTCAAAAGTAGTACACTATTACCATTCTTATATGCCATAACACATGAAGTTCAAAGCATAGAAGCATGTTTTCAAAGCATAGAAGCATGTTTTAACAATTGTGAACAACATGATTATACAGAACACTACTGAGAAAAAGAAGATGAGGTATGTTAACGAAAGGTACATAATTGATAAAGCACGTTTAGGCTGCATTCGTCTCTAGTCCAACTTGTTGGATAAATTAGGAATTTTCTCAATATTTTAATCCACAAAATTATGTAGATCATGTTTAAACAATTGCACATTTCTAGTTCACAGCCAAAGGTTCTAGATAACAGATTATCTATCTCATATGCAAAGGCTAATGAACAAGAAATCAAATCGATAAAAACACGGTATAAGACGATATACCTTTGAGCCGGTGCCACCGTTGGCACAGCGAGCGAAGGTATTCTCGTTCGCCATGACGGTCGATGTAGAGCGATCACAAAGTTGTCGCGATGAAGCGTTGGTGCGATGAAGCGTTTGATGCGATGCGACGCGCTTCGGGAGCACTTTTGAGCGATCGCGTGGTCGCTCCCCAAAACCTTATCGGCCTTCTATCTCGAGCAAGATCTCAAGAAGGGCGAGGTTAGGAGGCTGCTCCCTCGCTACTTGTGCGCGCAAGAAAGCAGAGGTGGGGAGACAAGAAATGCGACGGAAATGGAACACTGGAGTCTTGAGAGAGAGCGATTGGTTCGTCTATAAAACACAGCCACTTGCCCTCCTTATATATAGGCTCGCGAAGGGTAAGCGTCGGCGACATTTGGAGGCCATCAAAGCGACCGTTACTAGTGGCGGCGTCATCAAGGCGTCCGTTACTAATGGCGGCGGTGTTATGACCAACCATCAACCACGTCGATTACTAATGGCGGCGATTCTTGGTCATAAACCGGACACATTAAGCGGCAAAATGCAGACCGCTCCGCCCAGCACATCACGTCCGGATCGCTGCGCGCGCACTGCGTACGCATCGTCTCGTCTCGACTCGACTCGACTCGACTCGACTCCTTTTCACTTTTCGCTGCGCCACGCCACGCCACGCCTCGGCTCGGCTCGGCTCGGCAGCGCAGCGCGTGTGCACAACCTTTACCCTTTTCCACCTTGCTAATTGAGAGACACACAACTCAACTATTTAAGTTGGTCAAATCTTCTCTCAATTACCCATATGGTACTAAACCAATTTCATGACTCCTAGTATTCTAATGGGCCTTTTGGAATTTCTATTAAATTAATTATGGGCCATCCCAAAATAATCTAACAATCCCCACCAAATTTCAAAGGCACATTTGAAATACTCTCGATTCAATGTAGTTTGATATACCAGTTTTCGATGGAGACTGTTAAGTTGAACTTCCATCTAGAACAAAGGTTACACTCATCCACAATCGAACAATGGACTATGCCTTGAATTGACAGTTTGTGCGAACAAGTTTCACCAAAAGTCCTTTATCGATACTAGGTCGCTAAATGCATCCCCTCGGTTTGGAGCTTATAAGTCATACTCCTTAGCCTTTCATGAGCCTCTAGAGATCACCCAATCTCATAGGCGTGACTAGCGATCGAACTCATATAGGTGTATTCCTCATAAGATGTTTCGTAGGACAACATCTACCTTATCAAAGCCACTCGGAATACATTAAGGTATAACCAACCTGCCATACTGAGAATAGGAGAGTTATTGCATCTCAAGCGGAGTGGACTAAGTCTGAAGTACTCTCCTCTCACCAATCACTAGCTTGTCTCAACATCCTAGTTCACGGGATCTCCGATCAAATAGGATGAGTTACCACTAAGACATGACTTTATGTGGGTCTCAAGCCCATCTCCTCGATGCTTCATCTATCACATTCCGTGATAGTCCCTTTGTAAAAGGATCGCCAAGTTTTTAGCCGTCGGACATAGTCCAACGCTATAACTCGAGTTTCTCATTTTCTGACAGACTTCAACCGCCTCTTAACGTGCCTTGATGACTTCATGTTATCCTTAGAATATTTACCTTAACAATCACCGTCGATTGTCACAGTTCAAAAGAATAGCGAGCACCGGTTTCTCAACCACCGTAAGTCCATCACAAGTTCACGCAGACGATCGGCTTCCACGAGGTGTATCTAATCTTTGTGAGTTACGCTTCCATTGTAGACCTCGTTAAGATGGTGCGCTTGCAAGACTTCAGAAACAGCTCCACCACCCAATGTGAACACATATCCACTTGTGGCTTTTATTTCATCGACATCGGATATCCGGTTTGAATCACTATAACCCTCAAGTACCCTAGGGTACCGGTGTAGTGAATTCCATAACTTGATGTCCCTTTTAGATAGCGCATTACTCTCTCAAGAGCATGCCAATGATTATCTCGGGTTTGAAACAAACCGGCTTAGTTTGCTCACGACAAGCGAGATATCGAGCCTTGTTGCACTAGCTAAATACATCAATGAACCAATAATTTGGGAATATCTCAATTGATCATTTGCTATTCGTTGGTTCTTTCGTAATAGCACACTTGGATCATACGGCGTTGGAGCAGGTTTGCAATCGCTATAGCCAAAGCGACTCAACACCTTTTCCACATAATGGGACTGCTCAAGAGTAATCCCACCGTCACCTTCTCTTAACAATTTAATGTTTAAGATGACATCCGCTACTCCCAAATCTTTCATTTCAAAGTTTTCGGACAAGAAGTCCTTGACTTCCTTAATCACATTAAGGTTTGTCCCAAAGATCAGTATGTCATCAACATACAGACACATAATCACTCCTTCACCCCCACCATAGCGGTAATACACACATTTGTCGACTTCATTCACAACAAAGCGGCAGATGTTAAAGTTCTGTCGAACTTCTCGTACCCTTTCGCTAGGTGCTTGCTTAAAACCATACAAAGACTTCAACAACCTACACACTTTTCCTTCATGACCCTTTACTACAAATCCATCAGTGATCCATATAGATTTCCTCTTCCAACTCTCCATTAAGGAAAGCCGTCTTTACATCCATCGATGAATGATCGGACCGTAGGAGGCGACCAAAGACAGTAGTACTCTAATAGTGGTCATCCGCAACAGTGAGTAAGTATCAAAGAAGTCCTCGCCTTCTTTCAGGTATAACCCTTGGCCACAAGCCTTGCCTTGTACTTTTCAATCGTACCATCAGGCCTCGCTTTTCTTGAACACCCACTTACATCCTCTGAGTTTACACCCATATGGACGTTCAACAACTTCCCAAGTTCCATTGCTCAAGATGGAATTCATCTCACTCTGGACCGCTTCCTTCCAATAGTCGGCGTCACGAGATGAATAAGCCTCCTCAATGGTTCTTGGAGTATCATCCACTAGATATACAATGAAGTCATCACCAAAAGACTTTGTAGTCCTTAGTCTCTTACTCTTACGAGTTACTTCATTGCCCTCATCTATTGGATTTTTCTCAAAAATGGGCTCAATTTGTATAGGAGTGGAAGGTTTAGGAGAGAAGATAGATTCTTGGCGGATGAGCTAAGTGTCTCTTTCATAGGAAATAAGTCCTCAAAGAATGTGGCATCATTGGACTCAAAAATTGTACCTTCATACATATCGGTACTCAGTTTCACTATTAAGAATCTATATCCAACGCTGTGAAAAGCATAACCAATAAAGACACAATCAACGGTTTTTGGTCCAAGTTTACGCTTCTTTGGGATAGGCACATTCACTTTAGCCAAACAGCCCCAAGTACGTAAATAGGAGAAATTTAATCTTTTCCTCTCCCATTCCTCGAATGGTGTAATTTCTTTATTCTTTGTAGGAACCCTATTTAGGACATGACATGCAATCAATATAGCCTCACCCCACCATTCCTTGGAAAGTCCATTTGTTTCTAACATGGCGTTAACCATCTCAGTTAGAGTACGGTTCTTTCTTTCGGCAACCCCGTTTGATTGGGGCGAATAGGGAGGCGTCCTTTCATGGATTATTCCATGCTCCTCGCAGAATAAATTAAACTTATTAGAAAAGAATTCTCCACCACGATCTGACCTAACCCGTTTGATTTTTCTCTCAAGTTGGTTCTCAGCTTCAGCTTTATAGATCTTAAAATAGTGAAAAGCCTCATCTTTTGACTTTAATAAATACACATAGCAATATCTAGTAGAATCATCAATCAAAGTCATGAAATACCTCTTACCACCCTTTGTCAACTCCCCGTTCATCTCGCATAAATCGGTATAAACTAGTTCTAACGGTGCCAAGTTTCTCGCCTCTGCTGCCTTGTGAGGTTTGCGAGGTTGCTTAGATTGCACACATACTTGACACTTAGAACCTTTGACTTGGGTGAATTTTGGGATTAAATTCATACTGGCTAACCGCATCATGCAACCAAGATTAATATGACAAAGTCGTGAATGCCAAACATCAGTCTCATGATTACAAACATGATTCACAATTTTATTCATGTCGTTAAAGACAAGCGGAACAAGCCTCCGCTCTCATAGCCTTTTCAATAAAAGTTCCAATTTTAGAAACAACACATTTATTGGATTCAAAACTAGCTTAAAACCATCTCTACACAATAGAGACCCACGACAAGGTTTTTATTTATCGCGGGCACGTGATGCACGTTCCTCGATCATACGATTTTTCTGAAGTAAACTTCAAGTCAAGCGTGCCGACTCCACGTACAAATGCTGCGACCCATTCCCCATCAACACGGAGGTAGCCCTGCGACTGGTAAAAGAGAATAAGGATCTGTCGGACAAACATGTATATTGGCCCCATGTCAATCCACCAATCGGTGAGCGACATACCGATAGAGCGGTAGGTATTGAAACATACCGGATGTTCCTCCTCAAGTATTGCCAATAACAACGTTGGCGGACTTTTACGCTTATTGTCTTTACGATCAGGGCAATCCTTTGCCCAATGATCGATACCATTACTGCACAAAGCGTTTCCTTTCCTTTATTCTTCTTCTTCTTGAAGCTAGTAGTTTGAGCGGCCTTGTTCTTGTTCTCGGGCTTTTCGGACTTATTTTTATTCTTCTTGTTGAATTGAAAGATTTTCTTTTGTACCACATTGGCACTAGAACTTTCTTTCCCACGTATATCTTTTGCCTCGCTTTCTCCTCAATATTTAGAGACCCAATGAGACCAAAGAACGCGAACTCTTGTCTCTTGTGTTTTAGAGTAGTGGCAAAATCCCTCCAAGAAGGTGGCGACTTAGCGATGATGCATCCCATACAAACTTGTCGGGTAATGCACATGTAAAATTCTCAAGTTCTTTCGCAAAGGCTTGAACCTCATGAGCTGTTCTACTACAGAGTGGTCATCGACCATCTTGTAGTCATGAAACTGCTCCATGACATAGAGTTCATCGCTGCGTCGGATACTCGAATTTTGCCTCAAGTGCATCCCACATTTCTTTACCACTTGGCAAAATCATATATACATCAACAAGATTTTCTCCCAAAGCGCTAATCACGGCGCCTCTAAGCAGGTTATCCGCGTGGTGAAGGCACTCTCTGCTCGGAGAGAGCCACCCTCAGTGTGGCTTGCCTTGCGCAACGTGATACACGTTCATGGCGATCAACCACAAAATCATCTTGGCGCGCCAACGCTTATAATTTTGCGTCAAATACGATTGGCTTAAGCGGCAAATAAACCGAGAGTTGTAAAATTCCTAAGATAAGTTTTTGGATTGTTGGATAAATTAGGAATTTTCTCAATATTTTAATCCACAAAATTATGTAGATCATGTTTAAACAATTGCACATTTCTAGTTCACAATCAAAGGTTCTAGATAATGATTATCTATCTCATATGCAAAGGCTAATGAACAAGAAATCAAATCGATAAAAACACGGTATAAGACGATATACCCTTGAGCGGTGCCACCGTTAGCACAAAGCGCAGTGCGGTATTCTCGTTCGCCATGACGGTCGATGTAGACGATCACAGGTTGTCGCGATGAAGCGTTTGGTGCGATGCGAGCGCGCTTCGAGAGCACTTTTGAGCGATCGCGTGGTCGCCCCCAAAACCTTATCGGCCTTCTATCTCGAGCAAGATCTCAAGAAGGGCGAGGTTAGGAGGCCTGCTCCTCTCGCTACTTGTGCGCGCAAGAAAACAGAGGTGGGGAGACAAGAAATGCAGATCGAAATGAAACGACCGTTACTAGTAATCGGCGCCATCAAGGCGTCCGTTACTAGTGGCGGCGGTGTTATGACCAACCATCAACCACGTCGATTACTAGTAGCGGCAGCGTTCTTGGTCATAAACCGCCCAGCACATCACGTCCGGACTGGTCTGCGACGTGCACGTCTCGACTCGACTCGACTCGCACACGCCACGCCTCGGCTCGGCTCGGCGCGCGCGCGCGTGTGGCACAGCCTTTACCCTTTTCCACCTTGCTAATTGAGAGACACACAACTCAACTATTTAAGTTGGTCAAATCTTCTCTCAATTACCCATATGGTACTAAACCAATTTCATGACTCCTAGTATTCTAATGGGCCTTTTGGAATTTCTATTAAATTAATTATAGGCCATCCCATAATAATCTAACACAACTTCGGTTTCTTTATGCTAGATATTGGAAACATCAAACTCTAGCTCTGATTCTCCAATGGGATGCTGGATAGCTGGACCATAAGATTGCAGTGTTTGGTTAGAACAATGACTCTTGATATCCGGCTTCAAGTAAATCTAATGATTTGGTCATATTGCCACACCCAGTGCTTGAACCGCGTGGTTGGGACCAGCGTTAATCTTTCCGGATTTAAGTTTTTTTTCCTGGACACCTAACGGTACCTGGTAGTCGACTGGCCGGTCAAATTTCTTCCTAGTTTAATTGAAATTTTTTACAATGTTTAACTTCAAACAATATATATATCCCATTGTGCACTTCTTAAATCATGAAAAAGCAGCCAAAATAATTGTTTGCACTAGAATTTGGCAAGCATGGCCAATTTGCCAGGTTAAGGTTAAAAAGGATATTTTTGGCTGATATCGATTAAGAAAAGAAAAGTTAAGTTAAAGATAGAATTATAACCGATATTGATTCAAAGATGGAATTGTATTTGTACAAAGGCCGATATGGGTCATGGCTGCCAACGCATTGGAGAAGAATACGATCGGCCAATGCACTATAAAAAGGGATCAAGGGCGAGTAAAAGAAACAATCCTAATCAATCAAACAACTCGCATCTACTTTTTATTTACTTTCCTGTCAACTAGGAGTAGTTCCATAATTTAGAATCTCTCTTGTAATCCGATTTTGATCAATAAAGTTGCACATCGCCCAATGTTGGTCATCTTCGATTACGTCAGGATTGATTTTCCCCGATCTTGTTGCGTATCGCACTTTTTGGAAAAATGTACCTTTTACCATCTAATCAGCCTTAACCAGTTATTTAGACTTATCATTACCGTTGATTTAATCAGTTTATGGTAGTTGTTTAGATCTTTGCCGATAATCGCATTAGATTGGCTTTGAGCGTATATTTTCTATCTATCTTGCCGATTGCAGGATTAAATCGGCTGGCACGCCACGAACTAATCTGAACCCAGTGTTCTCGTGTGTTTGAGCCGATCAATTTTTTGTCATATTTTTCGGTGTCAACACACCATTGGCATGCCCGGTGGGACACGATCACTACTACAGAAAGGTTTATATTAGACTCCTCTTCACAGACAGTTTCAAAAAACCGTCTGTTATGACAAATATCACAGACGGTTCTCTAGTGTAACCGTTAGTGATTTAATTACATACGGTTCTATTTATGAACCGTCAGTCATATCACAGCCGGTTCTAGTTAAAAGTCATCTGTGATCATATCACGGACGGTTTTAACTAGGAACCGTCTGTGATAAGGTAATATCATAGATGGTTCTAACTAGGAACCGTCTGTGATATGACCTGAGACCCCTATATAGCCATACCAATAGGATTTGTAGCGCCGGATCCATTCGTTTCGTCTCCTGCAAACCCTAGCCCCCGGCAATCCTCCTTCTCGGCGACCTCCCCGACGACTTTCGTGAGCACCTACTTCTCCCCTTCGGCGAGCACCTCCTTCTCCTCCTCCCTGTCGGCTAGCTCCTCGTCCGCGAGCACCTCCTCCTCCCCATCGGCTACCTCCTCGTCCGCGAGCGCGCACCTCCTCCTCATCTCCGTCGGTGAGTTGTACGTATGAAACCGATATGCTTGACTAGGTTATTGTGTTTGTAAATGACATTTGTGAATGATGTTTGTGAATAATCTTTGTGAATGATGTTTAGAAAGAATGAGGTTGTACGTACTAAAGAATTGTAGCTCAAATGCTTGACTAGGGAAACCATTTTGAGTTTGCGAATTAATGATGTTTGTGTATAATGTTTAGAAGGAATGAGCTAGGCTGTATATAGGCAATTCATGATGGTTGAACAAAACTGGATATATAGGATTCATGAGAGGTCAAATATAAAATTCTTAGCAAGCTGCATATATATAGCTTAGCAAGCTTTAATGCCTCATTAGTTTGCTAGCTAGACCTGAGTTATATATATAAGAACATAAAATTCATATAATCTAGAATTCAACATTAAACTTGTTATATCACACAAGGATTGATGTTTTGGAGCTACTATGTATTCAATGTTCAATGCCTCTTTTGTGCCTATACTAGGTGATAATATGTTTGAAACTTATGTACGTGTACATCTCTATCTTGCATCCTTGTCTTCAAGTAAACACCTAATTCATTATAATATATTTATGGTAATTAAAGACATGGAAAAGCTGTTAGAAACTAAACAAAAACTCAAGTGGAGATCGAACAATGAAGGGAAATCGAGATAATGAAAAGATTTGTGAGATCAAACAAGAACTGAAAGACATGGATGTTCGCTGCAAGATATCAAATCCTTAACACGACACTCATCATGAAGGAACGCAGAGCGAATCTGAGCTAGAAGAAGCTAAAACTAAGCTTATAAAGGTAATATGAAGGTTTCTAGTACTGAATTCAATGTGGTTACTGTCCTTCTCACAACAACATAATCGCTTTTAATTTGTAGGGATTGAGAGATATGACTGAAGATCAATCGGTTATTGGTGTCAAGCAAATCGGCCTGCATCGAGTTATGGAACTTCAAAGAGAACCAGAAGCCTCTATTGCGGAAGCTATGACACATATGATGGAAGACATGAAAAACTATAAGGTTTTCTTGTTTGAATTACGAAATAATGTGGTTTCTAGCTGAACACTTATTGATATATTTGTGGTATATATCATATTTTGTTAATTAATGTATTGTTACCTGAACTATGAAATATTTTGTTATCATATTTGTGGTATCATATTTGTGGTAAGGTCTTCTGGCCTTAACTTATGAAATAATGTTTCCTTCTAACTCTCTTGGCAGAACTTCCATGATTAGTATCTGATGTTCGAAATTTTATTCACCTTAGATATTTATGCATTGACATTTTACAAGACACAACCAATAATAGATTTTGCAATTCAATATCAAAACATCCTAGATGCATTGAGGCAACAGCTTGTCTGATGAGAAAAATCTCTGTGGTACTCTAGAGGCAATTGCGTCACTCTAAATGCAATTGCGTGACGCAATTGCATCTAGAGTACCACAGAGATTTTTCTCATCAGACAAGCTGTTGCCTCAATGCATCTAGGATGTTTTGATATTGAACTGCAAAATCTATTATTGGTTGTGTCTTGTAAAATGTCAATGCATAAATATCTAAGGTGAATAAAATTTCGAACATCAGATACTAATCATGGAAGTTCGCCAAGAGAGTTAGAAGGAAAACCATTTCACAGACGGTTCTATTTTAAAACCGTCATGATAATCATATCACGAGCGGTTCTAATTAAAAGCATGCGTGATTACTTATCATTAGAGACGGTTCTATCTTAAAACCATCTAAGAGAAAAGATTATCACAGACGGTTCGTAGATAGACCTGTCTCTGATATTATTTTTACTGACGGTTCGGAAACCGTCTGTGATATGTCTTCTCATCACTGACACATGTTTGCAGACGGTTCACAAAACCGTCAGTGATGAGGATTCTAAACCATCTGTGATGAGCTTTTCTGTAGTAGTGGATGTCTTCTTCTGGGAAATCAATTCCGCTATCCGATCTCAATATTGAAGCTATAATCGTCCCAACATTGGACTATTTGACACCTGAACAGCTCAAGGAGATTGAAGATCGAAAAACCACGCTCGAAGAGATGATACTAAGCTGCTATCAGAAAATCTAACGTGATGTCACTCAGAAAATCGCGTTGCTGACGATCAATGTCCTCGATGATGTAGGGATTACCGACACATCGGTAAGTCAATACATACCTGCACAAGCTGAATTATCTGCTATTATTAATCAATCTGTGCATCATGCTTTGATTAACCAATCATCGTCTCTAATGACAACTCTTAAGCCGATGATAGCCAACAGCGTTAAGACTATAGCTCAAGAGTTAGTAACGACTGGAAGCCTGCTCGATCCAATGCAAGCACTGCCAAATTACCCTATTTATCTGGTAGCACCTAATACGCAAAGTCCCGTGCTAATAGCTGATCCTAAGCCATTGGTTATGAATCAACCTCGTACAAGCGGAGTTGTGCATTATCAGGCATATATCGATGCCACTAAGTTGAATGCATCAGCCAACTTACCATAATTGGCTCCATTTTATGCTTTTCCCCAATCGGTCCCACAGCCGATTGAACCTCCTAGGCATTTGCAGTACACCGAGCCGATTCCACAGAGAAATATGGCTCCATACAAGGTATAACATACTCAGAACCATTTGTTCTAGTACCAGAGCCGATTAATAGGAAAAATAACATGGATTATGAGCAATCTAGCTAGTTCCCATTGGCTCAAGCAACCTATCAACCCAAGCGTATGCTCGGGGGGCAGAATGCTAATTACGAGCGTAATTGGCAAGCTCCTAATGCTGCATCGGCTAATGCACTAAATTGAACCGATCAGATATCCGCTGTATTGCGAGACCAGTTCGGCAGACAGCCCAAGGGCAAGGTTATCGGCTATCGAAAGTCGTACCCTGATTACATTGATCGGATACCTTACCCTAATAACTTCAAAGTTCCTGATTTTGCGAAGTTCTTATGGGATGACTTCGTCACCACTCTAGAGCACGTCGGACGTTTTATTGCGCAATACAGTGAACCTGCTCAGTCCAATGGATTAAAAATTAGGTTACTCCCATTATCTTTGTCAGGAGCTGCTTTTACCTGGTTCACAGGCCTACCCCTGAATTCAGTCAATTTTTGGACTGATTTGGAAAGCCGATTTCATGAATACTTTTTCTCTAGAAGTCTGAAACATAGAATTTCCGACTTAAGTTATGTTCGCTAGAAATTTAGAGAATCAGTAACAGATTATATCAAAAGATTTAGAGAAATAAGAAATCAGTGTTTTAGTGTCACTTTACCTAATAATCAGTTGGCCAATTTAGCCTTCCAATAGTTAATTTCTCAGCTGTGGGAAAAATTCGGTGGACAAGAATTTACTGATTTAAGTCATTTGTCCAAGAAAGCCGTTTTACCGATAGCAAAGGCTTTAGGGATAAGTTCAAGAATAACAATAATAATAAAGATAAAGATAGAGCCATAGTTAACCTCATTGAGAACGGCTCAAGCGATTTATCTGAAAATGCGAGGCTGAGATAAACATAGCCAAATGGGTTAAGGGGTCTAAGAAGTCCTTGGTCTGTTCTTGGCTCAAGCCGACTAAAACCAAGTCAAAAATCAAGTATGCTTTTGATGTCTCTAAATGTGACCATATTTTTGATTTATTGCTGCAAGAAAAGATTATACGGTTGCTTGAAGGACATGTTATACCATCGAATGACGAAATTAAAAAGTGAAGGTATTGCAAATGGCATCATTCTTTTTCTCATAACACTAATGATTGCAATATTTTTCAACAGCAGATACAATTGGCTATAGAAGATGGCCGACTGAAATTTGCAGAGGAGCCGACGATGCAATTGGATGCTAATCCTTTTCCAATTAATATGGTTTAATATTCTAGAAAAGGAAAAGAGCAATGTTGCACATCATATTGATGTTCAGTCGAGCTCTAGCAACAAGGAAACCCTAAAGATTACGGTCGGCTCACTGCAAATAGAAACTGACTGTGAGAGGAGAAGTTCAAGGACTGTCAAGCCGAAGAGAGACTTGCAGATCGGCAAGTGGTACAAGGCTGAGAGAGCATCGCCACCATGTAAGCCGATTTATAAGCCAAAACTAACTTTCTCCCAACTATTGGGAAAGTATGAAAGATAAAGCAATAGGCCGCGTTATTCTGCACATCGGCCAGATAATATGTATTGGCCTGATAACTAGGAAAAGGCTCGCCAACGATGCCCCTTTTGGCAGTTCTGTTGGGTGAGAGGGTAAGCTCTTCCATCATCGTATACATGTCCAATGGAACATTATCCACTTCAACGTGACTGGCAATGACGGTCGGCTAAAGATAGGACATCTGGGCCGATGCAAGGTCATCATGAAACCCATAGAGGATCGGTCCATCAAAGAATTTGTAGGCCGATCCAACTGCTAGCATGAGGGGAAGAAGGGTCAAGTTCTACAACCCATGTCAGTCTGGTAGGAAAACTACGTGAGCCGATTGAACCTAAACTCAGATGATGTCCTCGGGGCTTAGTCGATCACAATGCAGACGACTTCAAAGACTAAGGACCCAAGAGATGAGAGAGGCCGAGCAGGAAAAGCAAAGAGACAAAGAATTCAATGAACTCCAGCTGATTAAAATCGCTAAAAAGAGTGGAGGAGAAAAGAATCGGTTGAGGAAGAATTTGATTTAGCCAATAATCTGGATTCGCCTATGATTCGAGATGATTCTCCACCACCGATGGACATCAACATGATGTTCACTTTGCGAGCCGAATTGAAGACAAGTATTGTATCGGCCAAAGAGACATTTGCTCAGTTATGCTTGGGGGCTCAAGACGTAATTTTTGAAAAACCCCAAGACGATCATCGGTATCTAAAGCCATTATATCTGAAAGGGCATATAAATGGTAAACCGATATCAAGGATGCTTGTTGATCGGGGAGCAACCGTCAATTTGATGCCATATACCACTTGCAAGAAGCTAGGTAAGTCCGATGAGGATCTTATTAAAACTAAAATAGTTTTAAATAACTTCACAAGCGATCCCACTGAAGCAAGAGGGGTTATGGCAACAAAGTTAACAGTCGGCAGTAAAACATTGCCGACCCCATTCTTCGTGGTTAACACCAAAGTAAATTACAGCGTTCTGCTAGGGCAAGATTGGATTCACGCCAATTGTTGTATCCTGTCGACTATATGGAACGGGGACGAGGTTGAGGTTGTTCAAGCTGATACGTCGGCTCATATCACTATGGCATCTTCAGACGCAAATTGGCAAAATGAAGCCGAGTGCATATCGGGTAATGCTCTAGAAGATTGTGATTTCATCTGTATTAATAAAACAAGGCTTATTCCGATCAACGTAAGGCCAAGCACACTAAATCGGACAGATGAAATTTTACGCCGATGGAGTCCAAATCGACAGTAAAGGCTTTACAAGACAAAATACGAAGCTATCGGCAAATAATAGATATCTATGAGGCCATTGAAGATTTTCAAGAAATCGAGAAGTTAGGCTAAGGTTTCATGGCGACTGATTTGTTGGAATAAGTCGACATAGGTGATGGTGATAGAAAAGACAAACTTTTATTAGTTCTAAATTAGCCACAGATTATAAAGAAAAGTTAGTCAAGATATTAAAGAATTATAAAGTTTGTTTTGCTTGGTAGTATCATGAGATACCTGGCTTAAGCCAACAACTTGTTGAGCATCGACTACCTATAAAGTCAGGTTATCGGCCATTTAAATAGTCTCCAAGGGGATTAAATCCAGCCTTGCATGCTATTATAAAAAAAGAAATTGAGCGATTATTAGAGGCTAAGTTTATCAGGCTTTGCCAATATGCTAAATGTGTTTCTAATATCGTTCCTATTATGAAGAAGAATGGCAAACTCAACATGTGTGTTGATTTTAGAGATTTAAATAAAGCCCATACCAAAGGATGAGTACCCGATGCCAATAGCCGATATGCTTATCAACGCTACATCGGAGAACAAGATTATTAGTTTTCTCAATGGTACTGCCGGATATAATCAAATATTCATGGCAGAAGCCAACATACCTAAGACAGCTTTTAGGTGCCTGGTGCCTTAGGTTTGTTTGACAGGGTGGTGATGACGTTCGGCTTGAAAAACACTGGTGCAACGTATCAACGTGCCATGAATTTAATTTTTTATTATTTGAATGGCTATATTGTGGAAATCTACATTGATGATGTTGTTATGAAATCCAAGGAGGATTTGCAGTATCTGACCGATTTGGAAACAGTATTCAAAAACACAATGGCACAAGGTTTAAATATGAATCCATACAAGTGTGCTTTTGGCATGTTAGCTGGGTAGTTTTTGGGATTTATGGTTCATGAAAGAGGAATTGAAGTTAATCAAGAAAGAGTCAAAGTTATAGCCAAAACTAAGCCGCCGGCCTGGAAAAAGGACTTGCAGAAGTTGATCAACAAGATTAATTATTTACGATGATTTATTTCAAATTTGTCTGACTGTATTAGTTTATTTACCCTGCTGTTGAAGTTAAAGGATAATCAGGATTTTGTCTAGGGAGCCGATCAGCAGAAAGCTTTTGAGAGCATAAAGGATTATTTGTCTAATCCTCTAGTTTTAGCCGCACCACAAAAAGGTATACCATTTAAATTATATATATCGACTGAAGAAGTGACAATTGGAGCTGTGTTAGCACAAGAAATTGACGGTAAAGAGCGAGTTATTTTCTACTTAAGTCAACGATTAATTGATGCGGAGACTAGGTACCCTTTTATAGAAAACTCTGTTTGTCGTTATATTTTCCTTGCACAAAGTTAAGGCATTATATTTTATCATCGGCTTGTAAAGTTATTTGTAAAATCGATGTTATAAAATATATGTTGTTAGCTCCAATTTTGCAAGGTCGACTTGGTAAATGGGTCTATACGTTCATCGAGTTCGATCTAACATATGAATCGGCTAAAGCTGTTAAGGATCAAGTTATGGTCGATTTTACAACGGGGTATGAGACTAATATGAATGCCGATTTAGTATCTGTTGCTCCTTGGCAACTTTTTTTCGATGGATCGGTATATCGAGAGGGCAATGGTATCGGAATAGTGTTGGTTTCACCAAAAGGGTATAGTTTTGAGTTCGCATTCAGGCTGAATTGCCAATGTTTTAATAATCAAACCGAATACGAAGCATTGCTTAAGGGTCTACAGCTACTCGATAATATCGAAATTGATTCTGTCGAGGCTTATGGCGATTCTTTGTTGGTGGTCCAGCATATTAAGGGAGAATATAACTGATATGATGAAGTTTTCGTCAAATAATTGGAGCAATGTCTCACTGTAATCGGCTCATTCACTTCTTTTTCTATTTATCATATTCCTCGTGGGCTAAATGACAAGGCCAACTTACTAGCTCAATAAGCATCGGGTTATAAAGTTTTTTGCTATTTGGAGGAATTCGAGCCGATAGAAAAAATGATCACGTGTGTTACCACCAATGATTGGAGGGCAAAAATAGTTGGAGTATTTGACCGATCCTTCAAAACCTACAGATCGGAGGATCAAACGACAAGCCCTAAAGTATGTATTTTTAGATAATGTATTTTATCATCGGACTTTAGAAGGTTTGCTACTGAGGTGTCTTGAAAATAAGGTAGCTAAAGTGGCTATGGGAGAATTGCATGAAGGCATTTGTGGATCTTATCAATTGGCTCATAAAATGAAATGGCTCTTAAGGCGTACCGGGTATTTTTGATCCACAATGTTGGAAGATTGTTTCAAATATTATAAAGGATATCAAACTTGTCAGAAATTTGGCAATGTACAATTAGCTCTGGCGTCAGTTTTGCACCCAATTATCAAGCCTTGGCTATTTAGAGGGTAGGGAAAGAAGTAATCAGACAAATATTTCCTGCATTAAGCAAATGCCATAAATTCATATTGTACGCAACCGATTATTTTTCAGTGGATTGAGGCAATCCACTTAAAAAGATTACAAGTGTTGAAGCTATTGCCTTTGTTACAGAGCACATTGTCCATCGATTTGGAATTTTGCAGACTATTACAACCAATTAGGGCACTGTGTTTATGTCTGATGAGTTTCAAGGTTTTGCCAGAAGCTTGGGTATAAAGTTGTTAAATTTGCCACCTTATTATGCTCAGGCTAATGGTCAAGGAGAATTGTCCAATAAAACATTGATCAAGTTGAACAAGAGGAAGATTGAAGAAAAACCAAGAAATTAGCATGTGATGTTATTGGAGTCATTATGGGCCTATCGGTCTGCGTACCATGGTGCGACCAAGTTATCACCTTACCAATTGGTCTATGGGCAGGAGGTTGTTTTGCCCTTAGAAATCAGTATTGACTTCGTACGAATGGCCAGACAAAATGATTTTTCGGCTCAAGATTACAAGGATTTAATGATAGACAATTTAGACGACTTGGCAGGATTACGTTTACATACGCTGGATCGACTTAAAAAGAATAAGGCGAGAGTTGCGAAGGCTTATAATAAAAAGGTAATGCCTAAGTCATTTTGTGAAGCCGATTTGGTTTGGAAAACTATTTTTCCTGTTGGCTCTAGAGATAATCGAGTTGGTAAATGGTCTCCAACGTGGGAAGGGCCATATAAAATGTATCAGCTTGTAGATGGTAATTCTTATATTTTGGAGACGCTGGAAGGTGCGGTGTTTCCTAAGACGATTAATGGTAAGTACTTGAAAAAATATCACCCAAGTATTTGGGTTGGTTCTTAATCGGCTAGATATGGCTATTGGTCGTGAAAGGCCAAATTAAGTTATTCTAGTTAATTCTGGCTATAGACTAAAAGTAAACTATAGCCGATTATAGAACATCACATTTAGCAGAAAAAGTATTAAAGCATAAATAATAATCGGTTAAACAACCGATTATAAAAATTACAAAACATCCAAACATTCAGTATTGTTTTAAGACAAGTTTTCCCAGTTGCAAGTGTTAAAAACAATAAGTTTGATCGATTAACAGGCAAAAGACTCAGATATCTTCAACAAGGCTGAACACAACAGCTATTGCCATGGCTATAGTGGCCTGGACATCATCTAAGATATTTTGGTCAGCTTCCTTGAATCCAGGCACTGGAGTAATTCTGATTGATTTCTTTTTGATGGTTGCTCTGGACGATGTGATAGAAACCTTCTGGGTTTGAGGGCTGACGCGTTATCTGCCATATGCTTCTGTGTGTCGATAAGAGTGGCATTTACTTTAGCCAACTCTTCTTCCAGAGATTTCTTGGCCGATTCTAGATTTGTGTAGGATAGTTTGATCTCCTTTAGCTCATCCATGTCCTTGTCATACTTAGTCTTCTAGGCCTTAGTATCGGCCACCAGCTTATCTAAGAGTTTCTTGTCCTCTCTCTGAGCTGACCAGAGCTAGATTCTCGACTTGGCCGCTTCAACTACTTCTTTTTTGTCATCTAGAAAGCAAACGTCAAGAAGGGCTACTGTGGCTTCCTCTGGCAACTTAGTTTTTACTGTGTCCATTGCTTTGCAGATCGGCTGAGAATTTTCCAAAAGATCGGCCGTTGGGGAGTGGAGCAGCTTGAAAAGATGCCTCAGTTTCTCCGTCGTATTCGAAGCCGACACAACAGCAGCCGATGCATTTTTGGCGGTAGAGATGATTTTCTGGATTGTCTTGGGGAATGATTCTGTGCCACTCTCTGGTTCATCCAAATCCCAAAACCCTAGCATGCTTGTGACCGACTCTGCTGGTTTGTCAATCGGCTTAATAACGGCAGCAGGGGTGGAAGTGGCAATTGGTGTAGCCTTAGGAATTGTGGTTGTTTGTCTCGACTGTGATAAGGGAGGAGGCAAATTTGTTTCTACCAGGAGGTCAGCCAAGATATCGGCAATTTGTACGGCACGAGAAAGTGGAGGCTGCAAAATGATCCAAAAAATGTGTTGAGTCGATTTATTCATATAGTTGGTAAATTAAATTTGGTAAAGAAGGCGATTGAACTCTCGCCTGATTGCTCTTGAGGTTTGCTACCTCTACTAGCCAAGACCTTTTTATTGGGCCGGCCGCATTTTTTCTCTAATAAAATATCAGCAAAAGAATTAGTAAATTGGAAAGATGGTTAGAATATGAAGTAAAGCTGATGAATACTTACTGGGTTGTTGTTTCTCCATGTTCGATAGAGAAGGCGATTGGATACCCAGGGAAGTTAAAGAGTAGCCAGCCACGCCTATTTTGATGCTTGGGCGGGGGCGTTTGTTTGATGGGCCAGTGTCCAATGAATCTCTCGCAACCTTCTTGGTCATCTGCTTGACCTGATAAATAAAAGAAGAAATGAAACCGATCAGTAGAGTTCAACGAATGTTTGAAAGATGCTAACAAAAGGTATCTTTAACATCCCCTGTTAAGTTGACAAAACAGGAGTTAGTATAGCCTAAGCTAGCTCTGCTGCTAGAGCTACTACTACTATCAGAATAGTAGTCTTTGTAGGCTCAGATGCGAGATCTGGAAAGAAATCGGATACAATGGCTGAAATTGTGCGTTCTGATGGGTACAAGGCCACTTGGATAGCTGACCACCATGTAATAAAGCCGCCAGCTAATCGAGTTTGTAACATGAAATGAGGCAAGGTTTGGATCTGAAGGTCATCGGCTATATGAAGGATAATCACAACTGCAGAAGCCCAATGTACCCGACCTCTTGGCCTAAGCCGATCCAAAAGTTGAAAGCTTGGTGGTACTTGTGCGAATCCCAATTGTCTTGCATAAACTGAAGGATGATAAATTCATAAGACTGTTGGAACGTCCGACCCTTTGGGTGCAAGCCAATAGATAAAATGCTTGGTGAGATGAAGATCTTAAATAATTCGTGTTTCCTCAAACATATCATTGCTACCGACTGTTAAATGTAAGAAGAAAGGCCAAGGGAAAGCATCGGCTGCTCTGTAACTAGAGAAGTCGCGCTGACAGAAATCCTCTTGGTCAAGCTGGAAGAAGAATGCTAAGTACTTTCTTGCTCCAATGGGTGTGATTTTGGTGTCGCTTCCAGAACACAGAATATATCTCTCGTCATATGATCGGCTATTCTTGTACTCAACTTCTTGAGACTCCAAGGTATCTTCACGAGGGAAAGGGGTCATAGTGGCCTCGTTGATCTCAAACGATCAGCTAAACATGTTATAAAGATAGATTTGGATAAACCAAAGGGGCCCACCAAAATTACCCACAACATATTGGCCCACACCAGTGAAAAGTCGACACCGGACGATGTGCATTGTTTGATATACTGCTCCCAAGAAAAGTTTTCCTAGAGCTAACCGACGACCCTCTAGGAATGTCCTTTTCTATTATGGCCAACGGATCCGGATCACCTAGGGGGCCTATGTAATATCTATCTTCGCAATGGGGTACAGGGATAAGTACCTGGTTCGGGTCCATTGTCCTTGAGCTGATGAGGAGAGAAGCAGAAGTCTTGAAGACAAGAAAATGGCGGGTCAAGCCAATGGTGAAGGATGCGAAAGCTTGAGCGCGTGAGGAATGACAAAGAATGGGCCCCATATTTATAGGGGGTAAAAAAGGCGAAAAGGCGACAGTTTCACAGCGGGTCACGTGCGTTTAAAGGTGGAAATACGCTTCTCAAGATTTTACGGCACCATAAATGCGACGGTTATCAACAATGTTATTGCACTTAGCCGATGATATGGAAGCCGACGAAGAAGATTTTTAGAAGATTATATTATCTCTAAAAAATGGGGGGCATATGTTTGCGCCAGAATTTGGCAAGGCATGGCCAATTTGTCAGGCTAAGGATAAAAAGGATATTTTTGACCGATATCGGTTAAGAAATGAAAAGTTAACTTATAAATAGAATTATGACCGATATTGATTCAAAGATGGAATTGTATCTATACAAAGGCTGATACGGATCATGGCTAGCAATGCATTGGAGAAGGATATGATCGGTCAATGCACTATAAAAAGGGATCAAGGGTGAGCAAAAGAAACAACCCCAATCAATCAAACAACTCGCATCTAGTTTTTATTTACTTTCCTGTCAACTAGGAGTAGTTCCATAATTTAGAACCTCTCTTGTAATCCAATTTTGGTCAATATAAATGTGTATCACCGATTGTTGGTCATTTTCTATTACGTCGGGTTTGATTTTCTCTGATATTGTTGCGCATCGCTTTTTTCAAAAAAAATAAACTTTTACCATCTAATCAGCCTTACCCAGTTGTTTAGACTTATCATTACTTTTGATTTAATCGGTTTCTGGTAGCTGTTTAGATCTTTGCCGATGATCGCATTAGATCGGCTTTGATCTCATATTTTCTGTCTATCTTGCCGATTGCAGGATTAATTCGGCTGGCACGCCACGAACCAATATGAACCCGGCGTTCTCGTGTGTTTGAGCCTATCAATCCTTCGTCACATTTTTCGGAGCAACAATAACAAACTTCATTTTTTGTGTCGCACTGTACCGGCAACCAGCTAGAATCGGCCACTTTCTACAGGTTTTGTAACCCTAGTTGGGACTAGGGATAGGCCTACTGCGTTGGTACGAGTCCAACAGCTGCAGCCCAAAGGTAGCTCCACAAGTTATATTGTCCTCCTCTCCATCTGTTGGAGCCAATGTTTGGAGCAAGTCTTTAGCGAGAAGCTGAAACAGAGACCCTAACATACTTCGTCGTTACCACTACCATTTTCTTGATCGCCATTTCTGCATTGTAACTGTACGGTGTATTAATTTTACCTGTGGAGAAACTCTCAGGCTTCTCTGCAAGGGAGGAGGCAAAGTGAAAACGTGCGAAATTAAGCCGAAACACGGGTGAGCATTGACTACTTTTATGGCGGCCAAAGCCAAAACAAACACCAGACAAGGCATACTTGCACAGTTCCGCTGCCCTGGCAAAGGGGCACGTGGGGGCGAAAGGTACGCACGCATGGGCTCCTTTCCTCGCTGATTCTATGGTTAAGTGGTCTTCTTGTTGTGTGTACCCATGCCTAACCTCGACGTTGATCCGCCTCGATCCTACATGTAAAGTGAGCCGTCACACATCATGTCCACGGACCGGCCAATCAGAAGTCCCTTGCAACCTTGTAGCTGTACAAGAGTTCTGTCAGATCGGATTGGTTCAGATTTGGATGACGAGGCATCTTGTGATACTTGAGTACTTGTACCGCTGGTTTCATCAGCCATTGGGGCTGCCCATCCTCATCATGAGCAGACCAAGCTGGGAAAACCGAGACAGAATGACCGCATCACCGCATCTGTGTTTTCCTGATCATTGATTTTGCGCTAATGAAAAAAAAGCTATCAAAAATGTTAAACAAAAGTATTCTCGGGAAAAATGTTGAGCAAATTTCCTTTTCTCGATGTTTCCGTGGAAAGATCCAATCCCTTAGGCCGGCTGTAATGCCCAGTCTATTAATGTGAAGACTTATGTGTACCATGTGGAGCGATGGTAGGATTAGTCTCATATTGCTTGTCTAAAGTGAATTATAGTATTATCTGTTGAGTCCAAACATAGCACATCCAGGTTAACACTTTTACACGAAGCGATGACGAAAGTGCAAGTGCATGCTATGCATGAGTGGGTCCGCCCCACTGTGGGCTAGGACATTGAGCGAAATTTAGGCCAAAGTATTATTGATAGTATACAGAGGGGTGACTTTAGGTATCTACCATCTATAAGGTGTGATGATGAAGGTGTCCCCCTTCAAGAGGGTTAAGTGTAATACACTAGTCTATTAATGTGAAGGTTCATGTGGCCTATGTAGAGCGGTAGTGAGACTAACATTACTTGCATAGAGTTATAGTAGTTGTTTGCACCAGATTTTTGCTAGGTAGGACCAAATTGTCAGGCTAAGGAGAAGTTTTGGTTGACATCGGATAAGGAAAAGATAATTTAAATATGGATTATGATCGATGCTAATCTAGGCATGCGATATGTCTGAGTAGAGGCCGATACGGACCATGGTGGACAACGTGTCGAAGACAGATACGATCGACCGATGTGCTATAAAAGAAGGTCAAGGGTGAGCGAGGAGAACACACAATCAAATCAATCAACTCGCATTACTTTTTATTTACTTGTCAACTAGGAGTAGCCCTGTAATTTAGAATCGTCTTTGTAATCCAATTTTGGTCAATAAAGTTGTGTATCGCCGATTGTTGATCTCCATCGATTACGTCAACCAGGTTTGATTTTCTCTGATCTTGTTGCGCATCGCCTTTTCTGGGAAGATCTACCTCTTACCATTTGATTAGCCCTAATTGGCTAATTAGACTTATCGTTACCCTAGATTTGATTGGCTTTTTGGCCGTTTAGATCTTTTGTCGGTTGTAACTTTAGAACGGCTTTAAATATATTTTCTATCTATCTTACCGATTGTAGGATCAAATCGATTGGCACGCCTCGAACCTTAGAACCCGACGTTCGTCGCGTGTGTTGTGGTCGATAGATCCTTCGTCACATCTTTTGGCACCAACACACTCTTAGCACACCCGGTGGACCTCGATGTCTTCATCAGGGAATCAACTCCGCCATCCGATCTCAACTCTGATGCTATAATCGTCCCTACATTGGATTATTTAAAGCCAGAACAACACAAAGAAATTAAAGATGGGAAAGCAGCACTTGAAGAGATAATGCTAGGCTGTTATCAGAAAACCCGACGCGGTGTCACTCAGAAGGCTGCATTGCTGACAGTTAATGCCCTCGGTGACATAAGGATTACTGACACCTCGGTAAGTCAATACATGCCCGCACAAGCTAAATTATCGGCTATGATTAATCAATTTGTGCACCATGCCTTGATTAAACAATCATCGGCTCTAGTTACAACTGTTAAGACGATGATAGCCAATAGCATAAAAACAATAGCGCAAGAGTTGGCATCGGTTGAAAGCCTGCTCGATCCTATCCAAACATTGTTGAATTATCCTGTTTACTCGGTTGTGTAAAACACTCAGGGTACAATAACCGATCCTAAACCATTGGCTATAGCTTCACCTCTTACTATGACGCCAACCCAGCCTACCGTCATACTACCGCGAGATCCTCGTGCAAGTGGGGTTGCGCACTATCAAGCTTATACTGATGCTACTAAGTTGGACGTGTCGGCCAACTTACCACCATCGGCTCCATTCTACACTTTTCCCTGATCAGTTCCACAGCCGATTGAACCCCCAAGGCATCCGCAATACGCTGAGCCAATTCCTCAAAGGAATGCGGCCCCGTATAAAGTTGTAATGTATTCAGAACCCTTCGCTCCAATACCTGAGCCGGTTGCTAAGAAAAATAACGGATATGAGCAATTTCCTCAGTACTCATTGGCTCAACCAACCTATGAACCCGAGCTTATGCTCGGGGGGCAAAATACCAATTACGACCACAATTGGCAGAACCCTAACGTCGCATCAGCTAATACAGTAAATTGGGCCGATCAGATATCTACCGTATTGCGTGGTCAATTCGGCATACAGCCTAAAGGGAACGTTATCGGCTATAAGAAGCCATATCCTGATTACATTGACCGTATGCTTTACCCTAACAATTTTAAGGTTCCTGGTTTCGCTAAGTTCTTTGGGGATGACTCCATCACCACGCTAGAGCATGTCGGACATTTTATTGTGCAGTGTGGTGAAGCTGCTCAGTCCAACGGACTAAAAATTAGGTTGTTCCCACTGTCTTTATCAAGAGTTGCTTTTACCTGGTTTAATAGCTTACCCTCAAATTTGGTTCACTTTTGGACCAATTTGGAAAGCCGATCCCATAAGTATTTTTTTCTCTAGTAGTTTGGAACTTAGAATTTCTAACTTGAGCTTTGTTTGCCAAAAGTATGGGGAATCGGTAACAGATTATATCAAAAGATTTAGGGAGGTAAGGAATCATTGTTTTAGCGCCACTTTACTTGACAACCAACTAGCCGATTTGGCCTTCCAGGGGTTAATTCTCCAGTTGAGGGAGAAATTCGACGGACAAGAGTTCACCGATTTTAAGTCATCTGCTGCATAAGGTATCGGCTCAAGAAAGCCGTTTTACCGATAATAGAAGCTTTAGAGATAAGTTTAAGAATAATAACAAAGATAAGAAAAAAGCTAAGGTCAACCTCGTCGAGTACTACTCAAGTGAATCTTCTGAAGACGATGAGGCTGAAATAATAGCAGAATGGGTTAAGGGATCTAAGAAGTCCTTAGTCTGTTCTTGGCTTAAGCCGACTAAGAATAAGTCGGAAATAAAATACGTTTTTGATGTCTCTAAATGCGACCGCATTTTTGACTTATTGTTGCAAGAAAAGATTATACAGTTACCTGAGGGGCATGTTATACCATCGGCTGATGAAATCAAAAAGCAAAGGTATTGCAAGTGGCATCATTCTTTTTCTCATAATACTAACGATTGCAATATTTTTCGACAACATATATAATCGGCTATAGAGGATGACTGACTCAAGTTTATAGAAGAGCCAACAATGCAAGCCGACGCCAATCTTTTTCCGATAAATATGGTTCAATGCTCTGGAAAAGGAAAAGAGCCGATGCAAGATGTGGGGTTAAAGGTTGCTCGACTTGTTGATGTTCAATTGACTTCTAGCGAGACCATAAAAATTACGGTCGGTTCACTACAGATAGAAATCGACCGTGAAGGAAAAAGCTCAAGGACCGTTAAACCTAAAGGTGACTTGCAAATCGGTAAGTGGTGTAAGGCAGAGGTTATCGTCACCACGACAGCTGATTCACAAGCCCAAGCCGACTTTTTCTCAATTGCTTGAAAAATACGAAAGGAGAAATAATAGGCCACGTTATCCTGCGTGTCGGTCAGATAACTTTTATTGGCCTGATAATTTAGAGAGCTCACCAGCGATGCCCCTTCTGGCAATTTTGTTGACAGAGGGTATCGGCTTTGCCGTCGCTGTACACGTGCCCGATGGAACACTACCCTCTAGATGACTAGCCAAGGCGACCGGCTAAAGGCAGAATATCTAAGTCGGTGCAAGACTATTCTGATAAAAGTCAGAAAAAGCCAATCCATGAAATGATTTCCTCACCAAATCAAGCCCAAGTAAAAGCGGAAGAAGGGTCAAGCTCTGCAGCTCAGGTTGATCTGGTGGGAAAAATAAGAAAACCAATTGAACCGAAGACGAGATGGTATCCTCCGAGCCTTAGCCGATCACAACGAAGACAACTCCAAAGACTAAGGACCCAAGAGATGAGCGAAGTTGAACAAGAAAAACAGAGAGATTAAGCTTTCAACGAGCTTCAGCCGATTAAAACTGTTAAAAAGGAGTGGAGGAAGGAGTCGGTTGAAGAAGAATTTGATTGAGCTAATGACTTAGATTCACCTGTGGTTCGAGATGACACTCCACCGATGGACATCAATATGGTGTTCACATTAATGGTCGAGTTCAAAATAAGGACTGTATCAGCCACAGAAACGTTTGCTCAACTGTGTCTGGGGGCTCAAGATGCAGTCTTTGTGAAACCTCAAGATGCTCATCAGCATTTGAAGCCGTTATACTTAAAAGAGTACATCAACGGCAAATCGATAACAAGGATGCTTATAGATGGAGGTGCAACTATTAATCTCATGCCATACGCTACCTGCAAAAAGTTGGGTTAGACGGACGAGGATCTTATTAAAACTAATATGGTTTTAAATGATTTCACAAATGATCCCACAGAGGCAAGAGGGTCATGGTGACAGAGTTAACAGTTGGCAGTAAGACATTGCCGACTGCCATCTCCGTAGTCAACGCCAAGGGTAACTACAGTGTCATGCTTGGACGAGCTTGGATCCATGCTAACTACTCCGTGCCGTCGACTATGCACCAAATGCTCGTCCAGTGGAATGGGGACAAGGTTGAAGTCATTCAAGCCGATACATCGACTCATATTGCCATGGCGAGTTCGGACACAAACTGGCAACATGAAGAGGTCGAGTGTATATCGGGGCAAAGCTCTAGACGATTGTGACTTCATTTGCATCAATAAAACACGGCTTATTCCAATCAATGTAAAGCCAAGTACGATCGATCGGACTGACGAAATCTTGTGCCGATGGGGTCCAAGTCAATGGTGAAGGCTTTACAAAACAAAATGCAAAGCTATCGACAAATGACAGATAGCTATTAGACCATTGAAGATTTCCAAGAAATCGAAAAATTAGGCGAAGCTTTCACGTCGAGTAATTTATTAGAAGAAGTCGATATAGGTAATGGTGATAGAAAAAAACCAACTTTTATTAGTTCAAAATTAGCTTCAGATTATAAGGAAAAGTTGGTCACTATTTTAAGAAATTATAAAGATTATTTTACTTGGGAATATAATGAGATGCCTAGATTAAGCTGACAACTTGTTAAACATCGGCTACCTATAAAGCCATGTTATCGGCCATTTAAACAGTCTCCTAGACAGTTTAATCTGGCTTTGTACAATATTATAAAAGAAGAAATCGAACGATTATTGGAGGCCAAGTTTATCAGGCCTTGCCGATATGCTTAGTGGGTTTCCAATAATATCGTTCTTATTATGAAGAAAAATGGTAAACTTAGGGTGTGTGTTGATTTTAGGGATTTGAATAAGGCCACACCAAATATTCATGGTAGAAACTGATATACCTAAAAATGACTTTAGGTGCCCTAGTGCTTTAGGTTTATTTGAGTGGGCAGTTATGACGTTCGGCTTGAAAAAACTGGAGCAACATATCAGCATGCTATGAATTTGATTTTTCATGATTTAATCAGCCATATTATGGAAATTTACATCGACGATGTTGTCATGAAATCTAAAGAAGACTTGCAGCATCTAGCCAATTTGAAAACAATGTTTAAAAATACAAGGGCACATGATACGGCTTGAAGATGAATCCATACAAGTGTGCTTTTGGCATGTCAACTCGACAGTTTTGGGGCTTTATGGTTCATGGCTTTATGGTTCATGAAAGAGGGATTTAGGTTAACTAAATAAGAGTTAAAACCATAGCCAAAACCAAGCCACCAACATGTAAAAAGGATTTACAGAAGTTGATCAGCAAGATTAACTACTTGCGGCGATTTATTTCAAACCTAACTAGCCGAATTAGTTCATTTATCCCATTGTTGAAATTGGAAGACAATCAATAGTTTATATGGGGAGTCGATCAACAGAAAGCCTTTGAGAATATCAAGGAGTATTTGACTAATCCTCCAGTTTTAGCCGTACCTCAAAATGGTATACCATTTAAGTTATATATATCGGTTGAGGAGGAGACTATTGGAGCTATTTTGGCACAAGAAGTTGATGGAAAAGAGCGAGTTATTTTCTACTTAAGCCGATGGTTAATTGATGTAGAGACCAAGTATCCTTTCATAGAAAAACTTTGCTTATCAATTTGACATTATATTTTAGCATCAGCTTGTAAGGTTATTTGTAAAACCGATGTTGTAAAGTATATGCTTTCAGCTCCGATTTTGCGAGGTCGACTTGATAAATGGGCCTATACACTCATAGAGTTTGACTTAACATATAAATCGGCTAGAGTAGTTAAATATCAAGTAATTGCCGATTTCCTGACAGGACATGAGACTACTGCCGATCTAATATATGTCACCCCTTGGCAACTATTTTTTTATTGATCGGTTTGTCAAGAATGTGATGGTATTGGAGTTGTGTTGATGTCACCAAAAGGGCTTAGTTTTGAATTCACATTCAGGCTAAATTCCCGATGTCCGAGTACGAAGTATTGCTCAAAGGCCTACATCTACTCGATAATATCAGAGTAGATTCTGTTGAGGCCCATGGTGACTCCTTGTTGTTAATCCAATAGATTAAGGGAGAGTATAACTGCTTTGAAATTTTGATTAAGTATTTGGAGCAGTGTCTCACTGTGATCGGCTCATTTACTTCTTTTGCAATTAGTCATATTCCTCAAGAGCTAAACAATAAGGCTAACTTGTTAGCTCAACAAGCATCAGGCTATAAAGTTTTTAGACAATTTGAGGAAAGTGAGCCGATTGAAAAGACGATCGTGTGTGTCACCACCGCCGATTGGAGGGCAAAGATAATGAAATAGTTGATTGATCCCTCGAAACCTACTGATCGAAGAATTACGTGATAAGCTTTAAAGTATGTTGTCCTTGATAATGTGTTATATTATCAAACTTTAGAGAGTTTGTTGCTAAGATGTCTTGAAGCCGATGAAGCAAAAGTGGCAATGGGAGAGGTACATGAAGGTATTTGTGGATCCCTTCAATCGGCTCATAAGATGAAAGGGTTACTAAGGCGTACTAGGTATTTTTGGCCTACAATGCTAGAAGATTGCTTTAAGTATTTCAAAGGATGCCAAACTTATCAGAAATTTGGTAATGTACAATTAGCTCCAGCATCGGCTTTACACCCGATCATCAAGCCTTGGCTATTTAGAGGATGGGGGATAGATATAATTGGACAAATATTTCCCACATCAAGCAAAGGCCATAAGTTTATTTTGGCCGCGACTGATTACTTTTCCAAGTGGTTTGAGGCAATTCCGCTCAAAAAAGCTATGACTATTGAAGCATCTGATTTGTTACAACATATCATTCATCGGTTTGAAAATCCACAAACTATTACGACTAATCAAGGAATTGTGTTTATGTCTGATGAGTTTCAAGGTTTTGCAAGAAGTATAAGCATCAAGTTATTAAATTCATCACCTTATTATGCTCAGGCTAATGGTCAAGCCGAGTCGTCCAACAAAATGTTGATCAAGCTAATCAAGAGGAAATTAAAGAAAAACCAAGGAATTAGCATGCAACGTTGTCGGAGTTGTTATGGGCTTATCGGCTTTCATATCATGGTGCAACGATGTAATATTCTAGTTGGTTGTTATTATTTTGTGCTGAGATATAGGGTTTTGTGGGCTGTTTTGTCCTTGTGAGCACGTTTTTGGGCTGCCAGAGTTTGGTTTCTTGGCCCATGTGGGGGGAGGTCCCTAATAAAATCCTAGCCCACTCCTCCCACCTCTCCCCACCCCTCCCACCTCCTCCCTACAGCAGCTGCACCCCCCTCCCTGCCCTTGGCACAGCAGTTCCCTCCTCCTCTCCCTTGGGCGCCCTCCCTCCCTCCCCTCGCATCTCGGCGTTGATCTTGCGGGTCTTTGGGAAGGTAAAATTGTTTTCTAGGTGGTATGGATTTTGGGGGCTGTAATCTGGTTTTATTCCTCTAGGGTTTGCTGTTTTATTATTGAGACTAGGTTTTATTTGGGGGTTTGTAGGTCTGGATTGGTTCTGGACTCGTGCAGTGCTGATTACGATTTTAGATCTAAGTTTTGAATTATGTCTGGTCATTTTCAGAGGGGTTTGATGTTGTAAAAGTTGTAGATCTTTTTCTTAAGTTTAATTAGAGATCAAGAACTCACATTTTGGTTAAGTGGTTTAAACGTTATGGCCTTTTGAAGCACTGCAGTCCAGAATCTGTGCCTGCTAGAACCAGCTGCAGTAATTAGCATATTAGGGCTAATTGGAGGCTGAATTAAATTATTTCAATAACTAGATATAGCTAGGGAATTTCCTTTAGATTTCAAAAATATTATCTTTTTCTTAATTTGGAGTTGTATAAAAATAGTTACAAAATTGTGAAGTCTGCTGTCTAGTCTGTCGTCAGATCGGTTTTCTGGGTTAAATTCGAAGGATTAGATGAAGTCATTAAATACGATGGATAACTAGAAGGTTGTAGGTATTTTTGTGTAGCTTATTTAAAGTCTATGATTTTTCATTTTGGGGCTTTTGGGTTAAAATTTATGGTGTTCTGATTGTTAGGGCAGCAAGAGGGTATTTGGTTGTCAAGAAGGGTAGTTTATCCCTGGGATGGTGCGTAGTTACGCTATTGTTATTTTTGGTGTATGTATTGTTGTGGCATGTTTTTGAGGGGGTGTGTTTGCTTTAGGTGGTGTGACTTTGGGTGTGGTTTCAAGCTCACGCCCCTCCTCTTCACGTGGTAAAGAGGCAAGTATATCGTACGACCGAAGTTAGTTGAATTGAACTTCGGGTTAAATGAATGATTTGCTATCTTGTTGAATTTATTTATGAGATATGTGGTTGCTGTTTTATCAAGATTGAAATGCTTATATGATGGTGAGAACATGTGGTTTATGGTTATTGGTTAGTGTGGTTTCATGGTGAATGTAAAAATTGTGATATTATGTTGCATCATTTGCATCCATGACAAGAAAATAATTCGAGTCAGGTCGGTGAGAAAGTCATATGAAGACATATGATTAATCGGGAGTGCTCTGTTTCAAGACGTACCAAGTAGTCCCATCCACGGGGATGGATGGGAGCGAAACCTACTTGTAGGCCCCTCCACTGGGATAGTAGGGAAAGAAAGGGTGCGACACCGACGGGTGTGCACTCAAGCTATACCGGTGTAGGCTATGAAAGGTGCATTTTTTAGTATGAAAGCATGATGCATTGCACATGAGAATAATTGTACGGATATTGAATCATATTGTATCTTGCTGTTGAGAAAATTCATGTTTTTCATCAATGTATGATATACTTTGCTGAGTTTTGGACTCACGCTTGTTTATTCACTGTTTTAGGTACTTTGAGGACGTCATGCAGGGATGGGACTTAGCTTCACCACATCACTCATATTTATGACCTTCAATGATATATAGCTTTGGAGCAATCTCACCTTAATGAATAATTTAGATAGTATAGTCATGAATCAATGTTTAACATTTGGGTGTGATCTATTTGGTCTTGATGATTAAACTGTGATATTTGTTGAGCATAATCTTTGGTCTAGTTATGTGATGTTGATGTTGCTGAAATTAATTGCTAGAATGCCCTTCTAGTCGTAGTATGCATGAGATTAAAGTTTGCAGTTGCTTATTTAGATGTGCCCATGTTTGTGGTTCATGGCTTATTGAAGATGTGAGATTTGTATTTAAGATGCTTGCTAAGATTTGCATGTAAAAGGAGCATTTGTTAGTAATTGTGGTTGTTGTGGTGACATTCAGGGCACGTGTCGTGCCGGGGTGTTACAAACGAAGTTATCACCCTACCAGTTGGTTTATGGATATGAAGCTATTTTTCCTGTAGAAATCAATATCGACTCCATACGTACAGCTAGGCAAAATGTTTTGTCGGCTCAAGACTATAAGGATTTTATGATTGATAATTTGGATGACTTGGCAGAATTACGTTTGTGCACACTGGACCGGCTTAGAAAGAATAAAGCAAGGGTTGCAAAGACTTATAACAATAAGGTGATGTCTAAGTCGTTCTATGAAGCCGATTTGGTTTGGAAAACTATATTGCCTGTCGGCTCTAGAGATAATCGATTTGGCAAATAGTCTCCAACATGGGAAGGACCGTATAAGATCCATCAGCTTGTGGATGGAAACTCTTACATATTAAAGACGCTGGAAGGAATGGTGTTTCCTAAGGCAATTAACAAAAAATAATTGAAGAAATACTACCCTAGAGTTTGGGCTAGTTCCTGATTGGTTAACAAGGAGTTATCGATTGAAAAAAGGCCAAATTAACTCATTACGGTTAATTATGGCTAAACTAGAGATATAAAGCCGATTACACACATTATGAAGGAACAAGACATAAATACAAAACCGGATAAACAATCGATTTATAAAATATTTAAAATGATTCAAACATTATTACAGTCGACATTACAGATGTTCAAAATTATTTTTAAGATGGCCCATTAAAAGCATTTTTAGAGGAATCGGCTAAAGCCTTGAGTTGTGGAGCCTAGCACCCAAAGTCGACAGAGCAGCAGCTGCCTTGGCGATAATTTCCTCCACACCTTCCAGGACTTTGTCGTCTTCTTCCTGAGATCTAGGGAGAGTAATCTTGGCCATTTATTTTTTGACCGATGCAATAGCCATGCCAAGACCAAGTTTCTGGTCCTTCAAAGTCGATGCACCGGTGGCCAAGTGCTCCTGTGATTCAGCCAGGGAGACGTTCACCTTAGCCAATTCCTCTTCCAATGACTTCTTAGCCGATTCAAGCTACAGTACCATTTTTTTGTGGCCTTGAAGTCCTCAAGAGTCTTTGTAAAACTTGGCTTTGAGGGCTTTGGTGTCATCCATGAGCTTATCAAGGAGCTTTTGGTCTTCAGCTTGCGCTTCCTGACTCGCGATCCTAGCCTTGGCCGCCTCCACCTCACTCCTCTTTGAGTCTAGATGGCATACTTCAAGCAGAGCAGCCATCATCTTCTCTGGCAGGTCAGCTTGCACCGCCAGCATGGCATCCCACAAAAGCTATGAGTTCTCAAGGAGCTTGGTCGATGGAGAGCAAACGAGGTCGAAGAGGTGGTTGAGTTTCTCTGCCATGCTCGGATCCGACCTCACCTTAGCCGATTCGTCCTTTGAGACAGCCAAGATGTTCCAGATTTCCTCCTAGAAACTCTCCGAGCCTAAATCGACATCATCCTCCAAGTCGGACAAGTCGAATCCGAGCATGTTGCTCACGAAATCGGTCGGCTTGGCGGAGGAAGTGGCGGCCTTGGGCAGTGCAACTTGAGCAGGAGCAGGTGGGGTAGGCTGGGAAGATGGCGGTGACAACTCAGACTCTACAGCCGGTAAAGCGGCCAGGATGTTGGCCGTCACAGTAGAAGGAGACAGTACGGGCTGAAAAAATATTCAAAAGTGAGCTAAAACCGATAATGTTCAGAAATAAAGGGAGATGAAGTAACAAGATACTTACGTCAGCTGTCTGAGATGTGCATGGGGAGCTCTCAGCCAATTTCTCTTGGGGCTCATTGCCCCTCGCGGCCAACACTTTCTTGTTGACATGAGCACGTTTTTTCTCTATTGACAAAATTGGCTAAAAGTTAGTCATCCAAAGATAGCCGATTATATGAGGAAAACAGGGGGGATTAAGGACTTACTAGGTTGCTGCTTCTCAAGATCGGATAGAGAGCGAGATTGGACTCCCAGCGTACCAGATGAGTAGCCAGTTAGTGCCATGCCATAAGAGAGTTTCTTGGATGGGAGAGTGGCAGTTGAAGCATCACTTGTGGGCCTTTTTCCAGCTGACTTGGCATGTCAAGTAAGAAAAGTAGCCGATTAGTGAAATTCAAAATACTCAAGGTGCTAAAAGGCAAGAGATGAAAAGTCTACGTTAGCCGATACCTCACCGGTAATATCGACAAGGCTCATGTTAGTATAGCCTTGGGTGTTAGTCTCGCTGCTAGAACTTGAAGTGTTGCCAGCATCAGACAATTCCGTCTGCTCATTAGGGAGGTTTGGAAAGAACCTAGCAATGATAGCCGATGGAGTCCTCTCCGCAGAATTTAGGGCATCAGAAATAGCCGATCACCAAATGGAGAAGCTTCGTGCCCTTTGAGTGTTCAAATAATAGTGTGGCAAAGACTATAGTTGGAGGTCATCGGCTAGATGCAAGACAATGTGAAAGATCGAAATAGCGATCAGAGGGGGGGTGAATGATCCCAAATAAAATTTTCCCCACTCAAAGTACTCCAAACACTCTTGCAATAAAAATCTAAAGCACCCAAATATTTTTGTTCAAACTGGTGATTCTCATATTCGCACATCCTCCAAAACCCAGAACAATTAGACAACTATGTGTACCCCTAGCTTGCATGGATAAGAACCATGAATCATATGAGGGGTTTTTTTAATCACAATCCTGGTTGTCAAGTATCCAAACAAAAGAGGAATCAATTCAAAAGACTTCTTTTCTAAAAGAGATAAAGCTAAAATACCAAAGTCTCTTTTCAGAAAAGTTAAAGCAGATTTTCAGAAATTGTCCTCAGTTGGAAGAGGTGGTTGGTGAGTTTATATTACTCAAACATTTTAGGGAATTTTTTTCCCTGTGATAAGTAGCGTCTTGAAATACTCCACCAAAAATCACCTCAGAAAGCTTTGTAGAATAAGAATTAAAAATCAAGCAATACAGAAGGTCAGGAACTTCGACCAGAAAGTTTGAGGCTCGGTTTTCACTTCATAGCTCTCAAACGGTGCAACAAGTGGACTCAAGAAATTTTATACAGATATATATATGCGTCCTGCACCTTCTCCAGAAAGAATCACTTAAAAATGATTTTTATATATTTTTATAAAAATAAAATACTGACTGCTGCGTGAAGAACAAGTTCTGGACAGATTTGCAAATTGATAAAAAACTTGATCTCTAGTCTATCCAAGGGTGTAAGAAAGATGTAAAACCAAATGAACACCCTTAAGACATCCTATAAGAATAGCATTTAGAAAGAGGGGAGGCAAATCCAAATTGAATAAATGTAAATTACAAGAATGTAAGTGCTGAATTTAATTGCGGAATTTAAGTGCATAATGTAAATTACGTATTTTAAATGCGTAATGTAAATGCGCAAAGAAAAGAAATGATTTGAGAAAACATTTCATTTCTGGAAGGAGAGGTTACAAAGCCTCACATTCATATGGGCAAAGCTCAAAGGAGCATCAAAAACCTCAAAACCTTCAAGGGAAGGAGGCTACCCCTCTACCCCTATTTATACTACTCTTGGGCCACCTACCACCCTTGGATGAGTCCCTCAACCCTAGAGCACTCATCTAAGTGTTAGGATTAACCCACACACACAGCCATGCAAGGGCTAACCCAAAACCCACACACATACCGGGTTTTCTTGCACGGTTTTCAAAGCATACTACCTAGACCCGCTAACCTATCAACTAGACCTCAATCGACTGCCCTCATTGATCCACGCGGCATCTAGCTAGCATCATCTCCTTTCCTTGTCTTCTTGACTTGCTCGGACTCCATCTCCGATCATCTTCCGGCGATCTCCCAACCGTCTGGACCTCCGACGCTCCTCGCCTAGTCCCGGTCATCCTCCGCCTCACCATGACCTAGCACCGTCGCCCTGCAACCATCAAAGACAAGGAAACTCCTCACATAGCAATGCCCACAAAGATGTGCAATAAATCCATCCAACTCATCACTACCGCGCCCATACGGCCAGTACTGCCACTCCTGGCAGAGACAACTCAAATTGCTTCATTTTGAAAATCAATCCAAATCAAACTCAAACTTGAGCACACCTTGCTCAAATAAAGTCAAATACTCATCACAAACATGGATGGACCTCCACATGGTCCTTCAATCTCCCCCTTGATGAGTATATTGACAAACCACACAAAAGGCATAAATTTGAGTTTGAATGAGAGAAGAAGAAAGCAATTTGATTGCAAAGCCAAACTTGGTACAGAGAAAAAGATATAAAATCATGACCAAGTTGGCAGAAAGAATTTAGAGAAAGACTATGAAAAGAGCAAGTTTTCCACAAAAGCTCTAAAAACCAATCATAAGTGCCAAATGTGATTATGATCCATAAGAAATAGCAAAGATTTACAAAGATCATAAGAACCAACAAGCTTTCACATTTTTATCTCTTTTTTTTAATGATGCCTTTTCTACATTTTCTCCCCCTTTTGGCAATATAGGCATCAAAATGGAATTTTCTCCCTCTTTTTATGTATGTATGAAATGCAACCTAAGGGAGCTTTGAAGATTATCCACTTGATCACAATGACAAGATATAACACCAAGCTAGTCAATTTTTAGATTAGACTAGTCTAAGACATGTCCAAGTGCAAATACGAGCTTAGTTTTGAATATTTCATTTTTAGCAAGATTTGACAAGTGCAACACTTAGCTTTAGTTTCAAAAATAGAAGAATAGCCACTCTAAGGATCAAAAGGAAAACCTAGAGTTCAACCTACTCAACACTTTGGGGAATCTAGAAGAGCATACAAGGTCCGTCGGGCTCATTTATCACTTAATGCAAATTTTGATTTATCATCATACAAGACATAGCGGGGTGCAAATGTTTGACATTATTTGCATTCTTTACCCACATATGTCTTTGTTTTTAATTTATTTGCATTTTCTTTTGACAACCAATTGACTCAAGCCGTATGCGACCATCTCAAGATGAACTCTTAAGAGGATGGTCTAGGTCAAACACGATGTATTCCAAGTTCATCCCAAGTGCAATGGGAAGCGGTCTTGTGAATGCAAGGTGTTGAGTCGTATGTGCACAAGAAGAGTCAATTTTGTTTAATTTTCATTTTTAGCACAATGATTTATGAGCAATTGAAGGACTCTAGCATAGATCAAACTAGTTTCACTCAAGTTGCTATAGGGACTCTAGAGAACTTCAAAATTTCTCAAATTATGGCACAAACCTCTAGAGAAGAAACCTAGCAAGGAAAAGCAACAAGTTTCATCAAGTTTTTCATTTAAGGCTTATTTCATTTTTAAGCTTAGCAAGTTAAATGAACTTGGACATATCTAAGCTAGTGATTTCCTCCATATGATGTAGCATGGTGTATAGCATGAAGAAGAAATCAATTACATAATAGATAAAACTCATTAAACAAGAAATGGTCTATATGAAATGCATGAACAGATTCCCAAACTCCCTATCAACAAATGAATCAATTTTAAGCTCAAATCTGGTTAAAGTTGAGTTATTATCAAGATTAAGCATAAAGAAAACCCGAATGAACTCAATAATAACCAGAAAAACAGAATGAGGAGAAGAAGTCGAGAAACTGCAAAACTGGATGGCTATTGAGCATAGATAAGATAGAAGAGACTCACTACGGCTCGGACTCACTCTTATCTTCCCAGAGATCGACATAGGAAGGCGACTCTAGATCCCAACTAAGGAGTGCACATGCACCTGTCTACCTGGAGGCCCAATACTGCTAGACTTATAAGGCGTGAGGGAACTCAACCTAGAGAGAAGAGAGAACGACTAATCATGCATGATAGCAACCTAAAGCACAAGATAAGAGGTCCATGCAAGGCATGCCAGAAGTCTAAGTGAGTGAACTCAACTCAAGAAAACAAGCCCAAAGTCACCGGAAGAAGCACAAAGAAAAGAAAAGTGGAAGAAAACATATAATACATAATATACAAACCAGCTCCCCTCACGAAAGGTCAGAAGGGCTCACGACTCCAAGCTCACTCCTCAAGGCAACAAACTGGAGCTATCCAAAGTCTTGGTGAAGATATCGCTAATCAAGGTCACTCTCTATGAATCAAGCGCGATATCTCTCTTCTCCACATGGTCTCTAAGGAAGTGATATCTAATATCAATGTGCTTGGTCCGGGAATATTGCACTGGGTTTTTAGCAATGCAAATAGCTGAAGTGTTATCACAGAAGAGTGGCACACTCTCTATCTCTAACCCATAGTCCCGTAAGGTTGATCTCATCCAGAGCACTGCTACGAAAGAATCGTCAAACAACATACTCGGCCTCGGTGGGGTGTGCAACCCTGCATCGCTTCCTAGATGACCAAGAAACAAGAGAAGTGTCAACAAATTGGCAAGTGCCAGAAGTGCTCTTCCTATCTATCCTACAGCCAGCAAAGTCGGCATCAGAAAAGGCTCTAAGAGATAGACAAGAAGAAAAAGAGTACCAAATACCATAATCAGTGGTAGCACGAAGGTACCTGAAGATGCGTTTGACCGCTTGGCGGTGAGAGGCGCGAGGAGAAGCTTAAAATCGAGCACACAGACACACAGTGAAATGTATGTCCGGCCTCAAAGCAGTGAGGTACAAGAGGGAGCTGATCATGCTCCGAAACTCCTTTTGATCAGCAGGCTCACCATTCTCATCGGGCTCGAGGACAGCAGTGGTGGCCATAGGAGTCATCACCGGCTTCCCATCAGACATATCGAAGCGCCTCAGGAGGTCACGGGTATATTTGCCTTGATGCAAGAAAGTACCCTCCCGAGTCTGCTTGATTTGGAATCCAAGAAAGTAGTTCAACTCACCCATCATACTCATCTCAAACTCTGTGCTCGTCACCTCAGAAAACTGAGACACAAGCGAATGAGACGAGCCACCAAAAATGATATCGTCCACATAAATCTGGACGAGAAGAAAATGAGACTCATGGTTTCTGATGAACAGAGTTTTGTCTACTATGCCTATTTTAAAATCATGGCTGAGAAGATAAGACTTGAGCCTTTCATACCATGCTCTGGGGGCCTGCTTGAGTCTATACAGAGCTTTGGAAAGCTTGTATACATGACTTGAAAACTTGAGGTTCTCGAATCCTGGAGGTTGCTTGACATAAACCTCTTCCTTAATATAGCCATTGAGGAATGCACTCTTGACATCCATTTGATAAAGCTTGAAGCCTTTGGATGTAGAAAATGCAAGCAGGATTCGAATAGCCTCTAGCCTAGCTACAGGGGCAAAGGTCTCCTCAAAGTCAAGACCCTCAACCTGAGAAAAGCCCTGTGCAACTAGTCTAGCCTTGTTGCGAATGACAACCCCATCCTCACTCTACTTGTTTTTGAACACCCACTTGGTCCCAATGACATTATGACCAAATGGACATTCTACAAGCTGCCAGACTTTGTTCCTCTCAAAGTTTTCAAGTTCCTCATGCATAGCATTAGTCCAAGACTCGTCAGATAACGCATGAGTCACATCCTTCGGCTCAAACGAGGCAACAAAGGCAGAGTGAAGGCAGAAACTGGACAAACCTGATTTTGAGCGAGTGACTCGCTCAAATAGATCGCCGATGATCTAATCAGGTGGATGAGAACGCTGAATATGACGGGGAGGTCCAGAAGCAGAAGTGGCCTCTACCTCATGCACAGAAGAGGCAGGAGCAGAGCCACTAGCCGAATGAGAGTCAGAAGGTAAGGGCTGGCCTTCCTGAGGTGCAGAAATGGAAACAGGAGGCACCTCAGGTGTAGAGGGGACTGGATCAGGTGGAACACCATCATCTCCATCATCCTCTACAAATATGGTCTCGGAGGAAGAAGAAGAGCCTGAAATATCGGGTCTAGCTCCTGGGCTAGCCTCATCAAAGGTCACTTCACATGTCTCTATGATCCTACGCGCATCGCAACTCCAGACCCTATAGCTACGAGAAGAAGTCGAATAACCCAGAAAGATACCATCAGAAGAACGAGACTCAAACTTATCCAGGTTACCAGACTTCAAAATAAAACACTTGCAACCAAACACACGAAAATGAGAAACACTGGGCTTTCGCCCATACCTCAACTCGTAAGAAGTGCGGTGCAAATGTGCTCTCAAGAATACACGATTAGAAACATGGCAAGCAGTAGCTATAGCCTCAGCCCAAAACTTCCTAGGAGTACTGTACTCGTCTAGCATCGTCCTGGCCATTTCTACCAGGGTCCTGTTCTTCCTTTCCACTACGCCATTTTGTTGAGGGACGTAGGGAGAGGAGAATTGATGCTCCAAACCAGACTCCACACAGAAACTCTCAAAATAGGAGTTCTTGAACTCCGTGCCATTGTCATTGCGTATAGCTCGTAGGGCACCAGGGAGCTCAAAAGACAACCTATGAACCAAACCCCTAAAATGGGTAAAAGTCTCATCCTTCGAGGACATGAAGAACACCCAAGAATACCTCGAAAAATCATCAACAATGACAAGAACATACCACTTCCCTCCCACTGACTGCACTCTAGCTGGACCAACAGTGTCCATATGTAAAAGCTGTCCTGGTGCATCAGTCATCACAACGGTGACTGGAGGATGAGAAGCAGTAACCATCTTGCCATGTCGGGAAGGAGAGCAAACTAAGTCTTTGACCATCTTGAGTTTGGACAAACCCTGAATGAGATCGTGGCTACTAACTCGGGTCAAATGATTAAATCCAATGTGACCAAGTCTCCTATGCCAGAAGGAGAGATCACGGGACTCTGAAGCAATCAAACACCGAAGAGACTCTCGGAAAAAGAAAGAAAAATCGACGGAAGACTCTCCCAAATCTAGAAATCCCATAAACTAACCCTCCGATGAATCAAGGATTCTACAGGCATTACTTTGAAGCTTACCTCGAAAGAGTCATCGATAAGTCGAGAAGCAGAGAGCGATTGTATTGCGACTTACTTACTAAGGCAACATCTTTAAGAATGAAATTTTGGTTAATGCGGATGGTACCTTTAGCAATGACTCTACTCAAGATGTATCCCAAAGTGATCAACTCATCACCGGGGCTCGGACTAGGAAGAGAACCATTGAGAATCTCGGTCATATGGCGAGAACAACCGAGTCGACAATCCAAACATCTCCTTCCCCATCCGATTTAACTCCGATCAAGACACAAGAGAGAAAGATGACTCGATCTTTGGGATAGAGTGAAGACTTGGGAACCCATTCTTGAACCACACAACGCTCAAGTACCGACCACGGAAGAAGGCAGGACTCGAGTGTCTCTCTATCATTTAACCTTAACATGATCGAGCAACTCTAGTAGATGATCTAGGAGATGGGCAGGTTAGCCGCCGTGGTGCAAAAGCTAGACAATCCCGGTGAGGCTTCCTAAATCTCCTACAGAAAACACCTCACGCGCGATATCTACCTCGATGGGAAAACGAGGAATATCAAAAGGACGGCGGAAAGACTGACTACAAACAGCTCCAAGACTAAAACTCAAGAACCAAAGATGAAAACCGACTCGGACGCCTGCCCAAAAACAGCGACTCTCTAACTGTCTAGAAGACTTGTGTACCTTAGGAGCACTCAAAGTCCGGGATGACCACGAATACCCTAAGAGCAGCAACACGCCACGCCGAGTGATCTTGATGCGCTTGAAGCGTAAATCTACTAGGTGACCATCCTTCTTACGGAAGGTGCATGTGTACTTCGCCTTGCTAGAGCGGAAGCAACAGAGTAACACCCTTACGGTCGAAGTCCTATGGACAACCCCAAAGAGACCTAAATACGGTGGTGCTCACCGGGAGCAACCACAATCTCACCACTCTTGGAGCCGCGCACAATGGTGGGAGGATGCGCCCGAGCGTGCTCCAAGGGATCAAATCCTAGACCTTGATTGAATCTACTAATCTTGGATTGGTCTAGAATAAGATTGAGCTTCTTCTTGCCTCCAACAAACTTCTCGAGAGTGCTCATAAGATACTGGCAATCTCGAATGAAAGAAGCACAAGAAGAACAGGGGGAAGGAGAGGAAGAAGAAGAACCAGAATGAGAATGAGAAGATCTCTCAGCACGTGCTTTTTGTTCTCTCAGCACGGCAGCCTCAATCTTGAGGGCCTCACAAGAAACGCAAGGAGCATCTCTAATCCTAAGGGTTTGGTCTTCTAACTTCTTCCTAAGCTCGACATGGATTTGATCCACATCATCCTTAACCCCAGCACATAGCAGGCAACCAGATTTTGACTTAACTAGTAAGTCCTTAGCAAGTTCATCACACTTGACATTCAAAGCATCATTGTCAAGTTTTAGTTGCCTACAACCCTCACATGAGCTGATTGGGTCCTTAGAAGCATGCAATTCAAATTCATCATTTCTAGCAGAAAGCTTCTTAAGGTGTGAATTCATGGCATTAATTTCAGCAAGCAATTTAGGGCAATTAGAGCATGATGGAGTGGAGTGAGCATGAAGAAAACTAGCCTCAACAGGAATAGCATCAACAGAACTAGTGCTAGTATTCTTCAACCTAAGACCATCAAGTTCAGCAAGCACACTATCATGTATGGTCCTTAGGTTCTCCAACTCCACAAGAACAGCATCACAGAGAACACAGTCATCAGTGACTCGGAAGGGAGAAGATTTAAGTGAAGCTAACTCCCGAGTCAAGGTACCTACTTCCTTCTCAAGCTCCGTACACCTAGCTCTAGCTCTAGCATAAAATTCTCCTAGTTTACAGAAAGCTTCATTGAGCTGGTCATAGGAGGGTACCTCGTCCGAGTCACTGTAGAGCTCGGAGTCACTGATGCCGTTGGCGTCGGCTATGAAGCACATGCCGGAGAAGTCATCGCCGCCCTTCTTCTCTTGCGGTTCATCCTCGCCCTCATCGCTCCATGTCTCCGTGTCGGAGAGGTTGATGTCGTCAAGCGCGGCGAGGACGCGGTGGAAGAGCTTCTTGTTCTTGGAGAAGTTGCGGTACTTCTTCTCACGCATCGGCTCACGAACTGGAGGCTTCTTATTGTGGTTCTGGTCGATGTAGTCGTTCTTTGCCGAACCGCCGGCATCGTTCTTAGCCTTCTCCAGTTTGGGGCAGTTTGCTCGAATGTGGTTGGGACCACCACACTCGAAACAGGTGATCATCCCACCTCTCTTCCTCTCTCTCACTCTCTTGTATGCATATGAAACTTTGCGAGCAAGAAGAGCAAACTCATTTTCTGAAAAATTTTCCAGTTGGTCATCGCTTAGCTCGCAAAGGGCGGAGAGAGAGAAACCAACAGAAGAATCAGAAAGAGAGGATCCAATGGGATCGGTGACCAAAGCCATCGACTGAGACTTCGTCTTCCGTGAGACGACGTCGATCTCATGAGTCTTGAGGTGGGAATAAAGCCCGTCAAGAGTCAAGGTCGACAGGTCAGTGGTGTCCTTGATGATGGTCACCTTCATCTCCCAAATGCGCAAATCGAGTGCGGTCAAGAAATGTCGAGCATTATCCGAGTCAGGGTATATACATCCAACTGCTCGAAGATCGCTCAAGATCTTGGTAAAACGATCGAAGCACTCATCAAGACTCTCACCAGCGTGTTGTTCAAACTTGTTGAACTCACGCTTCAACTGCTCCTGCCTCACGGTCTTGATTTGAGTAGTGCCCTCATGGTAAGCATCGAGGGTCACCCAAATATCGTGAGCGGAACGAAGGTGAGAAATCCTATCATACTCACTGCGGCTAAGACCCTGTATGAGGATGTTCCTTGCCTTAGCGTTCGCCTCAACGTCAGCCATATTCCGGCCGTGACGTTTTCATCAGCAGGAACCTCATACGGGAGTTTCACCTTCTGCCATATCAGGAAGCCCTAGGTAGTGATGTATGACTCCATCCGTGATTTCCAAAACGAAAAATCAACTCCAGCAAAAAATGGGAGGCTTGGTGGAATACTTGTCCATCGCCATGGCTCTTGAGACCGGTCAAGATCTATGGAAGAGCAAAACCGGCTCTGATACCAATTGAAAGATCAAATGGCGATCAGAGGGCGGGTGAATGATCCCAAATAAAATTTCCCCCACTCAAAGTACTCCAAACACTCTTGCAATAAAAATCTAAAGCACCCAAATATTTTTGTTCAAACTGGTGCTTCTCATATTCGCACACCCTCCAAAACCCAGAACAATTAGATAACTATGTGTACCCCTAGCTTGCATGGATAAGAACCATGAATCATATGAGGGGTTTTTTTAATCATAATCCTGGTTGTCAAGTGTCCAAACAAAAGAGGAATCAATTCAAAAGACTTCTTTTCTAAAAGAGATAAAGCTAAAATACCAAAGTCTCTTTTCAGAAAAGTTAAAGCAGATTTTCAGAAATTGTCCTCAGTTGGAACAGGTGGTTGGTGAGTTTCTGTTGCTCTAAAGTTTTTGGGAATTTTTGTCCCTGTGAGCAGTAGAGCCTTGAAACACTCTACCAAAAATCACCTCAGAAATCTTTGTAGAATAAGAATGAAAAATCAAGCAATACAGAAGGTTAGGAACTTCGACCAGAAAGTTTGAGGCTCGGTTTTCACTTCATAGCTCTCAAACGGTGCAACCAGTGGACTCAACAAATTTTATACAGATGTATATATGAGTCTTGCACCTTCTACAATAAGAATCACTTAAAAATAATTTTCATATATTTTTATAAAAATCAAATACTGACTGCTGCGTGAAGAACAAGTTCTGGACAGATTTGCAAATTGATAAAAAAACTTGATCTCTAGTCTATCCAAATGTGTAAGAAAGATGTAAAACCAAATGAACACCCTTAAGACATCCTAGAAGAATAGCATTTAGAAGGAGGGGAGGCAAATCCAAATTGCATAAATGTAAATTGCAAGAATGTAAGTGCTGAATTTAATTGCGGAATTTAAGTGCATAATGTAAATTGCGTAATTTAAATGCGTAATGTAAATGCACAAAGAAAAGAAATGATTTGAGGAAACATTTCATTTCTGGAAGGAGAGGTTACAAAGCCTCACATTCATGTGGGCAAAGCTCAAAGGAGCATCAAAAACCTCAAAACCTTCAAGGGAAGGAGGCTACCCCTCCACCCCTATTTATACTACTCTTGGGCCACCTACCACCCTTGGATGAGTCCCTCAACCCTAGAGCACTCATCTAAGGGCTAGGATTAACCCACACACACAGCCATGCAAGGGCTAACCCAAAACCCACACACATACCGGGTTTTCTTGCACGGTTTTCAAAGCATACTACCTAGACCCGCTAACCTATCAACTAGACCTCAATCCGACGGCCCTCATTGATCCACGCGGCATCTAGCTAGCATCATCTCCTTTCCTTGTCTTCTTGACTTGCCCGGACTCCGTCTCCGATCATCTTCCGGCGATCTCCCAACCGTCTGGACCTCCTACGCTCCTCGCCTAGTCCCGGTCATCCTCCGCCTCGCCATGACCTAGCACCGTCGCCCTGCAACCATCAAAGACAAGGAAACTCCTCACATAGCAATGCCCACAAAGATGTGCAATAAATCCGTCCAACTCATCACTACCGCACCCATACGGCCGGTACTGCCACTCCTGGCAGAGACAACTCAAATTGCTTCATTTTGAAAATCAATCCAAATCAAATTCAAACTTGAGCACACCTTGCTCAAATAAAATCAAATACTCATCACAAACATGGATGGACCTCCACATGATCCTTCACAATGTTGGCCCCTGAAGCACTGCAGATGTGTTCCCTTGGTTGAAGCTGACTAAGGAGTTGGAAAGATGGGGGGACTTGACCAAACCCAAGCTATCTGGCATAGACCGATGGGGGATAGAACTCATATGACAGCTATAAATCACTAGAAAGATCGTGTTATTGAAATTCCAGCATCCTGCGATGAAAAGTATGCTTCGGTGCCTCGTTTTCTTATCCACCTAAAACAACATAATAAGCAAGGTTGAGTACTTTCGTACTCAGCAAGACTTAAGGTGGTATTTGCAACATGCAGTAATGCAAGCTATATCAAAGGAAGCATCTACAGTTAATTTGCATAAAGCAACATTTGAATTTGTAAATCAAATTTGTAATTTAGAAACGGAATTTATAAAAGCAAGTTTAACTGATATGAAAGTAGAAGGAGAGCACCTGCCAACACCATTCTTTGCCAAAACAAGACAAAATAGATGAAACCAGCCATTTTGAAAATAAGAAAACAACAAACTATGTGATAACATTATCAAGTGCCCTTGACCACGAGTGCGGCTAATCGATTAGATTTACACTCTGCAGAGGTGTACAGCTTTATCCACAACAAATGTTCAGCTCTTTGTACAAGCTATTAGCACACTTCCTTTGGTATGCCGCAGAGAGATCATAACATAACCGTTACATTACATAGACCTGACTTTGCAGTGACGTTAAACCCTTGCTATGGTGGTGGAAACACATATATATATATAACATGGTATCATCTTCTCAAAAATAGTTGGGCATCATTTCACCCCATAGCAAGGCGTACAACGTTGTATCGATGTGCATTTACCCACACCGAGGTGTGGAAGCCCCTTCCAAGCAAACCTAACCGGAATGCCTGTACTACTCTAGCCTGCTAATGTGCAAAACCAGTTCTAAGCAACTTATTAGGTTAAGGCTGTCTCATAGCAGCACTCGTGGTTGTATGGTTTTCTTGGCTTGAAAACAACACAATAGTTCGGTCCTTAATTTGACCCGAGCGATACTTCTCCCTACACTACGTGAAAATCCATCTGCATAACCAGCTATTGCCAATAATCGCCAGCATCAAAACTATAGTTTTATTTTGGGTTTTTAATCAAAATACCAGTAATCATCAGTGTCATATCCAACATTTTTAAATTTTCAAAAATCAGTTCAATCTGATGGTCCCAATTTTTACTACTAAAGCATGGCTAAGCATAGATAATATATGAGCGCATATACCCAAGTTGACATCATGTATTGTCTAACCCTTTTCTATAGTTATCAAGGTTCACATATCCATACTTATCAAAGAAGCTCCATGAGACAACAGGTATAACTACCAGTACCACAATATAGCAAATTTACAGAAAATACGTGCATGCATAAATTGATTTAGTAACACAAAGTGAAAATTAAATAATGGGATCAATATGATCAAAGGGGGTGCTTGACTTGCTTATTTGTTGCTTATGACGAATTCGTGGTCATAGCTAGTGTTGTTGACGACGGAGTTAGTGACGTCGAGTTCTACACGTCGTTCAACAGAAATATAGCAAATAACAAACTTCAATAAGGGCAAAAGAAGACGGACAGAAAATAAAATAAAGACTTGCTATAGAAAACAGGCGTGGTTTAAGGTTGTATGATTTCGGGTTCTCGCGTTTTAGTTTATTACGTGTGTGTGTGTGTGTGTGTGTTGTTAGCACCTTTTAGGTTAAGAAATTATATAGTTTCTTTTATAGATTATCTATTCTTATCTTGCCAATTCAAGAGGCTAAAATTATGTATTTTCATATTTATAATTTTGAATTCTAGATGTTAAAATTATTTGGATTAATAGAATTAAGACATTAGTTATATGTAGTATGCTATGCATGAATAGTACTTAATCCTTAATTGATTTTGCATAAGATGTGATTTCGAATAAGTTAGATCTGTTAGATTAGGCTACTGGTTATATATTCATGGTTTTAAAGAAGATTCTGGTGATACAAATATTTTGATGACCGATTTGTCATTTATTAAGTTCATTTTATTCATATTACGGATTTCAGAAATCATAATACTTAGGGTTATTTCGCTAGCAGGATTCAGATGCGAAGCAAGTTGTAACGAGAATATTTTTCCAGAATATGCTAGTCCTTATTCTAAAGAGCATTTCTAGCCTGATCTTCACAAAATTTGCATTTAGACGAGATGTTTTACAAGCTGTAGAAAAGGCTTAAGTGTCTAGAAATCTATGCGATAAAGGTTCAGTTTTCGTTTTAAGTTTGTGACTGCACCTTATAAGATTATTTAACCTTTTTTCTCGCATTAGTAGGGGACTATCCTAGAAGCATTTTAACACTAATTTTGCATAATTTTGATTTTAGCCGCGATAGTTCATAAGCATATGAAGAGTAAAGTCTTTTGTAAACTGAATTCAAATTAGTTCTTCTTGCCGATTATCATGATCTTATCTTTAAGAATATACTAAAATTGGCTTTGCCTAATCTGATACTTAATTTATGAATTTTTATACATATATTTTTTATTCTGAATCATATATATATATCATATGAATGCATATTTCGGCTAAGTATAAACTAAGATTTGTTATAATGATTATTGTGGTATTAAAAGGTCTGATTTTTATAATATATTTTGGATCTGGTTTTTCATGAATCATGCCTTTACTTTTATATTGGCATATATATATATATATATATATATATATATATATATATATATATATATATATATATATATATATATATATATATATATATATATATATATATTCTTTTCATATGGACATAGCTTATGGTTTTTCATGTAAGGTAAACTTACGCATAAGAGACATACTGGTAATATCCAGGGTGTCAAAATAACCAAATGGGTTAAATTCTTGCTCAAGTTTTTATATACCCTTATTAGATATTAGGTGAATATAAATATATATCCATTTGCAAAAGATATGCATATTATAATATATTGAAATTAATCTTTACTAGAAGATGATTCAAAACAAGTTGAAATTAAAATATTTTTACATATTTGGGTTTCTAGCAGTATAAGGATTCCATAAAAATTGGTTTCATTCAATTCTAAGCATGCTTGCAGAAATTTTGTACATAGCATATTTTGAACCCCTTTCTTTAAATTTAAATTCAGAATTTACAAAGAGTTCATATTCAGAATATTTTTGCATATTCAGAATCTATATTATTTTATACGAATATAGAAATTTATTTCATATTATTTGGATTAAGAATGCAAAAGTTATTTGTATATGAAGTTGGCTCAGTTATGAAAATCCAAAGAAAATAGAAAATATGCTTTCAACACGTTGAAAGCGCCTTTCCTTTTCGTAGGATTTTTTTTTAACCAGTCACCTGACTTGTGGGGCCTCCGGGTCAATGAGCATAGTGAGGGAGCTGACGCGTGGGGTCTGTTGGTCGGCGAGAAGAGGGGTGGCTGTGTGAGGCGAAAAGGCTGATATGGTAGGCTTGTGTGTCGGCGACACAAGACAGGGGACATCGGAATCGGCCTTGCCAACGGTGAAAGGACACCAGAGACGGTGAGCCGTCGGTGCGGTGAGCACCAGCAAACCCGTGCGCACCTAGGGGTGGTACTGATTCGGTCGGAGGCGAGCTGGGTTGTGCTGCCACCAAGGTGGGGTGGCGGCGGCCATGGAGGTCAAAGCCACGCCGGCAGGAGAAGGCTGCCCAAGAGTGATCTATTCCAAGTTAGGAGTCAGAAGATCAACATGTTCCTTTTTACCTGTTTTTAGCGTCGAAGGTGGTTCGGTTGAGGCTGACACCGTGCGCCGTGATTGAAGAAGATGGGAAGTAGCGGCGGTGAGTATCTAAGAGACAAAACCTGAAATAGCATGAGGGATTTTGATCATCATAGTGCTAGAGTGATATAGTCCAGAGCAATTTGAGAATGGAACATTATACCGACAGAATTTAGGCTTGATCTATGTGCTAGGGTTCTTCGGCCATGGGGGAAAATGGTGGCTGTCCGGTGGTTGAATGTGGATGGGATTTGAGGGGAAATGCTGTGCAAGGCTCTACGAGCTCAGGGGTGTTATTATAGGCGGGGAAGCGGTGCAGATAACCCGACCCCAGTATGAACTCGGCGAGATATCTTGCGGCACTGCATAGGGAGAAGCATGGCGGTGTTTTGGGAAACACGGGCAGAGCTAAAGCGTGGCGGAGTCGTGGCAGGGAAGCATTGGCCGGACGGCGCAATTGGCAGAGTGTGAAACGAGCTACAGTGCGCGAAATCACTCGGGGGCTTCAGCGGCTAGAGGAAGAAGATGACTGAGTGCCTCGATGATAGATGGGGCCATACAGTGGATCAGGTCGCACGTGTAAGTGTGACGCAAGGCAAAATCAGGAATTGGCTAAGAACATAATAGAGTTAGTTCATTGAATCAGTTAGCCAAATTGTTCGAAAATATTTGATAGTTTTTTGGGTGATGTTTAGATAATGTTCTTTACCCTGTCAAATTTTCAGGCAGAGATATGACACACAGAATTTATAAAAATTCTAATAAGGCACTGTGCCTAGATTTCAGTTTTCTGTTTATAATTTTTCTGGGAGTTTATATCTTATCAAAATTTTATGAACCTTTTTTAGGAGTTTCTCTCAACTACATAATCCTTCAGTAAAAATTTAAATTTTATATCCTTTTTATTTAATTTATAAAAATTCTGACATTGGTATTTTTTTGATTTTTACCTTTTTTGTTTTAGAATTTTTAATTATACCAAATTGGTTTTTAATTTTTTATATTTTTACTGTTGATGAATCTATCTATCCAGAGAATAATATAAACTTTTTTGGTCGAGATAATCTAATATAATTTTTATTAAATTCTGACAATATCACTGTTGTTAGTCAAGGTTCATTGAATTCCTTCATTTCATACTTAACTACTTTGATATGACTTTTTAAATTTATAATTGAGTCTCCAGAGATTTCTTGAATTTAAATAAAATGTTATTTATTTTATTATAATGAGATTTTATTATTTTCTTTATCTATTACTCATGATTATTTTAAAAGGATTTCTCCTTTAGAGCAAAAATCAAGTAAGTCCAAGAAAAGCCAAGAAAATTCAGAAAAATTCGGAAAAACAATCAATAAATACAATTAAATATTAAAATTTAATTTTTTATTGCATTTTAGGTTTTGCATTGAAGAGAAAATGAATTCAATATAAATAAAATATTTTCTTAAGAATCAAAATTTTGAAAATTTCAGATTTATAGAATTTCAAAGTAAATTTTTACTTCCAACTTATTTTCTTAGTTTATTCAATTTGGAAGGAGGAGTTTTATATTGCAGCTCATCCTTTTATTAAGGTTGATTTTCAAGAAAATAAGGAAAAGATCGTGATTAAATTCAAAATCTTGATTTTAATTAAAAGTTTTCGTTTAATTTCATTTTAAAATTTCATTTTTCTTGTTTTTGAGATTTTTGGGATGTTACATTAAACCAATCCCCCCAACCTCTCAACGCTGTCGACTAGGCCCTAAAATTCTTCATCCATCCTTCTATATTATACTCTGAAGCTGACAAAGGAATGCGAGGTACTTCCTGATCTATTACAACTGACGGGTCAGGATTGCCTAGTGGCCCTAAATAGAACTGGTCGTCGCTGTCGGGGATGGGAATGAGTACCTGGTTTGGGTCCATGGAAGCCGATTGATGAAAGATGGAGTGGTTGGAAGAAAGTTTGAAGTCCTGAAGACGATGGTGAAGCCGATTGCAAGGAATTCGAGAGCTCGTGTGCATGAAAATGAAAGTGTGGGGACCTCATATTTATAGGGGGTGAAAAGGTGAAACGGCGAGAAGAATTTTGGAGGGGACACATGCAGTTAATAGTGAAGATATGCGTCTCAAGATTTTACGGCATCATAAATAGGGCGGTTACTAACGGGAATGATGCGCTAAGCCGATAATGAGGAAAGCCGATGGAGAAGTTTTTGGAAGATAATATTGTCTCCCAAAAATGGGGGCATATGTTTACACTTGATTTTAGCAAGGTATGGACAAATTGTCAGCTAAGGAAATGTTTTGGCTGACATCGGATAAGGAAAGGATAATTTAAATATGGATTGTGACTGATGCTGATCTAGGCATGCGATATGTCTGAGTAGAGGCTGATACGAATCATGGTGGACAACGTATCAGAGATGGATATAAAAGATGGTCAAGGGTGAGCGAGGAGAACACACAATCAAATCAATCAACTCGCATTACTTTTTATTTACTTATCAACTAGGAGTAGCCCTGTAATTTAGAATCCTCTTTGTAATCCGATTTTGATCAATAAAGTTGTGTATCACCGATTGTTGATCTCCATCGATTACATCAACTAGGTTTGATTTTCTCCGATCTTGTTGCGCATCGCCTTTTTTGGGAAGATCTACCTCTTACCATCTAATTAGCCCTAATTGGCTAATTAGACTTATAGTTAGCCTAGATTTGATTGGCTTTTTGGCCGTTTAGATCTTTTGTCGGTTCTAACTTTAGATCGGCTTTGAATATATTTTCTACCTTACCGATTGCAGAATCAAATCGGTTGGCACGCCTCGAATCTTAGAACCCGGCGTTCATTGCGTGTGTTATGATCGACTCAACAGTAGTATATAATACATGTTGGGTCCAAATATAACACCTTCAGGTTAATTCTTTTGCACGAAGCGATAACAAAAGTGTAAGTGAAGTGCTATGTTTGTATAGACCTGTCTCATGATGGGCTAGACTTTGAGTTCATTTTGAGCCTCGGTGTCCTCTCCCCTCTTCTCCAATGCACTCATCATTTCTGAGTGGATGGGGGACTTGATGTCTATAGTTCTGTAAGATTTCTTTAGTAACTATTGGGTCAAAAAATGTGACGAAGGATTGATTGGCTCAAACACACGAGAATATCGGGTTCAATGAGGTTCGAGGCGTGCCAGGTGATTTGATCCTGCAATCGACAAGTTAGATAGAAAAATATACGCTCAAAGCTGATAGATATAATGTGTCAATCTATAAAGATCTAAACAGCTATAAAAAGCCGATCAAATCAAGGGTAACGATAAGTCTAAACATCCTATTAAGGCTGATTAGATAGTTCATAAAGGTAGATTTTTTCGAAAAAGGCGATGGGCAACAAGATTAGATAAAATCAAACCTAGCATAATCGAGGAAGATCAACAATCGGCGATGCGCAACTTTATTGATCAAAATTGGTTACAAGGAAGATTCTAAATTACAAAGCTATTCCTAGTTGACAGGAAAGTAAATAAAAAGTAGATGCAAATTATTTGTTTGATTGGGGTTATTTTCTTTTGCTCGCCCTTGATCCCTTTTTATAGTGCATTGGCCGATCATATCATTCTCCAATGTGTTGTCAACCATGATCCATATCAGCCTTTGTACATGTAAAATTCCATCTTTGAATCAACATCGGTCATAATCCTATCTTTAACTTATCTTTTCCTTTTTAACCGATATCGGCCAGAAATATCCATCTTATCCTTTAACCTAACAAATAAACCATGTGTTGCTAAACTTGGATGCAAACATGTACCCCCCATTTTTGGGAGATAACAAGTTATCTTCCAAAAATCTTCTTCATTGCCTTCAACTGCCATCGGCTAACCATGATTTTCACAATACTTTTACCGCTGTCTTTGGCAATCGCTTCACTTATTGCGCCATAATATTTAAAACATACCGTTTTTATCATAATCATAACCACCGCTTTGGGAAAATTTTCCGCCTTTTAGTGTTCCTTTTACCCCCTATAAATATGGGACCCATCTTCCATCATTCTTCATGCGCACATGCTGTCAATCTCTCTACAATCGGCTTCAATCTTCTTCCTTCAACACTACTTCTGTCATCATTAGTATTATGAGAAAAAGAATGATGCCATTTGCAATAACTTCGCTTTTTTATTTCGTCAGCCAATGGTATAATATGTCCTTCAAGCAACCGTATAATCTTTTATTGCAACAATAGATCAAAAATACGATCACATCTAGAGACATCAAAAGCATATTTTATTTTTGACTTATTTTTAGTTGGCTTGAGCTAGGAACAGACTAAAAACTTCTTAGATCCCTTAACCTATTCGGGTATATTTATTCAGCCTCATCATCTTCAGATGAATCACTTGAGCCATACTCGACGAGATTGACCTTGGTTTTATCCTTATCTTTATTATTATTATTATTATTAGTCTTGAATTTGTCCCTAAAGCCTCTATTATCAGCAAAATGGATTTCTTGAGCCAATACCCTAGTAACAGGTGACTTAAATCAGTAAATTCCTGTCTGCAAATTTTTTCTTTAGCTGAGGAATTAATTCTTAAAAAGCTAAATCGGCTAACTGGTTATCAGGCAAGATAACACTAAAACATCAATTTATTATTTCTCTAAATCTCTTAATATAATTTGAAACCGATTCCCCAAATTTCTGTCGAACAGAACTTAAGTCAAAAATTCTAAGTTCTAAACTTTCAAAGAAAAAGTAATCATGGAATCGGCTTACCAAATCGGCCCAAAAAATTGACCAAATTTGAAGGTTGGCTTGTGAACCATGTAAAAGCAGCTCCTGACAAAGATAACAGAAATAGCCTAATTTTTAATCTATCGGATTAAGCAGCTTCACCACATTGAGCGATAAAACGTTCGACGTGCTCTAAAGTGGTAACAGACTCATCCCCCGAAAATTTCACAAAATCTGGAACTTTGAAGTTATAAGGGTAAGGCATCCAATCAATATAATCAAGATACGACTTCCGATAGCCAATAAACTTCCCTTTAGGCTGTATGCAAAATTGATCTGGCAATACGGCGGATATTTGATCGGCCCAATTTACTGCATTGGCTGATGCTACGTTGGATGCTTGCCAATTACGCTCGTAATTAGCATTCTGGCCCCCGAGCGTAAGCTCAGGTTGATAAGTTGCTTAAGCAAATGAAAACTGATCAGATTGCTCATAACTTGCATTGTTTCTCCTAGCAATCAGCTTTGGTACTAGAGCAAAAGGTTACGAGTACGTTACAACCTTGTATGGAGCCATTTCCTCTGCGGGATTGGCTCGACGTACTGCGGTTGCCTAGGAAGTTCAATCGGCTGTGGGACCGATTGGGGAAAGCATAAAACGGAGCCGATGGTGGTAAGTTGGTCAATGCATCCAACTTAGTGGCATCGGTATATACTTGATAATGTACAACCCCACTTGTACGAGGATCTCATGGCTATATTACAGTAGGCTTGGTTGGCATCATGGTGAGAGATGGAGTCGTAACCGATAGCTTAGGATCAGCTATTAACATATGGATTTGCGTGTTTGGTGCTACCAAATAAACAGGGTAATTCGGCAAGGTCTGCATTGGATCGAGCAGACTTCCAGCCGATGCCAATTCTTGAGCTATAGTCTCTACACTGTTGGCTATCATCGGCTTAAGAGTTGTAACTAGAGCCGATGATTAGTTAATCAAAGTATGGTGCACAGATTGATTAATCATGGCAAATAATTCAGCTTGTGCAGGCATGTATTGACTTATTGATGTGTCGATAATCCTTGCATTGTCGACGGCATTGACCGTCGGCAATGCAGCTTTTTGGGTGATGCCACATCGAGTTTTCTGATAACACCTTAGCATCATCTCCTCAAGCGTGACTTTCCAATATTCGATCTCTTTACGTTGTTTTTGTGTTAAATCGTCTAATATTGGAACGATTGTAGCTTCAATGTTGAGATCGGACGGCGGAATCGATTTCCTAGAAGAAGACATCAGGTCCCACCAGACGTGCCAAAAGTGTGTTGGGCCGAAAAATGTGACGAATGATTGATTGGCTCAAACACACGAGAACGTCGGGTTCAATGAGGTTCGAGGCGTGCTAGCCGATTTGATCCTGCAATCGGCAAGATAGATAGAAAAATATACGCTCAAAGTCGATATAGTGTCAATCGGCAAAGATCTAAACAGCTATAAAAGGCCGATCAAATCAAGGGTAACGATAAGTCCAAACAGCCTGTTAGGGCTGATTAGATAGTCGATAAAAGTAGATTTTTTTCGAAAAAAGAGGTACACAAAAAGATCAGAGAAAATAAAACCTGGCATAATCGAGAAAGATTAACAATCGGCGATGCACAATTTTATTGATCAAAATCAATTACAAGGAAAATTCTAAATTACAAAGCTACTCCTAGTTGACAGGAAAGTAAATAAAAAGTATATGCAAATTGTTTGATTGATTTGGGTTTTTTTTTTTTGCTCGCCCTTGATCCCTTTTTGTAATGTATTGGCCGATCGTATTCTTCTCCAATACGTTGCCAACCATGATTTGTATTGATTTTTGTACATATAAAATTCTATCTTTGAATCAACATCGGCCATAATCCTACTTTTAACTTATTTTTCTTTTTAACCGATATCGATTAAAAATATCTATGTTATACTTTAACCTGACAAATAAACCATGTGTAGCTGGGTGTAAACAGTAACTTAGTCTACTGGACCAACTCGCCTAGACGGCGAAAACGACACCGAAATGGCCACTGGCAATTGTTGGCGTCATGTCGCCTTCACTAAAACTTGGAAGTCTCTGGCGAGAAAGGCGAAGAGGTCGAAGTGCTCTTTATCGACTCGTAAACTCGATGATAGCACGATATTTGTCGGGAAACTCTACTCCATGTCCACGGTTCAGATTCGAAGACGGGCGCTGCATCGATCCTTGCTTTGGCCCGCTCGCTGCAGTGAATAAAGAGGCACGGCCCATACGGAAGCCGACGGTGGAGCGTGCCAGATTGTGCGCCTTGGTCAACGGCGGCAGAACACTCACTAGTAGGTTCCGCGTATCATCAGCCGGGGGGAAAAGACGGCAGCGGACGCGCCGATTGCCGTAACGCCGTTGCCGAACAGCCCAGGTCGGTGGGAGAGACGTGGAGCGGCACGGGCCGTCTGCGCGACGAAGCGGCGTCAGGACCTTGACGGCGGCCCTCCGACGTCCATAGTCGCGAGACCGGCCAAGACGGAGAGATGGAGCCCCGGCGTGTCTGCTTGGTGCCGAGCCAACACTTGCTCGGCCAGCCCACCAGATCTCGGGCAGCACGAAGACGTCGAAGAGGCTGCTTTTGATGGCTGACGCGATCTAGTGGGCGGGGATGCTTCGTGTCTTCCCGGCCTGATGGGTTCGTTGAACTGGCGGGTCTTAGCTCGGATCAGATCGTTAGGTCGCGAAGACCAGAGGCGGACGGGCGCCGCAAGGCCCGCAGATGAGGGACGCAGGGAGTGGATCAGCCTGGGCATTGCGGGCAATGGCGTGGTGGACTGCTTGTGTCGTTGAGTGACCCACTCCAGTTTACGGTGATCGTTGGACATGATATATGGAAGAACAATATGGATAATTTTCGTATATAAAATCTATGGTTCGGATATTGATTAGATAGTATTAGATCAGAAACGAGTATAGTTTTTTTTTCCTGTTGGGTACGTATATGGATTCGGTAGCACAGTGTCTGTCGAATACAGATCTGAATATTCATGGATCGGATTATCTAGATATGCACGCGTGCTGGGCCAAGACTACTCTTTTAGTCTAAAATGGTTTCTGAATTTCAAAATTATTTTCTAATTTAATTAATCTACAAATAAAGTTTCAAGTTTTAAAATTTGCAAACCAGCTCAAAGAAATTACAAATCTTTTTTGGAAAAGTTCGTGACACAATCTATCATTTAAAAAATTATTTTCAAAATTTTGTCAGCTTTTAAATATTCTCAAAAATTCCAAAACCGGTTATCCTTAACAGGAAAGTATTTTTAATAAGTAGATAAAAATGTATAAAAAGTCATAAATATATAATTTATTATTTTAAACATAATTCAACAATGAATACAAATCTTGGGTCATTACATGTTCTTCATGAATGTTTGGATCAAATAAACTAGTTATGTTTTTTTGTTCATTTTGTGTATACAATTTGAAGGGTTTTCATGTTCCGATAAATATTCGTGACCGTATTTGTTTCGATTCGTATTCGCTTTATATATGTATTTGATATTATTTGTATTCATATCCGGGTTATCCGTATTCGTATCCACATCTAAGAGAAAAATATGAAAATAAATATGGTAGAACCATTATCCGATCATATTCCATCTGTTTTCATCCCTACATGGATGTAATGGAACAACCAACCGGTCCATCATGGTTGCACGAATCAAGTGGGAGGCAATTTCTCAGGCAAATCAAGAGCTTTATTACTCCCTCTATTCTGAAATGCATGTTATTCTAGTTTTCAAATTTTGTTCCTAAATACATACCATTTTACAATTTCTATATGACTTTTTACCATTTTTATTTTCTATATCTCTCCCAGATATTTCTAATGTTATTTACTACCTTGTACTAGAGTAAGACATACTATTTAAGGATATAATAAAGAGGAGTAAAGATGTAACTTAGTGGAAGTGCATAAACCAATAATGATATTTATTCAGGAATTGAGGGAGTAACTCGTAATAGGATTACACTTCTTGACAACCATGTCCCTGGTGAAATCAGGAGTTTAGGTAGGGTTCACAAAATCGAAAATTCGATTTTCGAACGATTTTTTATTTTCGAAAATCAGCAAAAACCGGTCGAAACCGAAGAAGTTTGAATTCAAAATCTTTGAACTCGACGATTAAAAAATGGAAAAAAACAAAATTAAATTGATTTTTAACCAGTTTTGTTCGATTTTTGAGCACTTTTTTATTTTCGAATGATTTTATTCGATTTTCAGCACATCCAAGGAAAATTGAAACAAATCAAGAAAAATTTGAATTTTTTTTTTTAAAAAAATCCCAATTAATCTATAAATTACCTCATAGAAATTTCAACAATTTTTTAAATTATTTAGTGCTTCTAGAAAATCGAAAACAACAATTAATGAAAAAGAACAAAGACATTGTTAGATTTTTATAAAAATTTAAAAGATTTATCATGCTCTGAAATTTTAATGGTGTCATAAACAGTTCCCAAGGATCATGTACTAAAATTTTCAGAAATATCAAACTTCATTATTTCCCCTATAAAATCAAAAATAGAAGAGCATATACAATGAAAATAGCACTTTCAGAATTTAAAAAATACACAGGTCTGATCATCATTTGAAAATTTTACAAAATTATTATAATTGCCTTAGGACATCACAAAAAAAAATTTCAAAAATATCAGACTTCATTGAGTGCTCCTTGAAAATCAAAAACAGATGAGCATATATTTTGACATTATCATTGTCAGAATTTTAAATAAATACACAGGTCTGATAATGATATGAAAATTTTTCAGCGCCATTAGCATTGCCTCAGGACCTCATAAAAAAATTTCAAATTCTTTTAACACTTTTTCTTTAATTTTTCCAAAATTTCCATATTTTTTGAATTTGAATTTAAATTACACCGGTTTACCGAGCGGTTTTAAAAACCAAACCAGCTCAATGCACTCAATTTCCGCGATTTTCAAATAATTTTCATCGATTTTGTCAACCATGAGTTCAGGTCATCCAAGTAAAGTACAGCTATACAGGTCATCCAAGTACACATCAAACTATCCACCGAAGATTCCTTCGCATAGCAACGAGCTGCAGAATTCGCTTCCCGACGAACATGAACACAGGAAAAAGTATTAAAACTCCCGCTAAGATCTTGGATTTCATGCCATATGCCCGCGATCACTGATTTTGCTCCATCTTGTGACTTGATCATGTTGACTAGAGTTAAATCATCTGACTCCACCACATCACGCAGCCCAGGCATTTAGCAAGCAACAGAACATCTCGAGACGCTAATGCTTCAACAGTACAGGCATAAGGAAGATTATCATACCATGGGGTTTCCGCCACTAGAAACTGCCCAGAATGATCACGGATGACAGAACCCGTTCCTCCTGTACGACGATCGCCATGAAAGGCTCCATCAGTGTTTATTTGAACCTTGCCCGGTCTGTTGGTCGCCACTTTGCCGGTTTAGGAACAGTAACTTCCTTGTTGGGTGTACCCTCCATCGTCAAGCTGACATGTTTACCAGCCATCGATGGGTTCCAGTTTTCTTTACCATGTCTTCGATTATTGCGGCCAGTCCAGAGCGACCATATACCACAGATAAACAGAGCTGCAACATCCTGTGAACAAATGTCCCCAGCAAGCAAATCTTTGACCCAACTCAGCGGTGGCAGTTGACGGGCGGCTAACCTCCGGTTTGTAAATTCTAATAGGAATTAAGAAAAATTACGCGTTTCAAACGGAGCATAAGCCTGTGACTACATTTTGTGAGGATAGCGAAAGTGTAACTGCGCATAACCTTGCATAAGCATGTGTAGACCGATTTTTTTTAAACTAAGGCAGGAGTTTTGCCATTTATTTCAGAAGAAAAGAAGTAATACAACAACCTTCCGAGAGGAAGTTACAACAGCATCAACCCATTAACCCTAACATAGGATACACCTACAACAAAAAGGAGTCTCAAACATGGAGACTCCCCAAAACAGCAATTACACCAAAGGACCCTTGAGGCCCACGCCGGCCATTGGCCACCCACCGCCACCATGCCCCACGAGGCACGCGCTGCCAAGTACCTCACTGTCAACATGGACGATGCCTTCGCCGACCTCTTCCTCGTTGGACGACGGTGCAACAGCCTGAGCCGCGCGCTGGAGTGAGTGCCGCCTGCCACCGCGGATGGGGCCAGCGTCTGGTACGGTTGTCGGGAGGTCCCCGAGCACCGCACCCCACTGATGTTGCCGCCACGCAGGTCAGCCTCGCGGCACTCCGCCAACAGAGCACGAAGCGTCACCTGCCGCCACCTGAGCACCACCTACGACAGCCTCGCCGTGCTCCGCTACCTACGAAGTGTCACCTGCAACCGCCTGAGCGCCATCGATGACACCCTCACCGCGCTCCACCACCTGCGAAGCTGCCCCAACTTGCCCAGGCCACCGCAACCACTGCTTTGCGCCTGCTGACATCGACGACCAGAACCACACCGCAAGGGAAGGCACTGACCGCCCCCTGTTTGGACCACCGAGCCCGCACATCCTCGGCATGCTCCACGCACAGCCGCGACCGGATCTGGCAAGGAGGATGGCAGATTCGGTCAGATGGAAATGTAGCTTGGTCGGATCCGGCCTAGATCTGGACGGGAGGATGCAACATCGGCCCCAGCGCCGGCACCGTGGATCTTCACCACCTGCTGCACCATCCCCAACGCTCGTCACCACTAACCCGAGCTCAACAGTCGAGCTCAGCACCAACCACTTCTTCGGACGCCAACGCTTAGATGTGGGAGTTGGCTTAAGGGGAAAGGATGCTGTCTTTGCAGGGGAGCAGAAGCTGAGGAAGAAAGAAAGGCCCCGCCGCCGCTATCGACTGGTCGGCGGCCACCAACGGCGGCGACGAGGGAGTGGATGCGGTGGGAGGCTTGCTCGGCTGGGTATTTGGCGTCGCCTCTGGGCGGCTCAGGAGGCCCTTCCCTGCCTTCGACCTGCTCGATGGTGCCGGTGTGAGCCGCGTAGACCGGTTTAGGAAGCCCGAACATGCCCTAAAACAAGAGGCATGCCTAATTTGTTTTTCCTTACGGTTTTCAACTTGTTTTTTAATGACTGAATAAAATGGGGATGAGAGGGAGTCATAAAGGGCATAAACTAGCTTCTTGAAAAGAAAAAAAATCTAACAGTATACCAAAAACCAATTTTCGGCGGTTCCTTGAACACTCAGTGCAGACTGCCAAGAAGACATGCAGTATATAAAAAAACCACCACATAAATCTTTATTTTATAAAGTTGATTCATTAGACTTTAGACCAACCACTAACACGCACGATTCCTTATTCATCTTTGACGAAATATTTACAGAATCATGTTTGGATGACATGCGAGAACGGAATGGAACTAAGCCAGAGATAACCCGAAGACGTTGGCAACGCAAGTTGGCATCTCTAACATTATTCACAAAAGCATGTATGTTTATACGTAGAGCTACTCATACGTCTCCTCTAAGCTTCTTGCTAACTACAGCAACAGATGACACGAGAGCTTTACAGTTGCAGCATATACATTACACAGCAGCATATACATACTCCACCTAGCGAATAAAAAAAGAGACAAACAAGAGAAAAATGACACTCCATGTCGTATGAAACGAGAAAGGAAACCGTCGGCAGCTTCTCGTCTCTCCAACCATCTATCCGTGGTCGATCGATCGATCCCTTGACGGAAAATGACTGAAGCACATCGGGCTCTGCAGATCCGTCCACATACTTCTGGCTCTGCCTAGCACCCACATGCTTGCGATACTGCATAGTATAACTCGCTCCATGAAGAAAGAATCATGCTATTATCTCATCTGGCAACGCCACGAACCGCGTTCGCTTCTGAAACACCACAAAGAAAACCGCATAAGACATCAGCAAAATATGCGGTTTAAACCAGTTGTTATCTGTATACGCATTAAGGGAAAATGATGAGTCAAAATTTGAGCACGAAGAACAAGCAAAGCACATCGCATGACGAAGCCAACAATAATGCACTCGTGAAATGACGAAAGAAAGAAAAAACTAAACATTTTGCTCATGCAATATGTCTTATCTTGAGATGGAAAAATGAGCACAGATGTAAAAGGATTGCTGATGGTGATAAGGTTAACTGCAATGATGGTATCATTTAACGGTTGCCCGGTGCCAGGCTAAGCTAGTTTAATGGTTGGGATTATCTGTTTGACTTTGAGCTGCTGAAGAATAAATCAAACTAGTAAATCACTACATCAGTGACGGCGACTGAAAAAAATTGGCCAAAGATACACTAATGGGCATAAGCTGAGCAACTTGTCATGCTGTGATCCTTGAAACTATCTCAATTTGGTTTTAATGACGGCAGGACACTGGTCAGGCATGTTGCTCTCTGGCGTGTTTGTGCGCTACCATAGAAGAAAGTACGCCTCATATTTTGAAATGAGAATTTAAGACCATTTTAGTGACGCATAGACTTTCTAGTTTCTACCAATCTGAGTGTAGATGAAGTTTCGTCATTAGACTTGTTACATAGATATAGATAGAACATCCTAAGATGAATTGATAACCAGCCGATAAAGTAGCTATTCAGAAAATGAAATGCAGCTTTGATGAAAGACAAGGTTTTCAGCAAGAGTTTTAGTTAGGAGTGGAAATAGACATATTGGCTGTGCTAAAATATCTGTTGACAACATTGAAGATTTAGAGAAACTTGTCTTTAAACTTCGGCAAGAGAAATATTTTTCCGTTGTATATCTACGACTACTACGCTGAAAAAATATCCGCAGCCGGAAAACTGTGAACTGTCTCATAATTCCAGATACTCAAGTACGAGTATGACAAGCAAATTTATCTCTGTATTATCAATCAACCAGTCAAATCTTGAAAATTATTGTGATCCTTTTTCCCATCCCGCCGCCACAATAACAATCAACAATTCAATCCTCGATTTGACGGCAAAATAAATCACCAACGTGGGAGAAACGACATCAAACGCTACTCCAGTACTCCACTTTTAAGGCGCCTCTCGCTTTGTTTCTTCACGCGACAACCGCAGGCAGCATCCAAGTCCTACTTTTTCACTTCTCCATACAGTGACTGCTCCTAACGGCTTATCTACGCCCAAGAAAATATAGACAGCTTGGATTACTCTCTTTGGGAGCTATCCGTTCGAAAAGTAGTATTTTAAAGATGTACTTCACGATACACGTCATTCTAACTTTTAAATTTTGATTTTAAATATATATTATTCTATAATTTTAAGATTTTTTTTTACATTTTTTCCTTCTATACCTTTACTCTTTAGTCATTTTCAATATCATTTACTACGATAGACTAGAGTAAAATACACCATTCAAAGGCATAATGAAAAGAGGTAATACACTATTTTGTAGATGTGCCTTGTTGGAAGTGCAAGAATCTAAAATAACATCTATTCTAGAACGAAGGGGGTATTTGGTTGGAGGTTAAATAGGTGAAATAAGCACAAAAAAACTACAGTACGTCTGCCCTGCTAGTAGCACATAAATTGTGTTAAACTGATTTATCTGGTTTAGAATGAACTCTATTAGTTATTTTAACCTCGAATCAAACGCAACCTGCGGTGACTGGGGGTCGCATCCGGATGTGAGAGTACAAGAAACAGGCATTTTCCATCTCTTGTCAGAAATTAGTCCTTTCTTGTCTGAACTCGATTTGGGACTTTCTCAGGTAGTATAGCCTAGTAGGGCCTGCCTAATGACATGGCGTGACCTTTACTACGTGGAATGGGGTCCTTGCTTAATACGTTAGCCTAACATATTGTCCACACTCAGTGGTCCATTCAGCTCCAGATGGATGCCCGATAAGACACGTAAGGTAAGGGATCCCAGTGTCTTAGGACAGGTTTATCTCATCCACTTTCATCTCAATTACCAAACTCCTTATTGGAGGATTTGTCAATTTACACACTACATATAATACACTTGGTGCCATTTTAACTGCTAGTATAGATCCAAATCCCATCACAGCAAAAGTCTAATTTTATGAGTTTCCAAAGTCTTCGTGGTATAAATTTGCCCATTAGCCTTCATATATTGTATATCTGTTAAAGATATGGAGTAAACATGTTGATTAAAAAATGAAGTTTGAGACTGCTAACCGCACTTGCTATGTTGGTTACGGAAGTTTCTTTTATAACAAATCTATTTATGTAATTTTTTTAGAATTCTATTGATGTAAAATTTAACAAGATTTTTCTGTATACTTCTCACAAAGTACTTCGTGGAAATTCATTTTTTCATGTCTATTTCTAATGTAACTATGATTTCTTAAGTATAAATGACATTTTAAAATTACTGGATCATTCTATAATCTGACAAACACATCTCAAAGCTAATCCAAAGGCCAAGAAAACCCAACTTGGAGTTAAAAATAATTAGGCAACTTACAAATTGAAAACCGTTGTTTTTAGGACTAATTTACTAACGCTTGATCTGTAAACCATTTCCCCTTTTTTTTGCAGGAACAACGGAAAGTGAAAAAAGAAAAGAAAAATAATCCTAAAAAACATATATATTGGCAAAATTTTGGATAAAATAATAATTTTCTATGACTAGCATTATGTTTCATTCATGTCATGCCATCATAACATAGTTCTATTCGAACTATCAAAGCATATTCCTAAAATAAGCTTGTAATCTCTTTGCCAAAATTTTTTTTGGAAAGAAGCAGTGCATTACCACCTTCTGGCCGGCCTTAACGTCTGGCGATGCGTACTCCGGCGTGCGGGGCAGCGTGGGCCACCTCTCCGGCGTCTTCGCCATCCTTGCACCCCTCTCCTGCGCCGGCATCATGAACCCACTGCCCCACTCGGGCGTCGCCGCGAACCTCGGGCTCAGCTCCGGCATCTGCGCGAACCCACCGGCGCCCCAGTCCGGCGTCGGCACGAACCGCGGGTTCCGCTCCGGTGTCCTCAGAATCCCTCTCTCCGGCGTCACCCCGCCGCTCCCGCCGTTGGCGGTGCAGAGCTGCATGATCTTGGCTGCCGCATCGGCGGCGTCCCGGCTCTCGCCCATGAGCTTCTCGACCTGCGCCTTGGGCAGGCGCATCCTGAGACGAACTGGCCCGCCCTCGGAGGCGGTGGAAAGCGGGGAGGCCGGTGCGGTGCCGGCAGCAGAGGCTGGGAGGGAGAGGTCGGAGGTGGAGCGGCGGGTGAGCATGAGAGACTCGAGCCGCTCGCGAGCGCCGACGTGGAGCCCGCCGGACCACGCGCGGCGCGCGGGCGCGGCTGGGCGGGGCAGCGCGACGAGGAAGTAGAGCCGCCCGGGCCGGAGCAGCGCGTCGTTCGCGAGCGGGCGCGCGCGGACGCCCAGCAGCTTGACCTCCTCGGATTCGAGGAGCTGGAACCCCAGGTGGTCGCGCAGCACGGTGCCCGCGAACGCCGGCGGCTTCACCCGGAACGCCGTGCCGTCCAACTGCATCACCTTGGCACCCTTGCGCCGCCCGCCGAGGCTGTTACCCATTGCCTCCGGCTGCCGCTTCTTCCTTCCTCCCTCCCTCCTTCCCTCCGCTTGCTTTCCTCTCGCTGACGGGCGACGGCTGTGTTTCTCTCCGCCTTTGCCTCCTCTTCTCTTTTCTCTCGGTGCGCTTGGGTTTCGCTCGCGTTGTTCTTTGCGGTGTTTGTGTGCGGGAATTTAAAAAGAGGGAGGGAAAAAAGGCACGGGAAGTGAGGTTTGGGAATTGGGAGTCAAACGTGGTGGTGAGTATTTTTGTAGGATGGTTGGTTTTTCTTTTGTTTGCAAGGGTGCCTACAAAGCTTGCCGCCGACCAATTCACCATGGCATGGCACCATATAGAAGAGAAGAGGGTTAAAATCGTTCGTAGTCGAAGTCTAACTGTAACAGCGGAAGACACGTTTTCCACCGTCCAATTACGTAGTTAAGAGGGTCAGAGCAAGAACTTGAGGGGTAACAAAAATGAAATTGTGAATTGTCATACTACCGCTACGGGCTATAGCAAAGAGCTTCTTTGCAGTACACTAAATTTAATATAGACTATTTATTCTTTTCAATTAGATTAGTTAATACTTTTCCGGTACTAGAGTGTTAGGAATACCCTTAACAAATTAATAACTAGATCTAATTTCTAGTATCTATTATATACTATCAGTATAATATACTGTAAAATTTCTCTATTTATATATAATATAAAGAGTGGTGAGGGATTTTGCTTCGGTAGTGCAGTGTTGAGGAAGCACGCTGCAGAAGTTAAAACTTCATCCAGTAGCGCAATTTGGTCCCAGATATTCACATCATTTCTGACATTCACATCCATCCACGAGGAAAACCTTTCTGACAGAGTTTTTTCTCTAGATATTCACATCATTTACCGTCTTCGCAAACATCACGAGCACGACCAGTCAAAGCCTGCAATGAAATTCTCATTTCGAATTCTCTACTCTGATGACCCTACACCCAATAACTAACCACCAAGCGGCACATACCGTTCGCACACTGTGGTCAGGTCTCAGTGTCCCACAGTTGATGAATTTTATTAAATAATACATTTTAAAATAATTTTAAAAAATAATATGCAAAAAAATTACAAAAAATATGCGACAAAATCACTGTTGCCAAATGAACCGGTGAAACGACCTGTTTTGTTGCGGATTAAATTAGCCAACGGATTATTTTGTCATAGATTGAATTGGGCGACAAGGCTGAGGCCTCTGTCGCCAAATAAAATGGTGATTTTTGTATTTTTTTTCGACGTATTATTTTTGTTAAATTATTTAAAAAAAACTCCACAGCCGATGGCATTCGAACAACGCATACCTCCCGGACTGCCAGATGGTGCGTACTAGTCCTTGACTCCTTTCTTGAGCCGAGAGGCCTTTAATCTTGAGCTTTTTTCGGTACACTAAATTCTTTGATTTTGAGCTTTTTTGGATACACTAAATTCTTTAATTTAAACTACTTTACGATACAGTAAATTCAACATAAATTATTCATTCTTTTCGATATAATAGATCATATTAGCTATTATTTATTTATACTTACTCCGATAGTAGGGTAATAAAAAATACCCTTAACAAATTAATAGCTAAATTTGATTTCTACCACCCATCATATACTCCCTCCATTCAGGAATATAATATGCATTTTAACTTTGCACAAGGATTAAGATTGTAGTGAAATTGAGAAAAATATGAAAGAAAATGACTTAGATACCCTATTTAATTGTCTTAGAGGATGAAAGACATTCCTTTCGTTTCTGAATACATGTTATTCTAGCTTTCAAATTTTGTTCCTATATATATCATCCTATAATTTTAATACAACTTTTAACTATATTTTTCTTTGTATACTCTCACATTCATTATTCTTAATGTTATTTATTACTGTAGAATAGAGTAACACACACCATCCCAGAACAATAATTAAGCTAACGAAGAAGGACGATTTAGTCATTTCTACACGTACTTTAGTTGAAGTGCAAAATCCTAAAACGTCGTCTATTCATAAACAAAGTGAGTAATACTTTGCGCGGGTAGTAATAAAAAAATGCATATAATTGAGAGAGAATAAACAGAGATATAATAAAAAAAAGACTTGTTAAATCTATACGAAGTCTTATACGGCCTAAAATTTCTCTTAATTTTGCGCGCCCATCACGGCACGGACCCGAGGGAATGTCCAACAGCGAGGTGAACTGCGTCGTGTGAATGCAGCCAGCTCGCGCGCCAGCCGCGACGCTGTCAATGCGTGCGTGGGATGGATCGGTGGTGCCAGCCGGGGTCGAGTTCGACGATCCGCCGCTGCCGTGTCGCGTTTTGGATCTCCGCCGTTGTCGTCTGTAAGCAGGCGGCTACGTACCTTAATTAGCTTCTGCTGAAGCTGGGACAACGTATGAAAAGCACATGCCCGCCGTAGAATTGTACGCTTGTCCGACACGGCTAGCTGCATGTGCACGTCTCTCTGAATTTTCCGGCCGTGAAAATGAAGCATATAATGTGATCGTCGTCTAGCAATTCAATTCTGTTGTTGTGTATAAGAGAGAAAAAGAGGACGTACGTGCATGCTAGCAAACGCCAGTATTGCCGAATGAAATTCGACATTGACCTTCTTGTTTTGACCTTTAGATGGAACTCATGCGCGCGGTAGATTTTCAACAGTTACTGCAACTATTTACCATATACTGCACTAGTAACCTAGTGTGGTATAGTACAATCTTCGTCTAAATTTATAGACGTATTTTCTTTTGGTACATAGACAAAAAGATATTAATAATAACTAAATAACTATCCCTAATTATTATCTCTAAATACAACATTCAATGCATGCATGAAGAGAATACAAAGTAAAACTTGGATATTTATTATGGAATATCACACTAATTTTATATTGGAATATAAAATAACGTCCTATATTAGTGTATAAAATTATTCAAAATATACGTTTTATAAATTTGGACGGAATAAGCACAACCTGGTACAGTCCTCCTGTAGCACCTTAATTAGACTAGCTACCTCACCATACACGTACCAGTACGTGCTAAATGAGCAAAACCCTACTAGCTATTTGTAAATTAAATTTGGGTCGGTCTTGGGCAGCAACAACTGAACCTTTTTTCTACCAGATGTGCCACAATCGTCAGAGACTCGCGACCGACCGGGTGGAAATGTAGACCAAGTGTTTACTTTTCCTATCTGGACCCTTTGAGGATCCTATCTCCCTTCCCAGCATGACATGCTCGATCGTCAAACCCGTTCTGCTGCGGCCGTTGGTCTTATCTGAAACTCGTTCGTTAGCCAGGTAATCCGCTACCATCCAATGTAAAGCCATCTCTTGGTTTTGCTCCGGGATTGATCTCGTCGTTTTCGCTGGTGGCACTTCCAGAGACGTCTCCCCGCAGAGCATTGTCCTCTTCTTGTTCTCTCTCTCTCTCTCTCTCAGATCAGGCCCCACTTGTGTTAGAGTTGATAAACCGACTCTCTGTGTGTATGCATCGGCAGATATGTTTGATGCCGTTGTTCTCGTCCATGGTCAAGTTCGGGACAGCAGTAGTACGTTCTTTCGGTTTCAGTGGCAAGCAGCGGCGGATCTACCATGGAACGCCAGGGGTTGGAGCTCCGTCTTCGCTCATCACATCGTTGATATCCTTCTATTATCTTTAATATTATATGCATCGCTAATCTAATTTATTTTATTCTTAAGTTTGTTACTTGTATATATTTTTTAGCTTTTGGAATTTACCATCCATTATTAAAGTATTATCTTTAATTGTTTGCTATTTTAGCTTCGTTGCTTATCGATTTATATATTGATTTAGATTACATGTAATATTTAAATGTGTTTTTGCTATGCTCGTTTTAATGATAGCTTCGCATTAGCACCCCCTTCATTTTTTTGAGCGTACGCCAGCAAGTGTGATAATACGAGACTACGCGCTGCTTATCGACTTTAGGCAGGGATGCGAACGTACGTCCGGCACATGCGTGCGGGCGTGAGGTGTGACACGCTGTGCTCGGCCGGTAGGTCAGCCGGATGGGTGGCTGCGACGGCGCCGGCGTGGGCAGCGACGGCCTGATCAGTCAATCGGCCTACATACCTACTCACGGTTGTTGGAGCAGAGCCGCGCGCGCGAAGGCTTCGAAGTCGCACGGCACGAACGTGCCGACCGGCGACCGTAACGTGGCGCGCGGAAGGGCAAAGTAAACGGTGCGATGAGCTGAACCGCGCGTGCGTTTCTGCGCGCGAGCGCGCCTCGTGTCTGGCTCCCCCGCGACGATTTTGCCGCATTCGCACTGTACTTCTGCGCCTGTGAGGCATCGTTGTGTATCAGCGGTGCCTGCCGTGATGTTACATGCTCGGCAAAGTTGAAATTAACCTGCGGAGCACAAGGTTTACACCGACTGATGGACAAATGGGTGGCGCGGCGAGGGGCAAGGTTTACACCGACCGATGGGACAAATGGGTGGCGCGGCGAGGGGCGCGGTTGCTGGAGTCAAAACTCCGAAGGTCACGTATTCGCTCCAGGTTGGCTAGTCTGAACTTTGAAAGCCAATCTAAAACAGAGGTTTCTTTCGATTGATGGATGTCCATAACAGGTAGGCCGCTCCGACAGGTACGGAGGATATGCTGTAGGGACAACGCATTGACAATTTGACATAGAGGAAAGAAATCAAGAATCCATCATGTGTGTTTGGGTTTGGGTTGGGAAAAAAAGACCGGTAGTATGGAGAGCATCATCATGATCTCCGAACCGATGCCATCGGTGCCTTTCAGTTGCCGCGCGTGATCACAGACTAGTGTTCATAACTCCCCCTGACAACACCAGCGATCGGAGTGCCGGCGTAAGAATCCGTTCTGCTCTCTCGTGTAGGAGTGACAGCTGACGTAAGAATGTAACCTTCGATTTACTCTCTCTCTCTCTCTCTCTGCGCGCCTGGAATCATCGGCTTAATGGTGACAGAGATACCAAGGCCGCAACGGGACGGAACGGGAAACCGAACCTACCGCTGCAGGAGACATATGCACAACACAACAACCGGATTCTACCAACCGAAAACCAGCTGCGAATCTGCAGAATTCTCCGAGTCGTCCAGGTTCCAAAACTTATCTTTTTTCAAACCGTGGCTCTCGGCTATCGCCTCCCGTGATGCGCGGAGCGAATGGCTCCACGGATTAAGCCGGCCGGAGCTTAATAAACCATTAACAAAGTCGTCTCCATATGCGTGTGGGTGTGCTCGCTCACGTTTTGTATGTGTGCAAGGCGAATTCACGCACGCACAGCACACACGTCTGGTTGTCTTCCCTTACATGGAAAAAGATCATGAGGCGGAGTGCAAATTTGTCATTGTTTCCATGTGAGCGTTAGGATTGACGCATAATCAACTTAATTCGGTTGAAAGAATCTTCAGTCATTTTTTTTGTGTAATAGAATGGTGGGTTTCAGCAAATAAATGTGACTTTTGAACACAATTTTTAATGTGTGATTCTATTTCTAGAACAATGAAGTCAATTTTACATAAATAAAGTAGAATGGATTATTCGGGACTAGTAAACAACTTAAGAGGTTCTATGATTCTTTCATGCTAACACTTTCACCTTACTAGTAGTTCGGTTTGTTTCATACGGCAGTGATGATTTTATTATCCATTTTGGCCCCCTTCTTTTGAGATCATGGGCAATTTTTTTCAAAGTAGGGGCGTGTTTAGTCTTTGAGAGGCATGTGAAAGTGGTAAAGAGAACGGAATCTTTTGAGGGAATTTTGGATTAGTTGGACCATTTTTGCGTCATGGTTACGGCTAACTAACATATATACGTCCCAAATCCCAAGGATTATGTGGGGCTTAGCTCGATTAGGGCTTGGCCTAACCGCAAGATTTCTTATTCTAGCCGAGTGTGTACTGGGCACCAACTCCTTGGATCCTTGCGGCGCAAAAACAAGCACATGTTCTTGCCCAAGTTTTTAGGTTATTGGTGCTTGCAAGGTGAGGCAGTTTTCCTTGAAAGAAGCGAGCTGAACAAGTCAAACACCAGCTCTCTGAGACGGCATGATGCAGGACGAAGTGGTCACCGGTCAATTTCTTAATGAGGTAGTAGTAGCAGCAGCAGCAGAAGTAGATGAGGTTATAGGACGGGAGTGGGATAACTAAATGTATTAAAGTGGCATTTGAATGTTCCATCTAACCTCAATGTAGGTTGATGGGGATCTGGGTAAACAGTGCTAGTACTACAAAATTTTAAGGAATTTCAGGCACCCAACAGTTTGTCAGCTGCCTAAGAAAGAAACTGTAAAGTGTTGCTTTCCTCAAACATGTTGGTATTAGGCATCTATCTTTTCCAGGATTTGTATGTTTGCCTCTCTGTTTAACTCAGCACGGCGCGCGTGCCTGCTGTACTGCTTGACCGAAGAGAAATTTTACGGTGGATTACATAAGTAGTAAGTAGTGGTAGTAGGAATCAAATCTAACCATCCATTCTCAAGGGTATTTTAGACTTTTTCTATCCATTTATCAGGGGTATTTTAGATTTTTCTTAATTCGTTTACAGTTTTAGATTCACCGAATACCTATTGATCTTCAAAGACTTCTTATCTATTCATCCGTCATTCATCAGGATCACAGGACGTGTTTTACCGTAGAGGATAGATAGTATGACGGAATTTTTTTTACCCTTTTACCGCTTTTTCAATTTTAATACCAATACTACAGGTGGTAGTATAACTAGATCTAAATTGATCTCAACCATTAGATTCAAAGGAATGGACGGTTTATATTGATTTTAATCCACTGTAAAAGAGCTCTAACCGAAAGCCACTGTCAGAAGGATGAGGATGGATGGGAGTTTATGGTTTAAACTGTTTAGAACTACTCGCGAGATGCTATATATCAATTCGATTGCCTGATTTTCGATCGAACGGCTCACGTGTTCGGAAAGTCACAGTTGGTACCTTTTGACCCATGGTCAGGTTCTGAATTCACATTTCGATGTCCTTCAAGGATTCAACTAAAACCGCTCTGGACTCTGAAAATTGAGCATAGCATGCATGTGCTGTTTGCTTTGAAAGATTGCATGCACCAAAGACCAAACTACATTACCATGTCTACTATTTTTTTATGATCTTTACCATTTGCAGCTGATTACTGCACATACACACATCCACACATGGCACATGGCATGCAATTTGTGCTTCTAGAACTCGGGGATAAATCCACCGGGGTTGAGGATTAAACAGTGCAGGACATAAATAGGCCGGGCAGTGACAGGCTCAGCGGTAGATGCTTCACCAACCGCGGAGTTAAATGACTTAACCAGGCTGTCGTTCTTAAATTGTTCTCGACCCCGAGTTGCTCAACTGTGGCTCGTGAGGAGCAGTTCGCGCGTCCTTTCTGCGCAAAGAGACATGGGAGATCTGCCTGCTGCTTGTTCCTTTCAACAATATCAAATGAACTTCCAAAAATTTTGTTCTGCTTCTTTTGTTTGGTGTAGTAGTAGGGTTCGTTGGACCCTTGCATCTGTAGAGAATACAAGAAGGGTGGCATGCTCCGATTGACCTTTTTCATGGATACATGCTCACTGATGCGACTGGTGATAAAGAAAGGACCGGTATATTTCACAGCTGAATTACATTTCATGGTGCTTATCTTCTACCCCTCTTTGTAGCTAGGATAGGTTAGTCTTGAATCGTCGCATCTCAAGACGCAGCTAAATAGAGCGCTGTAGACAGCTTCTCCAACCTTTCTTGTTTACACTTTATACAAGTGCTCCAACCAACTTTTTCTATAATATCTAGCAGGAGTGTGCCATTTCATCTGGCATCAATTTCCTGAAGACACCAACACCAGCCCGAAGAAAGGTCTAGCAGAAAGTTCAATTTTCATCAAGAAGAAAAGGTAAACGAAGGAAAACTGAAAGGAGATCAAGACGAGCTAAAGCAAAGGCCCTCGTGCTTAATTAGGTCTTTACTTAACAAAATATAAAGGTCTCTAGCAACCGTGCGACCGGACGGTCGCCGGAGAGCGTGCAGTGCAGCCCGGCGAATTCAACGTGCACGATGGGTGGTCGTAAATGAGCTACCGCACTGCACGAGCCGAGATAGAGCGAGGAAAGTTACAAGAGAGATTACAGGGTCACAGTAACTGCAAAAGAAAGGAAGGAAAAAGGACGGAGGCTTGCAGAAAAGATGACTTATGATTGAGCGTTAGAAAGGCGCAGATTGATTGGTCGGCCCTTATCACCCTTCCATAGGCCGAGATTTCCTCTCACTAGAGTCTGAAACAATTGGAAAGTTACAAGAGAGATGGAAGGATAGGTGATTGCTGATTGGTGAGAGCATTAGAGCCGCAGAATTACAAACAAAATTGTGCAAAGTGGTGGTAGTATTAGTAGTATAACTTAGTTATAGTGGTTGGTCCTTGTATAGTCATAGGCTTCCAATTTTTGCACGGTTCAAATTAGAGGGCACTACGTAACTTTTTCTTCTTTGCGAGAAACTACATACCTTCTTTGCACTTGCAATTTCGTTTGGCAATTCTTTGACCACACCAACTCCAGCATTTGGACTTCGGGAGCTACAATTTTCAGTACCAACAGTGCTGATCCAGGACCTAAATTTAGACTCCTATTTGTTTGTTACATAAAAAAACTGAATCTACAAACAAAGAAAATGGACTAGTAAGAGCAGAGAATTGGAAAAGTGCAGCATTTGTTTGCCAAACCCATACTCCTTATCTTCAGGCTTGATCAGTTTTCAGATCATATCGATGTCCTTATATGCATCGCCCATTGACAATTCGGATGCAACTAACTATTTTTCGTCGCTTGTGAGCGCTATCGCGCTCACTGATGGAGAAATCGCGGACGGTATGTAGCGTCCTTTTTCTTCTCAGAATGCTGTACAATTTGACCCATGAAGACATCTGACAGAGTTTCTTTTCCTCTCCATCTCATGGTTTCTCAGCTACCAAGTCATAAAAGGTGTGAACACATGATCTAAGCAGTCAAATGTTAGAAGAGTTGGGGGCACAGGATTTCGTCAATGGATAAACAACCACACACGAATTTGGCCCATAGATTGATCATCATACCATCCCTTGTAAAAATAGTACTCTGTTGGTAGTTATCTTCAAGTGTTAGCACGCATGCACTGATCCTATCAGGTTCAGAGGATTTGGAGAATCCTGTAAAGACACGAGCAATTAGCCAAAAGTTAGCATGTCAGTGCAGCTTTGGTGACCAGATCATTGTATAATCAAGTCCAAATGAGTATAGTGGGGTCAGAACATTAGGTAAGTTGGGGCAATGTGACAAACTGACAATAAAAGATTAAAAGCAGCAGTGAAAGGTCTCCAAATCTTCAAATAAACAACTAGGCACGCTGGTAAAGGGACTTGACGCTTTCAAAAGTTACCAGAATTGGCCCTATCAGGTAAATGTCCAGTTATTGTGTTGCATGCAAAGTCATGGCTTATGAGTAGGCACCCCAAGAGACCGCACTAAGTCTGGTACTGCAAACTCGAAACGTCAAGGAAAATTCCGAATAGATGACCAATAGCACCAAGATTTGTATTCTAGTATTCAATGAATCATGCACTGGCACAGGTGAAAATGACAGTTGGTTCACCAGTCTATTACATTCACTGCAAATGCAATGACACCAAGGTTACAACCTGACTGGAAACTTGAGTAGCTACAACTTACTGAGATGCTCCAGGAGAGAAGTAGCAGCTTTACGCTTGTCGCTGCCCATGCTTGTCTTTGTGATACCAGAGCACCCAGCCTTCCTATACGAGCAATTTCGAGCATCCTTCCTGTAAAAGTGCAAGTAAAAGTACCACTGCATTACCTATCAGAATGTGTACAGAGTTGGTCATTTGCCGTACCCACTTTAATTCTTGGTTGCTCATCAGAACTGACAACATTGTCACTGGCCCATTGCTTCGTCTATAGCTTCTGTAGTTGGATGAATCCTGCGATATCTGAATAGTGGTGCCATCCGTGTTCAGTAAGGTTTTTGGAACTTGGTGTTGAGTTTTGATCAGTAAGCACAGGCCACAGATTATACACCTTTGGGTGAAGGACTCTCATAAATCTACAGTATTACTTACCATATTCAGAACAAGACATATACAGATATGCCACTTGTAGTTCTCTTGAAGGTCTTTTTTTTTTAATATTTTACAGTACATTATACTAATAGTATATAGTGAGTAGTAGAAATCAGATCTAACCGTTGATTTGTTAAGGGCATTTCTACTACTTGTCGAAGGTTAGGAATCGACAATAAACTTATACTTCGGGTACCTTCGAGATAGCAGAGTCAAGCACACAAACAGAGGCACACGATGTAGACAGGTTCGAGCGTCCTGATGGAGTAATACCCTACGTCCTATATGAGAGATTGTTGCATCTAATAGATGATGTACAAAGCAAGGGGGTATAGCCCCGATTACAATGCAGGTGGTATCTATACTACGGATGGCTGCGGCTAGAGGTTGACGAGATACAACTCACCGGCCCCTAAGCTCTCTACGCACCAAGGCTTTGGCTTGATGACTCTGGATGGCTAATCTTCGCTGGAGGGTTTCCTTGTGTTGTCTACTGGATTGCTTCTCTTTTTTCTTGAGGGTCCCTCCCCCAGGCCTTATATAATCGCCATGGTCTTGCCTCTGGTCGAGTCGTAGTCGATGAAGAGTCCTTCGCCGCGTGATCTGCGTAGCGTATCCAAACTGTCGTTGGTGTTGGGCGTACTTGTGTTGGTCTCCTTGCGGGGAAAGCCAACCGAGTCCTTCCCGATATGGGGTTATCCCTCCCTGCGCGTATCTTATCTCATTATTCTGGGCCCGAAATATCCGGAACTTCCGTATGTTACTAGGACATACCCTGCTCTGTCATGTATGCACACATATACCATATTTAGATATTCGACAGTAGCCCCCGAACTCGGCTTAGTGGAGGGTTCTGGCTTGGTCGATTACCGCCAAGTTCTGGCTTGGTCGAGTAATGCCTCGCCTGCTTGTGGTCGAACGATTCGAGTAGAGTGGGAATCGCTGAGTATCGTATTGGGATGTGCTGGGTCGAGCGCCCTGCCATCAGCCCGTACGAGTTCCTAGAATGGCCACATGTTACTCGATGCCGCCTCATTGACTCGATTCTGAGCCGAGTTGGAAAAACTTCTGAAATTCTGAACGTTGGGCAGTTGGCACATTTAATGCTCGCAACCACGATGTGCCGGTCTACAGTGCCATCATTCCGCTTTTCGCGTCGATCGAGGTGCCGGGTAAAGGGGCAATGAACCGTTGTCTGAGAGAAGGTTTTTGGCGTACAAGTCCCCTGACTCGGAACTGTTACCACCACATTTTCTATCTTTCCTGTTCTTGCTCTCGAAACCTCCATAGCGCTCTTTAAGCTTTTAGTGCCGCCAGAGATCTCGTTCTTTTCTGCAATGGCGTCCAGCTCCCTGGCTGGTGGCAAGGTTGCTCTAGAGAAGAAAGCCATCGTGACCTCGCCCTCTTGCTGCGACGACGATGTGGCTATCGATGCTGGAGCCTTCAACAAGGTGTGGCAGAAATCAATCACATCAGAAAAGCGTCTCGTGGAAGTGGAGAAAGACGGCTTCGTCTCTCCACAGGCGTTCTTCCGTTGGAGATCATCCCAAGTTGAACTATTCCCCACTCTTGAGAATGAGGACGAGATAGTTGTCTTTGAGGCTTTCTTCCGCTGTGGGCTTAATTTTCCTCCTTCCTGTTTCCTTCAAGAACTTTACCAAATCCAACTTTTCCACCTGAGCCCCAATTCGATCACCATGCTCAGTGTGTCCATCCACCTTTGTGAGGCGTATTTAGGGATTATCCCTAGCCTCAATTTGTTTCGCCACTTCTATAGCCTGAAGCGGGCGATTAAGAACGACGCTGTTGGGGGTGCTGGGTTCCACCTCCATAGCGGCGTGTCTAGCTTGTATATCCCTGTTCCCGTTACCTCCTCTTGGCAATTGGATTGGAAGAAGAAATGGTTTTATATTACCTCTCCAGACATCGTGAACCTTCCCATCGGCTATTGACCACTCTTCCTTTCTCCCATCGACCTCTGGACGAAGTCTCCTCTTGTGACCGCTCGAACCGCCTACTATGCTCAGAAGATCGAGGGGCTAAGGAAGGCCGGGCTGACCGGGTGGCACGTCGCCAGGGACTTCATCACGCACCGATTGAGTCCATTGAAGTGCAGAGATCATTTCACATGGGACTACTCAGGTGCTGATGATGCCACCAGGGACAACCTTGGAGGTAAACACTTGTACCACTTGCTCTACTTCTTTTTTTATTCGATGAATAATACATCGATTGGCTTACATGCCAAGTCTGTCAGGCGCGGAGATCTCATCTCATCCGAGTAAGATTTTCCAAGGCTCGGAACCAGGACCATGCGGTATCAAAGCATACTAACTTGATAACCCACGACTGGAGGTTAGTTGTTTTGTTGCAACATGCAATACTTCGTTTCGAACATCTGCTGTCCACTTTTTGAGTTATCGGCTCCTCAGGAGGCCCAGTTCGAGGGCAAAAGCAGACCAGTCGGGGGATCAATTGATTTGGAGGACGAGTGGCCTGTTCAAGCTGTTGATCCAGTGCTCGACGGTGCCGTTACCGAGGCGAGCTCTCCTCAAGCCGGTCTGCCAGGCGAGGGTGAAGAGGCCTCTGATCAAACGGCAGTCGATCCTTCCCCAAAGATGAGGTCAGCGTCTCCAACACTTCATCGACCTACCAAGAGGGGTCAGACCTTAGCGTCAGGGCTGACTAACCAGGTGACCTTCAACCGCTCTCTTGGTTGCTATGAGATTTCTCTGGGTATAATCCATCAAATGCGGGATGAACAGGGAACCGCCTGGAGGACTGATGCACAAGGGCTGATGACTCCCCCAGAGGCGCCTTCACGAGAAGGATCCCTTGCAATTGGACCGACCGATCAGGTACAAGTACCGTCGAGCTGTCTCTATTACCGACGAACTTTAGCTTTACGACAATCATTTGTTCGTAGGCTCCACCGTCGATCCCTGACCTGCCGGTGTCGTATCCCCTTTCGGCCATGCCAGCAGATGAAGCAACTACGACAGTTGAGCCGGCGCCGACACCAATCGTGCCGGTGAAAATTCGCATGGAGGGGTAGGTCTACTTTTGCTCTCGTGAACTTCTTCTTCTTTTTGGAGTACTTAGGCTTTTAGCCTTGCAATAGGAAAGGTGCGTCTAGCGGTGCCACTGATTCGGTAGCCATGACATCATCGACCTCTGCGGGTGTGACCGCTACAGCTGCAGCCCCCTACTTGTAGGATCCTATTTTGCACACTGGTGGATCCGTGGTGGTAACCGTCTCGAGTCCTCCAGCTTCTGCAGCGCCTCAGGAGACTTGGTTCACGTTGAAACCTCAGCTTCAGGTATGCACACGCGGACCGCCTCACTTTGACTTCCGCTCTCCCTCTTGCCCAGTCCCTTGACACTTTTTTGATTTTGGATTACAGTGTGCAACCAGCTCCTTGCTTGATACTGCAACATTTTTTACGCAGAAGCGCCAGTAGATCGAGCAGCTCATGGCTTCCCAAGAGCAAATACTCGAGAGGAACAACGCTGAGCTAGAAGCACTCAAAACCAAGCTAAAGGCTACTGAGGCGAAGGCTGATGAACGGGACAGAAAGCTAATGGCTGAGAAAGATGTGACGAAGGCTGCACTGACCAAAGCCTAGGCCAGCCGATGCAAGGTGCAGGCGAGTCGAAAAGCGGTCGAGGTCAAAAAGGCTGCAGCGGACACGACGCTCGCCGCTCTGCAGTCGAGGACTCTCGAGCATATGAACACCTCAGCTCGTCTCGCGACCTCGCATATGCTGGGCATGGTGAAGAGCCACCACTCGAACCTAGATCTCTTGGTCCTGATAGAAGGATTCACGGGTGATCCGATCGCAACCGCCAATTATATTGAGTCCTTCGCCGGCCTGGCCAAGATGTTCGTGGATGGACTGGAGCTGTCCCTCGATGAGAGCGGCACCGCCTCAGGCTCCTCTGCCTGACCATGCAACTTGTAAAGACTAACCTTTTTTCTTCTTTGGCGATGATCTGTAACAATAGCACTTAACCAATTTGCGTGCTTATTGTGTCTTGCTTTCTATTTCCTTGTCGATGAAATGAAGTAGAACAAATAGGTGCAAACTCGAGTTAGCACTCATAGATCTTCAGGAAAACAGCGTCCTAACCAGACGCGTGCTTGATTATATCTGCGCACAGGTTTAGAAAAAACTTCTGTTAAAAGACTTAGCCCCCGAGCACATACCTGGAGAGGCTTCTTAACATAAACGCTATACGAATTATTGTAATGATTACCACACAACCTTTTGCAAACCTTCATCGACCATGAGACTTAGACCCTGCAGCAATCAAGAACTTATCGAGCAATGCATGTAGAATTGACTAGAGGTCTCATCTCCCACTGGCCACTGAGCCTTTAGATGTCTGACAATCTAGTGCTCGTTTGCGCGCATGATAGAATTGCTCATCATCGGATTCAAGCATGGTCGCACTTTGGTTTTGCTTGCTGACATGCTAAGTACTTCATCGAGCAAATGCATGCAAAGAAATCGCATGTTTTATAGATTTTAGGATGGATAAACGGATATTCTACTCGATAACAGCATCGACCAGAAAATAAAATAGAGTATAGGGTTACCTGTAGCCCCTGACTCCTTACTCGATGTGCTCATCGAGTAGGGATTAGAGCAAACGAGAGAACACACTGGGTTCTTGTACAGCTAGAGATCATGTCCCAACGGTGATATTTCATGACATAGCCCCTGGCTCCCTACTCGAGTACCGCTTCGCATATAGGATAGGACCCCGTGGTCGAAAACGACCCAGCCCCCGAGCTTTTGTCCGATGAGCTCATCGAGTAGGGGAAAACAGGGCATGACAGTCAAGGACGCGCGGGGTAGTATTCGACCTCTTGCTCGATGACTGAATCGAGTGGGTGAAAAGACTCGATCCTTGAACCTTGGGATCAGATTAAATAACAGGTAGGTGGGTAATTAAAACCCACTTTCGTGTCGTAGTAAATTTACGATTTTTGAGTCCCTTCAGCTTCCACCTGGTGGCGTTATTGGCCCTGCGTTGTCACTTGACACCTCTTTAGTTTCCGCACCTGTGAGGAAGTGCAACAGATGCCTCGGGGATTGGGATCGACTCGGACCTTGACGAAGCGACCAATGCAGTAGTGACCTGTTCCCTGGGCTATAAATAGTAAGGACTTGTGGCTGTATGCCGCACTCTATCTTCCTTCTAAACTTTTTGCTTGTAGAGATTTTGTTCCACCATTGCACTCATGACCTCGACTCCCATGTCCTCCACCTCCCTGGAGATCATCGGGGATTCTCCCCCTGCTCCATTGGCGGTGGTTTCCACGGGGAGGATCATCATCTCCTCTGATGAGGAGGATGAGATTGAATAGGACGCTATCGAGAGGGAAGTCTGGTCGGAGGGGGAAGAGGAGGTCACCAGTAAGCTAAGGGTAGTGGTCGAAGAGCCCAACGCCACCTCCGCCTCCCTTGAGAGAGCAAATGGCGCTAGTGAGGCCGCTGGCGCCAGCGGCAGAGATGAAGCTCGAAACAGCTTCACCAGCCTAGTGCTTGCTCACCCTCCAAGCCATCGCGGTGCTAGGGGGGCTCCATCGGGGGAGAAGCCTCCTTCTCCCTCTGTGGGCCTGCCTATCGGGCGCCCTGCCTCCGCGCCTTCTTCGTCTACGGGAGGCCGGATTTTCACCGCCTCTTTCGACCCGTACGAAGGGTGCAGGCCCATCCCGGGCACCATCCTTTCCCATTACCTGGGGGCTCTGAGGAGGCGGCAAGATGCGCCTAAGGACGAGTAGTGGAAGCAATGTACCTATTTAAAATATAATAGAACAAACTTTTGTTAGTTTCAAATATAACGAAATTTTGCTTACCTGAATGTCGATTGCACTCGATGACTGTGTTACTTATGCATGAAATTTCTTTAATTGATCGATGTCGCTAGCCGCACAAATGCTGGTCGAGTCACTTCGACCACCACGTAAGGACCTTCCCACTTAGGTGATAGCTTATTGCGATTTTCTTGCTTCTGCACCTTTCGTAGTACTAAGTCCCCTGCGGCTAATGCTCTTTCCTAGATCCTTTGGCCATGGTATCTGCGTAAGGCTTGTTGATACCTCGCTACTTGAATTGACATTCGATCTCTGTACTCCTTGAGTCGGTTCATGTCATCTGCCTGCACCTGCTCTTGTTCCTCTTTCAAGTAGTTGTCCACTCAAGGTGACCTAAACATTAACTCACTCGGGAGCACTGCCTTTGCACCGTAGACCAAGAAAAATGGTGTTTCACCGGTAGCTCGACTAGTCAATGTGCGAACAGCCCATAGCACCGAGGGGAGTTCTATTGCCCATCGGGTTGAGTATGCCTTGAGCCTATTGAACACATGGGTCTTGATTCCCTACAGGATTAAACCATTGGCACATTCGACTTGACAGTTATTTTGAGGATGAGCTACAGAAGCGGAGCAAAGTTTGATACCCAATTCTTTGCAAAAGGCTATGAAAGCATTGCTTTTGAACTGGCTACCATTGTCTGTGATCAGTCGATTAGGGATGCCAAATCGAGTAACAATGCTCCTCATGAACTTCTTAGCCGCTTCTGAGGTGATGTTCTTGATGTGTTCGGCTTCGATCCACTTAGTGAATGTGTCGATGGCCACAAACAGAAACTTGTAACCTCCTTGGGCTCTTGGGAACGTCCCAAGATATCCAAGACCCAGACAGAGAAAGGCCAATACAGAGGAATAGTTTGCAGTGCCTGGGCTGGTCGAGTGGTTTGCTTGCCGTAGAACTGGCAGCTCTTGCACTTTTTCACCAGCTCGCAAGCGTCCTGGAGGGCAGTCGACCAATAGAACCCTTATCGAAAAACTTTTCTGACTAAGGTGCGATAGGATGCATGGTTGCCGCAGATGCCTCCATGGACATCGAGCAATATCTTATTGCCCTCTTCCTGAGTGATGCACTTCATCAAGATTCCGTTACTCCCCTTTCGGTAGAGCATGACATGTATCAACGCATATAGCTTGGACTTACGTGCAATTTTCTCGACTGTTGCATCATCGTCAGGGAGCTCTCGACCTTCGAGGTAGGCTTGGAATGGAGTCATCCAAGTCGGCTCGCGTTCGAGTAGTGCAGCTTTCGTGTCTGCGAATTCTGCCTTACTGACTCGACCAGACCACTGGCCGAGTTGGGCAGCATTGGTCTCCCTTACCGGGGAGGTCGATGGTTTGAGGAGTTTCTCGACGAAGACACCAATGGGCGTTGTTGAACGAGACGAAGCGAGCTTGGCAAGTTCGTTAGCGACGGCATTGTCACATCGTTGGATGTGTCTTACCTCGAGCCCTTCGAACTTGTACTCCTACTTATGAACCTCGTTTAGATATGCCATCATGTTGTCGTCTAAGCACTGGTACTCCTTCTGCACCTGGTTTATGACTAGCTGTGTGTCCCCTTTCATGAGTAGTCATCTGAAGCCAAGCAATGTGGCTATGCGGAGCCCGTTGACCAGTCCCTCGTACTCTACAACATTGTTAGAAGCTTGAAAATCAAGTCAGATAGCATACTTCAGCTCTTCAACTGTTGAGGATCTAAGCACGATGCCAGCTCCCAGCCTTTAAGGGTAAACGACCCATCGAAGAACATGGTCCAGTGGTCATCGACCGCCTCATGCTCCTTTTCTTTGACATGTGTCCATTCCGCGATGAAGTCTACTAGGACGCTTGATTTGACGTGGTTCGTGGCGCGAAATCAACCTTGAACTCATTGAGTTCGACCACCCATTGCGCTATTTGACCCGTTGACTCACGAATGCGTATCACCTCCTTGAGCGGATACGTGGTCATGACCGTGACCTTGTGCACCTGAAAGTAGTGCCGCAGCTTTTGTCGAGACACGAATATGCAAATCCGGACCCTCTGTGTATTCAGCACTAGTCCAGGATCACGCTAGTGCACACAGTCTCAACATGGATGAAATATCACAATCATACACAGCGGAATAATAAATAAAGACTTAATCTATTAATATAGAACTATTGAATGACCTTAAGGTCAAACTTACACTTGTGAGGCCTTGGTGGCTTCAACTCAAAATAAATAAACAACAATGAATGAAGATCGCCGATTTAATCCCATCAATATACCACAGTAACCGACAAGGTTCAACTCCTAGATAATCGCCTCCTCGTGGAACTTCTCCTCCTTCAAGTTGTGGTCTTCTCCTCAACCGATGATTTTGTGTGTTGCAAGGGGTGAGTACATAAAGCACTCAACAAGTCGTGCATGTAATGCAATTCTAACATAGCTATATGCAAGGATTATTCCAAAGAAATGGCTAACATGGCTATTTTGCAAAAAACATTTGTAAATTAATACAAGATATAAATTGGAAAGACAAGAAACAAATAATCGATTAGATAGATTCAACATTTCTCAAGTAAAACAAGTTTCCAATCCTAAGTCAAAATCCACTTTCCATGGCATCCCGCCATCCCAATAAGTTTTGTTTAACAAAAGTCTAACCCTTGATTGTAATTCGAGCTTTGCTCAATACCGTGAGCACGGCTATTCGAATAGGTTTACACTCTGCAGAGGTTATGCACTTTACCCACACGACGTGATATTCTCTTTGTGCCGCCATCAAGACACTTCCTTTGGTGTACCGGCAGAGAATTCACGACAAAGCCTTTCAGAACCTCTACCTTAACCAAAGAACCTCTCCGTGTTGCCTTCGCTATCACTCCTCTCACGCAGGCCAGAAGTATAGGACAGGCCAACACCGCTGGATGGGTACCAAGCCGCAAAGACAGTACGCTCCTCGCACAGTACACTTCCGTGTCGTCGCCCCGAGGTATCGTGAGGAAAGATATCGAACCCTAATCAACTAGGTCCATCCCATATCGACATGTGGTCGCATGATTGACTCAGGTCAAAGGCTTGCAAGGTTAAGTCCTTAAGATGATCGAGGCAAGACTTCCACATACCCCTTGCCCATCGGGCCCACCTTGGCATTCTCGCCCCTAGCCACTTGCCCCAATCTAAATCATAACCACCCGCTTGATTACCAAGCACCACGTGCCATCGACAATTTAACCTCGTTGCGTGACATCCTCTCGCCACCGCAACTCAATCTCATCGTGTGACCACACATGACACACAAGTTCATAACATCGTTCCATATTCCATTAGTCAAGATTATTTATCAAAGACTAAAGTACATGTGATGGCGTGGCATGACTAAGCAACTAATACGGTCTAACCATCCCATGTTGATTATTATTACTAACCAACTATAAAGAACCAATCTAGGGTGACAATATATCATGGTATACAAATGGCAAGGTAGGGTATAGAGCAATTGGGTATAATAGCTAAGTCCCAAATTTAATTGAAGACATTTGTACATGTCAAATAATATGCAATAAACTAAAACAATATAACAGTTTTTGTAATCGTAGGTTCAACATGATCAAAGCACAACTTGCCTAGCACTTGCTATAAACTGCTCTTTACTCTTTTTAATTGATCTTCGGCTTCATCAACCTTTGGCTCTTCAATCGAATGCTTGACTTCCTCGCCCTTCTACTTGGGTAACTTCGAACGACACGTCTAACGACAAAGAAGCACAAATACAACAAAACTCAAAAGCAATTCAAATAAACTCCAATTTAATATTAGATTGGTACTGAACGGAAGGGATTGAATTTAGGAACTTAGAATTGATCGAAGATCGGATGAAAGAGAACAGGCTTTCAGAAGATTTATCGAGAAGGTTACGACTGATAATTAGGGAAAAACGGAGTATATTCCAGGGGATATCCTTCGAGATTAATTAACTCGATTGGACAAATATTGACATATGGGCTCTTGATCTATAGATCGGGTCCATAAAGATATGTTAGTTCATAATGAACTAAACTGATGCTCAATGTTGACTTTTATTGACTAAACAAATACACAGTCAAACAAAAGAAAGATAGACTAATAGAATAGATATGGCACCAGGATATGACATATGGCCAATGGTCTATCGACCAAGTCCACGAATGAATTCAGGTTAATGGCGATTAGATTTTCGTGGATAAGACAAGGACGGATGGAATCGACATTGATGCGATCCGATCCGGGGTTCACCATACATCAAAGAAGAGACTTGACGATAACGAGTATGATGACGATATGTAGTAAGACAAGACAAATATCTTACTACGGTGGACACAACGTGGAAAACCGCATATCGGCAAATACGGCTCACGATGAACTCACCCATCGAACCGGTCTTAAGTTAGGTTTTGGTTGGCTTTGCGGATGATAGAAAGATAAAGCCGGACTCACAAGAAATGGGGTTAGATCACGATAGGACGATAGAAAGGATAATGACATCGCGCCACGCTCTTGCCGGAATGCGATATGCGATGATAGCGGCGGCGCAAAGCGTTAACGGCGAACGTTAACGAAGAAAGCGTTAGCCGAACGTTAACGGCGGAACGTTAACGGCGGAGGTTAACGATTTAACGTTGACGACGGAACGTTAACGGCGGAAGTTAACGACGGACGTTAACGGCGGACGTTATCCATTTTAACGTTAACGGCGGACGTTAACGCATTTAATTCGACCAAGGGTTAAGTCGGGTTTGAGCGAAACGATTCAAGGATGAATACAATTGGCATAGGGTAGGATGGTAGGGTTGGCTCTGCGATTAAAGGTTTCCAAAGATGGCGAACCAAAATGCGCACCGACACGAAGGACTAGGCCAAAAGATGTCGGGTAGATTCTAGAACATGGCTTTGACGGCAACCGGGATCAATGAACTTCAACGGTGGGCAAAACAGGGAAAATGATTTTCCGACACAATGACATGGCCACGAAACCAAAATGGTTGGCGGCACAAGGCGACGCACGCGGTGGCAAAAAGGCGACGGTAACGAATATTAAAATTTTCGTGGATGGAACAGAGAGGGAAGTGAGCACCACGAGAACGCGTGACACGAACTCAACAAGATATCCGGATTTGGAAGCAACCCAACGGACAGATCACAAACCGCCGATGAACGGTATCGCTAAAGCTAATAGATCAAACGGTCATAACTATTAAAATAATGGATGAAACCTAACCAAATATTACAGAGAGCTATCTGGGATCATTTGGCACGATATGACGCGAACGGATCTGAGTTTTACCTTCTGGATCAACGGGGAACGCGCGACGAAGTTTTCTGCCGTAAGTACGCAGTCTAATCGGGGAAGATTGAATTTTCTGCAGCAATCCTGTGGATAAAACCTTGAGTTAGGGTGAGCACCGTGTAGAGGACATCAAGAGGAGTCTACAGAAAAAAATTTCACGGTCAAACACGCAAAAATGAAGGAGAACGGGTGACGGCAAGATTCGAGATTGGAACGGCCATAACTTTCGATTTCCTGGATGAAACTGCACCAAATTTGGTGGAGAGATAGATCTGACCATATGGCACGAGATGACGTGAGAGAATTTTAGAAAAACTCACCGGTATGACGGGGAACGCGATGCCAAGATCGGCCGGCGATGGCGGCGCACCGGAAGAGCTCGTCGACGTTGTAGGAGAAAAAGGGTCGCCGGCAGAGCTCTGTTTGGAATTTTCCAAAACTGTTTCACAGAGGTGTTTCAACCTTCATGGGGGTGCTCCACAAACAATTTGAGGATGAACGGAGTTGGGGGAGCGCTCAGAGCTCTCGCCGAAGTTCTTACCGGAGTTAGGGAAAAGGCTTGCCAAGGGATCTCCGCTGCGATTCTGATGCTGATCTTTTAGTATGATGTGGGGAATGAGGAGAGGCGTCTAGGGTTCAATTTTCAGCTACAAAGGAGCAATGGATCAACGGGAAAAGCTCGACGGAGTTGGGATAGAAATCGCTGGCCGGAGGTGCTCCGTTAGGCATTTGCAAAATCTGATTTTACTGGATGTAGAGGACAGCAAGAGGAAGCCCTGGTAAAAATTTCAGATCAAAATAAGATCGGGAGTGACCAGGAGAGCTCGCCGAAGTTATGCCTGAAAATCCGCCGAAATTACTGTAGCAGTTATTGATTATTTAATCCGAATTATTAAGTATCACGCATAAAATCGAAATAAATATCAAACAACCGTTTAAAAATCAGAGAAAAATCTGGAACGTGACCCACAGCCTTAGTAACACAAATAAAATATTATTATATAAAATAATAATTTTATTCGTGTACAGTAAATACTTTTATATTGTTTTTAATATCTTTTTAATTTGGAAAATACTAAAACAACCCCAAAAATTCTAAGAAAATTCAGGGAGTTTAATTAGGACATTTTGAGATCAAATAAAATATTTTGGTACCACCAAATATTTTATTTTTATACCCACATATATTTTTATTTTGTTAAAGCTTTCGGAAAGGCTTTAGAAAATATATAATTTGACAAATATAGAAAATTTCACAGAAATTCCCTTAGGTTTATTTATATTAAATAAGATAGTTTTAGCAAAACCAAATCTTTATTTTGTCTCCAAACTATATTTTAATTGATGAGACTTTTGGAAAGATTTTGAAATCAGGATTTTAACAAATAATGGGAAAATTCACCGAAGTTCCTTGTGATATATTTTTTAAAAACAATTAATTCCAATTTAAATAGGGTTTTTTTTAGGATATAGTTTTAAGTTTTTCTAAAAATAGGCAAAAGTCTTTTTCTTTTGAACTCTAGAGAAATCCAGAAAATAAAGAGGAGACAAATAAACTTGAACAACCGATAAAAATAATAATTTAATTTTTTTTTATCCTATTTTTGAAATGAAAATTTGGGATGTTACAGCTTTCGAGATGTCATCAAGACTGCGTACAACATCTTCTGTACCTGAGGGTATCGCACCTTGGCGTCGTGCAAGACTTCTCTTATGTAGTATATCGGCTTTTGGACCTTAGTCTTGGTGTCGAGGCAATCCTATTTGATCGCCAGGACGGTGCTTACTACTTGAGGCGAGGCTGCAATATACAGAAAAAGCTCCTCTTTTTCTTGAGGTGAAGTTAAAATTGACGGAGATGACAGGTACGTTTTTAGATCTTGAAAGGCTCCTTCTGCCTCCTTGGTCCACTCAAAAGAATCCTGCTTCTTGAGTAGCTTGAAGAAAGGCAGCCCTCGCTCACCCATCCGAGAGATGAATCGACTAAGGGCGGTGATACAGCCTATGAGTTTTTGCACCTCCCTTAACGTCCGTGGGGGACGCATCTGGTTGATGGCCTCAATTTTGCGTGGGTTGGCCTCAATGCCTCGACTAGACACCAGGAAGCCGAGAAGCTTGCCGGATGGGACTCTGAACATGTACTTCTTGGGATTAAGCATCATTCGATACTTCCTGAGGTTGTCAAACGTTTCCTCGAGGTCGCTCATCAGAGTGCAGCTGGTTCTTGACTTTACTACGATATCATCAACGTACGCTTCCACATTGCGCCCAATTTGGGACTTCAGGCAATTTTGAATGCAACGTTGATATGTAGCACCAGCACACTTTAATCCAAAAGGCATCTTAATATAACAGAATACACCAATGGGAGTAGTAAAGGTGGTTTTTTCTTCATCCTCAGCGGACATGCTAATTTGGTGATACCCCGAGTAGGCATCTAGAAAACTTAGCAGTTCACAGCCTGCAGTCGAATCTACAATCTGGTCGATGCGTGGGAGAGGAAAAGGATCATTAGGGCAAGCCTTGTTGAGGTTGGTGTGGTCGACGCACATCCTCCACTTGCTGTTGGGTTTTTTGACGAGGACTGGGTTTGCCAGCCACGTCACGTGACGGTCCTCTCGGATGAAACTAGCCTTCAGGAATTTGCTGTCCTCCTCTTGGATGGCTTGTTTCCGGTCTTTCGCAAATCTGCATTGTTTCTGCACCACTGGCTTGGCACTTTGTTCCACAGCCAATCGATGCTCGATCACCTCCTTGTGGACCCCAGGCATGTTGGATGGTTGCCATGCAAATACATCGCGGTTTACTTGAAGGAAAGCGATGAGCTCGAGTTCCTATTTGGGGTCGAGGTCAGCACCCACCTTGATCGTCTTGGAAGGTTCTGACGGGTCCAGGGGCACTGTCCTGACGCCTCCTTCGGTCTTCTTGTCCCTGCCATTGCTCGAGCTCTCGACAGCGCTGCTGGACACAAGAGCTTCGGACTTCTGGCGCATGGCTCCCTCATCGTCAGTGTTGGTCGCTGCTTCACACAGGTGTTTCGCCATTTCCAGGCTCTTTTTGTCGCATCTGACTACGGTGCGCTGATCCCCTTTGATTGTAAGGACCCCTTTTAGTGCTGGGATCTTGACAGCTGGTATGCGTAATGCACCATGGCCATGAACTTGGCTAGCATGGGGCGGCCTAAGATCACGTTGTAAGTGGTCTCAAAATTGGCCACATCAAAAAGAAGCTTTTCAGTGCGAAATTTTTCTGGCGTGCTGAACGTGACTGACAGCTCGATCCGGCCGAGCAGCGTGGAAGACGATTGTGGAGTTATGCCATGGAACTTCTCTACTCTGGCTCTGATCTCTGTCCGGAGGATACCCATGTTATCTAGCGTCTTGTCGAAGATGAGGTTCAGTGAGCTACCCCCATCGATCAAGGTTCGAGCGACCTTTACATTGATGATGGTTGGCTCTACCACTACGAGGTATCGAACAGATGTGGGACCACAGTTGGGTGATCCGCCTGGTCGAAGGTGATTGGTACTTCCGACCATTTGAGGAATCTGGGGAGGGTCGACGCAGCTAGGTTGACCTCCCTTTTGACTGCCTTGTATTGCCTCTTGGACTCATACGTGGTAGATCCTCCAAAGATGTGTGACAGCTTGTGATCAGCCCTACGGTATTCAGGCTCGTCGTCTAGGGACTTCTCCTTAGCCTACTCGATTCCACGCTTGGCGAGTACGGCTTTAAGCTTTTCTTGAACCTTCCTACCGATCACTTGACACTCATCGAAATCATGCTTGTCAGTTTGGTGGATCGGGCAATACTTACCTCCACCACGACTTCGGCCTTTGCCGTCGCCTGTATTGCACGCCTTGCCCCTTTCGACCGCGGTCACGGTGGGGTCACCTTTGCGTTTCTCCCCGCGGTTCTTGTTTTGTTTTGCTCCATGCTTGGATGAATCGAGCTTGTCGTCGCCTGCTCCAGGGCTGTCCACGTGGTCACGGGCTTTGGCACGTCTGGCGTACTTGTCCGCCAGCTCGAAGAGTTCCATAGGAGTTTAGATCTTCCGAGTGGCTAACTTTCCCTTCAACTCCTTATCCCTGACGCCGTTCTCAAAGGCCACGATGACAGCCTCATCCGAGATATTACGAATCGAGTTTCACTTGTCGCTGAAGCATCGGATGAAACCCCGCAACGACTCACCTGGCTTCTGCACTGCCCGATGCAAGTCGCTGCGAGTTCTGGGGCGTTCATAGGTGCCTTGGAAATTGGCAACAAACTGGACCCGCAACTCCACCCATGAGGATATCGAGTGAGGCAGAAGGTTGAGTAACCAAGACCTGGCTGTACCATCGAGGGTGGTGTGTAGGTGGTTGGCCATCACCTTTTCATTGCCACCAGCTGCCCTCATGACCGTAGTATAGATCTGCAGCCACTCGATTGGGTTTATCTTGCCCGAGTACTTCTCGATGGGGCCTGGCTTGAATTTATTCGGCCACCTGACGGTATGTAGCTCGGGGGTGAAGGCTTTACAGCATTCACCATCGTCCTCGGGGCGGGGGTCACCGGCCGTGGACCTTGCCGGGGGAGAAACCTTCGCTGTGCGGGAGAACGACCTCTTGAGGGCGGAGACTCACCTCGCCTTGCCAAGCGTGCAGGTGATTGGCCCCTCAAGGGTGGGGACGCGTGTTTCCGCCACTCGCGGTCCTCCCGTTTATGTTCCTCCCTCTGATCTCGGATGACGTCACACATGTCTCGTTGATCATGCAGAATTAGATTCCGAAGGTCCTCGGGACGCCCTTGACGGAGATTGGAGTGTGTTTCCTTGGAGGTTCTCTGGTTAGAGCTAGCTGCTATCGACCCTGTTACTCAATGGCAGTTGGGTAGCCTTGACCGTTGGCTCCTAGGCCCTTGCTGGCTAGGGCGCGTTAGCCTCGAGTTGGTGGCTCGAGCGGTCTGTGCCTGCGTTGCGTCAAGCAGCGTTTTCATCTGGTCGAACACTGGAGTCATCGGGTTGCCCGGATCCAGTGGTGGAAGGGATTTCAGCAGCACATGGGCACACTGGATGTTTGCTTCAGGGGTATTGAAAACGCCGCTATTGTGGCTCTGATGGGATGCTGTCGGCGGAACGAAGTCGCGTTTTTCGTTACGGCCATGCGGTCTAGGGACTTGTTGCCTCTGAAGCTCTGGCGCCTACAGATGAGGCGTCATGGGGTCACCGAGGGCAAGCTGCCTTGATAGATTAGCCACGATCCCTGTTGTGGTCGTGGCTGCTAAGTCATGCCGATGTACTGCAGTATCGGGCGCTAGAGTGGTTGCGACCACTCGGGCTGCTTCTATCATCGCCGCAAAGTTTTGAGGCATGTGCAGAGGGATCGGGGGTCCCTGGCCTCCTGAGGTGTCTGCGCCTAGGTTCTTGTTCTGGGAACTCTTGGCAGTAGCACCATTGTCACCCCTAGTTACGAACACGCACCGATCTATTCGGTTGCTACCCTGACTGCTGCAGGTGTTGCTTTCGTCTTCGTTTTCTGTGTCAATGCACATTAAGACGTTGGGCTCCGTTGGGTCGAAGTCGATGAGGCCTACTTCTCAGCATGGATCCCATGAGGGGGACTCGATAAAGCCGATGTGCAGGAGGTCTCCGTTCGTCCCCCATCGATAGAGCATCGCTCCAAAAGCGATCTCAGCTCTGTTTGAAGGCGTTTGATCCAGGGTGGTGACCGAGAGGTCATCAGGGAATCCGTTGTGGGTGCGCTCTGAAGACATGCTTGATCTGCAAGAAAACAGCTGAAGGCCCCTACTTGGCGCGCCAACTATCAAATGTTAGGAATCGACAATAAATTATACTTTGGGTACCTTCGAGATAGCAGAGTCAAGCACACAAACAGAGGCACACGATGTAGACAGATTCGGGCCTCCTGACGAAGTAATACCCTACGTCCTGTTTGAGAGATTGTTGTATCTGACAGATGATGTACAAAGCAAGGGGGTATAGCCCCGATTACAATGCAGATGGTATCTATACTACGGATGGCTATGGGTAGAGGTTGACGAGATGCAACTCACCGGCTCCTAAGCTCTCTACGCACACAGGCTTTGGCTTGATGACTCTGGATGGCTAGTCTTCACTGGAGGGCTTCCTTGTGTTGTCTACTGGATTGCTTCTCTTTTGTCTTGAGGGTCCCTCCCTAGGCCTTATATAGTCGCCATGGTCTTGCCTTCGGTAGAGTCGTAGTCGATGAAGAGTCCTTCGCCGCGTGATCTGCGTAGCGTATCCAAACTGCCGTTGGTGTTGGGCGTACTTGTGTTGGTCTCCTTGAGGGGAAAGCCAACCGAGTCCTTCCCGATATGGGGTTATCCCTCCCTGCGCGTATCTTATACCATGATTCTGGGCCCGATATATCCGGAACTTCCATATGTTACTAGGACATATCCTGCTCTGTCATGTATGCGCACATATACCATATTTAGATATTCGACACTACTCTACTACTAGAGGAAGTATAATTAAATTCTAGCTATTATGATCCATTGGATAAAAAGGAATGAACAGTTCATATTGAATTCAGTGTACCGTAAAAGAGCTCTTTTCTAATGCTTCAAAACATTACCCGTCCTATTTGTTGTAAAACGTAGTCGTTCACCCGCAATCAATCAACAACACACCAACGAGATCACACGAATAAGAACAAGGAGCACACACAAAAGTAGAGGGGCAACCCTCTTTATTAGATTGGATCTCTTGTACAAGGGGGTGCCCAATATATAGTAGAAGGTAGCAAGAGATAGATTCGGATTCGCCTAGATAGAGATAGGGTCCAACCAAATATGGAATTAAATCAATCTATATCATAACACTCCCCCTTGAGCAAATACCGCATAATGCACATGTCTCATAAAAAACTCCACTAAAAAACCCAATGGGAAAAGGAGATGGAGAAAAGAGTACATTGCACTTGCACATTGTGTTACATTAGTTGCCTTATTAAAAATCTTCATGTGAAAAAACTTCAGAAAAACCCACTAAGGAAAAAAGAGTACAACTTATAATCTTTTGGATTTATATTAGGATCTTCAGGATCATGATAAGGGTCATGGTTCAAGGATTTACTCCCCCTAAACTCTTCGTATATCTAAATCGTCTCATTCGAATGCCATTAACACATCTTGGGAATATAGATTTTGGCAAGGACTTAGTGAATAAATATGCAAGATTTTCTCATGACTTAGTTTGCATAATCTTTACCTCACCGTTCTTCTGGAAGTTCATGAGGATAGAAAAGTTTAGGAGCAATATGCTTCGTGATATTGCTTTTCACATAACCGGTTTGTATTTGTGCAACACAAGCATTATTATCTTCATGATAATTGTGGGGGTTATCGACAGTGTTAAGACCACATGAATTCTACATATGGTTAATCACACGTCTTAGCCAAACAAATTCACGTGAGGCTTTATGTAAAGCTATAATCTGAGTGGTTGGTAGAAGTAGCTACCAAAGTCTGCTTAAAATATCGCAAAAAAAAACGGCTGTACCACAGTAGAGAAACACAAAACCAGTCTGAGATTTGGTACTATGCGGATCAGACAAATAGCCAGCATCTGTATATCCCACCATGGTTAAGTCTTCGTTCTTCTGGAAAAACAATCCAAGATCTTGAGTACCATGGAGGTATCTGAGTAAAGTCTTAACACCAGTCCAATGTCTTCTGGTTGGGGCTGCACTGTGTCTTGCTAGCAAATTTACTGCAAATGCAATATCAGGCCTTGTGCACTTTGCAAGATATATAAGTGCTCCAATGGCGCTTAAGTATGGACTTCAAGTCATAAGACTTCCTTATTTTCCATCCTTGATCTGAAAGGGCCTTTATCTACTTCAAGGGATCTTACTACTATGGGGGTTTTCATAGGATGAGATTTATCCATGTTAAATCTTTCCGATACCTTCTTGGTATAGACAGATTGGTGTATAGAAATTCTTTCTTGCAAATGCTCTAGCTGCAGGCTTAAGCAAAATTTGGTTTTACCCAAATCTTTCATCTCAAACTCCGTCATGAGGTAAGCACTTGCTTCCTTTATCTCCTATGTGGTTCCGATGATATTCAGATCATCGACATAAACTAAGATGATACATAATCCATTCTAGGATTTCTTTATGAACACACAGGGACAATCATCATTATTTGAATATCCCTTCTTCAAGAGGAATTCACTAAGTCAGTTATACGACATTCTTCTCGACTGTTTTAATCCGTATAGAGATCTCTGTAGTTTGACATAATACATGTTGTGATTTCCTTTATTAGGATCCAGAACTTTGACTCCTTCAGGGACTCTCATATAAATATCCGTATCCAGTGACCCATATAAATATGCGGTCACTACATCCATCAACTGCATTGATAAGTTTAAGCTTGCTGCCATTAATATTAAATTTTAAAACGTTATTCCACTTATTACAGAAGAATAGGTTTCATCGCGATTGATGCCAGGTCTTTGCATGAACCCTTGTGCTATAAGCCTCACTTTATATCTCACCACCTGGATATTTTTATTTCTCTTTCAGATGAAAAACCCATTTGATACTACAGGGAACACTTTAGGAGATGTTCGGTCAACGGGACCAAAAAATTTTCTTTTATTAAGCGAGTGCTACCTCAATTGATTCTTTTCATTTGACCCTATCTGAGCGCTTCTAGCACTCTACCATGGACTTTGGTTCTAGATCCAGCTTTTAGGAATTTTAGAGGCAATATATATGTCGACAATTGTAGTATTTATTTTATACAATTCTCCTGCATCACTTCAGGGATATCTCTTTATTAATTTCTTCCAGTTCCTCATGATTTCCATCAATGATGGAGTATGGGTGTTCTGACTTTCCAGCGATGGATTTTGTGCCCAAATATACACTGGGGTTATCATCTTCAAGATATTTCACTTCAGGGATGTCACCATCTCCAGGATGGCTCACTTCAGGGATTTTCTCAACATCAAGTTGAGCTTCTTCCACTGTCACTGGTAGTGTTCTCATTTGATCTGTTCTCTACTTCTGCGGATGTCTCCGTGGAATTGAGTCCCGTGCGCCTGGAAGCCTCCCGCTCTTTTTATCATGAGGGGCAAGAGTGGGTTCAATATCCTTCTGGGGTATTTCCACTCTTTCAAGTGCATATAATGCAGGTATATGAGATCTTTTCACTCCCTTATAATCAGTGAAGGCATTTGGCAGATTATTAGCTTGTTTGTTGCATATTCATTATCCTTCGAACTTCAAGTTTGATCTGTTTAGTGCATGGGTCTAAGGACTAAATACCAGTGATATTCTAATATATTTCTGGGCATTTTTTAATATGGTACTTATCTCCCCCTAATACCGAGAAATTGTCCTCATGCAATCAGCGTACTGAGCCATGTACAGATCCCCTATAATAAGCTCTAGGTATTTAGTAATTGACGAAAATTCATAACCTACATAGATCCCCATCTTCTGGTGAGGTCCCATGAATGCACGCTGCGGTGGTGAGTTTGGCATGTATTCAACACAGCTAAATTTTCATAGATGAGAAATACTTGATTCTTTCCCACGCACTATCTGCAATGGGAAAATTTCATAATGTGCAGTTGGTATGAGTTGAATTAATACCGCAGCGTGCAATACTGTGTGGCCCCAACAGCTGGTGGGAAGCCTTCTGTTCTGTAAGAGTGGCCAAGCAATAAATTTTTATTCCTTTAATTAATGACTCTGTAAGGCCATTTTGAGTATGGACATGAGGTACGAAATGTTCTACATTAATTCCCAGAGCCATACAATAATCATTAAATGCTTTGAGGTAAACTTGCTAACATTGTCCATTTGAAGACTTGATCCTTTCTTCTGGAAAAGAGGTTCTCAATTTAATGATTTGGGCAATTAATTTAGCAAAAGCATGATTCCTAGTAGATAAGAGACATATATGGGACCATCTAGTAGAAGCATTTATGAGTACCATAAAATATCTAAAAAGGCCAGACAGGGGCTGAATGAGTCCACAGATATCACCTTGAATTTTCTCCAGGAAATTCAGTGATTCTTCCCTAACCTTTAGGTAAGAAGATCTATGTATGAGCTTTCCTTTAGCACAACCAGGGCATAAGAAATCTTCAGATATAGGAAAGTCTTTATGCTATGGCCAACAGAATTATAATTATTCTTCTCATAATATTCAACTGAGGATAACCTAGTTGATCTGCCATATCTTAAATATTTCTGGGTTTTCATCACAACACAATCATCAGGTTTTATATGTGCATAGTATAACCTGGAGGAGAAGAGAGGAAGTTTTTAAACCACACATTTATTACACCCATTAAACTTAGTCATGAGTAGGTATTCTGTACCATCCTCATTCTCTATCTCCATATGGAAATGATTCAGACCAATGTCTTTTAAACTTAAGAGAGTACAACTGGACTCAGGGTATAATATGGCATTCTTCCAGTGTCAACTATAAGATCATCGCTTCCGGCGATAGTCATAATATTTCCAAATCATTTAGTGTGGTACAACTGTCTTCTAGACAGTTTTACTCCTCCGCCATTGGATTATGCTTTGTTCTATATTAGAAGTTAATCAAACAATTGTTGCATCAGGAACAAATTGTAGAATATAGAACAAACATAGCACAATTAATCAAATATCTGGGAAAAAGCTATTTATTCAATTTTAGATGATAATCGCTCAACAGGAGCGTAGACCAAATGATCATTCAGGAACTAGGGCTAAACTGATAAGGAGACTTATAAGGAATTTGTGACATCGACTAGCAAAGTTAAGGAATATTTAGGAGACTAATCTAGGTCTCCATATGAGTCGTAAATGTCCTCCTGGAACTCCTCGAACTCAATAATTTTAGAAACCATATCATCACACTTCTCAGCGTCCATGTCAACAACAGGTTGAACGGTGAAGTATGACTCAACATTGTTTCCCCGGGTCTTATTGACTTTTTCAGTGGATTTCATATAAAGGTCTACCACATGCTTTGGGATGCGCTAGTTGCATGACCAATGGCCATTGCATACTTACATAAAGTAGGATTACGCAAGGGTTTGCAGTCTTGTTAGCTGAGTCTTGCTTCTAGAAGCCCCTGGCCCTTTACTTCTACTTTTCCACTATAGATTGCCTCTTCCCCTATTTGATCTGTCATTCTTCCACTTATCCCCTTTATTCTGTTTTGGCCCTTTCCACGACCTTGGCTATTACTAGCCTGTTGAGTATTTGCATATGCTTCGTGCATTGCATAACTCCCTTTAGCAAGTACGTGAAGATTCTTCACCAGGAGTTCATCATGCTTTTCTGCTTCTAGCAAAATGCATATATCCTCAGAATATTTTTGGTACAAAGCATTACGATACTGTTACTATAGTATCATCATAGTAGGGGTGGAAAGTGCACAATATCTTGTCGATCGTTTTAGCATCAGTAACTTTCTGGTTACATAATATCTATTTTTTGACAAGCTTACACATGGAAAAGTTATACGCTGCCACAGTCTTAGAATCCTTAAAGCGCGGGAAGATCCATTCGGGTTGTGCTTCTGGCAACAGGACGAATCTTTGCTGGTTGTATGTTTTTCCTTCAGGGATTTCAAAAGTACCAGCTGGGCCTCTTCCATCAAATATTTGGCCTTTAGATCCGCACGAAGATGTGCCTCAAGAAGTGCAGATCCATACACGTGGAGGCTTCGGAAAGAGTAGGGGTACCAGCTTCAGGCTGGGAAAATAGCTGCTCTAAAGGATCAAGCTGTCAGATTAATCTTGGTATCTATTGCCAAGGTGAGATATTTCCTACCATTCAGGGCAAGCTCGATAAATTCCCTCTTTGTGATGTCCGACATATCCTGTTTCTATTTATGCAAAAAGACTTTTACTACTGGTAAAATCAATATATTGCATGCTCACTCTTTAATCAGTAAAGCTTGGTCTACATCTATTTAGTATTAATTATCTAAAATTTCTTAGAATTTTTCTAGCAAATTTTCACAATTTTCTTTTAATTACCAAGCAATTTTCAAAATTACTTAAATAACAGAAAAATGAATTTCAACATATACAAACATGGAATTATGCTAGGACAATAAATCCAGAGATATGGAGCTTTCAAATATGCTATATAAAATTTTCCTAGCATTTTTCATAATTTTCTGTTAATTACCAAGAAATTTTCAGAATTACTTAAATAACAGAAAATAAATTCCAGCATATTAACATGGAACAATGCTAAGAAAATAAATCTAGAGGGATGAAGCACACAATATGCTATCTGGAAATTTCTAGAATTTTTCTAGCATTTTCACAATTTTTTTGTTAACCACCAAGCAATTTTTAGAATTAGTAATAACAGAAAAATTAATTTTTTAGTACATATTAAACATCACATAATGTTAGAAAAATAAACCCAAGGTATAGAAAATTCCAATGTGTGCTAAATATAAATTTACCAAATTTTACGGAAGTCCATAACCTAGAAAATCTAATTTCTAGGATTTATCATCAATTTTTGGAATTTATTAATTAATTTCTAAAAATACTGGAAAATTTTAGGGGCTAAAATTTAAATTTATTTACTATTATTTTTTTCTTTCTCTAAAAAAATGACGGGCCGTCAACCATTGGGCCGCCTGGCCCACATGGGGCTCAAAGGAATTTGGCCCACTCGGCCTACATCAAGAGGGTCGGTTAGGGACCCTAGCCGCCACCCGATCCAAACAGCAGGGAGGCCAGGCGCAGGAGCCATCGCCAGGCGTAATCACCGTCTTGGCCTTGCGTAGGAGCCACCGTTGGTGCGCGCACACGCTAACCGTAGCTAGGCCGGGCGCAGGAGCTACCGCCGGGGCGCAGTCTCGGGGCTGTCACCACTGGCGCCACACAGGCGCAGTTGCCACGATTGTCACCGCTGTAGATGTCACGTAGGTGCCAGTGCGGGCGTCAGCGCCTCGAGTTGTGGGTGTCTCTTCGGGGGCAAGCTCTTCCAAGGTTTTCGGCGCTGTCGCTGTTGCTTCGAGAACTAGAGTGGGCACGAGGGCCATTGCAGGTGCGTGCGCTGTCAGGGACACTGATGAGGGCAGTGGCGGAGCCAGGATTCATTCAAGAGGGGGGCTGAACACAAGTACATGTACTAAATATAAAAACTACCAAGCCGACATATTATAGTTGAAATTTAAATGCATGTAATATAGTATTAGTATGTAAATATGTAAGGGGAAAAATTACCTTTCATTGCTTCAAAAGAGGTGATAGTTGACATTTACGAGTTTTCATGTTCTAAAAACGTTGTAAGATATCTTTCATGTTTATTTTTGAAAACACTTCTCTCTCAATGTAGCATACCATAAGATCATTCAACCAGTCATCACTTATCTTATGCGCAAATCTGTTTTAATAATCTTCGTTACCGAGAAAGCCCTTTCAATTGTAGTTGTCCCCACAGGTAAAATTAGTGCCAATTCAAACAATCTATAGACTAATGGATAAATCATGTGCTTCTTTGCTTGAACCATCTTTGCAGCGAAGCTAGCAAGACCATCATTACTTTGAGATTCATCACTTGATTCTCTTCTCATGTCATCAACAAATAAGTGACTGCTATTGCATGCTGCTCTGTGGGCCTTAGGGGGGTTTCTCGTGGTGGGCCAGGGGGGCTGGAGCCCCACCAAGCCCCCTGCTGCCTCCGCCTCTGGATGAGGGCCATAACGGGCTTTGTAGGCGTCGAAGCGTGGCCAGCAGGTGCGAGGCGAGCTCGAGCGCAGGCGTGCGCAGCTGTGGGGCGAGGTTTGGGCTTCGATGCTCGCAGCCGTGCGAGTTTTAGGTGCTGCGCTTCGAGCGCCTCCGTGCGTGCAAGGCGTGGCACGCCGCTGGTAGGGCGTGGTCTTCACCACAGGTGCCACGACTGGGGCACTGCTGGAGTTTCGTGTGCGACATGCGGGCGTTATCGCCATTCGGGAGCTTCGACCGAAAGCTTTACCTCCGCTACAAGGGTGGGAGCCGTGGCGTTCGTAAACGTCGTTGCTTCGGTTGCTACGCCGGTGCCGCTGCTATCTCGAGCCATGCAGGATAAACTAGAGGCTATTAGGATCCTGGTTGCATTTTCAGCATCCAAGGGCTTCAAGCTTAATCAAATGGATGTCAAGAGTGCATTCCTCAATGGATACATTGAGAAAGACGTGTATGTCAGACAGCCTCCAGGATTCGAGAACCTTAAGTACCCAAACCATATCTTCAAGCCTTTCAAAGTTTTATATGGACTTAAGGAGGCCCCTAGAGCTTGGTATGAGAGGCTTAAGTCCTATCTTCTTAGTCATAGTTTTAAGATGGGTATAGTAGACAAGGCTCTGTTCATCAGACACCAAGATTCTTATTTTCTTCTCGTCCATATTTATGTTGATGATATTATCTTTAGTGACTCTTCACACTCTCTTGTGTCTCAATTTTCAAATGTGATGGCACAGAGTTCGAGATGAGTATGATGAGCGAATTGAGCTACTTCCTCGGCTTCCAAATCAAGCAGACTCGGGAGGGCACTTTCTTGCATCAAGACCAGTACACTCGAGACCTCCTGAGGCGCTTCGACATGTCTGACGGGAAGTCGGTGATGACTCCTATGGCCACCACTGCTGTCCTTGAGCTTGATGAGGATGGTGACCCAATTGATCAGAAGGAGTTCCGGAGCATGATCGGCTCCCTCCTGTATCTCACCGCTTCGAGGCCGGATATACACTTTGCTGTGTGTCTATGCACTCAATTTTATGCTTCTCCTCGTGCCTCTCACCGCCAAGCGGTGAAGCACACCTTCAGGTACCTTCGAGCTACTATTGATTATGGTATTTGATACTATTCTTCTTCTTGTCTGTCCCTTAGAGCCTTTACATATGTAGACTTTGCTGGCTGTAGAATAGATAGGAAGGGCACTTCTGACACTTGCCAATTTATTGACACTTCTCTTATTTCTTGGTTATCTAGGAAGCAGTCCGGAGTTGTATAGTCCACTGCTGAGGCCGAGTACGTCGCTGCAGCTAGTTGTTGTAGTCAGGTGCTTTGGATGAGATCGACCTTGCGGGACTTTGGGTTAGCTATAGATAGTGTTCCATTTTTCTGTGATAACACTTCTGCTATTTGCATTGCTAAAAACGCAGTACAACACTTCAGGACCAAGCATATAGACATTAGATATCACTTCCTTAGAGACCATGTGGAGAAGGGTGATATAGTGCTTCAGTTTGTGGAGAGTGACCACCAGCTTGCCGATATCTTTACCAAGCCTTTGGATAATTCTAGGTTTGTGGCCTTGAGAGGAGAGCTTGGAGTTGTTTGCCCTTACGACATCTTTTGAGAGGGAACTAGTATGTATATTATTTATTATATATATTTTCTTCCAGTTTTTCCTTTCTTTTGCATTTTCTGGGTGTTATTGGGCTTATTTCTAGAGTTCTGAGTTCTCTTCACTTACACTTCTGTCATGCTTTGTATGAACCTCTCATCTTATGCTATAGGTTGCTATCATGCACAATTAGCTATTCTCTTTTCTCTCTAGGTTGAGTTCCCTCACAGTCTTATAAGTCTAGCAGATATTGGGCCCCCTGGGTAGACATGGTCTGTGTGCACTCCCTAGCTTGGGATCTAGAGTCAGCTTCCCTATGTCAGTCATTGGGGAAGATGCGAGCGAGTCTGAGCCGTACTGTTCTCTACTATCTTTTCTATGCTTTATAGCCACCCAGTTTGCAGTTTTTTGACTTCTCATTCTGTGTTTCTGGTTTCGATTGAGTGCATTTGGACCTTCCTTGAGCTTAATTCTGCTAATAACTCAACTTGAACCAGATTTGTGCTTAAAATTGATTCACTTGTTGAGGGGGAGTTTGAGAACCTATTTCATGCATTGCATATAGACTTTATTTTCTATTTTATGAACTTTGTCTATTATGCAAATGAGCTATTATTCATACTATGCACCATGCTACTTTTTTGAAGAAAAATGCTAGCTTAGATATGTCCAAGTTCAGTTTGATTCATCTTGCTAAGCTTGTTAAAAATTGAAAATTAAAGTTTTAAATGAAAACTTGATGCAAATAAAATTAAAAAAACATAAGTGGGTAAAAAATGCAAATAATGTCAAACATTTGCACTCCACTATGTCATTTGAAGTCTTAAAGCAAAAATTTGCATTAAAGATAAGTGAGCCCGAACGACCTTGTATGCACATCTAGCTTTCCCAAAGTGTTGAGTAGGTTGAACTCTAGGTTCTCCATTTGGTCCATTGTATGGCTTTCCTTCTAGTTTAGAAACTATGCTTAGTGTTGCACTTGTTAAATTATGTAAAAATGACATAGCCTTACTTGTACTTGCTAGCAAAATTGACATTTGCACTTAAACATGTCTTTGTTTAGCATAATCAGAACTTGAGTAGCTTGGTGTCATTTTTTTATCTATATGATCACTTGGATAATCTTCAAAGCTCTTTAGGATGCATTTCATGCATACATGTGAAAAAGGAGAGAATATGCCATCTTGATGCCTATATTGCCAAAAAGGGGAGAAATTGTAGAAAATGCATCATTGAAAAGATAAAAATGTGAATGCATCTTGGTTCTTATGATCATGGTAAAAACTTGCTAATTCTTAGGATCATTAGTATATTTGAGCTTTTCTTGAAAGTTTAGAGCTTTTATGGAAAACTTGTTCTTTCTATTTGCTTGCTCTAAAATCCTTCTTGCCAACTTGGTCATGATCTTATTTTCTCTTTCTCTGGACCAAGTTTGGCTTTGCATTCAAATTGCTTTCTTTCTTCTTCTTCAAACTCAAATTTATGCCTTTTGTGTTTTTTGTCAATATACTCATCAAGGGGGAGATTGAAAGACCATGTGGATGTCTATCTTTATTGGTGATGAGTTATTGACTGTATTTAAGCATGAGGTGCTCATGTTTGAGTTTGATTTGAATTGAACTTCAATTTGAAGCAATTTTTCTTGCTGTTAGTGTTGGACGGCACTACGGCCTCAGGAGGGCTGTGATCGCTGCAGAGACGGCACTCACCGCCCGGGAGCGTAGTTATATTCCGAGAGGGTCTTTCATTGGGATTCAAGCAGCAAAGACTACCGCCATGCTTGAGTGGTAGTGCCAGCCGAGCGGTACTAACGGCCCCAGGGGGCGGTAGTGCCGACTTAATGAGCGATGTGAGATTTGATTTTTGCAATTGGATGATTATTGCATAATTTATCGAACATTGCTATGTGATGTGTTTTCCTTGTTTTTGATGGTTGTAGGATGACGGTGCTAGATCATGGTGAGGCAGAGGATGACCAGGACTAGATGAGGAGCACCAGAGGTCCAATCGATCGAAGATCGTCGGAGGATAATCGAAGACGGAGTTGCTGCGAACCTAGAAGACAAGGAATGGATGAGATGCTAGCTACGAGCTGCTCAGATCTACTCAGATCAAGGAGGGCCGTTGGATCGCGGTCTAGAAGATAGAGTGGCGGGTCTAGTTAGTATGCTTTGAGAAGCGTGCAAAACCCATTATGGTTGTGGGTTTCGGGTTAGCCCATGTATGAGTGAGTGAGTCAATCCTAGCCATTAATGGTGATCCTTAGGGTAGAAGGAACTTATCCAAGGGTGGAGGATGACTCAAGAGTAGTATAAATAGAGGGGTAGGGGTAGCCTTCCTTCTCTTGAAGGTTTTGAGGTTTTTGTGCTCCTTTGAGATTTGCCCACTTTGTTGTGAGGCTTTGTAAACCTCCCTTCCAGAAGTAAAAACTTCATTTACTCATCTTTTAATTTATTTTACGCATTTACATTATGCTTTAAATTCAGTCTTTAAATTCCTCAATTTACATTCTTGCAATTTAAATTCCACATATTTGGATTTGCCTTCCCTCCTTCTAAATGCTTGTGGATTTTGTGCCAAGGATGTATGATTGATGGATGAGTCTTCTTCAGACCATATCCCAATCATCTAGGAAATGCTGTGCTCTTCTTTGTAAGAAATCGATCTTTTGCTCTTAAGGGAATCATTCTTGGAAGATTGTGTTTTTGAGGTTCTTCTCTGGTGTTCTAGCTTGCTATGACATGTGGGATACCATCTAGGATTATCTTGATCATCAAGAACCCACGAGCAAGTTTAGAACTTAGTTTTTGTTCTTCATCCTGTTCTTGTGCATTCTTCCTTCAATTGAAAAAAGGTCGGAACTTTGACATCAATCCTTGCGATTGAAGGTTGGAATAGGTTCTTGACATCCTTAGGAAGGTGCACACAAAGTTTCACGAGTTTTTATCATTCAATCAAAAGTTACATCAATTTTTGATTTGAACTCGTGCTGAAACTACTATTCATATTCCCGATTTTACTGTTCATTGCGGTAGTGCCGGCCTCGGGTTGAAAACTTCAAAAACTGATTCTTCCGCTTCTATTTGATATCTAAGGGCTTTGGCTTGGTTTCTTTGGGGGTAAAATTGAATTTGTGATCATTCACCCCCTTTGATTGTTATCTTTGTCCTTCAATTGGTATCAGAGCCCGGTTTTGCTCTTTCATGTATGGGAAGCTTTCCCTTTCCTTTTGTGGGAGCTCTCCTTTTTCCTTGCTCCCTCGTCGGCACTACTTGGTGCTTCCTCTTTCCTATGTGAGTGTCACTGTCGTTTCTGCCCATTCGGGGATGCTTGCAGCCCCAGTTATCGTTCGCAACGCACCAGTGTCTACCGGGTCTGTCACAAGGTGTGATGGGAGGGGGGTGTCACTCTCTATATCCTCCTCGTCAAGTAATGGGTCGACATTGGACCTCCCTCTCCATCCACTGTCGGATAGAATTTTCTACGTTGCATAGTGTAAGCTCCATAAGGCGTTGGAATGGATCGTCTTCGGCTGCGGACTTGTCACTTTCTTGTTCTTGGATTCTGAGCCGCAAGTTATAGTTCATATAGACCAACTTGTGGAGCTTCTTGTATGACAAACGGTTGCGAACTTTGATGTGGATGAATACGAATGTGCTCCAATTGCACTCGCATCTGCTGGAAGAAGCGCAATGCGAAATGATGCGCTGAGCCAGCTACTGGAGCGTGGGTGTGTCTGAACCAAACACACCCCACCAGTGTGCTGCAATTTAAAGAAGAAAAATAATTACGATGTGGAATATGAGACTGGCACTATATTTAATATAACATAAGGAAAATACCAGGGAAAGTTTTAGGATCATGTGCCATCCTCTCAGCTAGCGCACTTGAGAATGATCCAACCTTTCTTCTGAAATGATCAGACTTGGTAAGAAGGTGTTGGTCATGCCATACGAGTAATGTGTTCGGGGATTCAAGGCGGCAGTTGCATGAAATTGAAGAAAACCTCTCATTACAAGTATTTGGGAGTACAAGATATACAAGCGAAAAGAGAAGAATGTATTACCAGCATTCATATAAGTATCACGTGTTAGGTCGTTCATTCTAGGGTCAATGACATTCATATATTGATCAAAAGTAGCTGGAGAGTCATGGAACAAGTTATCATATTCCTGTCGTATTATGTTATACCGCAGTATCACCTCGCTCAATGTGGGAACCCTGTCTTGATCATCAAAACGCAAGAAGGTGTACAACGGTTCCACATATTTGACATCGAATGAAGGTTGTCCCACCACTCCAAGCTCGAGAGGCACCTATACACGTACCTCCCCTCTGCAGTATTAACAAAGCGCGACGATAGAAATTCGTCCGAGGCCATCCATTGCAAGAACTTGTCTTTGCGACGAAGGAAACTGTCCAAAAACATGTAGTTTGTTCCAAAACGAGTAGCATTCCACTTGATCAACTCGTCACTAATGTGCTTCTTCATTATGGTGTGAAGCTTTGAATGGTTGTAAATCTATCGAGAGATTTTTCTAGCACTCTCAATGACAGAGGCGTGGCTAGGGAACTCTCCAATCTGCTTCAGCATCAAATTAATCGTGTGGGCCACACAAGGCTGTCACATGATGTTGTGGTGTTCCCGTGCAATGAGCTGCACGCCTTCTTAGTTGGCACTCCATTATGTCATGCGTACTTGATTTCAGAACAAGAGCAATAAGAGTAGGTACCTTGTGTAAGTACAGCGAATCCTAACTTTTGCCCGTCGCATCCATAGACTTGTGGAAGAACATGGTGCCGTTGCAGTACAGCATGAAGTTGATAATGCTCATGCGCGTCGGCCCAGTCCAAGAATCGCACATGATGGTTACGCCATACGAAGGCCATTCCAACTTGAACTTCTTCATCTTTTGCTGTATATCTGCTTCGTTGTCGTCTAAATATTTGCCATCTATGTCTCTCCCACTGGGAGACGGGACACCCTTGCCTGCAAATGAAATATAGGATAACCATGTGAGCTATTGTTGGAGGTATAACTCGACGAAAATTTGAAACCTCACTTACCCCATTTTTGAGTTTCCCTGACGGTGCTAACGAAGTACGGATTGTCTGCTTTCCTCCCCGCGATACCAGCCATGTGGAAAATTTTAGCCCATGCCGAGCCAATCGCCTGCTTCGCATTCCTCCCCTTTTGTGTCCAACTCCCAGTGTCAATCCTTAGTTGCACAGGGCCACGGGCTGTACCAAGGTGGTAATCCCTCACGGCCAGTCTGTCCCGTTGCGATGAACTCCGTAACATCCTTGGCAATAGACCGCCACCCCCTCCTCTAGCCCCTGTAGAGGTGCCACTGCTAGCATTGTGCTCATACTTGCCACCTGCCCGGCTGATAAATTCTTCCTCAGCCCTGGAGGCAGCCATGGCGTACTGTAGTTGTTCCTCCTCTCAGCATCACCTGTGTATGCTTCATATGCACTTCTTCTCGGCAGGGAATGTGGAGCTGTTGCTTCCTTTCTGAGTCTCTCCTCATGCTGTCCCTTCTTCTTATCCTTCATCCTGTCTAGGTCGCGCTGAAAGTACTCGCGATACTCCTTAGGGACTTGATTGCAATGGACGACATTCGTACTGCGCCCTGCCAGGTGGTGCTTCAGTCGGGTTGCACCGCCTCCTTTCTTATCTTTGTGACAGTACTTGCATCAAAATCCACCACCCACCTTCTCGCCATGCTCCCACACAACATCGCCCTACTCTGCCATCTGCTAATATAAAACAATAACAAGTAAGATAAAAATCTTACCGTACATATTCAATTACTCTAGAAAATAATAACTTGAAGAAGCTATACTGCTATAGCAACAAAAATCATACAATTACTCTACAAAATAATAATCCTTGTGCATGTATGCATCATGTATGTCCTCTTTTATTCTGTACAGAAAAGCACCAGTCCATCAATACTACTAGCCAGCTGATGTCTTGTAACAACCAATAAGGATGCATAGTTGTATACATTGCACCAAAGTAGTTACAAACTATTGCATAGTCTAATTAGTTTTGATCACTACTGTCAAGTAGAAACATGATGCATGCTGATCACTATTCACTAGTCTTGTAACAAACATGCGGATTACAATTAGTCTTGTAACAAACATGCTGATCGCTAATTAGTTTTGATCACTAATAGCCTAATTAGTTTTGATCACCTCAGTTTACCTAGTGTAGCTGAACTAAACTCTAGAAACATGAGTGAACAACCTGCCTCCATGAAGAACTCAGTGAAAACTAGGAACCCTAGCAAATGAATCTGAGAATGAGCTAAGAACTCAGTCAAACTAGCATTTGCCTGCCTGGACGAAACCCCCTCAGCCTCTGGTAAAAAACCGCTTGATTTGGCTAAAAAACCGCTCGAATCTACTCAAAAATCGCTGCGCCCGGAAGAACAAGCAGGCACGATCGATTTCCCTTGCAAGCCGCTCGACTTTCGCTCCTTTTCACTCGGTTTTTGAGCTTGAAGCTCGATTTCTCTCCGCCAGCGACTGGATCTAGGCAAGTGCTCTCGGTTTCTGCTCAGGGAGTGGTGGGGAATCCGTGTCTGTGCAATAATGCGGTCGAAGGAGTCCCCAGCCAGCACAAAACCGACGCACATGGGTAGTGGGCCGGCTGGGCCTGGACTGCATAGTGCGATTTTTCTTCTTTTTTCCCTTTTCAATTTTCTTCATTCATATTTTTGCTCTAAAACGTCTCCTAAATTCGATGTTTTCACAAATTTTCATCCTAGATGTCACAATGATATTAGTACTAATTTTATGTATTTTTTCGATAAATTTTTCCAATTTTTTTGAATTCGAATTTGAATCGGATCGGTTTTTCGCTCGGTTTGAAATGACGAATCGGCTCGGCAGGCTCAGTTTTCGCGAAATTCGGCCGATTTTTGTTGGGACCCGAATATGCAAATCCGGACCCTCTGTGTATATCGCACTAGTCCAGGATCACGCTAGTGCACACAGGCTCAACATAGATGCTATCACAGTCATACACAGCGGAATATAGCATACTTCAATAATTAATAATAACTGTTGTCTTACATGATTATTGCCTCACAGGGCTTAACTAAGAAATAGCAATTAAGTAGCAGCGGAAATAAAGTAAACGTAGCAGCTCTCCAGTTCACCACAGGCAACTGACGAGGTTCGGACCCTAAGCCTCAGCGTCGTGGTACTCCTCCAAGAATGCCACAGATTCCTCGTCTTCTGAAGTTTGTTGTTGCGGGGTGAGTACATAAAGCACTCAACAAGTTGTGCACCGTAATGCGAGTCTAATATTCTACATGCTTGGCTTATTCCAAGGAAGGCTAACATGGCTATTTTGCAAGAAAGCGGCATTTATAAAAGAATCTGAGAAGTAGATTAAAAGACAGTAAAACAAATAATAGGAAATAATAGATTCAACTTTTCAAGTAAACAGGGTTTTTCATTCTAAGTCAAATTCCAAGTTTTCATGACAACCCACCATCCCAACAAGTTTTTATTTAACAAAAGTCTAACCCTTGACTGTAATTCCCGAACATTGCTCAATTCCGTGAGCACGGCTATTCGAACAGTTTTACACTCTGCAGAGGTTATGCACTTTATGTTAGTGTTATGCCCTTGAGGCAATCATTTAGATGATTGTAACATGACTATGTTTATGAATAATAATATGATTATTGGTCCAATGAATGTATATCATTGTATTGATCAACAAGTATGTGACTTGATTATGAAGCTCTTTACTTAATGATGTAATTCGATAAATATCTCTGATCGGATATCATCGTATAGGACTACGATGAATAGATCAGCACATGTAGTGATCGATGATCATGCTTCATAGATCATGGGATATGGAGATATCATCTCTACATTGTGGACCATGTTGAAGAACATGGGTTAGATAGACCAGCTATGGGACAACTGCGAGAATGTTTCATTCTTATGTGTCATCGGTGTATCTCATACCTAGAAGATGTATGATCCTTAGACACTGAGATTGTCATATTCCCTACATGTGTAATAGTTTTCCTTGGGGCTATCAAACACTACTTCCTAACCGGATAGTTATAAAGGTAGCTTTCATGTTTACTATGAAGCGTGCGAGGGAAGTGAGCGATCAAGATGGAATTTGCCACTCCAATGAAACGGAGATATATGACAAGGCCACTCGTGTGATATGATTAAGAAAGTGCATGGCCATGCCGTGATTGAGAGTCAATCACAACTTATTAATATATCACGGATACGAGAGATGGATTGAATCATCAAAGGATGACATGCTTCTCGCCTTGAGATCAATCTTCATATACTTGGCAAAGGATTATTACATGAGTTCTTTTGATAGGTTACATTCGATTTGATCACAGTATGTTTGGGAGTTGGCATACTTTGCAAGAAGCCGCTACCAACTATTGGATTGAAAAGGAGTTTTCGAATCCATGTCCAAACGTATGTGAACCTGCAGGTCACACACTTAATGGGTGGGGCGCATTAATTTGGATTGGATCCGTAATTAATGAACCTCGTGGGCTTAGCATCTTTGGTGGGCCTGGTTTAGGTTTCATCTCGTGGCTATATAAGGAGGAGGAGGAGGCGCGGTGTGTGCTTTCCACGGTTTAGGTTTGATTCACTTGAAACCCTAGCCTCCTCCTCTCGCGCCTCGCCAGGCGACTAGGTGCTTGCACACCGGCGCGCGGCGTTCCATCTCGGGCGTGTGGACTCTGCGGTGTGGCTGCTGCGGCTGCGGCGTGGGAGGGCGATCCACGGCGAGGCGAGGACGATCCACTACATCGACGCAACGCTGGCGCGGGACGAACCACTACATCGACGCGCGAAGGATTCCGCAATTGCGCGTCTAGTGGTAATCTTATCTATGATCCCCTTCTTGCGAGTAGCTTTCTGGTTGCGCGGTAGTTTTTTTTTGTGCTAGCGTAGCATACCGCGTTTCCCTTCACTTTACCCACACGATATAATCAAACACCACACAGGTTAGTGACCATAACAAAGCCTTTACGATGCTCTGTTTAGACCCGGTACTACCCGCTAAGGTTTCAACATGGAAGGGACTGGTTACCACACTCCGGGCCCCCCTCTTGCGCCATGTGAGTTACCCCAAAACTCAGGACTGAGTTACCCCAAAACTCAGGACTGAGTTACCCCATAACTCAGGACTCACTGAACACCACTGTAGTACCAAAATCTAAACATCACAAATTAGTCAGCTAGGCTGTCCCATTCCAGACATGTGGTTGCAAGAAAGACTCAGGTCAAAGGCTTGCAAGGTTAAGTCCTTAAAGTGACCGAGGCAAGACTTCCATATACCCCTGCCCAACAGGCCCACCTTGGCATACTGCCCCTTGCCACCTGCCCCGATCTAAAATGATTACCACCCCAGTTGATTACCAAGCACCACGTGCCATCAGCAATTCAATCTAGTTGTGTGACCTCCTCTCCACGACAACTCAATATCACTGTGTGACACATATGACACACCAATTCATAAACATTGTTCCATAATTCATTAGTCAAGATTAAATATCAATGTTCCAGATACATGTGATGACGTGGCATGGCTAAGCAAACTAATACGGTCTAACTAGTCCCATGTTTATTATTAATATTAACCAACTATAGTTCCACATCCTAGGGTGACAATTAGATCATGGCATACAATTGACAAGGTATGATTTAATTCAAATAGGCATATTATCTAATTTCCAGATTAATTGAAATCATTTATACACATAAAGTATCATGCATAAATTTTAAAGACAAAATAGCGATTTTGTGAAATTAGGTGCAATATGATCAAAGCACAACTTGCCTTGGAATAGGTCTTTGGTCTTGTTACGAACACAGGTCTTGAAGCGACGAATCTTCCTCCGGAGCACCGAGCAATTCAACGTCTACGCGAATCGGGATAAAATAGCAATAAACACCCAAAATACAGAGCAAATAGACTCAAAAAATTCAATTAAAAAGCACCATTAAATAGATCTTGATTTTAAATTTTTTTAGAAATTTGAATCACTCAAATCCGAGTTAAAATGCAAAAGTTATAACTTTTGAAGTTTGAATAAATACTGAAAATACATAAATTAGAAAACCCGATTTTCCAGAATTATTTTTCTACTGGAAATTACCGATTATTGCGCAAGCGACATGTGGACCAATCAGAGGCTGACACGTGGCTTTGGCGCATGGACTTAGTCCACGAAATCACGCTGGTCCACCGTGGACTCGAGGCACTGTGCTGTGGACCGGATGATGTCAGCATGACGTCATCGCACACGTGGACCAATTGGGTTGCACCACGTTGCTCGGTCTACGGACTGCGTCCACGGCACAGTGCCCACCCACCGTGCACCCGACGCACAACGCCTCAGCTTCCGAGCCGACATGCGTCACACATCCACGCAAGGATCCAATGGCTACCGATCTACTCCTACGCGGCTCAATCCTAATCGCTCATCTCAAATCTAACGGCCAAGCTTACCCGAGCAGAACACTGATGACGATGAAGACGTGGCACGATCTGGACGGTTCGGTGAAGATCCGATGACTGTGCGAGGCTCCGAGTCACGGCGATGTCACGGCGGCGCTGAGTTCCCGGAGATGAAGACGAGGACGAGCCCGATGGCGAACTAGCTCCTTCTGGCAATGAAGAGGTGGCAGTTCCAGTGTGGCTTGATGCGGCGAACCCGAAACCGGAACCCACACGGTGGATGGAGGCTCGACGGCGGAGGAACGACGAGAGAACGAGCGGCGGCGCTTGAAAAACTACGGCTAGCTCTCGAGCACAAACGGCGAAGGCACTGGCGAAGCGACTAGAGCTGCTGGGTGCGCACTGGGATGGCAATCATCAGGGTGCGGGCTGCTGCTTTTATGGCCTCGGTATGCGCGCTAGGATGGAAACCCTAAATCACGCGGCGGCGGCGGCAGGTTGGCGGCGGATTCGGAAACCGAATCGGAGACGATGACTGCGGTCCGCCCGATCTGCAACGAGCGGCCACGATTAGATCTCAGCCGATACAATCTAATCCGCCCTTTCCAAAATCAACGAGCGCGATCTCCTCCTTCCAAACATAACGCGAAGAATCCTCAGCGCACGATCTTGATCCAACGGCTGGCGGCGTTAGGGTTCCGCGATGAAGAAGGACGCCCGATGGAAATCCAACGGCGGCCTGGCGGCGGCGAGCGGGGCGAGCAGGCCGTCTGCGATGGGCTCACACAAGACTGATCTTTGGGCTTGGCCCGATCTTTATTCCCACCGATTTTCCTCAATTTAACTTTTAAAATAATTACATAAATTATTTTAATTAGTTTTAGGCAATAAAAGTATCAGAAAAAATTCAAGAAAATTCTCATAAATACTTTGAGACATTTTGAACTCAAATAAAATATTTTTGGCAAAACTTTATATTAATTTTATCTATATATAATTAGTTTTCACCAAAGGTTCAATATACTTAATTAAAGTAAATTCAAATAAATTCCAGAAAAATCCAATAAATTCAGAAAAACATAAAATGCACAAATAATGAGAGAATAACATTATAAACAAATTTTGGGATGTTACAGTTTTCGACGGCTTTGAAACCCTGAACTGTAGTATGCAGGGCAGGTCCATCGGAGCTGCCTGCAATTGCCAGAGGTCACATATTTGAATAGAGCTGCAGTATTGTTGCAGAATACTCCCCAATAGATTTGATAGTTGCACACCTGCATACTACTCAAATAAAAATTACTAAATGGAAAGTGAAGCCCACTATCTCATTTCTCAGAAAGGAACAACTCAAGTGCACACCATTGCATTCAGGAAACAGCCAAATAGAACCAAATCCAAAAAGGGAGACTGGGGCACTCTTCAGACAGATCTTTAGTCTAGGATCTAGATTTACAACCAGCATAAAAACCATTTTGCCTAAATCAGTAAAATGAAACCTATGCTTTGCACGGTGCAAGTAAAGCAACGCCGTAAACATGCAATACAATTTTGGAACAGAAGTGGCACAAACAACTTGAAAAAATTGCATATTTCACTTTTATGCTGTACAAGTCTGTACCAACGGCTACCTTAAGCACACATGAACTCTAACTAGGACTAATGCATGTCAGTCCGTTTACGGATTATGCAGAACAATGACATCCTTTCTGAGATATGTAAATTAAAGCTTCCAGTTGATGAGCCAAACAGGCTTTTCTTTTGAGAAAAAGAAAGGGAAAACATGCTAACCAGCAAATAACATTAGAAAAAGCATTCATCATGGTGAACAACACAGGCAGGTAATAAACGAAACTATGTTCATGCACAACATCTATTGCTTTCTTACTGGTAACCTTAGAACTGCAAACAGCAAACAGAGCTTAAGAACATTCATGAATTGGAGGAACAACACAGCATGCTACATAATCATCACTCTCGAGGAGATACGATCATACGAGCACAAGGCCCATAAAGTTTTGCACAAAGAACCAGGCAACTTATTTTCATGGACGGACTAGAGATTAACACCAGTCCTTACATTAGTTCTTACTTCTACCCCATAAATCTACCGAAAACTAGGGCTGTTCAAAACCAGTTTTAGCCGACCCGTCCAACCCGTCGAAGTCGAAGTGCTCGGCGAAGCAGAGCGCCAGACCGGTGGCTGCGGCCTGCGGCGAGGTGGCCAATCGATGCTTATTTCTGGTTTCTTTCAACCCGTTGAAAACCGGTTGGAACACCCCCACCGGAAACCATGCATACTGAGAAATGCGCATGGCAGAAAAGAGACTACCAGTGTTGCATAATGTGTGTAGTACACCTCACATGATGCATACACATGTCAGCAGCAAACGATCGAGCAGAACAAACCGCACTGCCTTTGAGGATGACATGACCACGGCCTCCACCCTTCAGCTACCGCACTGCCTATGACGATGACATGACCACGGCCTCCACCCTTCAGCTATTTAGTGATCACCTATTTCTTTGGACTTCCAGGGCACCAGAGGCCCGGACAAACCTGCTCTTAATCGGTGCCGCCAATTCGTTGGAATAATAGTCACGTAATGTGATCTTCTCCCCCTACCCTCTCTTGGTGTTCTCACCCTTAATTGGGAGGCACCTGCTGCTCAGGATCTCCGCTCCCGCCAGCTCGCGCAACCACGCAGCATCCCATTCGCGCGCGCCACGGCCACGGGCCACCGCGTTGACAGTTTCAGCCACGGTGTGTGTGGGAGCGAGGTTTGAAATCTCGGTTTCGAGAGACATCTCGGAGGGAACCGGAAGATAAATTTCAACGAGATCTCGTAATTTTGGATAAATCTTAGACTAAATACAAAAACTAAAATTCAAACCTTTTTTTTTGCACCGAGAATGCCGAGATTTCTATGTAAACGGTCGAGATTTTCTTTCTCGTGGATTGGATGTGGCCAGATATGGCCGGATTTTGGCCGGAGATGACCAGAGACAGTGAGGGCGATAGGGAGAAGTCGGGTGGAGTTGGTCCACTGCGGAGAGGAAAGTGAATGAGCTGTATCGAGAGTGAATGATTGAGTCTCCGTTAAAATCAATATGACTAACATACATAAAAGAGTTCACTCCTTAGTATTAATAGTCACCCGCACCTATAGCTCTTTTGATAAAGTCCTACGGTTGCAAACCTTAGTTTCTGGGTTCAAGTCACGGCCACGCACTTTTTTGCGAGTTTTTTTTCATTGTTGTGAGGACGCAAAAATTCAGAAAAAATTCGTGATAGCTAGGAAACGATCCTGAGATCTCATGTAATTAAGCTTCACACTGTACAAAATCAATACCGGCAAATTTCGGACAATGCTACTATCGTGATACCGGCTCATTTCGAACCATGTCAGAAAATTTTGAATTTTTTTGTGGATGGTTTTGAAGCATCAGTAATGTTCCTATAAAATTTGTAGATGATGATGAAACTAATGGAATTTTTAAAAATTGTGACAGTGGTACTTCAGAGTCTTCCGATTTTAGAGTGCATGCTTCTACAGTTATAATTTTTATTGAGCAATCAAATAATGTTTAATTTTTTCTGAAACTTTTAGAGAAGAGTACTGAGGCAATCCTTAAGCTCTCATAAAATTTTTGGATCACGATCAAACTTGAAAACATTTATAAAATTCTAACACGGTTACTATCCCATATATATTCATTCTATTTTTCAATTTTTAAATATATCAAATGAATTTAAATTATTTTAAATTTTTTTATGTATGATCCTAGATTGCTAACTATTGTACCATAATTTTTTTAAAGTATGATCAAGCTTGTACAATTTTATAAAATATCTCAAAATTATGTTTTTTCAACAAATTTTCATCAAAGATGACATTCTGAAGGGTTATTGAGTCAGGTCCAGTCGAATCCAGTCCTCAAAAGTCAAAAACCAATCGAATTACCTGAGATTTTGGTGAGATTTGGTGAAATCTCGTCGAATTTTTGAGATTACAGTATCATTTTGATTTTTTTTAATTGTTTTTTACTCAGTCGGAATTTTAGATCCCATCTTCGATCGAAATCCAAAATTTCATATGAGATTTTCAAATTTCGCCGAATTTTGGAACCTAACGTACGTGGGAGGCCGGAGACCCTGCGCGCGAGCCGGAGTCGGTCGGCGCGCGGCTGCTCGGCCGACGGCGCCCACTGCCGCGACGCGATCCGGTGCTACACTGTTCTGTCTGTTCAGCCCAAGACAAACCCGTGCAACGACTAGGAATGACGTGGCAATTCGCGAACGCCAGCCTGGGCTATGCCCGCCGGACCCAAAGAACTGGCTGATGCCACATAGGAGTACATGGTACCAGGGCCCACTCTAGGGGAGCATGTTGGACCAGGTACACGACATAATTAATCCGGTTGTAAAACGTAGTCGTTCATCCACGATCAATTAATTACACGTCAGCGAAATTACAAGAATAAGAACATAAAGCACACACAATATATGAGCATAGCTCTCTCACTTTATTAGATTAATCTCTTGTACAAGAGGGTGCCCAATATATAGTACAAGATAGCAAGAGATAGATTCAAATTCGCCCACAAATAAGAGATAGATGGTAACTGAATTAGTTACAGAAATCTTATCTCATAACACTCCCCCTTGGGTGAATACCACGTAATGCACATGTCTCGTTAAAAACTCCACTCAAAAACCCAGTGGAAAAAAGGAGGTGGAGAAAATAGTATATTGCACTCGTACTTTATGTTGCACTAGTTGCCTCATTAAAAACTTTATGTGAGAAACTTCAGGAAAACTCACTAAGGGAAAAGAGTACAACTTATAATCTTCTAGATTTATATTAGGATCTTCAGGATCACCATAAGAGTTATGGTTCAAGGGTTCACTCTCTCTGAACTTTGCATATCTCTAAATCTTCTTATCCTAATGCCTTTAACACATCTTTGAAATGTGGATTTAGGCAAGGACTCAGTGAATAAATTTGCAAGATTTTCATATGACTTAGTTTGCAAGATCTTTATCTCACCGTTCTTCTGGAGTTCGTGAGGATAGAGTAACTTAGGAGCAATATGATTCGTGATATTACTCTTTACATAACCCAATTGCATTTGTGCAACACAAGCAATATTACCTTCATAGATAATTATGCGGGTATCGACGGTTTTAAGGCCACATGACTTCTGGATGTGGTTAATCACACGTTGTAGCCAAACACATTCTCGTGAGGCTTCATACAAAGCTATGATCTCTGAGTGGTTGGTAGAGGTAGCCACCAAAGTCTGTTTACAAGACCGCCAAGAAATGGCTGCACCACCGCAGAGAAACACAAAACCAGTCTGTGATTTGGCACTGTAGGGATCAGACAGGTAGCTAGCATCCGTGTATCCTACCATGGTTAAGTCTTGGTCCTTCTGGAAAAATAATCCAAGATCTTGAGTACCTTGGAGGTATCTGAGTAAAGTCTTGACACCAGCGCAATGTCTTCTGGTTAGGGCTGCACTATGTCTTGCTAGTAAATTTACTACGAATGCAATATCAGACCTTGTGCAATTCGCAAGATACATCAGTATGGGACTTCAGGTTCTAAGACTTTCTCATTTTCCATCCTTGGTCTGAAAGGTCTTTATCCACTTCAAGGGATCTTACGACCATGTGGTGTTTTAACGGATGCGATTTATCCATATTAAACCTTACCAATTCCTTCTGGGTATAGGAAGACTGGTGTACAAGGATTCCTTCTAGGAAATGCTCTAGCTGCAGGCCTAAGTAAAAATTAGTTTTACCCAAATCTTTCATCTCAAAACTCCGTCATGAGGTAAGCACTTGCTTCCTCTATCTCCTCTATGGTTCCGATGATATTCAGATCATCGACATATAACTGAGATGATACAAAATCCATTCTGAGATTTCTTTATGAACACACAGGGGCAATATTCCTTCTTTAGGAGAAACTCACTAAGTCGGTTATACCACATTCTCCCCGACTGTTTTAATCCGTATAGCGATCTCTTCAGTTTGATGCTATACATGTTGCGATTATTAGGATTCGGAATTGTAACTCCTTCAAGGATTCTTATGTAAATATCCGTATCCATTGACCCATATATATGATGTCACTTCATCCATCAACTGCTTTGATAAGTTTAAGCTTGCTGCCATTAATATTAATTTTCGGAACGTTATTCCACTATTTACAGGAGAATATATTTCATCGTAATCGATGTCGTGTCTCTGCGTGAACCCTTGTGCTACAAGCCTCGTTTTATATTTCACCACCTGGGTATTTCATTTCTCTTCCGGGTGAAAAACCCATTTACTCCTACAGGGATTACTTTAGGAGATGCTTGATCAACGGGACCAAAGCTTTCCTTTTAATAAGCAAGCGCTGCCTCAATTGCTTCTTTTGTATGACCCTATCTGAGTGCTTCTGGCACTCTGCCATGGACTTTGGTTCTGGATCCAAGTTTAGCAATTTTAGAGGCAATTATATATCGACAATTGTAGTCTTTCTTTTATACAATTCTCCTGCATCACTTCAGGGATATCTCTTCATAAATTTCTTCCAGCTCCTCGTGATTTCCCACAACGATGGAGTCTAGGTGTTCCGATTTCCCAGTGTGGGATTGTGCGCGCAAATATACCGGGTTATCATCTTCAGGATGGATCACTTCAGGGATGTTACCATCTCCAGGATGGCTCACTTCAGGGATTTTCTCAACATCAGGTTGAGCTTCTTCCACTGTCATAGGTAGTGTTCTCATTTGTTCGGTTCTCTACTCATGACGCCTCTCATGAATTGAGTCCTGTGCACCTGGAGGCCTCCCCCTCTTTTTATCATGAGGGTCAAGAGTGGGTTCAATATTCTTCTAGGGTATTTCCACTCTTTTAGATTCTTATACTGTAGGTATATGAGATCTTTTCACTCTCTTATGATCAGTGAGGCATTTGGCAGATGTTAAGCTTATTTGTTGTAGATTTATTATCCTCCAAACTTCAAGTTCGATCTCTGTAGTGCGTGGATCTAAGGACTCGATATTCTCTAATGTGATACTTATCTCCCCCTAATGTCGAAAAATATCCTGAGTACAATCAGCGTACCGAGCCATGTACAGATCCCCTGTCATAGGCTCTTGGTATTTTAATACGTGATGGAGATTCATAACCTATATAGATCCTCAACTTCTGGTGAGGTCTTATGGTGGTACGCTGTGATGGAGAGTTTGGCATGTATACAGTACAACCAATTTTTCGCAGATGGGAAATACTTAATTCTTTTCCACGCACTATCTGCAATGGGGAAAATCCATGATGTGCAGTTGGTCTAAATTGAATTAATACCACAGTATGCAGCACTGCGTGGCCCCAACAACTGGTGGAAAACCTACTATTCTGCAAGAGCGGCCAAGCAATAAGTTTTTATTCTTTTAATATAATGACTCTGCAAGGCCATTTTAAGTATGGACATTAGGTACAAGATGCTCTACATTAACTCTCAGAGCCATACAACAATCATTAAATGCTTTTGAGGTAAACTCGCTAGCATTGTCTATTTGAATAGACTTGATCCTTTCTTCTAGAAAGTAGGCTCTTAACTTAATAATTTGGGCAGAAGCATGGTTCCTAATAGATAAGAGATATATATTGGACCATCTAGTAGAAGCATCTATCAGTACCATAAAATTTCTTAAAAGAGCCCAACAAGGGCTGAACAGGTCCATAGATATCACCTTGAATTTTCTCCAGGAAATTCAGTGATTCTTCCCTAACTTTTTAGGTAAGAAGGTCTAAGAATGAGCTTTCCTTTTAGCACAACCAGGGCATAAGAAAACTTCAGGTCTAGGAATGACTTTATGCTATGGCCAGCAGAATTATTAATTATTCTTCTTATACTATTCAACTCAGGGTAACCCAGTCGATCTGCCAGATCTTAAATATATCTAGGTTTTGCATCGCAACACAAACTTCAGGTTTTATATGTGCATAGTATAATCCGGAGGAGAATAAATGAAGCTTTTAACCACACGTTTATTATACCCATTAAACTTAGTCATGAGTAGGTATTCCGTACCATCCTCATTCACTATCTCCATACGGAAACGATTAAAGGAGTGCGACTGGACTCAGGGTATAATATGGCATTCTTCCAATGCCAACTATGAGAGTATCGCCTCTGGCGATAGTCATAATATATTCAATTCACTTAGTGTGGTACAACCGTCTTCTAGACAGATTTTCTCTTCCGCCATCGGATTATACTTTGTTCTATATTGGAAGTATGATTTAACAATCAAACAATTGTTGTATCAAGAACAAATTGTAAAATATAGAACAAGCATAGAACAATTAATCAAATATCCGGAAAATATCAATATTTAATTTTTGAATGATAATTGCTCAACAGGAGCGTAGACCAAATGTTCATTCAGGAAATTGGGCTAAAATGATAAGGAGACTTATAAGGAATATGTGACATCGACTTAGCAACATGAGGGGATATTTAGGAGACTAATCTAGGTCTCCATATGAGATGTAGGTGCCCTCCTGGGACTCCTCGAACTCAATAATTTCAAGAATCATATCATCACACTTCTCAACATCCGTATCAACAACAGGTTGAACGACGAAGTATGACTTAATATTATTTCCCCGGGTCTTATCTAGTTTTCCAGTGGATTGCATGTAGAGGTCTACCACATGCTTCGGGATGCAATAGTTCTGGAAGCATTACTTCCCCTATTTGATTTGTCATTCAGGGTTATTCAGGGTTTGCAGCATTACTTCTGGAAGCCCCTGGCCCTTTACCTTTACTTTTCCACTATGAATTGCATCTTCCCCTATTTGATTTGTCATTCTTCCACTTATCCCATATATTCCATTGGCCCTTTCTGTGGCTTTGGCTATTGCTAGCATGTTGAGCATTTGCATATGCTTCGGGCATTGCAAAACTCCATTAGGAAGTACATGATGATTCTTTACCAGGAGTTCATCATGCTTTTCTACTTCTAGCAAAATGCATATAAGCTCGAAGTACTTCTGGTACTTGGCGATGATCCTGTTACGATAGTATCATTATATTGGGGTGGAATGTGCACAATATCTTGTCGATCTTTTTAGCATTAGTAACTTTCTGGTTATATAATGTTAGATTAATGACAAGCTTGTATATGACAAAAATTATATGTTGCCACAGCCTTTAAAATTCTGAAAACGCGAGAGGATCCATTCGCGTTGTACTTCTGGCGACATAACAGATCTTTGTTGGATATCTATTTTTCCTTCAGGGAATTCAAAGGTACCAGCTGATCATCTTCCATCAATTATTTGGCCTTCAGGTCCGTATGAAGATGGTGCCTCAGGAGGTGTAGAGCCGTACATCTAGCGGCTTCAGAAAGAGCAGGGGTACCAGCTTCAGGCTGAGAAAATAGTAGCTCCAAAGGATTGAGCTATCAGGTTAATCTTAGTATTCATTACCCAGGTAAAGTAATTGTTGCCATTCAGGGCGCTTGATAGGTTCCCTCTTTGCAATGTCCAACATATCCTATTTCTATTTATGTAAAATGACTTTTACTACTGGTAAAATCATTATATTGCATACTCACTCTTCGATCAGTAAAGCTTGGTCTATATCTATTCAGTAGATAATTATCTAAAATTTCCCAGAATTTTCTTAGCAATTTTTATGGTTTTCTGCTAATTATTAAGCAATTTTCAGAATTACTGAATAATAGGGGAAAATATGACCAGCATGTATAATTATGAAAACATGCTGAGAAAAATAATACAGTATCAAGACACACTTCAATGGGTCATACATAATTTTCCATAATTCTCTAGCATTTTTTGTTAATTTCCAATCAATTTTCAGAATTACTTAAATAACAAAATATAAATTTCAGCACATATTAAACATGGCATCATACTGGAAAATAAACCCAGAGTATGGAACTTCCAATGTGCTAAATATCAATTTACCAAAGAATTTTCAGAAACCCATAACCTAGATATACTAATTTCTAGGATTTATTTATCAATTTCAGAATTCATAAACTATTTTTGAATTTATTGAAATTCTAGGGGTTAAACTGTAATTTTCCTTTTTTTCGGGAAAAAGGAAGGGCCGGCTCGGCCCATTTTGGACCGCACAACAAGATGGGCCATTTGGGCCGAAAACCTGCTTTAAAATCGGCGGCTAGGGTTGGAACCCTAGCTGCCGCCTCATCCTCATGCGCGGGCCTCTGCCACGGTGGCCTCAGCGGCGAGGGCGTGGCTCCGCCCGGCGGCTTCGGGCGTGGGACTCGCCACGGCGGCCTCGGCGGCGAGGGCACGGCTCCGTCGGGCGGCCTCGGCGGCGAGGGCGCGGAGCCAAGGCGAAGTCGGCGGCGCACTGCCGAACAGCGCCTCGGCGGTGGTGCGACTGAGCGGGCGGTGCGTCGGAATGACTGGTGCGACGGGTGGTGTGATCGACAGGGCGGCGCAGCCGCAGCGGGCAATGCGCTGGGCGTGATGGGCAGCCCGACTAGCGGTGAGTCGGGTGGCGCGTGGTCTTCGGGACCCAAGTGCTTCCGCCGGCAGGATGGAAGACGTGTCCACCGGCGCAGGAGCCCAGAGGGTTCTATGCGGTGCTTCGGGCACAGAAGTGCCAAGCGCAACGCGGCTAGGCGGGCGCGGCGGCGACGCAGATGGCAGTGCACCACGGTCAGACGAACAGCGTGGCCAACAGGGTGACGTAGCCAGACAAACGACGCGTGGCGGACCGAGCTTGAGGCGGACGACTGCCGATCTGCTAGAGGTGCGGTTGCCATCGCTACGGTTGCATCAACCAATGGTGTCTAATTTCTAAACAATGTGATGTATCAAACTACATGATGCTATGCTTATGCACATTATTAGAGGATGAGCTGCAGTCCCAAATTTGCAATTTTAGATTTGAACAGATTGAATTGATCAACAGGATGTATTGATCTGTTCAAGTGTGACGGACCGAGATGGAGAACAGAGGGGGGGTGAATGGTCGCAAATAAATTTTCCCCCAAAATACTCCAACAAAAACCTCTACAAGATCGCTCAAAGGAAATCGTGAAAAACCCGAAAAACTAGACAACTATGTGTACCCCTAGCTTGCATGGATAAGTACCATAAAATATGTGGGGATTTTTGAGTCACAATCCTGGTTGTCTAGTGTCCAAGATAAAGAGGAATCAATCCAACTCTTGCTTTTAGAAAGGACATCAATTCAAATCACAAAAGTCACTTTCATAAAAGCAAAAGCAGAATTTCCAGAAATTGTCCTCAATTTAAAAAGGAGGTTGGTGGGTTTCTGGAGCTCACAAAATTTTGAGACTTTTTCTCCCTATGAGAAGAAGAGTCATGAAGAACTCCACCAAATTTCTCCTCAAAAAGCCTTACAGAAAAAACAGGAAAAATCGAAGAACACAGTTCTTTCAAGAACTTTGAGCAGAAAGTTTGGGGCTCGGTTTTCACCTCATGGCGCCCAAACGGTGCAACAAGTGAACTCCAAAATTTTTATTCAGGTGGATATCAGAGTCCCGCACCTCCTACAAAAATAATCACTTAAAATGAGTTTTGTAGAGTTTTATAAAAATCAAATACTAAATACTGCGCAAAGAACAAGTTCTGAACAAAGTTGGAACTTGAAAGAAAAGATGTTCTCTACTCAATCCAAGAGTGCAAAAGAGATGTAAAACTATATGAACACACTCAAAACATCCAAGATCAACAGCATTTAGAAGGAGGGGAGGCAAATCCAAATTGCGTGAAAGTAAATTACGAGAATGTAATTACGGGAAAGTAAATGCTGAATTTAAATTGCGTAAAGTAAAGACATAATGTAAATGCACAAAATAAATTCAGAGTTGGATGGATAAAACATTCATTTCTGGAAGGAGAGGTTACAAAGCCTCACTTTCATGTGGGCAAAGCTCAAAGGAGCATTCAAAAACCTGCAAGGGGAGGAGGCTACCCCTCCACCCCTATTTATACTACTCTTGGGCCACATACCACCCTTGGATGAGTCCCTCAACCCTAGAGCACTCATCTAAGGGCTAGGATTAACCCACACACAGAGCCATGCAAGGGCTAACCCAAAACCCACACACATACCGGGTTTTCTTGCATGGTTTTCAAAGCATACTACCTAGACCCGCTAACCTATCAACTAGACCTCAATCCGACGGCCCTCATTGATCCACGCGGCATCTAGCTAGCATCATCTCCTTTCCTTGTCTCTTGACTTGCCCAGACTCCGTCTCCGATCATCTTCCGGCGATCTCCCAACCGTCTGGAACTCCGACGCTCCTCGCCTTGTCCCGGTCATCCTCCGCCTCACCATGACCTAGCACCGTCGCCCTGCAACCATCAAAGACAAGGAAAAACCTTTCACATAGCAATGCCCACAAAGATATTTAATGATTATCCCAAAATCATTAATCGATCATAATTGCTCTCAATGGTCCGGTGCTACTACCCCTAGGCCGGTAGCACTAAGAAGAGCAACCAACACTCAAATTGCTTCAAATCCAATTCAATTCAAATCAAACCAAGCTCAAAACTCGTCAATTACTCATCACACACAAGGATAGACCTCCACATGGTCTTTCAATCTCCCCCTTGATGAGTATATTGACAAATACATGAAAATGCATAAGGTTTGAGTTTGAATAAGAGAGAAGAAAGCAATTTGAATGCAAAGCCAAACTTGGTCCAGAATAAGGAGATAAGATCATGACCAAGTTGGCAGAAAAGGGATTTTAGAGCTAAACTTTAGAGATAGCAAGTTTTCAACAAAAGCTCTAAAAGATCCAATAAAACTCACAAGGAACACTCGAATATGCTTATGATCATAAAAATTTGCAATTGTCACAAAGATCATAAGAACCAAAGAGGATTAACATTTTTCCTTTGAAGATGCCTTTTCTACATTTTCTCCCCCTTTTGGCAATATAGGCATCAAATTTTTTTCTCCCCCTTTATATATGTATGCATGAAATGCATCCTAAGTGAGCTTTGAGAATTATCCAAGTGATCATAAATGCAAGATATGACACCAAGCTAGTCAATTTAGAAAAAGACTGAACTAGGATGTCTCCAAGAACAAATTCATTTTGCTCACAAGCTTTGTTTACAAGATTTTATTTTAGCAAGATTTGAACAAGTGCAAAACTTAGCAAAAGTTTCAAAGCTAGAAGCAAACACCACTCATAGGATCAAATGGAAAACCTAGAGTTCAACCTACTCAACACTTTGGGGAATCTTGAAGTGCATATAGAGTCCTTCGAGCTCATTTTTCAATTCATGCAAATTCTTCTTCTTTGATATTTTGAAAGACATAGCGGGGTGCAAATGTTTGACATTATTTGCATTCTTTACCCACTTATATTTTTGTTATTTGCATTTCTTAATGATTGACTCAAGCCATGTTCGATCACCCCAAGAGTAACTCTTAAGAGAATGATCTTGGTCATATACGATATATTCCAAGTTCATCCCAAGTGCAATGGGAGGCAGTCTTGAGAATATATAGTGTTGAGATCAATTTTGCACAAAGGTGTCATTTTTTTAATTTTAAATTTAGCACATATGAGAAATTCTGAAGGACTCAAATTTGGATCAAACAAATTTCACCCAAGTTGCTAAAGGGACTCTAGAGAAATCTAAAATTTCACAATTCATGGTAAAAGCCCCTAGAGAAGAAACTTAGTAAGTAAAAGCAACATGTTTCGTCAAGTTTTCATTTAAAGCTTTCAAAATTTTCAGATTTTAATAAGCTTAGCATGATAAATGGACTTGGACATATATAAGCTAGTAATTTTCTTCAAGAGATATAGCATGATGTATTTCATGAAGATTGAGTCAATTGCATAATAGACAAAGCTCATAAACAGAAAATGCAGTCTAAATGCAATGCATGAACAGATTCCCAAACTCCCCCTCAACAAATGAATCAATTTTAAGCTCAAATCTGGTTAAAGTTGAGTTATTATCAAGATTAGGCATAAGGACAACCCAAATAAACTCAATAACAACCAGAAAAATAGAATAAGGAGAAGAAGTCGAAAAACTGCAAAACTGGATGACTATTGAGCATAGATAAGATAGAAGAGACTTACTATAGCTCAGACTCGCTCTTATCTTCCCAGGATCGACATAGGAAGTCGACTCTAGATCCCAACTAAGGAGTGCACATGCACTCTGTCTACCTAGGAGGCCCAATACCGCTAGACTTATAAGGCTGTGAGGAACTCAACCTAGAGAGAAGAGAGAACAGCTAATCACGCATGATAGCAACCTAAAGCACAAGATAAGAGGTCCATGCAAGGCATGCCAGAAGTCTAAGTGAGTGAACTCAACTCAAGAAAATAAGCCCAAAATCACCCAGAAGAAACACGAAGAAGAGAAAAAAAACTAGAAGAGAACATATTATACATAATATACAAACCAGCTCCTCCTCACGATAGGCCGTAAGGGCTCACGACTCCAAGCTCACTCCTTAAGGCAACAAATCTGGAGCTATCCAAAAGCTTGGTGAAGATATCGGCTAACTGAAGGTCACTCTCTACGAACTGAAGCACGATATCTCCCTTCTCCACATGGTCTCTAAGGAAGTGATATCTAATATCAATGTGCTTGGTCCGAGAATGTTGCACTGGGTTTTTAGCAATGCAAATAGCAGAAGTGTTGTCACAGAAAAGTGGCACGCTCTCTATCTCTAACCCATAGTCCCGCAAGGTCGATCTCATCCAGAGCACTGCTACAAAGAATCGATCGCAAAGAACATACTCGGCTTCACGGTGGATCAGGTAACTTCGGACTGCTTCATAGATGACCAAGAAACAAGAGAAGTACCAATGAATTGGCAAGTGCCAGAAGTGCTGTTCCTATCTATCCTACAGCCAGCAAAGTCGGCATCGGAAAAGGCTCTAAGAGATAGACAAGAAGAGTACCAAATACCATAATCAGTGGTAGCACGAAGGTACCTGAAGATGCGCTTGACCGTCTGGCGGTGAGAGGCGCGAGGAGAAGCTTGAAATCGAGCGCACAGACACAAATGAAATGTATGTCCGCCTCAAGCGGTGAGGTACAAGAGGGAGCCGATCATGCTCCGAAACTCCTTTTGATCAGCAGGCTCACCATCCTCATCGGGCTCAAGGACAGCAGTGGTGGCCATAGGAGTCATCACTAGCTTCCCATCAGACATATCGAAGCGCCTCAGGAGGTCACGGGTATACTTGCCTTGATGCAAGAAAGTACCCTCCCGAGTCTGCTTGATTTGGAAGCCAAGAAAGTAGCTCAACTCGCCCATCATACTCATCTCAAACTCTGCGCTCATCACCTCAGAAAACTGAGCCACAAGCGAATGAGACGAGCCACCAAAAATGATATCGTCCACATAAATCTGGACAAGAAGAAAATGCGACTCATAGTGTCTGATGAACAGAGTTTTATCTACTATGCCCATTTTAAAGTCATGGCTGAGAAGATAAGACTTGAGCCTCTCATACCATGCTCTGGGGGCTTGCTTGAGTCCATACAGAGCTTTGGAAAGCTTGTATACATGACTCGGAAACTTGGGGTTCTCGAATCCTGGAGGTTGCTTGACATAAACCTATTCCTCAATATAGCCATTGAGGAATGCACTCTTGACATCCATTTGATAAAAGCTTGAAGCCTTTGGATGCAGAAAATGCAAGCAGGATTCGGATAGCCTCTAGCCTAGCTACAGGGGCAAAGGTCTCCTCAAAGTCAAGACCTCAACCCGAGAAAATCCTCGTGCAACTAGTCTAGCCTTGTTTCTAACTACAACCCCATCCTCACTCTGCTTGTTTTTGAATACCCACTTGGTCCCAATGACATTATGACCAGATGGGGCTCGACAAGTCGCCATACCTTGTTCCTCTCAAAGTTCTCAAGTTCTCATGCATAGCATTAATCCACGACTCATCGATAATGCATGAGAAACATCCTTCTACTCAAAGGAGGCAACGAAGGCAGAGTGGAGGCAGAAACTGGACAAACCTGATTTTGAGCGAGTGACCCGCTCAAACAGATCACCAATGATCTGATCAGGTGGATGAGCTTTCTGGATATGTCGGGGAGGACCAGAAGTAGAAGTGGCCTCTACCTCTTGAACAGAAGAGGTGGAACAAAGCCACTCGCCGAAGGAGAGTCAGAAGGCAAGGGCTGGTCTCCCTGAGGTGCAGAAATGGAAACAGGAGGCACCTTAGGTGTAGAGGGGACTGGATCCGGTGGAACACCATCATCTCCATCATCCTCATCTTCTACAAAGATGGTCTCGGAGGGATAAGAAGAGCCTGAAACATCAGGTCTAGCTCTTGGGCTAGCCTCATCAAAGGTCACATCACAGGTCTCTATGATCCTATGCGTATCAATACTCCAGACCTATAGCTACGCGAAGAAGTCGAGTAACCTAGAAAGATACCATCAGAAGAGCGATACTCAAACTTATCTAGGTTTCCAGACTTCAAGATAAAACACTTGCAACCGAAAACGCGAAAATGAGACACACTGGGCTTTCGCCCATACCTCAACTCATAAGAAGTGCGATGCAAATGTGCTCTCAAAAACACGCGATTAGAAACAGGCAAAGCAGTAGCTATAGCCTCAGCCCAAAACTTCCTAGGAGTACTGTACTCATCTAGCATCATCCTGGCCATCTCAACCAGGGTCCTGTTCTTCCTTTCCACTACACCATTCTGCTGAGGGGCGTAGGGAGAAGAGAACTGATGCTCTAAACCAGACTCCACACAAAAATTCTCAAAGTAGGAATTCTTGAGCTCCGTGCCATTATCACTGCGTATAGCTCGTAATGCACCTGGGAGCACAATAGACAACCTACTGACCAAACCCCTGAAGTGAGAAAAAGTATTATCCTTCGAGGCCATCAAGGATACCCAAGAGTATCTAGAAAAATCATCAACGATGACAAGAACATACCACTTCCCTCCTGCTGACTGCACTCTAGCTGGACCAACAGTGTCCATATGTAAAAGCTGTCTGGTGCATCACCATCACTACGATGATCGGAGGATGAGAAGCGAGAACCATCTTGCCATGTCGGCAAGGAGAGCAAACTAAGTATTTGACCATCTTGAGTTTGGGCAAACCCCGAATGAGATCGTGGCTGCTAAATCGGGTCAAATGATCAAAACCAATGTGACCAAGTCTCCTATGCCAGAAGGAGAGATCACGGACTCGAAGCAATCAAACATCAAGAAAGTCTCCGAAGAAGCGAAAAATCAGCACGAAAGACTCTCCCAAATCTAGAAATCTCGCAAACTAACCCTCCTGATGAATCAAGGATTCTACAGGCATTACTCTTGAAGCTTGCCTCGAAAGAGTCATCGATAAGATGAGAAACAGAGAGCAGATTGTATTGCAGCTTACTTACTAAGGCAACATCTTTAAGAATGAAATTTTGGTTAATGCAGATGGTACCTTTAGCAATGACTCTACCTGAAGATGCATCCCCGAAAGTGATCAACTCATCACCGGGGGCTCGGACTAGGGAAGAGAACCATTGAGAATCTCCGGTCATATGACGAGAACAACCGGAGTCGACAATCCAAACATCTCCCTTCCCCATCCGACGAACCTGATCAAGACACAAGAGAGAAAGATGAGTCAGTACTGGGATAGAGTGAAGACTTGGGAACCCAATAACTGAACCACACGACGCCTCAGAGTACCAGCCATACAAGAAGACTAGACTCGAGTGTCTCTCTGCCGTTTAACCTTAACATGATCAGTAGCAACTCTAGTAGATGATCTAGGAGCTGGAACTGGGTTAGCCCGCCGTGGTGCAAAAGCTAAACCATCCCAGTGAGGCTTCCTAAATCTCCTACCAGAAAACACCTCACGCCGCTGATATCTACCTCAATGGGGAAAACGAGAAATATCAAAAGGACGACGGAAAGACTGACTACGAACAGCTCCAAGACTAAAACTCGAAGAACCAGTATGAAAACCGAGTCCTGGACGCTGCCCAAAAACAGGCGACTCTCTAACCTGTCTAGAAGCGGTGTGTACCTTAGAGCACTCAAAGTCCGGGATGACCACGAATACCCCTAAGAGCGCAACACGCCACGCCGAGTGATCTTGGCACGCTCAAGCGTAAATCTACTAGGTGACCATCCTTCTTACTGAAGGTGCATGTGTACTTCGCCTTGCTAGAGACGTATAACAGAGTAACACCCTTCCAGTCGAAGTCCTATGGACAACCCAGTGAGACCTAAACACGGTGGTGCTCACTCAGGAGCTACCACAATCTCACCACTCTTGGAGCCGCACAATGGTGGGAGGATGCGCCCGAGTGTGCTCCAAGGGATCAAATCCTAGATCTTGATTGAATCTACTAATCTTGGATTGGTCTAGAATAAGATTGAGCTTCTTCTTGCCTCCTACAAACTTCTCGAGAGTGCTCATAAGATACTGGCAATCTCGAAAGAAAGAGGCACAAAAAGAACAGGGGGAAGAAGAAGAAGAACCAGAAAGATGAGCTCTCTCAGCACATGCATTTTTCTCCATCAGCACGACTGCCTCAATCTTGAGGGCCTCACAAGAAACGCAAGACGCATTTCTAATTCTATGGGTTTGGTCTTCTAATTTCTTCCTAAGCTCGACATGGATTTTATCCAAGTCCCCCTCAATCATAGAACATCGCAAGCAACTTTCTTGTGACTTATCTAGTAAGTCCTTAGCAAGATTAGCACACTTGACATTTAAGGATTTATTGCCAAGTTTTAGTTGCCTACAACCCTCACATGAGCTGATTGGGTCCTTAGAAGCATGCATTTCAAGTTCATCATTTCTAGAAGAAAGCTTCCTAAGGTGATCGCTCATGGCATCAATTTCGGCAAGCAATTTAGGGCAATTAGCACAAGAGGGAGTAGAGTGAGCATGAAGAAAACTAGCATCTACAGAAGGAGTATCAACAGATTTATTGCTAGCATTCTTCAACCTAAGACTATCTAGTTCAGACAACACACTATCATGCATAGTCCTTAGGTTCTCTAACTCCACAAGCAAAGCATCACACAAATTACAGTCATCAGTGACTCGGGAGGGAGAAGATCTAAGTGAAGCTAACTCCCGAGTCAAGGTACCTACTTCCTTCTCAAGCTCCGTACACCTAGCTCTAGCTCTAGCATGAAATTTTCCTAATTTGCAGAAAGCTTCATTGAGCTGGTCATAGGAGGGTACCTCGTCCGTGTCATTTGCACAACTCGAGTCGCCGATGCCGCTGACGCCGCCATGAAGCACATCTTTGGATAAGTCGCTGCCTTTCTTCTCTTGCGGATCATCCTCGCCCTCGTCGCTCCATGTGTCCGTGTCAGAGATGTTGATGTCGTCAAGCGCGGCGAGGACGCGGTGGAAGAGCTTGTTCTTGGAGAAGTTGCGGTACTTCTTCTCGTGCGTCAGTTCACGAACTGGAGGCTTCTTGTTGCGGTTCTTGTCGGTGTAGTCTTTCTTGCCCGAACCGCCAACGTCGTTCTTGCCCTTCTCCAGCTTAGGACAGTTTGCCCAAATGTGGTTGGGGCCACCACACTCGAAGCAGGTGATTATGCCACTTCTCTTTCTCTCTCTCACCCTCTTGTATGCATGAGATAATTTGCGAGCAAGTAGAGCAAGCTCATTTTCTGGAAATTTTTCCAGTTGGTCATCGCTTAGTTCACAAAGGGTGAAGAGGGAGAGACCGACAGAAGAATCAGAAGAAGATCCATTGGGATCGGTGACCAAAGCCATCGACTGAGATTTCGTCTTCCGAGAGACGACATCGATCTCATGAGTCTTGAGGCAGGAATAAAGCCCGCAAGAGTCAGAGTCGATAAGTCGGTGGTGTCCTTGATGGTGGTCACCTTCATCTCCCAAACCCGAAGGTCGAGTGCGATCAAGAAATGCCGAGCATTATCCGAGTCAGGGTATATGCAACCAACTGCTCGGAGGTCGCTCAAGATCTTTGTAAACAGACCAAAACACTCGTCGAGACTCTCACCAGTGCATTGATCAAACTTGTTGTACTCACGCTTGGACTGGTTTTGCCTCACAGTCTTGATTTGAGTAGAGCCCTCATGGTAAGCATCGAGGGTTACCCAAATCTCGTGAGCGAAGCGAAGGTGAGAAATCCTATCATACTCACTGCGGCTAAGACCCTGTATGAGAATGTTCCTTGCCTTAGCATTCGCCTCAACGTCAGCCATATTGATGGCCGTGACATTTTCATCAGCAAGAACCTCATACAGGAGTTTCACCTTCTGCCATATCAGGTAGCCCTGGGCAGTGATATATGACTCCATCCGGGACTTCTAAAAAGGAAAATCAACTCCATTAAAGATGGGAGGCTTGGTGGAATATTTGTCCGTCGCCATGGCACTTCAGACCGGTCAAGATCTAGAAAAAGCAGAACCGGCTCTGATACCAATTGAAGGACCGAGATGGCAAACAGAGGGGGGTGAATGGTCGCAAATAAATTTTCCCCCAGTATACTCCAACAAAAACCTCGACAAGATCGCTCAAAGGAAATCGTGAAAACCCCGAAAAACTAGACAACTATGTGTACCCCTAGCTTGCATGGATAAGTACCATAAAATATGTGGGGATTTTTGAGTCACAATCCTGGTTGTCTAGTGTCCAAGATAAGGAGGAATCAATCCAACTCTTGCTTTTAGAAAGGACATCAATTCAAATCACAAAAGTCACTTTCAGAAAAGCAAAAGCAGAATTTCCAGAAATTATCCTCAATTTGAACAGGAGGTTGGTGGGTTTCTGCAGCTCACAAAATTTTGAGACTTTTTATCCCTATGAGAAGAAGAGTTATGAATAACTCCACCAAATTTGTCCTCAAAAAGCCTTACAGAAAAAACAGGAAAAATTAAAGAACAAAGTCAGTCAAGAACTTCGAGCAGAAAGTTTGGGGCTCGGTTTTCACCTCATTGCGCCCAAACGGTGCAACAAGTGAACTCCAAAATTTTTATGCAGGTGGATATCAGAGTCCCGCACCTCCTACAACAATAATCACTTAAAAAGGATTTTTGTAGATTTTTATAAAGATCAAATACTAAATGCTGCGCAAAGAACAAGTTCTGAACAAAGTTGGAACTTGAAAGAAAAGATGTTCTCTACTCAATCCAAGAGTGCAAAAGAGATGTAAAACCATATGAACACACTCAAAACATCTAAGATCAACAGCATTTAGAAGGAGGGGAGGCAAATCCAAATTGCGTGAAAGTAAATTGCGAGAATGTAATTGCGGGAAAGTAAATGCTGAATTTAAATTGCGTAAAGTAAAGACATAATGTAAATGCGCAAAATAAATTCAGAATTGGATGGATAAAACTTTAATTTCTGGAAGGAGAGGTTACAAAGCCTCACTTTCATGTGGGCAAAGCTCAAAGGAGCATTCAAAAACCTTCAAGGGGAGGTGGCTACCCCTCCACCCCTATTTATACTACTCTTGGGCCACCTACCACCCTTGGATGAGTCCCTCAACCCTAGAGCACTCATCTAAGGGCTAGGATTAACCCACACACACAGCCATACAAGGGCTAACCCAAAACCCACACACATACCGGGTTTTCTTGCACGGTTTTCAAAGCATACTACCTAGACCTGCTAACCTATCAACTAGACCTCAATCCGACGGCCCTCATTGATCCATGCGGCATCTAGCTAGCATCATCTCCTTTCCTTGTCTCTTGACTTGCCCGGACTCCGTCTCCGATCATCTTCCGGCGATCTCCCAACCGTCTGGAACTCCGACGCTCCTCACCTAGTGCCGGTCATCCTCCGCCTCACCATGACCTAGCACCGTCGCCCTGCAACCATCAAAGACAAGGAAAAACCTTTCACATAGCAATTCCCACAAAGATATTTAATGATTATCCCAAAATCATTAATCGATCATAATTGCTCTCAATGGTCCGGTGCTACTACCCCTAGGCCGGTAGCACTAAGAAGAGCAACCAACACTCAAATTGCTTCAAATCCAATTCAATTCAAATCAAACCAAGCTCAAAACTCGTCAATTACTCATCACACACAAGGATAGACCTCCACATGGTCTTTCAAAGTGCAATCAACCAGCTAAGATTGAACTTACGTAGGGCTCGATTTAGGTTGATCGCGTGTTGCAGGATGAAAATCGGCACAGTGTCGATTGTCGCAGGTAGACGATCATGGTAGGCCTTGGTAGAGCTTCGTGCTGATAACGTGTTGTAAAACGTAATCGTTCACCCACGATCAATCAATCACACGCCAGCGAAATCACAAGAATAAGAACATGAAGCACACACAATATTTGGGCATAGCTCTCTCGCTTTATTAGATTGATCTCTTGTACAAGGGGGTGCCCAATATATAGTAGAAGATAGCAAGAGATAGATTCGGATTCGCCCACAAATAAGAGATTGATGGTAACCGAATCGGTTACAGAAATCTTATCTCATAACAAATCCGAAGTTTTTTTCATTTGTCGCTTCTCAGGCAACTCCACATTCCCACACTTAAAGTTCCGGCCTTGTTTAAAGTTTATCCTACTTTAGCTTAGATGTATTACAAATTTTGAGGTAGATATTTGCTTCATTGTTATAGTTTTGATTTTATTAGTCTCATGTTCTAGACATCGTATATTTAGTTTTTTTTACTGCACTTCCTTAGCTCCTACACATTATAGATTCAGTTTTTCTTACTAAATTTTATCTTATTTATTGCGCTGAATTTTATTGCCGTAAAAGATGTGGCAAACTACACTTACCATCGCCGGTCACAATTTTGAAAAGTTTTGAAATAAGGACATACAGTCTCATTTATTTTACACCAACCCTTTCAATTGTTCCTACTGACATGATACAATTAATCCACTTTGAGCACAAACCTTTTAAACTAAGTGTCTTGTAAAGAAAATTCCAATTAACCTTGCTGTATGCCTTTTCAACGTCCACCTTAAAAAAACTGCGCATTGTTTTTCAATGTGAATATGGTGCACTGTTTCATAAAGCAAAAGAACCCCTCCAATATATATATATATATATATATATATATATATATATATATATATATATATATATATATATATATATAGTCAACTGATCATCCAACCTTGACAACCTCATAGCAACCCCTTTTGTGAGCAATTTGAAACTTGCATTAAGTAAACATATCTATTATATAATAAAAGCTGATAACAGGTAATTTGCAACTGCTAAGAAAAAGATAAATATACTATAAATTCTTGCAAAAAAAATCTAACCCATAATTTGATGGACCCTAATTTTAAAGATTATATTAATTGGCTTAGAGATATAAGAATTTGAAGTAATTCTCCAAAAAAAGGAAAACTTCTAGCCCTTAATTTGTTGGAACAAAATTTTACAGGTTTGGATTTAATAGTGGGCTTAGAGATATGTTAATTTGAAAAAAAAATAAGAAAAGGATAAGTAGCACTACTTATAATTCAAAGGTTGAGAGCAGGGTTTACATTACTGAACCGAGTTAGAAAATCACCACCCCGTTGGTACTGTTTTTGTCAAAATTGATAGAAAATTGGTAGAAACCGAAAAAATTTCAAATTCAAACTTTTGAATTTGGCGGTCAAAAAGCGGCAAAAAAAAAACAAAAACCAACCGGTTTGACCGATTTTGTTCGATTTTCTACCTAGATTAGTACACTCAAGGACTGGTTTTAAATTTTTTATTGGTTTTATCCAATTTTCGACTAGTTTACATTGAAAATCGGCACACTCAAGGAAAATTAGAAAATATTGCAAAAAAAATTGGAAAAAATTACAAAAATCTGAATAAATCCCAATTAATCTGCAAAACACCTCAGAGAAATTTATTTTTTTTTGAATTCATTTAGTGCTTCTAGAAAATAAAAAATAACAATTAATGAAAAGGAACAGAGACACTATCATATTTTTATAAAACTTTACAAGCTTGATTATACTCTAAAATTTTCATAGTATCATAAAAATTGCCCAAGGATAATGTAGAAAAATTTCCAGAAATATTATACTCCATTTATTTCCCATAGAAAATATAAAACCGAAGAGCATATATCACTACTACAGAAAGGCTTATATTAGATGCCTCATCACAGACGGTTCCTCAAAACCGTCTGTGATGATAAACATCACTGACGGTTTTATATTGAAACCCTCAGTGACATTATCACAAATGGTACTCTACAAAAACCGTCAGTGATATACATCAATGTCACAGACGGTTTTAGTTAAAAATCGTCTGTGAAGATATCACAGACGGTTTTTTTAATATCAGGTATTGTCCTAGACTGTTTTATAATAAAACCGTCTGTCATATATCACAGGCGGTTTTATTGTAAAACCGTCTGGAATACTATGTTTATCATTGACGGTTTTTTTATAAAACCATCTGTGATATCTCTGCGATAAATAATACAGAGGCTTGAGCCACTTGGTGCATTTTAGGGTTTCGGGATCTATTTTCATTTGGCTACGGCTGTGAGGCGATTTGGTAAAAGAAGACTGTTGATTTTGAAGGGTGATTGAGGATCCATTTGATTTTGGTGATCTAAGGTTAGTAATGGTGTCTAATTGCAGTATGTTCAAGATCTAGCTTGGTAAGGATAGAATTTGATGATTTTTTAGATTTAGCTTGTAAATTCATGTGTTCTTTCTATATAAGGGTAGTAATGGGTTTTAATTGCATTATATTCATGATCTAGCTTGGTAAGGAGATGATTTGAAGAGAGATTAATTGTATATATATATGTAGCTTGTAGATCCATGTAACTGTTCTTTTCTATATTTAAGCAGGTTAATTAGTATATAATTTCTTAGATTCTAATGAATTGCTTTATATTCAAGATATTACTTAGAAGAGAAATTTGAAGATTGTTTAGATCTAGCTAGCTTGTAGATCCATGTGTGATCTTGTTGATCTAAGGTTAATTTAGTAATGTGTAATTATATTATACTCAAGGTCTAGCTTGGTAAGGAGAGAATTTGAAGATTGTTTAGATCTAGCTAGCTTGTAGGTCCATACATGTGCAAGTTCTTTGTGATCAAAGGTTAGGAATTGGTTAAATCTAACTGCATTATTATATATATATATATAAGATTTAGGTAGCTAGTTTGGTAAAGAGAGAATTAATTTAAAGATTGTGTTTAATTAGATATGTAGTTTGTAGATGCATTTGTTTGTTTTGTTCGAAGGTAATAATTGGTTATAATTTAGCAATGTGTGCATAAGGACACCTAGTGTACTTTAATATTTAACACTAAATGCTATATGCTTGGCGTAGATGGACCGAAGCTGGATGTACACTAAGAACCGTGTGAGTGCCGAGTACATTAATGGCGTCTCCGCTTTTAGAAGAGCTGCAGAAGAGGATATGTTTAATAATGGGGTGCAGTTTATGTCTTGTCCGTGCATTGATTGTGAGAATCTGAAGATGTTTCGAAACTTTACGCAGATCGAAGCACACTTGATTATGAGGGGTTTCAAAAGGGGGTATACATGTTGGACTAGTCACGGTGAAGAGCAGGAGATACAGGAAGCAGATAGTATTAACATGGTCGACGAAGTCAATGATATGTCGGATGATCATATCGATTGTGGTTCCGATGAGAATAGGTTGTAGGAAGATAATCTGAATCAGATGCTGTGCGATGTAGAAGGGAACCGTGATGACAGAGAATATGGTAAATTTTGGGGCTTGATGGAGGACTCGGAGAAACCTTTGTTCCTAGGCTGCAAGTCGAAATACACAAGGTTGTCATCCGTGCTTGAACTGCTGAAATTGAAAGCAAGCAACGGTTGGTCTGATAAGAGTTTCACAGCGCTGTTACGTTTATTGGCGGACATGCTTCCCGAGGGAAACGAGTTGCTGACAACCACCTACAAAGCCAAGAAGGTTCTTTGTCCCTTGGGAATGGAAGTAGAAAGAATACATGCTTGTCCGAACAACTGTATCCTGTACCGCCAAGTGTACGCGAACTTGCACATATGTCATGTGTGCAACGCATCCCGATACAAGCGTAAGAGTCATTCAGATGATGACAACGAGGGCATCCAGGTGATGAAAGGACCTACTAAGGTGGCATGATATCTGCCTATAATTCCTCATTTGAAGCGTTTGTTTGCGAACCCAAATGAGGCAAAACTTTTGCGTTGGCACTCGGAGGAGCGTAAGAACGATGGAGTGCTAAGGCACCCTGCTGATTCCATCCAGTGGAGAAACATCGATAGGAGGTTTCAAGAATTCGGTGAGGATCCGAGGAATATAAGGTTTGGATTGAGTACAGATGGAATGAATCCTTTCGGTAACATGAGCTGCCGGCATAGCACTTGGCCTGTGAATCTCTGTATCTACAACCTTCCTCCTTGGTTGTGTATGAAGCGAAAGTACATTTTGTTGTCTGTACTTATCCAAGGACCGAAACAACTTGGGAACGATATTGATATGTACCTAGCACCATTGGTGGAAGATCTGAAAATACTATGGGTTCCCGGGGTACAGGTATGGGATGCGTACAAACGAGAGAACTTCACTTTGCACTGCCTTTTGTTCTGCACCATAAATGATTACCCTGCCCTTGGTAACCTATTAGGCAAGAGTACAAAAGGAACCAAAGCCTGCACTCACTGCTTAGACAATACCGAGAGTGTGTGGCTGAATCACTCGCGCAAAACCATTTACATGCATCACCGTAGGTTCCTTCGGAGGAATCACCCATACCGCAAAATGAAAAAACAATTCGATGGATGAACGAAGACGGTTCAGCTCCAAAGCCTTTAAGTGGGATAGATGTTCATGATATGGTTAAGAACTTGGATGTTGCATTTGGAAAGGGGCATAAATCGAGGTCCCGTGAGAAGAGCACGTGGAAGAAGAGATCAATATTTTGGGACCTACCTTATTGGGAGCACCTAGAAGTTCGGCACTGCATCGACGTGATGCACGTGGAGAAGAATGTCTGTAATAGCTTGATTGGTCTCTTATTGAATATTAAAGGCAAATCAAAGGACAGTATCAATGCACGGCTTGACTTGGTCGATATGGGCATAAGACCTGAGTTAGCACCGAAAGAGACAGATACAGGCCGAACATACTGTGAACCTTCTTGTTACACTTTGTCTAAGACCGAGAGAACTGAACTTTGCCAGTGTTTGCATGGTGTGAAAGTTCCGTCCGGTTACTCCTCTAACATGAAGAGACTTGTTTCGATGCAAGATTTGAAATTAGTTGGCATGAAGTCTCATGATTGTCATGTGCCGATGACACAAATGCTCCCTCTGGCAATTAGAAGTATTTTGCCAGTCAAGGTTCGGGAGACAATCACGAGGCTGTGTTATTTCTTTAACACAATTGCTCAGAAGCTCATCGACCCCGAAGCACTAGATGCACTGCAGGTTGAGGTGGTGATGACTCTATGTAATCTTGAGATGTATTTCCCTCCGTCGTTTTTCGATATCATAGTCTATCTCGTTGTTCACCTTGTGATAGAGATAAAGATATGTGGGCCCGTGTTCCTACGTAGCATGTACCCATTCGAGAGGTATATGGGAATTCTCAAGTCCTACGTACGGAATCGATCTCAGCCGGTGGGTAGCATTGTCGAAGGTTATGCAACCGAAAAAGTCGTAGAGTTCAGCGTCGATTACATGGCTCAGGTCGAACCAATAGGTGTGCCTCAATCTCTCCATGAGGGGAGACTCCAGGGCATCGGGACCATCGGAAGAAAAGCAATCATGCCTGATCCGGCTTCCTATGCTCAAGCTCATTTCACGATTTTGCAACACATGACTGTAGTGTCCCCGTACATCGACAAGCATAAGCACTGGCTACGGTAGGAGAATCTGACGCGGCAAGAGTCTTGGATCACGAGACAGCATAACCTTCAGTTTAACAGATGGCTGAAGGAGCGATCCATCACTGGGACCTCGTCAGGTGATACACTCACATGGTTGGCAAAAGGGTCAACATTTACAGTTGTAACATGGAAATGATACGACTTAAATGGGTACACATTTTACACGAGAGATCAGGATATGAAGAGCACAAACCAGAACCGCAGTGTACGTATAGATGCATTCAACACCGTTGGGTCAATGAGGAGCTCCTACTATGGGTTCATAGAGGAGATTTGGGAGCTCGACTATGTACTATTCAAGATCCCCTTATTTCTGTGTCGTTGGGTCCACCTCCAGCATGTGAAGGTTGACAAGTACGGTGTCACTACTGTCGAACTCGCACACGTCGGATACCAAGATGAACCATTCATACTCGCTAACCAAGCTGTTCAAGTATTCTATGTAATCGACCCGTCCAACAAGAAGAGACATGTAGTTCTTCAGGGAAAAAGGAGGATTGTCGGAGTAGAGAATGTAGTAGATGAGGAAGAATACAATCAATTTGAAGAGTTGCCTCCTATCGGAAAGAGCATCACAGTCCAGGAACAACAACCCAAAGAAGCTAGCTAGACACGCGTCGATCATCATGAAGGGCTAATTTTTATACAAAAGAATAAGCAAGTGGAGTTATGATTTTAAGTGTACTCTAGAAGATAATAGAGTTGTTTGTAATGAGATGCTAGAAATTCAAAACAACTTTGTGTATATATGCATCTGATTTATTTCATATAGTTTCCTTTCCTTTACTGATATTGCTTCATCTACAATTCCATATACATTGTACATTATCCACTATCGTTTGTATGTCAAGAAGGCCAAACTCTGGATTTACCTTAGCAATGAAGGTCTATGTCAAGCTTCATCACAGACGGTTCTAATACATAACGGTCTAAGGTAAAATACTATCGCAGATGGTTCTAATATAGAACCGTCTGTGATTTTGTTATAACAGACGGTTCTAAACTAGAACCGTCTGTAATATGGGAGACCTATAAAAGGCCACTCTTGCAGATCATTCATTCTCCACTCACGCGCTCAAAACCCTAGCTATTCCGACGCCTCCCCCTCGTCGACGCCTCCCCATTGCCGACGCCGCCCCCTCTTGGACCCGCCTCGTCCCCGTCGCGCCACCGACCGCCTCATCCCCGTTGCCGAGCCGAGGTATGGCTCCCCTCTCCTCCCTCTCTGCTGAAACCCCTCTCTTCATCTATATTGGACTGATTCGTTTGGTTAGATCTCTTGCTAAAAAAATATATTGAACCCATTCTAAATTTCAGAGTATTGTGTGATTGTGCGGTTGTGTGTGAGAATTTTTACATTTGGGCATTTAGGGTTAGATCTGTTGGTGCCAGAGTATGCTAAATTCATGCTGAGGCTTAAGTTTCATAGCTTTTGGAATTCTGCAGTAGTATAACTGAAGCTACTAGTGATGTGCACTACATCAAGGTTGCTCAAGCTGCAGATGAACTCGCTCAAGCATTAGTGGTAGTAGCACTGCTCCGTTTTGCATCTCGACCATTTTTGTGTTGGTGTTGTTGAGATTGAGCATATAGTGGTCACTATCCTAATCACATGTTGCACAGCTCATTTGCAAGTTGTTTAGTATAATTGTAAGCAGTAGAACAAAAAAAATATATAGAAGATTAATTGGGTGGAATGGCAGATTTCCATGAGAACCTGCATGTGGTCTTCGCCTTCCTGTTTTTATGAACCGTGTACCAATTACTTTAACTAAATAGAAACCTAGAAGATTTGCAATGCACTCATACCGTTGTCTAATAGCACTGCCATTTCTTTCTTTTTCCCTAACTGCTAATTCTTATCAATAGAGTGATAGGGTGTAAATAACTATAGCTATCGTTGTCATTTGAGGTATCTTGCTTGTGCTTGACATTTCAGATTAACATTGCAGTAATGACCACTACAAGCAGTATTAATTCTTGTGAGAACTTATAACTAAAATATCATGAATTGTTTTGTATGTTGTCACTTGTAAGCAGTATTAATTCTCTTCACTTACCTTCTCTTAACCTTGCATCACACAATTTGAACATAATTTGAGTTTGAGTCTCAACTCTAAAGATTTACACACGAATAAGCATAAGGGTCTAATATATATACTACCTTTGTACCCATTAAATAAAAGCAGCCATCAATTGGTAGCCTTCCATGTTTGTTTACTTTTCTTTCCTGTTGAGCCACGACAACCAGCCTAGATTGCAAGATGGTGTCCCCTCATTCACCGTCTAAAGGATGTGATGAGTCATCGAAAAGAAAACCTCTTCGAGGTCCAAGAGGAGCAAATAAAAGGCCCACGGAACGATATACCATTACGGCGGTTGATCGAAAGGATGGGGCACCCATCGAACCAAGAAAGGCGGTGAATGCATTTAGGACATTGTGCGGGATAGTTGCGCGGGAACGGGTCCCCATCACCTGTCCATCCTAGAAGTCACTAACTGATGAGAGCCGCAACGACTTGGTGACAGAAATTATGTCTTCGTTTGATATCCCAGAAGACTTTGTGAGCTTAGTGCGACGGTATGCACTGCCAGTGACGGGAAAGGCGTGGAAGAATTTCAAGAGCATGCTTGTAAAGGAATATGTCAATAAGGACAGGACTCCCTTCTCTAAGTACGGGTTTATTGCTGAGGATGTATGGCAAAATTTTGTTGAGGCGAAGACGACGGACGAATTCGTGCGTCAAAGTGAAACCCACAAGGCCCTGCAGGCAAGGAGCACCCACCCCCACAGATTTGGCACCGCTGGGTACGTGGGGAAGAGGGACCAATGGGAGAGGGAGGATGAGGAGGCCTGTGTGCCATTTGCATGTATCGTTGACCGACGCGCCAGAGACTAGCTGAGAGCAAGGTCAAGTGCCACGTCTTTCGGCACCATCTCCTTTACAAATCCCGCGGATAAGGAAGTCTGCCAACGCCTGGTAAGATATCGGACTTCCAATTTTGTACGTAATTAGTCCGTAATTTCGTAAGTGAATTAACTTTTTGGGATCTTGCAGGTAGCGTTGAGTACACAATCTTCCGAGGGCACTTTTTTGGCAGATAGGGAGAAAGATGTACTCTCCACAGCCTTGGGAAACAAGGAACACCCTGGTCGCACGCGAGGCATTGGGGTTTTTATTCCCTGGAAGTTGGGATTTCCAGACGACTCAGACAAATACCGGAGTAGGAAGAGAACCAAAGCAGAGCGAGAGGAACAACTGGTACGAAGGATTGAGGAAATACTAAGAGAGGAATTCAACAATAAGATAAGAAGCCTCGAGGAAAGGCTCAATAATCAGCCTACGCAAGTCCCAGATGTATGTGGGCAAATCAGCCCCACTACCAAAAAGAGCAGCAGTGTGTCCGCCACTCCCACAGATGAACATAGCAAATTTCCTGTCTGTGACATCAAGGTACTTATATATATGTCTTGAATGCTCCATACAAATAGCTGTTGGACGTAGTAGCTAATTGTGTACCGTTATGTAGGTGGCCACGCGGTGCACTCTCCAAGTGAGACTTGTCCATGGTGACATTCTTATTCCGGCTGCTTCGGGGGTCGTGTATCCGTTTATTGAAGGGGCGCTGGTGCACGGCACCCTTGTGGCACCGGGATTCACGAAGGTTAGTGTGGACGGTGTAAATGATAATTTCAAGACTGTCCCACTACCGATGCCCCCAAATGACAAGATTGTGACACTGGGGGACGCCATTCGCACTTTTATCCATTGGCCCAGCAGCGACATCTCCCTGACACCTGTCCTCCATCACCGGAGCTTCCCCAACTGCCTGAGTCATATGCTGCACCTCAGCAGGGCACCAAATTGGCTCCCGTGCCCCCTGCATCAAAGGACATTCAGTGGGAAGGTGCCCACTCGTCTTCCGTGCAGACTCCTTATGGCAGAAAAAAATTCAAGGGCAAAGCGAAGAAGATCACGAAGAAATTGGACTATCCAATTGCCCCGCTGGCCGAGTATACTAGCTAGGAGAGCCTTTTGTAACAGGAGAGCGCATGAAGAACCTTTCTATGGCTTGCGTTAGATTGCAGAATGGGTGCATGGAACAAGCTAAAAAGCCAGTGCAAGACCGCATAACGAGTATCTCGGTTAGTTTCAAGCCTGAGCATCTATTCAACGAGTCATCGGGGGGATTCTTCACAGCCGACTTCAAGGGCCTTTTTGACGTCTTTAACCTCGACGCCCTCGACGCCGCGCTCTTGAGATGCTGGACATTGTAAGTGTGTGCATTCACAGTCTACATTCGTGTAATACCGATAAAAGTCATATATATATATGACTCAATGCTTTCGTATATTAGATACATGATCCGGGAAGCGAGACAGAACAAACAATCGGTGGGTTTCCTAGACCCACACATAGTCTCCAAACAAACAATGGATAGAGATTTAGAATTTGTCGATAAATACGTCGAAGAGGCCTTGGCGACTCAAAAAGATAAAGAGTTTATACTTTTACCCCACAACCCAGTGTAACAGTTAGTTTGATTTGCACTATGCTCGCAACTTTACTTTAATCAAATTATTTTAATTATTGAAATATTTTTAAATCAGAAAACCTAGGATATTAGGATGAATAGTGTTGGGCCTGAGCCCATAGGGCTTGAGCTATTTCGACCGGGTCAGCCCGGGTTCTAGAAAACCTAGATCGGCTGTCGTTGATTATTGATCGGACGACTGGGGGTTAATTGGAAACCTTAAGGTATCTGAGCCGTTGGATCGGAGTGGTGTGGGCGGTCATGATCGCGCAGCGTCCGAACCGATGGTAGCTACCCGATCTTTGATGAGTGTATGGCAGGGACTTTGTCTTCTCCGCATTTCCACCACTGTCTCGGATAGGGGTGGGTATTTGGTTTTTTCGGTCTAATCGGTTCGGGTTTCGGTTTTAAAATAATTTGGTTTTTGGAAACTGGCTACCGAATTTCTCAGACCAAAATGAAAAACTGAACCGAATTAACCGAAATATTTCAGTTCGGTTAGTTTGTTTTTTGGTTAACCGAAATATGAATAAACACTAGGTAGATTAGATTTAGTCCTTCTCATATCATAACATGGAGTAGGGATAAACCCACACAATATTCATAGGTTATTACAGTATAAGCATAATAGAACATATGAATATACCAAACATATGCATAAATGTGTTTTAATATAAGAATTGTTTAGTGGCTATAGGAAGAACATTATAAAAGTGGTATTGTACATGGGCTTTTGGTTGTTCGGTTATTTCGGTTTTTGGAAATAAAAAACCGAACCAAACACCGAAAACCGAATTATACCAAAACAAAAACCGAACCAAAAACCAAAAATCCGAACTAATCGGTTAATTTGGTTCGGTTCGATTCGGTAATTCGTCTTCGGTTTAAAAATGCCCACCCCTAGTCTCGGAGCAGGACACCGTCACCGCGTATGAGATGGATTTTGCCTCAGACACGGACACCGAGGAGGCTATTTAAGACACAGAACCTGCCCTGAGATTCCCCGTGTTGTGCTGCCTAGTTTTCCCTAGCTAATATCGTCGGATTCGATCTCAAGTCGCTGTTTGAGCTCGTCGTTGTTGCTGTGAAGCGCCGTCGAGAGTTTTCGCAAGGTTTCACCGCTGTCAAGCTGTCTCCGTTGCCTTGAAGACCAAACCCAAGATCCCCGCAACGTGACACCTCAAACTTGCCAATTAATGTCGCCGAGGAAGCGCCAAATCATCTAGGACCACGTCGTCTTCTCCAAGTCCAGTAAACTGCCGCCGCCGCTACATCATTGTCCTTCACCGCTTGTTCTGGTTGTCTGATCCATAACATGTGGTTGGGAATGCGCCACGCATCGCACACTGGGGCAGCCGCGTTTGCTCACTGGCATGATCTCGTGATGTCGTGCTGACGTCGTGTTGACCGATGGTCAACTATCCCAAGCGCCGAGTCCACTGTGGACTAGGTACGTTCCGTGGACCAGGTCCATGCATCGGGGCTACGCGTCGGTCTGTGGTTGGTCTGAGTCATCGCTGACATCATAAAGGGATTTTTTTCACTATAGATTTAATTCGGGATATTAATTATTTAATAATTTTTGATTTTCTTATTTAATCAAATCTTTCGAGAACTGTTCTTCCTCATACGAGCTCTGATTAAGGCGATTCAAATTTCTAAAAATTTGTAAAATTGAGATCTATTTAATGTTGAATTTTATTTGATTTTTACAATTTTTTTACTCTCTATTTTGGTATTTATTTGGAGTTTTCTCTCGTTACGCGTAGACGTTGAAGTGCTCGGAGCGTCCGAGGAGGAATCGTTGAATCAAGACCAAGGTACAGAACAGAAACAAGAACTTTTCTAAAGCAAATTGTGTTTTGATCATGTTGAACCCATTTTACAAAATTGCTATATTGATTCAAATTATTGCATGTTATTTCATGTGAACAATTACTTTCAAATAGTTTGGGATCTAGTTAATCTACCCAATTGAATTATACCCTACCTTGTCATTTGTATGCCACGAATAATTGTCACCCTAGAATGCTTCATTACTTGTTGGTTAATATTAGAAATCAACATGGGTTGATTAGACCGTGTTTAGTATACTTAGCCTTGCCACGTATAACTCATGACTTTGGAATATCAATTTAATCTTGATTAATGTAATACGGAATATATTTATGGAATTGGTGTGTCAGTTGTTGTCACACAATGATGTTTAGTTGTAGTGATGAGGTTGTCACGCAACGATGTTGACTTTTTGATAGCACGTGGTGCTTGGACAACAACTGGAGTTATAATCATTTAGATTGGGGCAAGTGGCAAGGGGAAGTGTGCCAAGGTGGGCTAGAAGAGCAGAGGGTTTGTGGAAGTCTTGCCTCGGTCATCTTAAGGACTTAACCTTGCAAGCATTTGAACTGAGTCAAACATGCAACCACATATTTGGAATTTGATGGACCTAGCTAATTAAGTTGCAATGTCTTAGCTTTGGTACTACCAGTGGTGGTGTGAGGTCCGACCAAACGATGAAACTAACATGGCACAAGAGGGGGGCTCTGATTGTGGTAACCAGTCCCTTTAGTGTTGAAACCTTAGCGGGTAGTATCTGGTTAAGCCAGAGCATTGTAAAGGCTTTGTCATGATCTCTCTGCGGCACACCAAAGGAAGTGTGCTAATATCGATTGCGCAAAGAGACGATCATGTCATGTGGGTAAAGTGCATAACCTCTGTAGAGTGTAAAATCTATTCGGATAGCCGTACTTGCGGTATTGAGCAATGCTCAGGAATTACAATCAAGGATTAGATTTTATAAATTGAAAACTTGGATTCATCGACGAATTTTAAATCTTTGTCCATTGTTTGCTTCGAGACTATGTGTGGGTCCAGGAAATCCACCGATTGTTTGTTCTCTTCCGCTTCACAGATCATGTATCTATATATACAAAAGCAACGAGTTATATATATATGACATTTATCGGTATTACACGAATAAAGAATATGATTGCACACACTTACAATGTCGAGCATCTCAAGAGCGCTGCGCCAAGGGCGTCGAGGTTGAAGACGTTGAACACGTCCTTGAAGTCAATTGTGAAGAAGATCCCGTTGACTCATTGTACAGATGCTTAACAATGTCATGAACATCTTTCCTGCTTAAAGGCCTTGGAGCTGAACCGTCTTCGAATTGTTTCTTCATCTTGCGGTATGGGTGATTCCTCCGAAGGAACCTACGGTGACGCATGTACAAGTTTTTGCGCGAGTGATTCAGCCACACACTCTCGGTATCGTCTAAGCAGTGAGTGCAGGCTTTGATTCCTTTTGTATTCTGGCTCGACATGTTACCAAGGGCAGGGTAATCATTTATGGTACAGAACAACAGGCAGTGCAAAGTGAAGTTTTCTTATTTATACGCATCCCATACCTGTACCCTGGAAACCCACAGTGTTTTTAGATCTTCTACCAATGATGCTAAGTACATATCAATATCGTTCCCAGGTTGTTCCGGCTCTTGGATAAGTACAGACAACAAAATATACTTCCACTTCATAGACAACTAAGGAGGAAGGTTATAGATACAGAGATTCACGGCGCGAAGTGCTATTCCGGCTGCTCATGTTACCGAAAGGATTCATTCTATCTGTACTAAATCCAAACCTTATATTTCTTGGATCCGCATTGAATTCTTGAAGCCTCCTATAGATGTTTCTCCACTATGTGGAATTAGCAGTGTGCCTTAGCATTCTGTTGTTCTTACGCTCCTTCGAGTGCCAACGCAGTAGTTTTACCTCCTTTGGGTTCGCAAACAAACGCTTCAAATGGGGAATTACAGGCAAATATCATACCACGTTAGTAGGAGGTCCTTTCTTCACCTTGATGCCCTCGTAGTCATCATCTGAATGAATCTTACGCTTGTACCAGGATGTGTTGCACACCGGACATACATGCAAGTTTGCGTACTCTTTGCGGTACAGGATACAGTCGTTCGAACATGCATGTATTCTTTCTACTTCCATTCCCAAGGGACAAAGAACCTTCTTAGCTTTGTAGGTGGTTGTCGGTAACTCGTTTCCCTCTGGAAGCATGTTAGCCAATAGATGTAACAGTGCTGTGAAACTCTTGTTGGACCAACCGCTGCTTGCCTTTAATTTCAGTAGTTCAAGCACGGATAACAACCTTGTATATTTCGACTTGCAGCTCGGGAACAAAGGTTTCTTTGAGTCCTCCATCAAGCCCCAGAATTTACCATATTCTCTGTCATCACTGTTCCCTTCTGTGTCACGCAGCATCTGATTCAGATTGTCATCCTGCAGCCTATCCTCATCGGAAGTACAATTGATATGATCATCCGGCATATCATTGACTTCGTCGATAATATTAATACTACCTGCTTCCTATATATTCTGCTCTTCACAGTGACTGGTCCAACATGTATACCCCCTTTTGAAACCCCTCAAAATCAAGTGTGCTTCAATCTGCGCTGAGTTTTGAAATATCTTCATATTCTCACAGTCAATGCACGGACAAGACATAAACTGCACCCCCTTATTAAGCATATCCTCCTCTGCAGCTCTTCTAAAAGTGGAGACACCGTTAATGTACTTGGCACTCGCACGGTTCTAAGTGTACATCCAGCTTTTGTCCATCTACACTACGCATATAGCATTTAGTGTTAAATATTGAAGTACAGTAGGTGTGTGCATGCACACATTCTTAAATTATGCACTGCTAGCTACTTCTTGAATATAATGCAATTATATAACCAATTACTACCTTAGAACACAATGAACAAATGGATCTACAAGCTAGATCTAAACACAATCTTCATATTCTCTCTTCACCAAACTAGCTACCTAAATCTTAAATATAATGATGCAGTTAGAACCAATTACTAACCTTAGATCACCAAGAACACATGGAACTACAAGCTAGATATTATCAATCTTTAAATTCTCTCCTTACCAAGCTAGATCTTGAATATAATGCAATTACCCATTACTAAACCTTAGATCAATAAGAACACATGGATCTACAAGCTAGATCTAAACAATCTTCAAATTCTCTACCAAGCTATATCTTGAATATAATACAATTAATTAGAACCCATTACTAACCTTAAATCACCAAGAACACATGGATCTACAAGCTAGATCTAAACAATCTTCAAATTCTCTCCTTACCAAGCTAGATCTTGAATATAATGCAATTAGAACCCATTACTAACCTTAGATCAAAAAGAACACATGGATCTACAAGCTAGATCTAAACAATCTTCAAATTCTCTCCTTACTAAGCTATATCTTGAATATAATGCAATTAGAACCCATTACTAATCTTAGATCACCAAAATCAAATGGATCTACAATCACCCTTTAAAATCAATTGTCTTCTTTCACCATGTTGCCTCACAGTCGCAGCCACCTCAAAGATAGATCCTGAAACCCTAAAAAGCACTAAGTGGCTTGGGTCTCTGTATTGTATATCGCTAGGAGAATCACAGATGGTTCTATTCATAAACCATCAATGATTTACATAAAATCCCAGACGGTTAGATAATAAAACCGTCAGTGATAATACATGATATCACAGAAGGTTTTAATTTAAAACCGTCTGTGACAGCATCACTAACGGTTTGATACTAAAACCGTATGTGATATTGCTGTGTATCATTGACGGTTTATAAAAAGTACCGTCTGTGATGATGTCACTGACGGTTGCATTGTACAACCATCAGTGATGTTCCTCATCACAAACGGTTTTTCAGGCGTCTAATATATGACTTTCTGTAGTAGTGGGTGAGAATGGCATGTGGGACCAACGGTTGGAAGTTAAATTTCTAAAATGGTGTTGTAATTTGCGAAGGCTGGTGCGAAGAGACAATGTTGAAGTAGTTGTCTCCAGTGTTGTTGGTAGAAGAGGTGCGGTGGTTTACAGATAACCTAGTAGGCAAATTGCTATGGACGCCTTAAGATGCATGGGAGATGACGAGGAAATAGCACTGCCTGAGTGCCTGTTAGCTACTGGCTCCATTTTATAGCATAAGACCATTCTACACATCACACAACTTAATTAAGAAATAGGAAACTAAGGAGATAGAGGAGAAAAAGTTGACATGTATATTCTTCTGTGAAGAAAGAAGTCTATTTCACCACTTCAACTTTTGCCAGAAAAAACACCCTTCAACCCTAAAACTGTTCACTTTCCACACATATCAACTATTAAAACTGAAAGACCATGTGTGGAGGTCTACCCACATGAGTGATGAGTAATTGACTTGGTTTGACCTTGTGGTGCTCGAATTTGAGTTTGATTTGAATTCAATTTTGAATTTGAAGCAATTTGAGGTGCTGTCAGGTTGGGCGGCACTATCGGCCTTGGAGTGGCAGTAGTGCTGGCCTTGTGAAGTTGCCGGCCGTGGAATGGTGGTAGTTCTTTTACAGAGAGGTGATTCTCTGGGTGGTTTAAGGGCGGCACTACCGGCCCTTGGGGGCGGTAGTATCAGGGGTGCGGTACTACTGGCCTCGAGTAAGCGGTAGATATTTTTCAGAGAGGGGTTTCTCTCAGGTTTTCTTAGAGGAGCAGTACTGTCAGAACCCGAATATGCAAATCCGGACCCTCTGTGTATTCAACACTAGTCTAGGATCACGCTAGTGCACATAGGCTCAACATAGATGAATATCACAATCATACTCATCGATATCATAACAAAGCCTCTATCAAATTAAATATAACTTTTTAGACGACCTTATGGTCCACCTTACAGGAATACGACATGCAGGGCTAAGACTGAAAAATAAATAAACTGCAGCGGAGATAAATTTATTCGTAGTAACCCTCAATTTGCCACAGGCAACTAACAATGTTCGCACCCTAGTTGTCCGCTCCTTCCTGAAACTCCTCAAAAGTAGGCGTAGGTTCTTCTCCAACTGATGATATTTTGTGGCAAGGGTGAGTACTTAAAACACTCAACAAGTTGTGCACAGAATGCATATCTAATATACTATATGCATGGCTTATTAAAAAGGAATAGCTAATATGGTTAATTTGCATAAAACAGCGTTTACAAAAGAATAGCATAAATAGATTGAAAGACAGTAAAACAAATAATAAAAATATTAAATTTCTTAGTTATTTCCCAAACAAACCAACTCATAACCTTAAATCATATTCCAACCTCCATAGGCATACAGCCTCCATAACCACAACTGTTTTAATAAAAACTAACCCTTGACTGTTTTCATTGAGCAATGCTCAATACCGCGAGCACGGCTATTCGAATAGGTTTAACACTCTGCAGAGGTTATACACTTTTCCCACAAGGTACAACCATACACCACAAAGGCGAGTGATTATAACAAAGCCTTTTTAATGCCCTGTTTAAACCCAGTACTACCTGCTAAGGTTTCAACACTGGTGAGACTGGTTACCACATCTAGGGCCCCTTCTTGCGCCATGTGAGACCACCCGTGCGAGGTCTGGTTACTACAACTTGGGACTCACACCACCACTAGTAGTACCAAAGCTTAGACATAACAAATCAGCTAGGTCTGTCCCATACCAGACTTGTGGTTGTATGAATGACTCAATTCAAATTCTTGCAAGGTTAAGTCCTTAGTAGACCAAGGCAAGACTAATCAAAAACCATCATTAACATAAACCATCATATACCATTAAAAAGCAATGCGACCGTCCAAGTGCCACATTGGCCCACCTCAAATACTTGCCACTTGCCTCAGTCTAAATCATTTAACACTCCGGTTGTTTTACCATGCACCACGAGCCATCAATAACAACAACATTGTGTGACAACACCCGACACACAATTTAATAAACATGTTCTATAATCATTAAGAAAGATTACCATTTTCTCATAAAATGATGACTCGTTGCACAGCTAAACACACTACAAGCGTTCTAGCTACCCACATTGGCATTTATAGCTACCAACTAATATGAAACCATTCTAGGGTGACAAATGAAATATGACATATAATATGGCAAGGTGAGTATATCACAATTGGATGAATAACTATACGCAACATAATTGAAACAAGTAATAATTGAATTAATATGCAATACTTTGAAACAATATAATATTTTAAACATGGGTTCAACATGATCAAAGCACAATTTTCCTTCAAAGAGCTCTGAATCCTGCTCTGAACTTAGTTCTTGCGCTCGCTCCTTGATCACAAACTCACCAGGCAACTCGACGTCTACGCGAAACGAAAGAGAAAGCAATAAATACCAAAAACAGAGAGCAAAATCAACTCCAAAAATTAAATAAAATTCACCATTATATAGAGCTTGATTTTATAAAATTTTAGAAACTGGAATCACCTCAATCGGAGTTTGTATTAGCAAGAATGAGATAGTTTAAGTTTGAAATAAAAAAAATAGAAAATCCAAATTAACCAAATTATTTATGTACTGAGGGCGACACGTGTAAGACGCATGGACTTGGTTCACGGCTGGGCTCGGGTCTACGGTGGACTTGATGCACTTTGCTCATGCTCCAGCTAACACAAGCTAACACAGGCAGCCCTCGTGGCATCACCAAATCGATGACATGTGGCACAAGATCGACAGCTACGATGAGGACATGCGACAGCGAAATCTCAACCGTTCACGCTAGATCCGACTGTGGAGACTAACAGCGGCGACGTCATCGGGACCGGCGGTGATGACTCCTCGATTCTCGTGCGACACACGGCAGCATGAGACTGGCTAGGTGCGCGGTGCAATCATGGTCGCACGGTTCAAAACCGACGGTCAGGATCCTTCGACAAGACAGTAACGGCAGCGGACACGTGGCACTAGATTGGATCTCTTAGCGCAGATCCAACAGCGGACGGTGGGCGGCGTGACGCGGCAAGATCTGATCTGATCAACAGGATCCAACGGCGGGCAGTGATGAAGCGGCGATTCATATGCGGCGAGATCAGGACCTCACAAAATTGATCGGACGGCTTAGAAGGTTCGCGAGGATGACGATGGCGCGGTGGTTCAGAACAGCGAAGTTCTCACCAGAGAGGGAGACGACGACCACGGCGGTGGCGTTCTAGGGCTCCTTCGGTGACACTTCCTCCTCGGTGAGACGGACCTTAGAAAATTTAGGCTCGGACATAGCGGACGACGACGGTTCAGCAGAGAAACGGCGGTGGCTTCAACACAACTCCGGTGAGCTTTTGCGGGAGAACGATGGTGTCTCAGCGAGTGCGACTTGAAGCAAAAGATGTGGCGCAGGGTGGAGAAAATGAGGGTGGCGGCGGTGCATTAAATAGTGGCCTCGGTTTCCATGTATCTCGCATGAATTGAGGTTCGCTTGGATACGGCGGTGAAATTCGGTGGCGACTCGGGAAGGTGACGTTCCAGTGGCTCACACGCGTAAGCGACTAGGCGCAAAGACAGCTGATGGATCAAGATCCAACGGTTGCCAATCTTAGGGTTAGGGTTTTAGTCAGAACTAGTTGGGATGGGCTGGCGACGCGTTGGGAAAAGGGGCCGGGTCCACTGGGCTCGGCCCAGAACTAATCAAGCGAATTTTAAAATCTATTTCAAATAAATTAAATACCAGAAACTAGAAATAGCCAAATGAAATAGAAAAAATATTAGGAAAATTCCAAAAAAATATTTTAAGGCATTTATAACTCAAATAAAATATTTCCCATAAACATTTATTGAAACTTTTGACATTTTCCAAATGATTTTATAAATAAGCCATAAGTCAAATAATACCATTTTAATTCAAATAAATTCTAGAAAATTCATAAAAATATAAAATGTATATTAAATTCATGAAATGACAAAATTGGGATGTTACAAGTACTATTGGCTACCAAGGAGCAGTAGTACCGTACTTGCGGTACTACTGGCCTCTGGTTGGAGGTAGTATCAGTTTTCTAGCGAATTGTGTATTGTGTTTGGATTATGTAATGTGTATTACATATCATTGTGAACAATACTACGTGACGGTTTGGTTGTCTGTGTTGGTTACAGGACTTCGAAGCTAGGTCATGTTGAGGCAGAGGAGACCAGGACTAGGCTAGGAGAGCTGAGGTCCAGAATGGTCAAGAGACACCAAAAGATGACTGAGGCCAGGAGTGGTTGCGAGCCGAGAAGACAAGGAGCCGGAGTGTGAAGCATTGGTGATCGACATGGTGGGCAATGGCATGGACAGGGACTAGGCTTAGGGAAGAGTCAAGATCTAGAATGGACAAAGAAGCCAAAGCCGTCATGGTAGAAAAGGACATGTGGCGCACCAAGTGACTTGTGCCCATTTGAAAGCGAGGACGGTTTAGGGGAGTCCGGACATGTGAGAGGCTTGGCGGGAAGTCATTGGGGTCACATGGTGGATGACGAAGTATGGGCGATGGTTCGAGTGAAAGAAAGACTAATCGTGGGGCAAATTGTTAATTTGTCCATTACTGGGGATGAGGCGGTTTGGAAAATCACGACGGCGGCTTAAGTGGTTTAGGTCAAGCCAAAGTGGATATGGACACAAATTCACGCTTGTGGTGTGAATTGGGCGTCATGAAGAAGGCCAATTTGAGAAGTGTGCTTGTGTGTGTAAAAGCTATTATGTGTGTTGGGTTATCGGTTTAACCCATGCAAAAGCCACTAAGCCTAGGAGAAGGATTAGGGTTTTCACAAGATTTTCACTACTACAAAAAGGTTTATATTAGACCCCTCATCACTGACAGATTTGAAAAACCGTCTGTGATAGTTGATCATCACTAATGGTTTTAGCTAAAACCGTCAGTGATGTGAGCCTTATCAAAGACGGTTTTTGCCATGAACCGTCAGAGATGACTACCATTCACATCACTGACGGTTTTTGGCAAAAACTATCACTGATGAGAACTCCCAGCATTGAAGATTTTTGCAAAAAAATTGTTAGTGATGTGAATTCTCATCATTGTCACTTTTAGCCAAAAATCGTCAGTGATGTGAATGGTTGTCATCATTGAAGGATCTTGGTTAAAACCATCTGTGCTGAGAATTTCTTGGAAATAAGTATAGAGAGCCCCAACCCACTTAGTGTTTTTAGGGTTTCCCGAGCTATTTTCGAGGTGGCTGCGATTGAGAGGCGATTTGGTGAAAGGAGATTGTGAATTTGGAAGAGTGATTGTAGATCCTTTTGTTCTTGGTGATATAAGGTCATTAATTGGTTCTAATTGCATTATATTCAATATCTAGCTTAGTAAAGAGGGAATTGAAGATGGTTTAGATCAAGCTTGGTGTAGATCTATTTGTTCTTTATGATCTTAAGTAGTAATTGGTTCTAATTGCATTATACTCAAGATGTAGCTAGCTAGGTAAAGAGATAATTGAAGATGATAAGTTTAAATGTAGCTTACATAAAGATATATCCATTTTTTCTTTGTGATCTAAGAAGCTAGGTTGGTAAGTTTAAATGTAGCTTACATGTAGATTATAGATCCATTTGTTCTCTAGATCTAGCACAGTTTATGATTTAGGGTAGGGTTTAGCTACTTAATTTGTGCTCCAATTTAAGAATGTACGAATGTGCACTCCTAGTGTACTTCATTATTTAACACTTATTGTTATATACGTAGCGTAGATGAATCGAAGCTGGATGTACGCTGCGAACCGTGCGAGTGCCAAGTACATTAATGGCGTCTCTACTTTTAGAAGAGCTGCAAAGGAGGATATGCTTAAATAGGGGTCCAATTTATGTCTTGTCCATACATTGACTGCGACAATCTGAGAATGTTTGCCAACTCAGCCTAGATCGAAGCACACTTGATTCTACAGGGTTTCAAAAGGGGGTATACATGTTGAACCAGTCAAAGTGAAGAGCAGATTATACAGGAAGCACGCAGTACTAACATCGGCAACGAATGCAACAATATGTCAGATCATATCGATTGTGCTTCCGATGAGGACATGTTGCACGATGACAACCTGCATCAGATGCTGCACGATGTAGAAGGGAACCGTGATAAGAGAGAGTATGGTAAATTTTAGGGTTTGATTGACGACTCGGATAAACTTTGTTTCCAGGTTGCAAGTCAAAATACACAAGGTTGTCATCCGTGCTTGAACTGCTGAAATTGAAGGCAAGCAACGGTTGGTCTGACAAGAGTTTCACGGCGCTGTTAAGACTATTAGCGGACATGCTTCTCGAGGGAAATGAGTTGCCAATAACCACCTACAAAGCCAAGAATGTTCTTTGTACCTTGGGAATGGAAGTAGAAAGAATACATGCATGTCTGAACGACTGTATCCTCTATCGTAAAGAGTACGCAGACTTACATGTATGTCTGGTGTGCAACACATCCCGGTACAAGCGTTAGAATCAACCAGATGATGATAGCAAGGGCATCGAGGTGAAGAAAGGACCTCCTGCTAAGGTGGCGTGGTATCTGTCTGTAATTCCTCGTTTGAAGCATTTACTTGCCAACCCAAAGGAGGCAAAACTACTGCGTTAGCACTTGAAGGAGCGTAAGAATGATGGAACGCTAAGACACCCTGCTGATTCTTCCCATTGGAGAAACATCAATAGGAGGTTTGCAGAATTCGGTGCGGAACCGAGGAATATAAGTTGTGGATTGAGTACAGATGGAATGAATCCTTTCGGTAACATGAGCAGCAGACATAGCACTTAGCCTGTGAATTTTTGTATCTACAACCTTCCTCCTTGGTTGTCTATGAAGCGGAAGTACATTTTGCTGGCCATAATTATCCAAGGGCCGAGGCAACCTGTAAACAACATTGATGTGTACCTAGCACCATTGGTGGAAGATCTAAAAACATTGTGGGTTCTTGGGGTACAGGTATGGAATGCGTACAAACGAGGGAACTTTACTTTGCACTGTCTCTTGTTCTGCACCATAAATGATTATCTTGCCTTTGCTAACCTGTTAGGCCAGGGTAAAAAAGGAGCAAAAGCTTGTACTCATTGCTTAGATGGTACCGAGAGTGTGTGGCTGAATCACTCGTGCAAAACCATGTATATGCGTCACTGTAGGTTCCTTCGGAGGAATCAGTACTACAGAACGCAACATCACAGACGGTTCAAAATTGGCATCTCAGACGGCTTAGTGAACCATCGATAACAAAGTGTCAGTGATAAAAGGGCACATCACAGACGGTTCTCAAACCATCGTGAAAATTGTCATCAAAGACGGTTCTAAACAAGAATCATCTGTGATGTGTAAGTCATCTCAAACGGTTCTTATGTAGAACTGTCTGTGATGACAAAGACATTACAGATGGTTCCACTTTGAAACAGTCTATGATGTATTCAACATTCAATGCCATGTTTTTACTGTTCACTGGCACTACCGGGCACTGTATCACGGTAGTACCGGATACTTTTCATTTAGGTACTACCGGCCATTTAACTGCGGTAGTGCCACCCTAAAAGTGAAATTCTCTGAAAATTCACTTTTCTGCACTTCTTTGGTATAGAGAGATTTTGGTTGGTTTCTTTGGGGGAAAATTTAATTTGTGATTATTCACCACCCTCTGATCACCATTTTCAGTCCTTTAAAAACCCCTAGTACAAACCACCCTTCTTATCCAAAACCACACCAATTTTGGCTGATATGGCATTTGCGTGTGCTAGTTGTGTTGATGTGGCATCCATGTGGATATGTATCGTCGGGTCAACAAACAAATAGCGTGTCCCACCAGTCATACTCATGAGAAAGGTAGGAGGAAGAAGGGTAGGCAAAATAAGGTGATTTGGCCGGTGACGTACCTGTGTCTAAGTGGCAAAAAGTTTGGATATGTCTCCACCAATATGGTGAAAACAACTTATGAAACTAGCTTATAAGGGATATTGCACTAGTTTGATAGTTGGTGGTTGACTAGGTTTAAAGAGAATGGTTTTATAATTGAGGATGATTTTTGGATTCAAAGCAATTGTTGATGGATTTAAAATTGACTTATTCCTAGAGAATAGACTACTACAGAAAGATATGTATAAGACATCTCATCACAGACGATTTTCAAAAACCGTCTGTGTTAAATCTAATCACAGATGGTTTTGCTAGCACGACCGTTGAAGTTGCAGGATATGCTAAGAACTATTTGTGATAAGCCAATGTCACAAATGGTTCGTGGTACAAACCGGCTATGATACTTTACAGACAGGTTGTACCACGAACCATCAGTGATAACACTACCCAATTATATATATATATTCTAGGGTTTGTGCCCACCACACTTCTCATGGAAACGAAATCTAACAGAGATGACCTCGGCCTCTGTCGGGACCCGAATTTATGAATCTAAAACCCTTTGTATATACTGCACTAGTCCAGAATCATACTAGTGCACACATTGGCAACATAGATGAAATACCATACCAAATAACGAATTAACTAAGAAAGTAGCAAATATTATTAAATAAAGCAACAGACCTTATGTTCAAAGTTTACACCACTATGCCTTAAGGGCTTAAGAAACAAATAAACTATTGCAGCAGAAATAAAATAACTTAGGCCATTCGACAAGCTATAAGCAATCATTTGGGACACGTCTTCTAGTTCACGTAGTCCTCGTAATAATCCTCCTCATAGAACTCTATACTTTATGGTCCTTCCTTAGCAACTGATCAACAAAGGCGTATAGCCATGAGTACAAAAACCACCCAGCATGCCATAGAGAAAAAATGCAATATATTCATGCAAGGGTAGACAAAAAATGGTCATATGGTTCTTTTGTAGAAAGCAATAACTTGAATTTAAATACAATAAATAGATTCAAAGCAAATTTATTAAAAGATAATAAATAACTGTTAATCAATAATAGAAAACATGAACAGATTGGTGAGGCTTCATCCAACACCATCTAAAACCATCATCAAACCATTAAATTAATCAATGTTAACTTTAGACAACAAAACAACAGTGAACAACCAGTTCACATCCGAACAATTTCACCTTCCAACATTTTATGAAACACTCTATACCTCATGTGAAATTCTCGGGTATGTCCATGACTGTGGACACGGCTATTCGAATAGTTTTACACTCTGCAGAGGTTGTACTGCTTTACCCACAAGACATGATATTCTCATATTGCCAAGCTATTAACACACTTCCTTTGGTGTGTCGGCAGAGATATCATGACAAAGCTTTTACAATGGTCTGTCTAAACTCGAAACTGCCCACTAAGGTTTCAACCCTCAGAGCCCCCTCCTGAGACATGTGAATCTACATGTCCATCCCAGAACCCACACCACCAACTGGCAGTACTCAAATTTAGACATTGCATATTAATCTGCTAGGTCTATCCCACACCAGACATGTGGTTGTACGATTAGGCCCAGTTCAATGGCGCACAAGATTAAATCCTTAAGTTGTCTCAGGCAAGACATCCAGATCCCAAATGTGCTAGCGACACCCCCTTTACTGCACGATCACTTGCCCGAGGAAAAACTATTTTGTTCAACCAAGACCAATGGCACACCTTGCCATGGTACAATAAAGTTTACAACAGTAGCTACCGGTCACAATTCAATATCTCATTAAGTCAAGATTAACATAATTCAACATGCGAAGTTCATATGTAGCAGAACGGAATTTTGAAAGGTTTAAATCACATAAACAATAAAGAAAGGATTTTTGAATTTTTAAAATTACTTTCTAAAGAAAAATGAAAATCCAAATCACTGTTAAATATCAGCAATCTGAATCTTAATTATTTTTAAAAAATATTTTCCTTTTCTTTCTTTTTCTTTTTCTTGGACTGATACTCTCTCTCCTACCGATACTGTAGCTTTCTGTACTGTCCATGCTTGGCACTGTAGCACCGAAGCGCACACGCGTTGAAGCACAGTAGCAAGCTTCTAGGGCAAGGCCAAGATGAGAGTAAGACAAGGGTTTCGGCCAAAACATGGGAATAATGGGAAAGCTCGCGACGCGACGATATCAACGGAGACCATGATGATGACGAACAGGCACAAATGGTGGCTCAGCGATGCGATGAAAGCGATGAACATACTTCGGGAAAACACAAAATTCACCATGCACAATGCACCAAACTTGAAATCGATTGAGGGGTTGGTTACCTTTGCAACTTCCGGTGGTATGATGTGACGCGAACAGTTTTGGAAGAGACGCTCCAGAGCTCTAGGAAGCTTGCAAGGGTGCGTCGGCCGATGTTTGGTTCGTGCTCCGGTTCTCGTGGTGTTTTAGCCAAACGGAGGCACAAGGGGTTGGAACGAGTGGAGGAAAGGGTTGAGCAATGAAAGGAGATACCGGTGCTCACCTTAAATAGGCTCAGGATGGTCCGAAGACATAGATATAGACGTGTTTCAACATGAGTTCGTACGGGGAAAAACTCAAATTTCTCCCAAAAAAGAGGGGATTAGGACGGGAGAATCACGGAGATTGGTTGAGGATAAGGTGGCACACGTATTAGACACAAATTTGGGAGCAAAAACGTACTGGATGGGAGGTCCAAAATCATAGCTATGGTGAAGAACAGAGAGACATGCATGCTGGACCTTGCTCCCTAGGTTGAAGATGACATATGACATGTGGCCCCTTTATTATTTCTTTTCAAATTTAATTAATGCTGAAAATAAAAACGCTTCGAAACAATAGCAAATAAGGTTCAAAAATTCTGTAAAAATTCTCTAAAATACCTTGAGACATTTTCAACTTAATGAGAAATTTTTAGAAATTTGTGATTTGTAATTTTTTCTACAGTAAATCATTTCTCCAAACTAAAAATAGAAAAAAACAATTTTATAGATTCTAGAAAATTAAAAAAATCTCATAAAATTATAAATAAGTAATAAAATATTTAGTGCAAAATTTGAAATGTTACAAACCTCCCCCTTAAATGGAATCTCGACCCTCAGATTCAGGCTGGCTAGGGAATAGGTGGGGAAACTCGGTCTTAAGATCCTCTTCCCACTCCCAAGTAGCTTCGTCTTTTGAATGATGGCTCCATTGAACCTTGCAAAAACGGATGGTCTTCCTCCTCGTGATACGTTCTGCCACATCCAAAATTTTCACCGGTTGCTCCTTGTAGGTGAGATCCTCTTGCAAATCAATAGCTTCCAATGGTATCTATTCCTCTGGCACTCTAATATACTTCTTCAATTGCAACACATGAAACACATCACGGATTCCAACAAAATACTGAGGCAACTCAAGCTTGTAAGCAACCTCTCCTCTTTGTTCCAAACTTTGAACGGTCCAACATATCTAGGGGCAAGCTTTCCTTTTACTTGGAATCTCTTAAGTATTTTGAGAGGGGTGACTCTAAGGTAAACATAATCATCAATTTCAAAACTTAAATCTCGATGATGATTATCTACATAGCTCTTTTGTCTGGTTTGAGCTATCTTCAACCTGTCTCGAATTAGCTGAACCTACTCTTCGGCTTCTTGTAGTATGCAAGGCCAAACAATTGTTTTTCTCTAGTCTCCTTCCAGTTGAGAGGGGTTATACACTTTCTTCCATATAAACCTTCGAAAGGAGACATTTGTAAACTGTCTTGATAGCTATTATTGTAGGAAAACTCAGTATAGGGCAAACACTTATCCCACTTGGCACCATAAGTTAAGGCACAAGCTCTTAACATGTCCTCAAGGATCTGATTCACACGCTCAATCTGTCCATCGGTTTGAGGGTGATAGGCAGTATTGAATCTGAGATGAGTGCCCATAACTTCATGCAAACTCTGCCAAAAAAATAAGAAGTAAACTGGGTTCCTCTATCAGATACTATCTTCTTAGGTACTCTATGAAGACTCACAATCCTAGACATATAAAATTCTGCCAATTTATCTCATGTGTAGGTAGTCTTTACTGGAATGAAGTGAGCTACTTTAGTCAATCGATCCACTACTACCCAGATCGAGTCATAACCTCCTTGGGTCTTGGGAAGTCCGGTAATGAAATCCATACTAATTTCTTCCCACTTCTATTCTGAAATCTTTAAAGCAATCCTGCTGGCCTCTGGTGTTCTGCTTTGACCTTTTGGCAGACATCACAAAGAGCAACATACTTTGTGATCTCACGCTTCATGCTTGGACACCAATACCTTTCCTCAAGGTCATGATACATCTTGGTACTTCTAGGATGAATAGAGTATAAGGTCTAATGCGCTTTTTTGAGTAACAGCTTCTTAAGCTCTTTCTGATCTGATACGCAAATACGCTTCTCATACCAAACAGTTTCTTGTTCATCCTCAGTGAAACCTAGGGCTTCTCCTTTCTTCATATTACTCTTAATCTCCTTGATATCGGTATCATCAACTTGTGCTTCTCAAATCTAATCCTCTAATGTAGGGCGTACTTCCAAAGTGGCTAAATAACCTTCTTGTACCAATTCTAGATTAAGCTTCTAGAATTCCTCGAAGAGTACTTGCTGACTTTTCATAATCATCAGGGCATTGCACTAGCTCTTTCTACTCAAAGCATCAGCTACGACATTAGCTTTACCTAGATGATAATGAATTTTAATGTCATAGTCCTTGATCAACTCCAACCATCTTCTTTGTCTCATATTGAGATCATCTTGGATAAAAAATAATACTTCAAACTCTTGTGATCAGTGTAAACCTCACAACAATTACTGATAAGGTAATAACGCCAAATCTTTAAAGCATGCACTACGACTGCCAATTCCAAATCATGGGTAGCATAGTTAACTTCATGTGACCTTAGTTGTCGTGAAGAATACGCCACAACCTTCTTCTTATTTTGCATTAGCACACAACTGAGTCTTTGTCAGGATGCATCACAGAATATCTCAAAATTCTTTCTGATATCCGGCAAGATAAGCACTGGGACAATTGTCAAACACTTTTTCAACTCTTGGAAACTCTACTCACACTCTGGTGTCCAAACGAATTTCTTCTCCTTTTTCAAGAGTTGAGTGAGCGGTCTAACTTTTTTGGAAAATCCTTCTATAAAATGGCGATAATATCCCACCATTCCAAGAAAACTTCGGACTTGGGGTACCGTCTTAGGTGACTCTCAACTGAGCACATATTGTACCTTACCAGGGTCAACAGTGACTCTTTCTGCTAATATGATATGTCCTAGGAAAGGAACTTCTTTCATCCAGAACTCACATTTACTGAACTTTCCATATAGCTAGTTTTCCCTTAGCTTCCTCAAAACTAGGTGCAAGTGATCCTCATGTTCCTTCTCACTTTTGGAGTAGACCAAAATGTCGTCAATGAAGACAATGACTAACTTGTCCAGATATTCTATGAATACTTTATTCATTAAAGTCATGAAGTATGCAGGATCATTGGTCAATCTAAAGGACATCACAGTATACTCATATTGTCCATACCGAGTCACAAAAGCTGTCTTGAGAATATCCTCTTGACGAATCTTCAACCGGTGATACCTTGATCTTAAGTAAATCTTTGAGAACATTCCTGCTCCTTGAAGTTGGTCAAAGAAATCATCAATCCTTGGCAAAGGGTACTTATTCTTGATGGTGACCTCAATAAGAGAACGATAATCTATACACATTCTCTTAGTACTATCATTCTTTTCAACAAGGAGAACTGGTGCTCCCCATGGTGAAGAACATGGTCACACAAAACCTTGGTCTTGGAGCTCTTTAATCTATCTCTTTACTTCAGCTAACTCATTAGCAAGCATCCTGTAAGGTCTCTTGGAGATGGGTGGTGTTCCAGGAACTAGATCGATCAAGAATTCTATTTCTCGATCTGGTGGCATCCTAGGTAACTTATCTAGAAAGACATCAGGACACCCTCTGGTGACTGGCACATCTTCCAAACTTATTCCTTTAACACTACAAACTTTTATGCTTTCAGGCTTATCTGTAGTAGCTTGAAATTTTAACTTAGCTCAATTTGGACTGGTTAAGGTGATCACTCTATTCCCACAATTCAAAATTGCTTGATTCTTGGAGAGCCAATCCATTCCTAGTATCAAATCTAGGGACTTAGTGTTTAAGACAATGAGGTTGGCTAGAAATTCTACCCCTGCAATTAATAATTTAACTTCGGGGCAAACTTGTTTCGTACTCAAATTAGAACCAGGTGATTGAACTAATAAAGCAGTTTTAAGAGGCTTTGTCTTTAATTGGTGATTTGTAGCAAAACTCTGAGAAAAAAATAAATGCGTAGCTCTAGAATTAAACAAAACCGTGGCAGATGCTGAGTTAACTAGGAGCTTACCTAGTATGACGTCCGGTGCAGAGTGGGCATCCTCAGTGGTGACATGGTTCACACGGCCTCTTCCAACAAATGGTGGAGTCTTGGTGGCTGGATTGGGTGTCTGGGGCACTCCACGTCTTGCTTCTGGTACGGGGGTCTTGGCTGGTGTAGCTCCCAAGTTGTAATGGACTGGTGTCAAAGCTTGCTTCCTTGGGCAACTGTTGGCATAGTGACCTAGTTCATGGTAGTTGAAACAAGTGACTCCTGCAGCTGGATTGTTGGTCCTCTGAGGCTGATTACTGTTGTTGTTGAAGTTGCGATTGCCTGAAGCAGCTGGGCAAGGTGCCAGTGCAGGGTCCTGAATGCAGTCGGAGGAGTAAAACGAGTAGGTTGTTGTGCATTGGTTCTAGCTCTCTGTAGGTGGTTGTGGTTAACTCCATGCCGCATTATCTTTCTCTTGCGGGATTCCTCCAACTCATGACAAGATTCCTTAATAAGCATGGCTTTGTCTACAAGATGCTGAAAATCTGCATAGTCATTGTCAATGACTTGCACCTTTAGTCCTGGTGTGGAATATAAGAACCTGGGTACCCTCATGACAAGCCCAAGAGGGAGGCCCAGAAGATACTCCCCGCGTTAGGCCCCGCTGCCGTGCGCAAGGGGACATATCCTAAAGGAAGTTGAACTTATATTTAGATATGATAGATACGGTTGTAATCCGAGTCGTTAATAGGGTAGATAAATATGTAAACTCTATCCTATTAACTTACTAGAATCTTGTAACCGATCGGAATCTCCAAACCGATCAGGACTCTGTAAGCCGCCCCACCCCAGCTATATAAGGGAGAGGGCGGGCAACAACATAGGGATCGGATCATCCAAGCATAGAGCGATCAAGCCATAGAGCATAGCACACCTCATATTGCCCAGAGCATATTGCGCTTTGAGCAATCTTAGATCCAAGAGATCTGCATAATCCCAGCACACAGGACTAGGGTATTATCTCCTCCGCGAGAGCCTGAACCTGTCTAAACCCCTTGTCTTGTGTGACCTTCGAGTTTGAGATCTAGCGCCTACCCCATAAATTTATTGCCGACTACAAAGTCGACACCTGGATTAAGCCCACGCTTGAATTTCTTCTGGCGTTTATCATCTATATCAACATCTTCTGGAGCATAGCGAGCAAGTTGAGTGAACTTGTTGAGGTATTCACTCACTGACATCCCTTCTTACTTGAGCTCACAGAACTCATTCTTTTTTATTTCTACCTTACCATCTGGGATATGGGAATGGAGAAAAGCAGTAGAAAACTTTGCCCAAGTGATAGTCTGGGGTTCATCATGGACAGCACCATAGTTCTCCCACCATTCAACGGTGGTGCCCTCTAACTGATGAGCGGCGTAGAGAACCTTCTCACGATTTGTGCACTAAGCAATTGCGAGCTTCTTCTCGATAGAGCGAATCAAATCATCTAGCACCAAGGGTTCTGAGGAGTGGGAGAAAGTGGGTGGGCGAGTCCTCATGAATTCAGCTAGCTTGGATTGTGGACGAGCTTGAGGAGGAGCAGCAGTAGCTTGGTTCTGCTGGTTCAAAAGGTTAGCCAGGGCAACTACAGTCTGGCTCTGCTGATTCATCATGTTATTCATGTTCTGCATCATTGTGTTCATAAGTTGAGTCTGAGCTGCCAAAAAATATCACATGTTCTTATCTGTCACTGCAGGTGATGGTGGTGGTGCGTTGGGGTAGGTGCTGGCACTAGCATTGGCATCCACTAGCGAACCGCGACCGACTCCAGAACGAGTGTCAACCTAGAAATATGAATCCAAAACCGTCTGTGTATACTGCACTAGTCTAGGATCACGCTAGTACACACAGTGGAAATATAGTTGAAATACCATACCAAACAACGAATTAACTAAGAAAGTAGCAAATTATTATTAAATAAAGCAACGGACCTTATGGTCAAAGTTTACACCACTATGTTTTAAGGGCTTAAGAAATAAATAAACTATTGCAGATGAAATAAAATAACTTGGGCCATTCGACATACCACAGGCTATCGTCTGGGAAACACCTTCCTAGTTCACATAGTCCTCATAATAATCTTCCTCATAGAATTCCTTACTTCTTACTCTTTCCTCAACAATTGATCAACAAAAGCGTATAGTCGTGAGTACAAAAAGTACTCAGCAAGCCGTAAGAAAATGATGCAATATATTCATGCAAGGCTTGACAAAGAATGGTCATATGGTTCTTTTGCAGAAAGCAATAACTTGAATTTAAATACAATAAATAGATTCAAAGCATATTTTTAAAATAATAATAAATAAATGGTAAATCAATGGTAGACAACATGAACAGATTAGTGAGGCTTCACCCTACACCATCTAAAACCATCATCAAACCATTAAATTCATCAGTGTTAACTTTAGACAATAAAACAATAGTGAACTCCCCATTCATATCCCAACAATTCCACCTTCTAACATTTTATGAAACACTCTATACCTCATGTGAAATTTCTGGATGTGTCCATGACTACGGACATGGCTATTCGAATAGTTTTACACTCTACAGAGGTTATACTGCTTTACCCACATGTCATGATATTCTCATATTACCAAGCTATTAACACACTTCCTTTGGTGTGTCGGCAGAGATATCACGACAAAGACTTTACAATGCTTTGTCTAAACTCGGTACTGCCCACTAAGGTTTCACCCTTCAGGGCCCCCTCTTGAGTCATGTGAATCTACCCGTCCATCCCGAAACCCACACCACCAACTGACAGTATTCAAATTTAGATATTGCATATTAATCAGCTAGGTCTATCCCATACCAGACATGTGGTTGTACGATTAGGCCCAGTTCAATGGCGCATAAGATTAAGTCCATAAGTTATCTCAGGAAAGACATCCACATCCCAAATGTGCCAGCGGCACCCCTTTACTACACAATCACTTGCCCGATGAAAAACTATTTTGTTCAACCTAGTCCAATGGCACACCTTGCAATGGTACAATAAATTTTACAACAGTGGCTACTGGCCACAATTCAATATCTCATTAAGTCAAGATTAACATTATTCAACACGCAAATGAATCCCATCTTACAAGTAACCATGTCTAAGCATAGCTACAATAACCCAATGTTGGTAATATGATCATGTCCAACTAATAATATCCCAACCTAGGGTTAACAATGGATACATGGCATTCCAATAATCAAGGTTGCATAAAGTCAATTAGGTATATAGCTATTCCCAGCAATTAATCTATTGATACACAAATAGCATGCAATTGTATAAAACAAATTACTTTTGCAAATATAGGTTCAACATGATCGAAGGTTATGATATGCCTTGTTGATCTACTGTTGAGTCTTGATCTTCAAATCCTTCGCTCGATCCATCGGGATTAGCGTCCACTAGAAAAGAAGACAACGGACAAAAATAAACAATAAACATAGACCCAAACAAACTCCAAATTGAAAACAAATGGCTCTGGAATGTAGAGCTTGATTTTTAGAAACTTAAATCGCCTCAATCGGAGTTCGTATGAAGGAGAACAGAATTTTGAAAGGTTTAAATCACGTAAACAATAAAGAAAGGATTTTTGAATTTTTAAAATTACTTTTCTGAAGAAAAATAAAAATCCAAATCACTTTAAAACATCAGCAATCTGAATCTTAATTTTTTTAAAAAATATTTTACTTTTCTTTTCTTTTTTTCTTTTTCTTGGACAGATACTCTCTCTCCTGCCGGTACTGTAGATTCCGTACTGTCCATGCTAGGCACTGTAGCACCAAAGCACAGACGCACTAAAGCACAGTAGCAAACTTCTAGGGCAAAGCCAAGACAAGTGTAAGGCAAGGGTTTCGGCCAAAACGATGGAAGCATGGGAAAGCTCACAACACGACGATCTCAACGAAGACCACGATGACGATGAACGGGCACGGATGGTGGCTCAACGATCCAATGAACGACGAGGAACATACTTTGGGAAAACACAGAATTTGCCATCTACGGTACACCAAACTTGAAATCGATTAAGGGGTTAGCTTCGCAATGTCCGGTGGTGTGATGTGACGTGAACAGTTTTGGAAGATACACTCCGGAGCTCCAGGACTTGCAAGGGTACGTCAGCAAATGTTCGGTTTGCGCTCTGGGTCTCGCGGTGTTTTGGCCAAACGGTGGCACAAGATTTTAGAACGAGTGGAGAAACAGGTTGAGCAATGAAAGGGGATCCCGCTGCTCACCTTAAATAGGCTCGAGATGGCCCGAAGAGATAGATACATACACATTTCAAGAAGAGTCCGTACCGGCAAAAACTTGAATTTCTCCCAAAAAAGAGGTGATTAGGACGGGAGGATCATGAGGATTTGTTGAGGATAAAGTGGCACACGTAGTGGACACGAATCCGAAAGCAAAAACGTATTGGATGGGAGGTCCGAAATCATAGCCATGGTGGAGAACAGAGAGACATGCATGCTTGACCTTGCTCTCTGAGGTCGAAGATGTGATATGACATGTGGGCCTCTTTATTATTTCTTTTCGAATTTAATTAGTGCTGGAAACAAAAAGGCTTTGAAACAACAGGAAATAAGGTTAAAAAATTCTAGAAAAATTCTCAAAAATATGTTGAGACATTTTCAACTTACTGTACAAATTTCGGAAATTTGTGATTTGTAATTTTTCTACAGTAAATCTTTTCGCCAAACTAAAAAAATAGAAAAACAATTTTATAAATTCAAGAAAATTAAAAAAAAATCTCAGAAAATTATAAATAAGTAATAAAATATTTTGTGCAAATTTTGAGATGTTACAGCCTCCATCCTAAGCCGCTTGACATCGCTCGTCCTTGACGACACCACACCCGAGCCAGTGCACCTCCTCCGAAGCCCATCATGCGCCTCCTCCCTGAGCCCTCGGTCATATATGGTTTGGATACTATTCATCATTTATTCTTTGATTGTATTGTTGCTAAGATTGTTTAGACCTCATTCATGTATGAATCCCGTATACTAATTGTCAACAAGCAAAAGATGAGCCACCCATCAACGAGGTCTATGCATCAACATTATTTAAATATGTAGGCAAACAACCTACCGAGCTGCTCTATTTTCAATCAATGAATCAGTGGGTGTAAAAATTATATGTTTAGTTATATTGTTCCTAATAATGTTTTTCTCTTAATGCATGACAATGCCTATTTCATTGCAGGATGGGTGTGAATTTAGGCTTTTTTCACTTAATTAAAAAAATTGTCCTCTTGGTTGCTTGAATTATAATATATTAGTGGCGTCCATTTTAGATATACAATACCCACTACTTAAAATATGTGACTTCGAGATTGGCCTAAGTAGTTGAATGCAAATGTGAATGACATTGCAATTACATTCTTTTTTGAGGGCTATTTGATGTACATGTTTTGTGCTACGTTTCATAGTAAAATCCCTTCGATCCCTGACTAAACTTTCCATTTACGCATTTAGTCACCAAAGCATTTTTTCAGTGTTTAAAATCCAAGGATTGATATTTTAATTGAATTCAATCTGATAGCTATCATTTCAAAGGTGCCATGGCATAATGTGGAATATGCGTGGTCTATTAAATTCACCCCTTTTCAATCTAGTCTAGAAATTAAGCACTACCTTCAATTGCATCCATGCATGATTATAGGACTAAGTTTGTTACAACATTAAAACCTCACCTTGATGTTGACTATAGTTGTTTAACTTCTTATTGTGAGAGAGAGTAATTTGGATTTTTTTATGAAATTATGCAATTTACAAATAGTAATCCAATTATAGAAAGCATCCCAAAAAATTAGGCCCAATGATTGAAGAAAACAAAATCATGGTCATTGCTACATTTGTCGTGATTCATCATATATTTATTTATGTCATAGTGACTGCAAATTGCACATAAAATGGAGCATACAAACAAGATATACAACATGGAAAAGTTGTTGGATGCTAAACAAAAACTTGAGGTGGAGATAGAACAACTGAAGGGAAAGTTTGAAGTAATAGAGCAAAACAGAAGTGAAGAAGATTCTGAGTTAACAAAAAAGATTTATGAGATGAAACAAAAACTGAAAGACATAGATGACAAATTGCAAAATATTGAATCTCTTAACAATGTACTCATCATTAGGGAGCGCGGGGTGAATGCAGAGCTGGAAGAAGCCAAAGCTGAGCTTATAAAGGTAATATAAAGGTTTCCAATATTTAATTCGATGTGGTTACTGATAATATACAAGACACCCTTTTCACAACAATATGATCGTTTTTGAAGTGATTAAGAGATATGACTGGAAGCTAATCAGTTATTGGTGTCAAACAAATGGGCATTGTGCCGGAGCTGTGAAACTTCGGGAAGAATCAAAAAGCCTCTGTTGCGGAAACTATGGCTCATATGATGGCAGATATGGAAAAAACCTAAGGTCTCCTTGTCTTGATCTATCAAATAATGTTTGTTTCTCAATGTATGCTTGTTGATATTTATGGTATCATATCTTCTCAATGTATTGTCACTTGAAATTATCCTTAATACTTACTCATCTTGAATCCAATTACTAAATACTGTCTTGCTTGTTGGAACCAAAATATTGTCATAGGATTATTCTACTGTATAAGAGATGGATAGAAAATTTATCATGAATTGAAAACTCTGTGATCCAAAAGTTTTTCTTCCTCTCTTGGTAGAACTTCTATGATTATTATTTGTTATTAGAAATTTTCTTGTTCTTAGATATTTCTGCAACGATATTTACAAGGCCCAACCAGTTATAGATTTTGTAATTGAATTTTTAAACATCCTAGATGCATCATGGCAACAGCTTTTCTGATAGGATCGTCTTAAAATATGAACATTTGTAGCACTTTCATCTCTTTTCTTATTCTAATGTTGATGGATTTCAAGGCAAAATCCAATTCCATCCACAGTATGTCCTAAAACTTGTCATGCTCTAACTTATCTTACACTTCATCGTCATCCCCGAATGAGAATATCATAAACAACCTATTTTTCACTCTGGTCTTGTACAGGAACATGATCATTTTGATGGTTCTCTATTTGATGAACTCCTTCCCTTGGGCTCTGAATTTGTCCCTCAAGAGATTATCTTTGATCTCTTCCCCTAAGGGAGAAATTTAGAGCCTAGTGAAGGAGTTTATCAAATATAGAGTTTATTAAATAGAGAACCATCAAAATGATCCTATTTTGCACAAGACTAGAGGAAAATAGGTTGTCTATGATATTCTTATTTGGGGATGAGAATAAAGTGGAAGATAAATCAGAGTATGATAATTTTTAGGATGAACAGTGGATGGAATTGGATTTTGCCTTAGAATCCATTAACATTAGAATAAGAAAGGAGATGAAAGTGTTACAAAGGATAATATTTTAAGATGATTTTGATTAGAAAAGCTGTTGCCTTGATGCAGCTCAGATAATTAGATATTCAATTACAAAATCTATAACTGGTTGTGCCTTGTAAGTGCTATTGCGGAAATATCTAAGGAGAAGAAAATTTTCAACAACAAATACTAATCGTGGAAGTTCTACCAGGGGAGGTAAAAAAAAACCTACATCATAGACGATTCTTTAAACAAACCGTCTTTGATAACCTATTACCACAGATAGTTCTTTATACAAACCGTCTATAATAGCCTATTATCACAGACGGTTTGTACCAACAACCGTCTATGATAGGTGTTTCACAGACGGTTCAGAAATTATCTGCAATGCACCATATTATTACTAACACATGCTTCAGACAGTTCACAAAATCATCTGTGATGAAGTTTTTGAACCGTCTGTGATGACCTTTTCTGTAGTAGTGATACTTCCTCTATCCTATAATATAAATCCATTTTCTTGGGAAGCGGTGTTGTACAATATAGAGAAAATACATTACATGCCACTAAATAACTACATGATTCCTTATATGCCACCCATTGCAAGGTAGACATGTGGGCACTGGACCCACATATTAGTGAGACATCAGTGACATACAATGAACATGTAATATAAGTCGACAAAGAGAACCAAAGTGTAGTTAATTGCAATATTTTCACTCTATACCCCTGCTTTAATACAAAAAAAAGTGGTTGAGTAGTTGTAATATGTCCTTTAATACGGGTATGCATAGTCCAATGATATTAATTTTTTCTAAGATTTAGTGCTTCCTTGGTTTGTACATACGGTGAACTTGACTTATATTTAGGACAAAGGGAGTAATGTGCTATGCTGATTTAATGCTTGTTTATGTCTTTTGCATTGATTTATTTTATTCTTTTTCGTAAATATTTATGCACGACAACCAACACAACTCTTCTTTCCAAAATACTTAAATGAAAAGGTAATATAGTCACTCCCTTTGGTGACTTTTCTTAATCTTTGTGTTTAGCCAAATATGTTTTATAGAAAAAATAGAGGAATGCAACCATCTCTTAGTGTAGAGGTGGAATGGTACAAGTACATCTCTACTCACTAGAGATGGGCATCGGGTCAGGTTTTTTGGTCAACCCTAGGCACGATAGGCACAGCACGGCCCAAGGCCCTGCCTAGCACAAAGAAGGATGGGATGTGCCAGTACGACACAGTTGCTCAGGCTATGCTGGGCCTAGGAACTGGGCACGATGGGCGACACAGCTTGGCATAGCAATTTGGACCGTGCTCTTGTCAACCCAAGACGCGGCGGGCATGGCAAAGACATCCCGGCCAAAGAACACGGCCAAGATCGATGGACTTCTTTGTGGGCCGGTGGTAGGGAGGTGGGGAGAGGAGGGTACCAAGGGGAAGGGATGCCACACCGCGCTACGCTTGAGGGGGAAGGGAGAGGCGGAGGGGCCGAGGGAGGGGAGGCGGCCTGAGGAGGGAGGGAGGCCGTGGGAGCAGGGGGAGGCCGTGGGGGGTGGCGGGGAGCCAAGGGGAGGCCGGGGTGGAGGTTGGGGTGGATGGAGGCTAGAGGGGGGAGAGAGGCTAGAGCGGAGGCGGAGGGGGAGGGGAGGGGGAGGGGAGGGTAAGGGAATAGGGAGAAGAAAAGAATGAAAGTAGAGAAAAAAAAGGAAAAGGGGGAAGAAATGAAGAAAAAGGAAAGGAAAGAAGGAAAAAAGGAAAGAAGAAAAGAAAAGAAAAGAAAATAAAATAAAAGAAAAGAAAAGGGAGAAAAAAAGAAAAGGAGAGGGATTCGAGGGGACAAGTTGAGGCCTGCGGGAGAGGCGGAGACAGTGAAAGGCGAGCTAGAGGGAGATGGAGAGACTGAGGGGGTGAGGAGGTGAGGGTGTTGATGGGGCGAGCTAGGGAGGAGTGTGTGTGAGAGAGAGAGATTGAGAGAGAGAGGGTGTGGGAGGGAAAGATATATTGAGAGAGCGAGAGAGATTGAGAGAGAGAGACTAATCGAGCAAGAGAGCGAACGGAAGAGACTGAGAGATTGAGAGAAACAGCGAGAGAGGGAGAGGGAGGGAGCCGACCATGGACAGAGATATCAATAGATTGATCCGCGAGAAGAGAGAGAAAGGGAAAGAGACGGGGGAGAGAGGGAGAGGGAGAGAGACATAGAGAAAGAGAAATAAATGACTGAGAGGGAGAGAGAAAATTTAGTTCTTTTCCCTAATATTTGTATCCATTGCCTCAACTCTGAGTCTTTGGCTCATTTCCTCTTATCTTAATAATGCAAATTGGCCGGGCCTAGGCCGACATGAATCGCAAATGGGATGTGCCTAGGCCAACACGACATGGAGGGCTGGCCAAACCGTGGCGGCATGGTAGGGTTTAGGCATGCAGCCTGATGGGCCTGTACCATGTTGGCCCGACCTAGCACGACGCCCACCTCTATTGCTCATAGAGTTCAAATCATAACCACTTTTACGCACACCAAAGCGTATCTTAGTGAAAAGATGTATGCCTTGTGCTCTATGAGGCCACGGATCTTTCTTTGGACTCTGCAATTATAGGCATTTGCATTGACATGATGGCGAGCATGTGAGTCTACCATGTAACCTTAAAAACCCAGGGGAGTATGATACACGGAGTGATCAATCTCAAAGTCTTAGCATCATTGGGAAAAGGAGTCATGTATGTGCAAGGTTTCAATTTTCATTTTTGGATCACATCTCAGAGGCGGACAAAATCTAGACGAAATTCATAAAGAAAATTTGAAATCCTTTAAATTTGAAACCAAGAAAACAAAATTTTGGCTGAAATCACCAAAAATTTGCCAAAATTTAGGTGATTTTCAACCAAGGTTCCTAAAATAAATGATTTTCGATCAAAAATCGCAATTTTTGTGTGTATCGAGGCGGCTCGGCAATCAAACCGCTCGGTAAACTAGTGGAGGTCAAATGCAAATTCCAAAAATTTGAAAATTTTGTCAAAATGTGTAAAAAGTTTTTTAAAATTTTTGTGTAAGGTCCTGAGGCAATGCTAATGAAACTGCAAAATTTTTAGATGATTATTAGTTCTGTATATTTTTTGAAAATTCTGATAGTGCTATTGTCTTTTTATATACTGTTATGTTTTTTATTTTATAGGGGCAACAAATTAAGTATAATATTTTTAATTTTTTTTTGTGAGGTCCAGAGGGAATTATTATGATTTTGTAAATTTTTTAGAGAATGACAGACGTATGTATTTTTTTAAAATTCTAAAAGTGCTATTGTCTTTGTATATACTCTTCTGTTTTTTATTTTCTAGGGGTAATAAATGAAGTCTATTATTTCTGAAAATTTTAATACATGATCATTGGGAACTCTTTGTGGTACCATTAAAACTTAAGAGCATGGTCAAGCATGTAAATTTTTATAAAAAAACTGAAAGTTTCTATGTTCCTTTTCATTTAATGTTGTTTTTTATTTTCTAGCGGCAATAAATTAATTCAAAATTTGTTCAAATTTCTCCGATGTCTTTTTTTAGATTATTTTCCATTTTATAAATTTTGTTTTCAATGTTTATATTTTTTATATTTTTTTAAATTTCCCCTCTATGTATTGAGATTTTTTTAAACAAATCGCTCAAAAATTGAAAAAAAATCACTTAAAATTGAAGCTAAAAAATTGGCCAATAATAAAAAAAATTGGTAAAATCGCTCGCTTTTTTATTTATTTTCACCATTGTTTGACCGTTGAGTTCAAAATTTTTTAATTCAAACTTCTTCGGTTTTTACCGATTTGTTATTGATTTTCAACAAGTTTTTGCCAAAAATCAAAAATAAAGATTCTAGCAAAAATAAAAAAATAATTTTGTGAACCCTGTTTTCGACCTCTTGTGAAATGGTCTCTTGAGTCTTGAAATAATTGGGAAAAATATGAAAAAAACCATACGATCATTTATCTACATTTCCTATCTGTTTGCATACAAATTACTAAGTATTAGCACATAAAATTCTCAAGTTAGGGTTTATGATTTAGACCAAATACAATTTAAGGTTGAAATACATCATGTGAGGCTGAAATGCATGTTACGGTTTATGGTTTAGACTGAAATGCAAGTTAGGATTTAGGGTTTTTGCCAAAATACATCATGTAAGGCCGAAATCCAAGTTAGGGTTTAGTGTTTTGGCCAAAATACAATTTAAGGCCAAAATCCAAGTTAGGGTTTAGGATCTAGGCCAAAATATATTATTTAAGGCCAAAATCCAAGTTAGGATTTAGAGTTAGGGTTACATAATTTGTATATGTATTTTTTTGCAGACTTTTCACATGTATTCCTCATAAAAGGCATTACAATTCTCCATGAAAAAATTAGTGCCAAATCAGGTTCAAAATCTAGGCAAATCGTAGAAATTACTGTAGCAACCCTAATTTTCAATTTTTTTCATTCTATCGGGATTTGGAATCTTGGCCCCAACCAAAATCCAAAATTTCACCCAAATTCGCTAAGATTTTTAACCCTGTGTATGTGGTCAGATAAAATTGTCTTTAGCTAAGGGCTGAAAAAACATAGAGCTAGAGCACGTGAAGTGGGCAACAAAAACTGGTTGAGAACAAGATGTTACTAGATCCGACGATCATTTAAAGCACATAGGTATCTCGTTAGTTGAAAGTATGTAATAATCGAACCTTTTTTAGTTTTTACAGGTTCCACGTTGAGTATACCAATATCAGCCATGTTAGCAGACAGCTAGAATTAATTGAACCTGGTGGCGCTTAGCTAAGAACATGTGCTTTATCCAAGTGTTCCCGTTGAAAAAGTGTTCAAACACCACAAACATCACATTCTCTTGGAGGATGCATCTTAGATGTTATCTGAAAGACCATGATGAGGTTTATCTATGTTTGTGGTAAGTTATTAACACTGTTTGAGCATGTGGTGCTTAAGTTTGAGTATGTTTTTGAATTCTACTTTGAATTTGAAGCAATTTGAGGTGCTATTAGGTCAGGGCGGCACTATTGGCCTTGAAGGCGCGCTAGTGCCGGCCAGGTGGCACTACCGGCCTAGGAGTGGCGGTAATGCCAGCCTATGGTAGCACTAGCCGTAGGAGCGGTAGCATTTTCACAGAGAGGTGTTCCTCTGGGGTTTAGAAAAGTGGCACTACCGGTGTGCTAGGAGCGGTAGTGCCGGGGGAGTGGCACAACCGGCCTAAAGGTGCGGTAGTTATTTTTCAGAGTAGGTCTCTGTTGGGTTTTAGGGATATTGGCACTATAGGCCATGGGGGTGGTAGTACCGGCCCCAGGTTGGCGGTAGTACCAGTTTTCTAGCGAAATGTGAATAAAATTTTATTGATTTAATTGCATATATTTATGAGCAGTGTCGTGTGATGTGTTTCTTGTTTGTGTTGGATGCAGGACTCCAGGGCTAGGTCATAGTGAGGTGAAGGCAAGACCGAGACTAGGCTAGGAGAAGTGAGGTCTAGAATGGTCAAGGGACGTCGGAAGATGATTGAGGTAAGGAAGTGGTTGCAAGCTGGGAACACAAGGAACCAGAGCGTGATGCACTTGTGATGGACATGGCAGGCAACGATATGGACCGAGACTAGGCTCAGGGAGGAGTTGAGGTCTAGAACGGTCAAGAAAACCGATGCTGCCATGATGAAGCAGAAAAGGACACATGGCGCTCATGTGACTTGGGCCTGTTTGCAAGCGAGGATGGTTCAGGGGAGTCCGAACATGTGAGAGGCTTGGCAGCCAATCATTGGGGCTATGAGGAAAGCAACGAAGCATGGGCGATGCTTCGAGGAGAAGGAAAATCGGCCATTGGGGCAAATTGGTAATTTGTCGAAAACCAGTGGTCGAGACAGTTTAGAAAACCACGGTATTGACCTAAGTGATTTAGGTCACACCAAAGTGGTGTTGGATGAAAATTCAGGCTCGTGGAGCGGATTTAATGTCAATGTAATAGCTGCTTTGAGAAGCGTGCTTGTGTAAGTGAAATACCTGTTAAGGTTGTTGGGTTTCAGATTAGCCCATGTAAGAGTGGATGGTATCCACCTTAGTATCCAGGTTTAGGGTTACGGTTGCCTCCACTATATAAGGAGATGTAGTGGGAGGTGAGGATTTGAGACATTAGACTTAGTCACTAAGAGTGTTAGGGTTTCCCACAAGATTTTGTGTTCTTGTGTGGGTGTGTGAGTGCTCTGTGGGAGCTTTGTCCTCAGGTGAGAGGCTTTGTAATCGTCCATCTTGCTCTGAAATAAAGATTAAATTCGTGCTCATGTTTTTGCCTCAAGTTTTGATCTTCTTCTTACTTTACTCTAGATCTTTTCTTCTGGTTTCTTTCTGCTTGATCTTGTGTTGCCAAGGATGAACGATTGATGGATGTATCCTCTGTAGATCTTCTCCCAATCTTCTAGGCAAGCCTCTTCTTGATCAAGTTTCTTCAAGAAATCGATTTTTGGGTTGAGTAGGAAGATTTTGAGGTAGATCTTGATCTTGATATTTTGGGAGCAATCTCTTTGGGTTTCTTACTTGCTGTGACATGTGCGAGACCATCTAGGCCCATCTTGATCATCAAATACCCACAAGCAAACCCAGGGCAAAATTTTTATTTTTGACCCGATTTTGGTGCAACCTTCTATAAATTCAAAAAAAGTCTGAACTTTGACGTCAATCCTTGTGATTGAAGGTTGGAATAGTTTTCTGACACCCATAGGAAGGTGCATACAATGTTTCGCGGGTTTAAATCAGATGATCAAAAGTTATACCTATTTTTTCTAAAGTCGCGCTGATTTATTGTTCATTTGCCTATTTTTTACTGTTCACCGGCACTACTACTACAGTGTCACAGTAGTACTAGGTTATTGTTCATCTCGGCACTACTGTAGTGCAGTAATGTCGCCCGAGAGCTGATTTTTTTTGAGATTTTCTTCTTTTGCTCTTCTGAGGTCTTGGGAGGTTTTGGTTGGATTCTTTGGGGGCGAAATTGTTGTGTGATCATTCAGCTCTTCTCTGATTGCTATTTTCGGTCCTTCAATTGGTATCAGAGCCCGATTTTGCTATCTTTAGATCTTGACCGGTATTGAGAGCCATGGCATCGAACAAGTATTCCACCAAGCCTCTAATCTTTTGTGTGGTGGATTATCCTTTTTGGAAATCCAAGATAGAGTCATACATCACTACCTAGGGTTTCATGATATGGCAGAAGGTGAAGCTCTCATATTTTGTTCCTGCCAATGAGAACATCAATGCCACGAATATGGCTGACGTTGAGGCGAATGCTAAGGCAAGGAACATCCTCATACAGGGGCTTAGCCGTAGTGAGTATGACTAGATCTCCCACTTACGATCTGCACACGAGATTTGGGTGACCCTCGATGCTTACCATGAGGGCAATCAAGACGGTAAAGCAAGATCAGTACAAGCGTGACTACAACAAGTTCGAGCAGCATGCTGGGGAGTCCTTGTACGAGTTCTATGGTCGTTTCACAAAGATCCTGAGTGATCTCCGAGCAGTTGGTACCACATATCCTGACTCAGATAATGCTCTGCATTTTTTGACGGCACTCGATCTTTGAGTTTGAGAGATGAAGGTGACCTCCATCAAGAACACCACGGACTTGTCGGCCTTGACTCTTGACAGGATTTATTCTCGATGTAAGACGAAGTCACAGTCGATGGCCTTGGTCACCGATCCCGCTTCTGAGAGTTCTTCTAGTTTTTCCTTCTCTGCTCTTTGTGAGATGAGCGATGACCATTTGGAGAGATTTCCAGAAAATGAGCTTGCCCTCTTAGCCAGAAAGTTCTCCCATGCATACAAGAGGGTGAGAGATAGGAGGAGAGATGAATCTATCACCTGCTTCGAGTGTTGTGGCCCCAACCACATTTGAGCCAACTACCCCAAGCTGGAGAAGGGCAAGAATGACTATGGCGGTGTGACCAAGAACGACTACACCGACAAGAACCGCAACAAGAAGGCTCCAGTTCGCAATCCCGCGTATGAGAAGAAGTATTGCAACTTCGCAAAGGACAAGAATCTCTTCTACTGCATTCTCGCCGCACTTGATGACATCAACCTCTCCAACATCGAGATGTGGAGCGATGACAATAGAGAGGATGATCCGCAAGAGAATACCAAAGGCAGCGACAACTTCACCGGGATGTGCATTATGGCCAACGAGAACGACATCAGTGACATCAAGCCCTACAACGAGTCAGATGAGGTACATTCCTATGACGAGCTTGATGAGGCATTCTTTAAGCTAGGAAGATTCCATGCTAGAGCTAGGACTAGGTGTTCAGAGCTAGAGAAGAAGGTAGATGACATGTCACGGGAGATAGTTTCACTTAGATCTTCTTACTCCCGTGATGATGATTGTGTGCTCTGTGATGCTGTGCTTATGGAGCTTGAGAACCTAAGGATCATGCATGATAGTGTGCTTTCTGAAGTAGAGGTCCTTAGAGAGAAGAATGCTAGCTGTAGTACTATTGATGCTATTCCTGCTGATGCTAGCTTTCTTCATGTGCATATTGGTCCTTGTGAAAATTGCCCTAAACTGCTTGCTGAAATTGACAACATGAGCACTCACCTTAGGAAGCTTTCTGTTAGAAACAAACTTGAGAAATATGCTTCCAAGGATCCAGTCAGCTCATATGAGGGCTGTAGGCAACTAAAACTTGACAATGATACTTTGAATGTCAAGTGTGCTAATTTAACCAAGGACCTACTAGCTAAATCACAAGAAGGTTGCTTGCTATATGCTGAGATAGAGGGGGACTGGGTAGAATCCATAATGAACTTAGGAAGAAGCTAGAGACCTAGACCATTAAGATTAGAAATACCAAGTGCGAATCTTGTGAGGCCCTCAAGATTGAGGCAGTCATGCTTAGGAAGAAAAATATACGTGCTGGTCGTTCTTCCTTGTCTGACTCTTCATCTTCTTCCCCTGTTCTTCCTGTGCCTATCTCTTCCAGGAGTATGAATACCTCATGAGCACTCTTGAAAAGTTTGTATGAGGCAAGAAGAATTTCAATCTCATCCTAGACCAGTTCAACATTAGTAGATTCAATCAAGGTCTAGGATTTGACTATTTGGAGCACGCTCGGGTGCATCCCCCCACCATTGTGCGTGGCTCCAAGAGTGGAGAGATTGTGATAGCTCCTAAGGTCAGCATCACTTTTTTAGGCCTACTGGGGTTTTTCATGGGATCTCTGACCAAAAGGTTGCTCCTTCATAAGCTTCTGCCTCTAGTAAGGCGAAGTATACCTGAATCTTCTGTCAGAAGAATAGATATTTGATAGACTTCTGCTTCAGGCGTGCCAAGTTAGCACGTCATAGCGTGTTTGTGCTCTTAGGGATATTCAGGGTCATCCCTAGGCTCAGAGTGCTCCTAAGGCACCCACGGCTTCTAGACAGGGTAGAGTTCCTCCTGTTTTTGGACAGCGTCCATGACTTGGTTTTCACGCTGTTCCTTCTGGTTTTTTCCTAGAGCTGCTTGTGGTCAGTCTTTCTGTCGTCCTTTTGATATTCCTCATTCTTTCCATCGTGGTAGATATCAACGGCGTGTGGTATTTCCTAGTAGAAGATTTATGTAGCTTCACTAGGATGGTCCGGCCTTTGCATGTTGGAGAACCAACCCAGCTCCAGCTCCCAGATCTTCTGCTGGTGTTGCTTCTGGATTGGTGAGAGTGAGCATCGGAGAGATACTAGAGTCCAGTCTTTTGTTCCTGTGACTGGCACTTCTGCTCATCATGTGATTCAGTATTGTGTTCCCAGATATGCACTTGTTTATCCCAGTATTGAGTCATTGACCTCTCGCTTTCTGTGATCTAGGTTTGTTGGGCTGGGAAGGGAGATGCTTGGCTTGTAGACTCCGGTTGTTCTCACTACATGATCGGAGACTCCTGTTGGTTCTCTTCCTTAGCCCGTGCCCCAGGTGATGAGCTAATCACCTTTGGGGATGCTTCTTTAGGCTGCGTCATTGCCAAGGGCTCTGTGCATATTAATGAGAAATTTTTCTTAAGGATGTTGCCTTGGTTAGTAAGCTGCAGTATAATTTGCTTTCAGTTTCTCAGCTTATCGATGATGATTTCGAGGTAAGCTTTAAGTGAAATGCTTGTAGAATTCTCAATTCTTTTGGAGGATTAGTTTGTAGGATTTCTAAGTTTGGGAGAGTCTTTCATGCTGATTTTTCTAATTCTTCTGGTGATTCTCTTCGTTGATTAGTTGCTTTAGAGTACCGTGATCTTTCCTTCTGGCATAGGAGACTTGGTCAAATTGGATTTGATCATTTGAACCGAGTTAGTAGTCATGATCTCATTCGTGGTTTGCCCAAACTCAAGATGGTCAAAGACTTAGTTTGCTCTCCTTATCGATATAGTAAGATGGTTGAGCTTCTCATCCCTCAGTTACTGTTGTGATGACTGATGCACCAGGATATCTTTTACATATGAACACTGTTGGTCCAACTAGAGTGCAATCAGTGGGTGGGAAGTGGTATGTTCTTGTCATAATCGATGGTTTTTCTAGGTATTTTTCATGGCCTCGAAGGATGAGTGTTTTACTCATTTAGGGGTTTGGTCCGTAGGTTGTCTATTGAGTTCCTTGGTGCCTTTTGAGCTATATGCAGTGATAATGGTACGAAATTCAAAAACTCGTATTTTGAGGGTTTCTATGAGGAGTCAGGCTTAGAGCATCAATTCTCCTTTCCATACGTCCCTCAGTAAAATGGCATAGTGGAAAGAAAAGACAGGATCTTGGTCGAGATGGTTAGGATGATGCTAGATGAGTACAATAATCATAAGAAGTTTTGGGCTAAGGCTATAGCTACTGCTTATCATGTGTCTAATCGAGTATTCTTGATAGCACATTTGCACCGCACTTCATATGACTTAAGATATGGGCGAAAGCCCAATGTTTCTTATTTTCGTGTGTTTGGTTGCAAGTGTTTCATTCTGAAGTCAAGGAACCTAGATAAGTTCGAGTCACGTTCTCTGGATGGTATTTTTATAGGTTACTTGACTTCTTATCGTAGCTATAGGGTTTGGAGTTGTGAGATGAATAGGATCATAGAGACCTATGAGGTGACCTTTGATGAGGCTAGTTGAGAAGCTAGACCCTAAATATCATACTCTTCTTCCCTCTTCGAGACCATCTTTGTAGAGGATGAGGATGATGGAGATGACGGTATTCCACCTGTTCCAGTCCCTTATACACCTGAGGTGCCTCTTGTTTCTATCTCTGCACCTCAGAGAGACCAGCCATTACTTTCAAACTCTCCTGCAGCCAGTGGCTCTAATCCTGCCTCTTCTGTTCATGAGGTAGATGTCACTTCTGCTCTAGACCTTCCCGCCACATTCGATGGCATCATCCACCCGATCAGATGATCAACGATTTATTTGAGCGTGTCACACGCTCAACGTCAGACGTTTCTCTCTTCTGCCTTCACTTTGCCTTCGTTGCTACTTTAAAGCTAAAGGATGTTTCTCATGCATTGATAGATAAATCTTGGATCAACGCTATGCATGAGGAACATGAGAGTTTTGAGAGGAACAATGTCTGGTAGCTTATTGAGCCCCTATCTGGACATAATGTCATTGGGCCAAGAGGGTGTTCAAATACAAGTAAAGTGAGGATGGGGTTATCATTAGGAACAAAGCTAGGCTAGTTGCATAGGGTTTTACTCAGGTTGAGGGTCTTGACTTTGAGGAGACCTTTGCCCCTATAGCTAGACTAGAGGCTATTAGGATCCTACTTGCATTTTCAGCATCTAAGGGTTTCAAGCTTTATCAGATGGATGTTAAGAGTGCATTCCTCAATAGATAAATTGAGGAAGAGGATTATGTCAGGCAGCCTCCAAGATTCGAGAAACCCCAAGTACCCAAACCATATCTTCAAGCTTTCCAGAGCTTTGTATGGACTTAAGCAGGCCCCTAGATCTTGGTATGAGAGGCTTAAGTCCTATCTTTTTAGTCATGATTTTGATATGCGTAAAGTAGACAAGACTCTATTCATTAGACACCAGAATACTCATTTTTTACTTATCCAAATTTATGTGGATGATATTATCTTTGATGGCTCTTCACACTTTCTTGTGTCTTAGTTTTCAGATGTGATGAGCATGATGGGCGAGTTGAGCTATTTCCTCGACTTCCAAATCAAGCATACTCGGGAGGGCATTTTCTTGCATCAAGACAAGTACACTCAAGACCACCTGAGATTTTTCGACATGTCTGATGGGAAGCCAGTGATGAGTCCTATGGCCACCACTGTTGTCCTTGAGCATGATGAGGATAGTAAGCTAGTTAATCAGAAAGAGTTCAGGAGTATGATCAGCTCTCTCTTGTACCTCTCTGCTTTGAGGCCAGACATACACTTCACTGTGTGTCAATGCGCTCGATTTCAAGCTTCTCCTCGCGCCTCTTACCGTCAAGCGGTGAAGCGCATCTTCAGGTACCTTCGAGCTACCATTGACTATGATATTTGGTACTCTTCCTCCTCTTGTTTGTCCCTTAGAGCCTTTTTTGATGCAGACTTTGCTGGCTGTAGGATAGATAGGAAGAGAACTTCTGGCACTTGCCAATTTATGGCACTTCTCTTGTTTCTTAGTTATCAAGGAAGTAGTCCAGAGTTGCACAGTCTACCGCTGAGGCCAAGTACGTTGCAGCCGCTAGTTGCTGTAGTCAAGTGCTTTGGATGAGATCGATCGACCTTGCAGGACTTTGGGTTAGACATAGATAGTATTCCGCTTTGTTGTGACAACATTTCTGCCATTTGCATTGCTAAGAACTCAGTGCAGCACTCTAGGACCAAGAGTATTGACGTTAGATATCACTTCCTTAGAGATCATGTGGAGAAAGGTGATATAGTGCTTCAGTTTGTAGAGAGTAACCACCATATTACTGATATATTTACCAAGCCTTTAGATAGCTCTAAGTTTGTGGCCTTGAGGGGAGAGTTTGGAGTTGTGTGCCCTTACGACATCTCTTGAGGGGAGCTGGTTTGTATATTATGTATTATATATATTTACTTCTAGTATTTCCTTTCTTTTGCATCTACTGAGTGTTTTTGAGCTTATTGTTAGAATTATGTGTTCACTTCACTTAGACTTCTAGCATGCTTTGGATGGGCCTCTCATCTTATGCTATAGGTTGCTATCATGCACAATTACCTGTTCTCTCTTCTCTCTAGGTTGAGTTCCCTCACAGTCTTATAGGTCTAGCAGTTGTTGGGCCCCTTGGGTAGACAGGGTCTATGCATACTAGGACTAGCTTGGGTTCTAGAATCAGCTTTCCTATGTTAGTCATATAAGAAAGATGAGAGCGAGTTTGAGCCATAGTGTTCTCTACCATCTTTTCTATACTCTACAGCCACCTAGTTTGTTGTTTCTCGACTTCTTCTCCTTATTTTGTGTTTCTGGTTTCTATTGAGTTTGTTTGGACATTCTTTTAAGCTTAACTATGCTAATAACTCAACTTGAACTAGATTTATGGTTAAAATTGATTCACTTGTTGAGGGGGAGATTGAGGAGCTGCTTCATGTACTACATATAGAATTTATTTTCTATTTTAATGAGGTTTGTCTATTATGCAAATGAGTTGTCATTCATGCTATGCACCTTGCTACTTTTCTTAAAATCAGTGCTAGCTTAAATATGTCCAAGTTCATTTTGCTTCATCATGCTAAGCTTGCTAAAAAATGAAAATTGATCCTTAATGAAAACTTGATGAAAGTTGTAGCTTTTACGTGCTATGTTTCCTCACTAGGTACATATGCCATGATTTATGAAATCTTAGATTTCTACTAGAATCCCTATAGCAGCTTGGGTGAAGCTAGGTTGATCCATACTAGAGTCCTTCACATGCTCATGAATCTAAGTACTAAAATAGTCAAAAATTGATTTTTTTTGTGCAAATTGATGTCAACACTTTACATTCACGAGACTGCTTCTCATTGCACTTGGGATGAACTTGGAATGTATCGTGTATGACCAAGACCATTCTTTTAAGAGTCCTTCTTGAGATGGTCGATGATGACTCGAGTTAATCACACTTGAAAAATGCAAATAAAACAAAAAGGGAAATTGGGTAAAGAGCAAATAATGTCAAACATTTGCACCTCACTATGTGCGTTAAAGTTTTCAAACAGAATTTTGCATTAAAGATGATTGAGCACGAAGGATCTTTTATGCACATCTAGCTTCCCCAAAGTATTGACTAGGTCGAACTCTAAGTCATCCATTTGATCCTTTGTATGGCTATACTTCTAGTTTGGAGATTATACTAAGTGTTGCACTTGTTAAAATCATTCAAAAATGGCATAGTCTTATTTGTGCTTGCTAGCAAGGATATTAGAATTTGCACTTGGACATGTCTTAGATTAGTATAATCTGAACTTGAGTAGCTTGGTTTCATACTTTGCCTTGAGGGTCACTTGGATAATTTTCAAAGCTCTTTTAGGATGCATTTCATTCATACATGTGAAAAGGGGGAGAAAATGCTCTCTTAATGCCTATAGTGCCAAAAGGGGAAGAAAATGCAAAAAAAGACATCATCAAAAGGTGAGAAATGTGAATGCATCTTGGTTCTTATGATCATGGTAAAAAATTGCTAGTTCTTAATATCATAAGCATATTTGAGCTTTTGTGAGTTTTTCTTGGATTTCTAGAGATTTTGTGAAAAACTTGTTCTTTCTATTGGCTTGCTCTAAAATCCTTCTTGACAACTTGGTCATGATTTTATTTCCTCTTGCTTTGGACCAAGTGAGGCTTTGCAATCAAATTGTTTTCTTCTTTTGCTTTCAAACTCAATTTTGTCCCTTTGTGGTGTTTGTCAATATACTTATCAAGGGAGAGATTGAAAGACCATGTGGAGGTCTATCCATATTTGTAATTAGTTATTGATAGTGTTTGAGCATGTTGTGCTCAATTTTGAGTTTGTTTTGAATTTGAAGCAATTTGAGGTGTTAAGTCTGGGCGGCACTACTCGCTTTGAAGGCGCGGTAATGCCGGCCTACGGTAGCACCGGCCGTAGGAGCGATAGATTTTTCATAGAGAGGTGTTCCTCTAGGGTTTAACAAAGCGGCATTACCGGTGTGCTAGGAGTGGTAATGCCGGGGGAGTGGCACTACCGGCCCAAAGGTATAGTGGTTATTTTTTAGAGTAGGTCTCTGTTGGGTTTTAGGGATATTGGCACTACCGGCCATAGGGGCAGTAGTACCGGTCGAGCGGTACTACCGCCCCCAGGTTGGCGGTAGTACCGGGTTTCCAGCGAGATGTGAATTAAATTTTATTGATTTAATTGTATATATTTGTGAACAGTGCTATGTGATGTGTTTCTTGTCTGTGTTGATTGCAGGACTCCAAGGCTAGGTCATGGTGAGGCGAAGGCGAGACCGAGACTAGGCTAGGAGAGCTGAGGTCCAGAACGATCAAGTGACACCGGAAGATGATTGAGGCTAGGAAGTGATTGCAAGCCGAGAAGACAAGGAACCAGAGCGTGAAGCACTGGTGATGGACATGGAGGGTAACGGCATGGACCAGGGCTAGGCTCAGCGAGGAGTTTAGGTCCAGAACGATCAAGGAAGCTGATCCTGTCATGACAAAGCGGAAAAGGACATGTGGCGGTCAAGTGACTTGGGCCTATTTGCAAGCGAGGATGGTTCAGGGGAGTCTGGATACGTGAGAGGCTTGACAGCAAGTCATTAGGGCTATGTGGAAAGCAACGAAATATTGGTGATGCTTTGAGGAAAAGGAAGACAGGTCATTGGGGGCAGATTGGTAATTTATCCAAATCTAGTGGTCGAGGAGGTTTGGAAAACCGCGGTGGTGGTCTAAGTGGTTTAGGTCACACAAAAGTGGTGTTGGATGCAAATTCGGGCTCATGGAGCGAATTTGACGTCAATATAATAGTCGCTTTGAGAAGCGTGCTTGTGTAAGTGAAAAACCCGTTAAGGTTGTTGAGTTTCGGGTTAGCCTATGTAAGAATGGATGGTATCCACCTTAGTGTATAGGTTTAGGCTTAGGGTTTCCTCCAATATATAAGGAGATGTAGTGGGACGTGAGGATTTGAGACCTTAGACTTAATCACTAGGAGTGTTAGGGTTTCCCACAAGATTTTGTGTTCTTGTGTGGGTGTGTGAGTACTTCGTGGGAGCTTTGCCCTCAGGTGAAAAACTTTGCAATCATCCAACTTACTTTAAAATAAAGAACAAATTCGTGTTTAAGTTTTTGTCTCAAGTTTTGATCTTCTTCTTGCTTTACTTATAATCTTTTCTTGTGGTTTCTTTCTTGCTTGATCTTGTGCTGCCAAGGATGAACGATTGATGGATGTATCCTCTATAGATCATCTAGGAAAGCCTCTTCTTGATCATCCAAGTTTCTTCAAGAAACCAGTTTTTGGGTTGAGTAGGAAGATTTTGAGGTAGATCTTGATCTTGATCTTTTCAGAGCAATCTCTTTGGGTTTCTTGCTTGCTGTGACACCATCTAGGTATGTCTTGATCATCAAATCCCCACGAGCAAGCCTAGGCCAAAGTTTTTTTGACCCGATTTTGGTGCAACCTTGGGTAAATTCAAAAAAGGTCATAACTTTGATGTCAATCATTGCGATTGAAAGTTAGAATAGGTTTCTGATACCCATAAGAAGGTGCATACAAAGTTTCGTAGGTTTTCGATCAGCCGATCAAAAGATACACTATTTTAGTTTTTGAAGTCGTGCTTATTTACTGTTCATTTGTCTGTTTTTGCTGTTCACCGGCACTACCGCTACAGTAACCCCGATAGTACTGTGGTTACTGTTCATCCCGCACTACAGGCCTTTGTGTCGTGGTAGTGCCGCCCTAGAGCTGATTATTCAGGAGATTTTCTTCTTTCGCTCTTCTGAGGTCTAGGAAGGTTTTGGTTGGATTCTCTGGGGGAAATTGTTATGTGATCATTCACCCCCTCTCTGATCGTCATTTCCGATCCTTCATTATCGAAAAAGTATTCCAAGCATGACAAACATAAGGAATAGGGATTGAATTATAGAGGAAGAGTTCTACTAACTACAAACTATTCCCAATGTACATGGTAAAAGTAAAAGTAAAAGTAAAGGTAAAGATAAAAATGTTTGGTTGATTGGGTGTATCCTTTCTGTCAATCGGCACAGGGTTTATATAGCCTATACTATGACTCTAATCACAACTAACTCAATAATATATTCTACTTTAAACTCCTCTTCGTATCAGCCCAACTCCGTCTTCCAAAAAAATTCCCTTCCAGCTGTATCTTGATCTCCTCGCCTCCGTCTCTCCTTCTACATCAGACTTTCCTTCCATCAATGGATCTTTCTAAATCAGCCAAACCTTCCTTCTTCAATCTTTCCAAAATTGGCTTTCCTTTCTTGGTTGTACACTAACTTCAATATAAATTGTTTATTCCTTTTAATCTAATAAATTAGATTACCTAATATTTATTTATACTTCATCCCGTAGTAAAGTTGGAATACCCTTAATTAATCAATGACTAGATCTGATTTCTACTACCCATTATATATACTGTCAGTATAATACACTTTGAAATTTCTCTAAATATAAACTTTACCCCACCATTTCACCTTTTTCCTTTTCCGTCGTCATTTCTCAAAAACCCCTAAAATATAGGGTTTTGCCATTAGAAACTTTTATTGTGTGTCGGAACACTCAATTCTTCTCCTAAGCTACAATGGACACCACCTAGGTATTCCGCTCGTCTCCTGAATCTACAGATCGATTTTTCCATGGTCTTCAAGGTCCTTTGGAATCTTGGTGCATTATATCCCATAGTTTCATCTACATTCACACTCACTCCAGCAAATTTTTCTCCCCGTCAGCTTTTCCTTTATCAGTGTATTCAAGAGAGAATTCATTGACCTTCATGGTTCAAAATTTCTAAAAGTTGTGAGGATGTTTCAGTGGATGGTCTAAATTTGTGGAAGACCTGTCTATATGTTCCAAACTAGATAATGGCAACAACCGTAAATGCAAAGCTTTATTGACACGGTAGGGCTCGCAGAAAAGCTCGTTAATTTGGGCTCGAATCAAAATTGTTTTGATTACAGTATATAGTTAATGAGTTCAAAATTGAAATGAGTCCATTTCGAACAAAGAAATGTTAATAAGGCTCGGGTAGATAGTGTCTTGTTAGATGGAATTTGCAATAACCACCTAAATAATAAGTAAAATGATTTTAAGTTGAATTATGTCAATATCAAAAAAGGCTCGATAACAGCTCAGTTGCTATCCCTAGACACAGGCTTCCCCACATTGTGCAATAAATTGGTCAATATGCTCCAAAGTAGATTTTGAAGCATCCCCTGTAAACTTCATGAAATCTGGAACTTCAAAATCTGCAGGAAAGAAAGGAACAATATATATATAGTTGTTGGCATAAAAAACTTAATGTAGGGTTTCTGACAGCAGCACACCAGACGAACACCTGGTTCAGAGCGTGCCAATCGATTTGACCTGGAATCGACAAGGTAAAAAATATATAATTTACTTAAAGCCGATCGTGAAGATCAATCGGCTTAAACTCAACCAGTTTGAAGCCGATCAGATCGAGGGTAACAGTCTAATTAGCCGATAGTGAAGATCAATCGGCTTAGATTCAATCAGCTCAAAGCCGATTAAATCGAGATAAAAAAAAGGTAAATCTAACTAGCCGATTAAGGCTAATCAGAGGATAAAGGCAGATCGATTCTGAAGAAGGCGATGCGCAACAAGATCAGAATAAATCAAACCTGGGGCGTAACTGAGGATGATCAACAATCGGCGATGCGCAACTTTATTGATCGAAACTGAGTTACAAGAATCTAAATTACAGAAACTACTCTTAGTCGACAGAAAAGTAGACGCGAATTGGTTGATTGGTTCTGGGCAGCTTTTCTTATCACCTCTAGACCTCTTTTATACCTATTGGCCGATAGAGTTCTGGTACAACACGTTAAGAGTAGAATCTGTATCGGCCTCTATTTGGATAGTGCTTTCCTTAACAACTTATTCTGTTTCCAAATATCTTCAATCTGTATCCTGGTCGTATCTTGTTGATCTTGGACTGCCGATTTTGACCCTATCTGCCAAATTTTGGTGCAAACAATAGTTATGGTATGGCTTACGATAGATCTTGTTGGTCGGGATCGAGTTGACTTGTCGTTGCACCACCGATTGAGATCGAACCGGTTCTGGATCGTGTAGAGGTAATTAAAGATGCAATGGAGGCTGCCCCTGAGGATAGGATGATCATCAGCCAGAACCTACCCTCGAGTCTGGGAATGCAATCTTTGTATAATTGGCTGAGGTGCCGGTCTGCCGGATGAAGTGAGATGCCTGGAGAACTGTGAGGGGCAGAAACACCTATTGCGGCATAGCCAGCTGAAGATATTGGTGGTACCTGACGTTACTTGCGGGTAAGTGCAGCGATTGGTGAGCCTCAAAAGCTGGTAACACCGGCGGGTTATAGCTTGGAGCAGTTGATAATCGTTACGACAAGTTATGGCCTAGTACAGTTGATAATCCTATCGGATTATGGTATGCAGTTGACAATCCTGTCGACAAGCTATCGCCTGAATCTTTTGATAATGCCAATATCCCACAGATGTATTGTGTCTTCTCTTGCCAATTTTCCATCAGTATATCTGTTTGACGGTAGATTAAGATGTATGTATCAGCATAGATGCCGACGATGTTTGCAACAAAGACAGTGTAGACGCTGATGCCCCTGACTCGTTGTCGGCATGAATTTGCTGGATGAGATTATTGACGAACTCGGTCACTTCTTGTGAAAACACCGGGAATCTGGGTAGTGGTGGCGATAATTTCCATGGATCTTCGGTCTTCATAAGGTCGGCGAGAAGATACTTCAGGCGTGTTTCTAGAAGTAGATCCAACGTTATGGTGAATTCTTTAGCATTGTTCACGAACGCTTGTTATACTGTTTGACCGATCATCTAACTCATATCTCCTTGCGAGAATTGTGTACATACTTGGCTGGGAAGCCGAAGTATATAGAATAGCTAAAGGATCAGCGGTGATCAGAAGATTTCCTTCCCTGGGGATGACTCGCTTTGTGGTAAAACATTGCTGATACTTCAATCTGAGCTCCTGTTCTTTTTGGACAAGTTGCGTCTGAACTTCTGCAGGAAGGTCTTTAAGATCTGGAACAATGACATGATTCTCACTGACATTAGATGGATTCCTTGGAGGCATTTTGACAAAGATCAACGATCAGGGTCCCTATGGGTGTGCCAAGAGTAAGGTTGGCTATCTAACTTAACGAGCTATTATCGAGTTTCTTTCAAAATTGACATAATTCAATATAAAATAATTTTATCATTTAAGTGGTTATTTCAAATTTGAGCTAAGGAGCCACTATCGAACCGAGCCGAGCCTCATTAGTATTTTTCGCTCGAATAGACTTATTTTAATTTTAATCTCATTAACTACTGTAATCAAAGCAATTTTGATTTGAGCCCTAATGAGTTTTTTGCCAGCCCTAGCCAAGAGTGTGTTGCCGCAGGAAAAGTGTTCCAAGCACAGCAAGCACCGTGTTCCTCTGGAGGGTGCATCCTAGCGATGTATACGACATGCCAATCGATTCTTCAGCAAATTAGCAAAGGATGACACTACCAAAAAGTGTTCCAGACGTGACAAACAAGACAAAGCCGATGGTATTAACTTGAAATTGATTCAAAAGATGAACATATATCGAACTACAGAGGAAGGGTTCTACCAGCTAAAACTACTCCTGAGGTATATGGTAAAAGTAAAGGTAAATAAATGGGTTGAGACTTTTTTTACTATTCTTAAGGTAACAAAATTTATATTAAAGTAGTACTAAGAGATACTAAAGATTTTTACATTGAGTTACCAAGAGGTACCAAAAGTTACCTTTTAAACTTTTGGTACCTCTTGGTACTACCTCAATGCAAATTTTGGTACCTCCAACGATGGTAAAATCTCTCAAAAGTGTTCATTTGATTGGGTGTATCCTTCCGTCAAGCGATACATAGGGCTGGCAAAAAAAGCTCATAGGGGCTCGAATTAAATTGATTTAATTATAGTAGTTAATGTGTTTGAAATTGAAATAAGTCTATTTCGAGTAAAAAAATATTAATGAAGCTCAGCTCGATAGTGGCTCGTTAACTCGAATTTGAAATAACCATTTAAATGATATATAAAATGATTTGATGTCAAATTATGTCAATTTCGAAAGAAACTTGATAATAGCTCCTTAAGCTAGATAGCCACCCATACCGATACGGGACTCAGTCATGGATTCTGCTTCAAACTCATCTTCATGTCAGCCTAATTTTGTCTTCCAGAAAGTTCCTTTTCATCTGTGTCTTGATCTATTCGCTGTTGTCTCTGCTTGTACATCGGATTTTCCTTGCAGCAATAGATCTTTCTATATCAGCCAAACATTTCTTCTTCAGTCTTCCAAAATTGGCTTTCGTTTCTTGCCGGTTACTTCCTAGCCGATTTTACTTCCGGATTTCTTCGGTATTGACGTGGTCTTCTTGACTTTTCTCTAATTTCTACGCTGACGTGGCAGACTATAGTAGTATTATTAGGTATCAACATGTCCATTGTCTACGGATGTTGATCTCTTATATAGTAGTATAGTACCAAATACAGACCAGCTGAACAAGGGTGAATCCAATTGGAAAGCTTTATTGGGCTCGAGCCCACCCTCCAGAATGGGTAACCCCCACCCCCAGTAAGTATCATAGCCAGTAGTAAGGTTAGAAAGGAGGAGGTGGCAAGAAACATACATGGTAGTGAGGCAAGGAGGAAGAAGACTCAATAGATTGTTGTGCAAAGTGGTATGGCGGGCAGCTTAGTGACTTCATGTTGAGACACACGAGACAATAGCCAACTAGTGAATAACCCACAAGACGTTGATCTAAGTGCCCTAGTAAAACTAGGCCTCTTTAGCCTTTCCCAACTCAGGCCCACGAGACTAATATCAAGAAGCAATTGCTATTTTTGACCAGGTTTTATTGTATTCATAGAATGTTGTAGCTTGTAGTGAGGTCCCATGCCATGTATCATGTGGTCTTTATTGTCCAACTTAAATCGTCTGCCACAAAAACACAAGACCTTGATTCCATGATTGTAAACTTTACATGCATAATACATTAATTGACTTGTTTGCCACAAATTAGCTCTGTTCCAAATTTCTCATTCCAAATTTGTAGACTCTGTTGACCATGCCAACATTACTGTCTCGCCGAAGCTGCTGCAAAAGGTTCGACAGTGTCGACCCAACTGCCGAGAGTGGCAATGGCATGTACTTCGATCAGTCACGGCATCAAGAATGTGCCTTGGTTTCTTTCTCTTCAAAAACGCGGCTCACCGCTCGTCAGCTCGTGCTGCATATTGTACTCGTCTCTTATTTACCAGCGGGAACCAGTGGTAGCAAAATGGCAAGAAAAAAAAGGAAATCAAGGTATCATCAATGTCGATCGACAAGGGTGCTAGGGACCGCCATGAAATGGAGACCAAGAGAATGAAACAAGGGCATGTGTGCCGGCCTATGCGAAATTAACCCTCCTCCATGGATTCAGGTCCTCCACCATCCGGTCAAGCAGGCACCGATTTAACGGCACATACACCGATGCCACTTGGACCCGGAAGGTACAGCGTGTTCTAGGTGCGGCACTGGGGTTCAACAATAGCACGCCCATCACTGCGCAAAGGCGAAACAAGAGAACAAGAACAAAACGAGCAAGATTCCGCTAGCTATTCCTATATGGGACGACTGCATAAGCATTGCATATTCAAGACTCCCATTGCAGCCCGGCCTACTCCTCCCTAACTCCTCCACATCACATTTAAAAGTACTCCTCCTACCTTGCTTCAATTCAGCGCGTCGCCACTGCCAGCGCCAGGCTCATAAATTCGATCTCGCTGGAACATGCAGGCACGCGAGGATCGATTAGAAATGGACGCACGCCACGGATAAGATGAAAATGCAGGCTCTCGTACGTACGCGGCAAAGCCTCAAGAAGGCAAATGCATGAAGTCATATGCAGCAAACTCGCAATGCCGGCCCAAATATCGATCGATCGGATCGATCTAACCTTCAACATGGAGATGAATTAATTCTGGTAGTACATTGAATCACCAAACTCGTAGCAGTACATTTCCCTTGCTTTTTTCTCCAATGGAGACAAGTAAATAGCCGAAAATAACAAAGCTGAAGAGATCCGAGAGAAAGAGAAGGCAAAAAAATGGAGAAAGAAGAGAGAATTTAAAAGGTACACGACAGAGGACCACGACTATACGTGTACAAATGACCGGACTTTTAACTGCCTTGTACCCGAGCACAACCACCGGCCATCGGGGCCGCGCCGCACATGCGCTCGTCAGACCCGGCATTTAACGCGGCCACCCCAGACGACGCAGCTGATATTACGCGCGGCCGGTCCAGCTTCGACGACTCCGGCCGGTCAGCTAGCCCAGTCCTTAATTACCCCATCACCACACAGACAGTCACATCTGCTTAGCCTCCTCGTTATGGTCACGCACGCGCCGGCCGATCCATCGGACCAGGTTTAGCACTGACGGAAACATGAGACGAATGGAAATGCATGGGACGTAATACGGTTTAATTATTGTGGACGTCAAAAACTTGAAGTAGAGTCTCTGACAATAGTACACCAGACGAACACCTGATTCAGAACGTGTCAGTCGATTTGACCTGTAATCGACAAGGTAGAATATGAACTTTATTTAAAGCCGATCGTGAAGATCAATCGGCTAAGAATCAATCAGTCCAAAGCCGATTAAATGGAAATAAAAGGGTAAGTCCAACTAACCGATTTAGGCTAATCGGAGGATAAAGGTAGATCGATTCTAAAGAAAACGATGCGCAGCAAAATCAGAATAAATCAAACTTGAGCGTAATTGTTGAAGATCAACAATCGGCGATGCGCAACTTTATTGATCAAAATCAAATTACAGAGATGATTCTAAGTTGCAGGAACTACTCCTAGTCGACAGAAAGGTAGATGAAAAGTAGATGCGAGTTGTTTAATTGTGTTGTTATTTTTGCAGCTCGCTCTTGTTCGCCTTTTATATCCGCCGGCCGATAGAGTTCCAGTATGACACGATCTGTCTAGCTTGCTTCCAAATATCTTGATATGTTATCCTAATCGTATCTTGCTATTTCTGGATTGTCGATTTAGCCATACTTGTCGAATTTTGTTTGCAAGAGAGGGTCCTGTAGCAGATCGCGTGCGCCCGCGCGCGAGACGCTACCGTCACGCTAGTGCTTGAGAACCTCCGGGATGTCCACCGGGTACCGGCTGACGCTGTCGGCCCACGGCCCCTCGGCGTTGCGCGCCGGCTTGATGCACTCCCACGCCGCGCTGTTGCACTTGAACCCGGACCCGAACCCGATCATCCACACGCGGTCGCCGCGGCGCATGCGGCCCTTGGCCTCGATGTAGGCCAGCTCGTACCACACCGAGCTGCTCGACGTGTTGCCGAACCGGTGCAGAGCCATGCGCGACGCCTCCACGTGCTCGTCCGACAGCCCGAGGCTGCGCTGCAGCTCGTCGATCACCGCCCGCCCGCCCGCGTGGATACAGAAGTGCTCGAAGGCCGTGCGGAAGTCGGGGAGGTACGGCTTGACGCCCCTGTTGAGCACCCGCCGCGCGATGAAGGAGAGCGCGAACAGGAGCTGCTCCGAGGCCGGCAGGACGAGGGGACCAATGGCTGTGATGTTGGCCTTGAGCGCGTCGCCGGCGATGGTCATGAGGTCCTTGGAGAGGTTGATCCCCCTGTGGCCCTCGCCGTCCTCCTCCTGGAACACGCACCGGTAGGCGCTGTCCTGTGCGCCGGTGAGCGTCCGCACAACGCGGGAGAGGCGGAAGCGGGCCTTGGCGCGGGACGTGGACAACAAGACCGCGGCGCCGCCCATGCGGAAGAGACAGTTAGGCAGAAGCATGGCGCGCTCTTTGCCGACGTAGTAGTTGGGCGTGATGGTCTCCGTGGACACGACCAGCGCGAGCGCGCCCCGCGGCGCGACCTGCAGGAAGTTGCGCGCGAGCCCCACGGAGATGAGCCCGGCGCTGCACCCCATCCCTGAGAGATGCACGTTGCGGACGTCGCTGCGCATCTTGTACTTGTGGATGATCATGTCGGAGAAGGATGGAATGGGCGCGAAGAGGCTGCAGTTGACGATGAGGATGTCGATGGCTCCGGGGCTGATGCCCGTCTTGGCGAGCAGGTCGTCGATGGCGGAGAAGATGACGAGCTCGGCCTCCGCGCGCGAGGCCTCCAAGTTCCGGTACGGCGGGATGTAGTGGTGCGCCGGCGGCAGGCAGGTCTCCTCCCCGAGCCCCGAGCGCTCGAGCAGCCGCGTCATGAACCGGACGCTGCGCTCGTCAATGGAGGCCCCCTCGACGAACGTGACGAGCTTGGCGTGCTCGAGGAAGGTGGCGAAAGGGACGCGGCAGTTGGGCCTTGTGCGGAAGCAGGCGTAGTCGATGAGGTACACGGAGCGCGGCCGCAGCATGAGGTAGAACGTGGCCGCGGCGGCCGGGAGGAAGGCGGCCAGGAAGAGGTGCACAGTCCTGAGCGCCAGGAGCCTGCGGAGCAGCTCCTCGGGCCCAACGCGCGCAGCATTGACGAGGGCCGCGACGGCGAGCGGCGCGGCGAACACGGCGAGGAAGTTGTTCACCACGTGCTGGTACAGCGGCTTGAGGTGCTTGGACTGAGGTGACGAGCTCATGCTGGCGCGCCGTGTTCGCGTGTGCACTGGTGCAGTGGATACTCGCACCACACCAGTGTGGCTCTGGCCTGTGGGAGAGGAGGGAAGGGGACAGAATTTAAAGCTGTGCGACGAAGAAATTAGCGCGCACTGGTGGGCCATTCGCCTCTTTACTCGCACATGCTAGCTAGTGCTCATCGATTAACTGGTTCACCGATAAATCTGATGAACTGATGTTGCTAATTTAAGATCATGTTTGGCCTCACTAATAGACCTTACGCGAATTACGGAGATGTCATTTTAGTTTCTTGCATTTTTATGGAGTATATCTTTAAAAGATTATATTATCCTTCCTTACTATATCTTTAGATAGTGTGTCTTACTCTAATGTATAATACTAGTAAATGATATTAGAAATAGTTAAATGAGAAGAGTATAAAAGGAAAATAGTAAAAAGTCATATCGAAATTTATAGAATGAGCTAGGATTTATATTTTCCTCCGATGATTAACTTTGAGATTTATTTTGTTTGTTACGGTTTCATATCAGTAAATTGATCTTTGGAAGCATGCAAGGAGACAGAAATGGAGAAGAAGCGGTACATTTTGTCGTGAAAGCACAGATAAACCAGCTCGCCTGCATGCTTCTACTGCACAGTCAGTGTGCTGTAGCACTCCAGCACCAGGTGGCAGACAGCGCCGCCCACTTCTGCCACCAAGCGCCTTCGATACCAGTCTGGGATAGATCGTGTCGTGTTGGTACCGGATCTTCTGCCCGCGAGATCGATGTGCAAAGATAAAAAAATATTTCTGCAGGACTTGATCTTACAGAGACCATGTTGGGCTCGTCTCATTTGAAAGAAATTGAGCTACATTTGTAATATCATGATCCGATAATATGGAGGTTAATATGATCTATGATTCTATATAGAGCCTTAGTGGAATTAGTTATACCTTACTTATATAAAATAAGTGTAGTAGTATATAATATCTGATAAGTCAAAATATAGTATATTTGAATTAACTTTTTTACGTAAAATAAAGACGAAAATATAAACAGAGTATTATGTATACGTGGGTTCCGGGTAATAAGCAAAATTTATGCTAGGACGTTACAACATTATCAAACATCTTCCTCCGGTTGTGGTTGGATGGCAGGTGAGCCTTGGGATATTGCGGCAATGTCAAGTGTACTAGTGTCTCAGGCTAAGGCATTTTGAAATTTGATGAGCAGAAGAAATGCATTGCACCATTCCTCTGTACACTGCTGCTTGAAAGCGAAGGATCCATTTTGCCGATTAGGCTGCTCAATTGCTATAGTCGGCATTAGGGATGAAAACGGAACGGAAACGGTCGGTAAATGGTCATTCCGTTTCCACATCTTTTACCGGTAACGGAAACGAAATCAGAAACCCTGAAAACGGATACAAAAACGAATAATGACGAAAACGGATGCGGAACGGAACGGAGCGGATACGGAAACGAAAGTGGAAAATTCCACAAGAACGTAGTGCATGATCACAATATACATGACCGCAAAAATAATGTAACTCATTTCACCTCAAAGGCTGATACAAGAACAATGTTATTTTTACCGCTATCACTAGAAAGTTTTTTCTCAAATTTGTCAGTTGAAGGGTCGCTATTTGTCCCCTAGATCAGACCATCATGTCCTGCTACATATCATTATCATCGACGTCCTCTTGCTCCTCCAACTATAACGATTTAATGCCCTAAAATTTGCATATTATTGTTCATTGTTCATTTATGATTTTATGAGATTTATCCTGGATTTTCTGGAGTTTATAAATGCCATTTCGCTATTTTTTAGATTTATATAATTAATTTATTCATGAAAAATGAAGCCAAAATTATGCTAGAAATAATTTTCCTAGGTTCAAAATGTTCCAAAGTATTTTTGAGATTTGATTCGGAATTTTTGAACTCTATTTGATATTTTCTATAAAGCTATTTGTATTTCTGAAATTATTTTAATTAGAAAATAAATGTAAATTCTCCATTCTCTTTTTTTGGCAAGTGGGTCAAGTTTCTGACGGAATTTTCGGTTTCATTTATACGGAATTTCCGATTCCGTTTCCGTTTTCGACAGAAATGGCTCTCCCGTTTTCGTTTCTGTTTCCAACAAAAATTTTCCGTTTCCGTTTCAAAAAAAAGACTTCCGTTTCCGTTTTTTTCCAGAACGGTCGGAAATTCCGTTTCCGTTTTCACGCCTAGTCGGCATGGACGGCCGTACTATGGGATACCCATGAATTTGGATACGGAGGCAGCATCTAGTATTAGAGACAAGTGCAATAAAGGAGAATACGTAGATGTCCATTTTTAATTCGGGTATGACTATTTTAAGGTTAATTTCAAACTAATAAATTTAAAAACACCTTTTAAGTTATCATATATCATCTTCTTTATTCACCTCCTTCCCTTTCCCCAACTCACTTCTCTCACCCCTTCTTCCCTCTCTAACATAAAATTTTAAAATCAGAATATTTAAACTTCGAAAATTTTAAAAAGGAAGTTTGAACTCAAAATTTTTTAAGACAATTCAAAAATAAAAAAATTTCAAATCAGAAAGTTTCAACTTGAAATATTTTAACTCGAAAATTTTCAACTTGAAAAGTTTCAAATCGAAGAAGTTTCAACATTAAAGTTTTAATTCAAAAAAATTCAAATAAGAAAGTTTCAACTCAGAAAACTTTCAATTCAAAAGCTTTCGATTCGAAAGTTTCGATTCAAAACATTTTTGATTTGAAATGTTTTGATTTATAATTCAACTCAAAAATTTAATAAAAAAATTCAAATCGAAAAGTTTCAACTCGAAAAAAAAATTAAATAAAAAAGTTTCAACTCTGAAAACATTCAATTAAAAAACTTTCAGATCAAAAAGTTTCTATTCAACAAACTTTCGTTTCGAAAAGTTCACTTAAAAAACTTTCGAAAGTGGTTAAAAAATACTTGTTTTTAAAAACTTGGTGGGAAATTTGAAATACAAAAAACTATTTTGAGTTTGAGGGGAAGGGAATGGAGGAGGAAAGAGGGACAAAGAAGGTGATGCCATTTGTTATAAGGAGAGTGCTTTTGAGGGAGGAGGAAAGTAGAGGAAGAAAAGAGATGATGTCACTTGTCACAAGGAGAGAGTTTTTGAAGTGAGACTACTTGTCATAAAAAGGTGTTCTCACCAATTTTTTTGATAAGGATAACCTTAAATTAGCAATTCACTTGTAATTAACTTGCATATATTGGCCTCGTTCACTTGTACCGGAAGTAGTTTACACGGCCTAAATCTAAGACTGTACAAAGCTTAGCTTATTTTGTGGTTTTGGAACACGAAGTGTCCAAGTAGTATACATAGCAGGCTAAAGTGAGACCATGCAAACAAGACCAAAACGCTGTTAACGACGGCAACCACGCCGCCTGTGTCATTGGCGCGTTGGTAAGCTCACATGTGTCGTGGTTACTGCTTTTTGCGTAAGCAGCACGAGATAGTCGTACTATTAATGTGTGTGTAACAGTTTGGGGGTTTGATTTTTATGGAGATTTGGGTCTACATATTGGTGTGCTCTCTCTCGCGGTGCAACTCCGAAGTACTACTACTAGTACGACGCTACAATTAAAATTATGAGGAATGCAATTAAAGATCATCATCACATGGCAATATGAAAAATGCCCACTTCTGGTCCTAAATATAATGCTCCTTTTCAAGAGTTAATGCCCACTACTCTTGATCTAGATATTTTGCATGGTAAGACAGAATAACACCTCTGTTCTTTTTTTTCTTTCTAAAAAGATGTTATCTATTTTTTATGGTCTTCTTCAAGACGTGCTCTTGAACATTACTTTTATAACTTTGTATTAGTGTAAACTATAAAGCTATAATATTATGAAGGTGCTTTTAGTGATAAATCTAATAATATAGTTTTCTAAAGTAAATCTGGATAGTTTGACATTTGATGGTCAAATTTTAGAAAGTTTAATTGCATATATTTTAACAAAGAATGGAGAAAATATTAACAGATGAAAAAAATAGATGACACATGCATCTTAGGTAAGACAAAGAACTAAACCTCCATACTTCTCCATTTCTATCACCATATATAGTACAACAAATATAACTCTATTTTAAATATGAAAAGATAAATATTCTAGCATTTAGCTGCGTGATTGTATGAGATTCATGGCTGCTTATGCTCATGTATTTATTGCTAGTGAAGTAAATAAAAATGTACACACAAAAGAAAACATGCATATATAGGAGCCTGTAGGGCTGAGAACGGTATCACCGAACCGGAAAAACCGTGCCAAAAAAACTAAACCGAACTGGTCAACTCAGTTTGACTAGTATACAGTATTCGGTATGGTATGACAAATTTTTAACTTTTAGGATACGGTTTTTTCGGTAAAAACCTTGAGTAAACCGAAATAAACCAAATACCGAAATATAAAAAAATACATGTATAATTAGATAAAATAATGGTCAATTGTGTATAAAGTATAGTTTCACATGGAAATAATATCACTAGATTTATCAAAGTAATGGCCAAATATGTGTAATATTTTTTACTAACATATAATTAGATGGAGTAATGGTCAAATATGTGTATTAGAAACCGTATCGATGTCCAAATGCTAAGTAAAAAAGAACAATTCACGCTAGTATGATAAATATGGTATTTACCGAACCGAAATATTATGGTATTTATCGATACCGAACCAAAATTCTATTTGGTATCACATTTTAATTACCGTATTTCTTTAAAAACCATATTTACTAATTATACAGTATGCACAACCCTAGGAGCCTGGTCTTATGGAAGAAGGAAGAAGCATCATTAGGCATTAGGAATAAGCACTTCCCAACTAAATTTCAGGAATCATGAGCAAAAGAAGTTGGGGCACTTTTTCCTCAATTTTTCTTTGGAGAGAAGAGTTGGTTATTTCATAATCATACCTTAATTAGACATAAAAAACCACTCCTGATCTAAGAATAAGTACCATGAACGTACAATAGCTCCATCGCAAAAATAAAATGAACGTACCATAGCTAGCAAAGGTGTGCTAATGAATAATCTCATGAAAACTTATTTGGCTCTTAATTCCAAGAACGGGCAAAAATCAAACTTTATTTTATTTTCAATAATTGCCCGCATCTAAACTATAGTTTTATTTTCATTTTCCAACCAAAATACCAACCATAAGAATGGTCATACCTATTTAAATGTCATATCCAACACTTTTAACCATGTCGATGTTTTACTTTTAGTTAATCATGGCTAAGCATGACACTAGATGTGAGTAACCCAAATTGACATCACATATTATCTACGTCATTCTAGGGTTATCAAGGTTCACAGTTTCCTACTTATCAAGGAAGTTCTATAAGACTACTGGTACAACTACCATTACTCGTAATATAGCAGACTTCAAAAAAATAAAGTATGCAGTAAAACATTTAATGAAAACAGTTATAAAATTGAGATCAATATGATCAAAGGGAATGCTTGCCTTGTTGATTCTCCTCGACGTCGAACTCCTGATCGTCGATTATACCGGATTCGTCGGGTTCTACACGTCGTATGGCAACATATAACAAATACCAAATTTTAATAGGGCCAAAAAGAAATCAGATGGAAATATTCAAATAAAATAACTTCAAAATTTAGAAGTGGCTGCAAGCATTATTTGTTTTGATTTGCAATTTAAAGATTTAATCTATTTGAATTATTATTGTACCATTTAATTACTTATTTAACAATTTAAATTTTTATTATAACAAACCCTAAGTATTTTTACATATTCAGGTTCCTGAGATTACAAGGAATCTAATAAAATTTATTTTACTAAATTTGGTGATCATTTGCAAAAATTCCATGTATAACATATTTATAACTCTTTCTTTAAATTTAAATTCAAAATTGAAATAAAATTCAATTCTAAAATATTTTTGCATATTCTGAATCTAGATGATTTTATATGAATTAATAAATTTATTTCGTACAATTTGGATAGATGATTCAAAAGATATTCAAGTTTGCATATTCTAGGTTTTTGAAAATACTGAAAATAAAAAATATGCCGAAAATGGAAAGTACGCTTTCACTGGGAAAGCGCGCTTTCCCTTTTCGGGCTACGCCGGGCTGAGGCGCTGACAACCGGGCCCTAGGTGGCAGCGGCTGGCACACGTGTGTGCGATCGACACGCTGACTGCATACGACGGACGGGGCCCACAAGGCGCGACTAAGCGCGCACGAGCGGTGACACCCGTGGTCCACAGGCAGCGATTCGGCTCGATCTGGCGGTGGCGATTTCGGGGCGCTGGCGGTGACCAGCGGCAGGGCTGAAGCCAAGCTCGCCGGCGGCGAACTAGCCCCGGAGCGGCGGAATCGGTTCCGCTCTGAGCATCAGAACGACCTTGCGCACACGGGGCTAGTGGCGCAGCGGCCGGAGGTGACCAGGAATGGTGGTTCCACCGGCGAGGTGCGGCGGCGGCTGCGGGCAAGGCTCGCCGATGGCGATTCACCGCCGGAGAGGAGAAATGGGTGCCGCCATCAGGGCATCCATGCGCAACTAGGGGAGGTTGTGCGGTGAGCGGAGGTGCTCTGCAGCAGCGCGCCACCGTGCGGGGTGCGGCGGCGCCATGGCTGGACGGCGGCAAGGCTAACACACGGCTCGCCTAGCCTCATCTTTACCAAATTAAGCATCTGTGCGACACAAGGGTCTTATTTCACCACTTCTTCAAAGGAATGAGTAAGCAATGAGGGTTCTCACCGTGCGAGGGCGACAGCGGAGGGAAGAGCTCGTCGGGAAGGCTTGTCGGAGAAGAAGGGCTTCAACTGGAGGTGAGGATGGGTTCTGGGCGTCGCAAGGAAGCTTCGGCTTGGACTGGAATTGAGCAAGGCGGCGAAATGCGGGATTTCCCCCTTGTCAGGTTTTGCTGGAGCTGGGAACGATGACGAGAGAAGAGGCTGGGTCGGCTGCGACGTTAGGTGAGGCTTTTATATGGGCTCGGAGTCGGCTGGAGCGAGATGGCGCGCGAAGAATCGAGGTGGTCGGCGTCGGCACGAGAGAGGGGAGAAGAAGGCATGGTTGGGTCGTTTACGCGTGGGGACGAGCTGGCAGCGACTGGCGCACGTGCCGAGTGGCTGACACGCCGGCCCCACCTGTCAGCGAGAGAAACCGAAGAACTCGGGCGAAGGCTCGGGACAAAACGGGATGGAAACGGAGAATTATGCAGACAAACCAAATCCAAATTTTATAAAATTTTTACCATAGGTTGGAAAGGTAATTGGAAGCTTCCAGTAAAATGTTTACCATTTTATGATATGTGTAGAATTTTAAATAATTCTGACAATGCAACTGTTGCTTTTCTACCAATTCTGTTTTTCATTTAATTAACTGTCGGTATGAACGGGGCCTCCCCGGTGTATAAATCACAGAAGACTGATTTTTGGCGCAGAGGTGGCGGTATGACCGGACCACCTTCGGTCATACCGGTGAGCGGTATGACCGGATGGTCTCCGGTCATACCAGCTGTGCAATTTTTGTGAGTAACAGCTAGTTTTCTAGCCCTTGGCTCTGAGGCTGGTCATACCGGCCCTAGGGCGGTATGACCGGGCCTCCTAGGCATTTTTGCCCCCCAACGGCTAGTTTTTCTTGTGGAGGCTATATAAGGAGCCTTGGGGGCTGGCATTTTGAGGAGGTTGGTTTTGTTGAGTATTTGGGTGAGGTGTTGCATGTGTTGCACACTCACATTTGGTTTTTGAGCTAAGAGTGAGCTCTAATTACATGTGTTGCAATTAGAAGAGGATTGAGAGTCTCTTGTGCATGTGTTGCACTTAGGAAGATCCTAGTGCATGTGTTGCACTTAGGAGGTCATCGGAGTGCATGTGTTGCACTAGGTGAAGTTCAAGCGAAAGGCTTGACTTGTTACTCTTGGTGTTTGCCGACACCTAGACGGCGTAGCGGCGTCGTGCGCGGTGAGCTTCTCGACGAAGGTTGTGAGAAGCCCCGGCGAGTTGTGAAGGTCGGTGCTCGCCTACCCGGAGGGGGAAAGAGCAACCACTAGTGGATTCGAGGTGGGTGCTCAATTCGTGGAGCTGGTCCAATTCGTTTGGGCAAACCTCAACAGGGATTAGGGGAGACCGGCAAGTCTCCGAACACCACGGTAAAAATATCGGTGTATCTCTTGTGCTTGCATTCTATTCCTTACTCAAGCAATTTATACTCATAGAATTAAATTGATTGATTGTTTGTATTTAGGATTGTAATTTATTGTTAGAGACATAATTAGTTAGTGCACATAGTGAGCCTAGAGAATTAAGGCTTTGATTGTCAAAACCTTAGTTTATCGCTTCCGCATTATTTAATTGTTAAGGTTTTGGCATTAGGGTAATTAGGGGTGAATTGCTTTGTAGAAATTACGAGAGAGAATTTTAAAAGCCGCCTATTCACCCCCCTCTAGTCGGCATCCTCGTCCTTACAAGCATTCTCCATGCGCTCCTTAATAGTGAGTATCTTGTTAAGAGATTTAATATATTGCAATTTGTCATCTATGTCTTTCAGTTTTTGTTTTATCTCATAAATCATTTTTGTTAACTCAGAATCTTCTTCACTTATGTTCTACTCTATTACATCAGACTTTCTCTTGAGTTGTTCTATCTCTACCTCAAGTTTTTGTTTAGCATCCAATAGCTTTTCCATGTCGTATATCTTGTTTGTAGGCTCCATTTTACGTGTGTAATTTGCAGTCACTTGGACATAAATAAATATATGATGAATCACGACAGATGTATCAATGGCTATGGTTTTATTTTCTTCTATCTTTGTGCCTAATTTTTTGGATGCTTTCTGTAATTGGGTTACTATTTGCAAATTAAATAATTTCATATGAACATTCAAATTACTCTCTCTCTCTCTCTCATTAAGATCAGTAAAACATCTACATTCAAAATCAAGGTAAGGTTTTAATGTTGTAACAAACTTAGTCCTCTAATCATGTATGGATGCAATTGAAGGTAGTGCTTAATTTCTAGGCCAGATCGAAAAGAGGTGAAGTTAATAGACCAAACATGTTCCACATTATGCCACGTCACCTTTGAAATGATAGCTATCAGATTGAACTCAATTAAAATATCAACCACAAGCGGGCTCGAGGGTGGTAGTGTTGTGGACGGGTGGCGGAGAGGGGCTCAGGAAGGAGGCCAAGATCATCTGTATGATTTCGTTTGGGTGAGGAGTGCGGCGGGCACAAACCCTATAACAATATATATAATAGAGAAGTATTATCATAGACAGTTCGATTAAAAAACTGTATGTGATTAGCTAATATCACATACGGTTCATGGTACAAACCGTCTGTGATACTATGGTTTGTACCATAAACCGTCTGTGATAATAGCCAATCACAGATGGTTCTTAGTATATCCTGTAACTTTGACGGCCGTGCTAGCAAAACCGTCTGTGATTAGCTTTAACACATAGTTTTTGAAAACTATCTGTGATGAGGCATCTTATATAGGCCTTTCTGTAGTAGTGTAGATGTTGACCCTCGCTATGACGACAGAATTAAAATTCTAATACACACAATATCAATGATAGTACATCCTTGTCATAACCATTTCCCCCATAGCAAGACATTCACCGTTGTATCAGCAAGTTTTAGCCCCCAACACCTTAATGAGGGAACCCCTTCGAACAAACATACCCAGAATACCCGTACTACTCTGGACTTCCAATGTGCAAAGCTAGTCCTAAACAACTTAGTAAGTTATGGCCACCCCATAAATAGTACTTGTGGTTGAATGGTTATTTCAGATTATACGACACTAAGTACGGTCCTTAATCGACTTGGGCGAGAACTCCCCCTACACTAAGTGCAAATCCATCCCTCATGCTTTACAGATTATACCAATAACTTGCTTACATCGAAACTTAGTTTTCAGTTTTCAGTTTTATACTAAAATAATAGAGGTAACACCTCTGGTCCAATATGTCAAAATTCCTATTTCTGAACAAATGTTTCAACCGTTCATTTGTTCTTGCCAATTCTAAGGCATGGCTAAGCAAATGTTTGTATAATAAAGTATACCCAAGGTTGACATCAGTTATTGCCTAACCCTTATCTTATAGATTTCAGTAGTAAGATTGTTTATTTATTAAGAAAGTTCCGTGCAACAAGTAAAACTATCTACTAATGCCCACGATATAGCCATTTTACATGCATGTATACATAAATTGTAAAATGACATAAATTAAGTAGAATAGTAGGATCAATATGATCAATGGAGGTGCTTGTCTTGCTCGTTGAACTCTTGGTCTTGCTCTAGATCGATGATGGAAGTTTTCGAGATGTTGGTGTTTACACACATTATATGGTAAAACACAAATAAGTACCAAATAAATACAATAGAGACCAAATTCAAATATTTTTATAAATTAAGAAAGATCTTGATTTTAGACAAAATTTATAAACTGGTTTCACTCAATTTGGAGTTTGTATGCAAGAAAAGGAAAAGAAGAGGGGATAATGTTAAGGCGTAATCTCAGAGATTACATCGTGTAACAGAGAAGGTGTATGTTCATCAGTTTTGAAAGCATATTTTTCATTTAAAGAAAATAATTTTTCTTTAAGAGAGACTGACAAGTGGGACCTACATGTTAGGATTCTATTATTTTATGAAAAAGGCTAACGGGTGGGGCTAGGCTCTCAGTGAGACATAACTAAATACCATTTGAATTATAAACTACATCATTAATCCTAATTGGGTCCACATGTGTAACATCCCAATTTTTGGCCTTTAATGGATTTTATTACATTTTATAATTTTTGGCAATTTTTGGGATTTTCTAGAATTTATTTGGATTTAAAATAATAATTTTTGAATTAATCTTGTTGCAAATAATATTTAATAATGTGAAAGTTTATATAAATTTTTTGTGAAAATATTTTAGTTAGGTTCTAAATGTCTCAAAGTAATTTTTACAATTTTATTGGAATTGTTCTGATATTTTTTCTATTTATTTGGGGCCAATTGAATTTTTGGAATTAATTTTATTTGGAAATGAATTTTATTTCGGTTTGGGTTTTTGGGCAAATTACGGCCAGGCCGTTGCTGTTTGGCCCAACTTTCTTTCTCGGCTCGATCTGTTTTCCGAGTCGCTTGGCCTGTTTGACCCGTCACACCGCATGCGGCTAATAGGCAGGGACGGCGTCTCCGAGTTCGACGGAGACACGTCATGCTGGCCATGTTTGCCGTGGACACTGCCACCACCTCAAGCATGACCAGGACATCTGTGACTATTTAAGGAGCGCATTCAAACCACCTCGATCCTAGGGATCCAAACCCTAGCTGCATCCACCGAGACCCGTCGCTGTTTTGCCGGAATTTGAGTGTTTGCGCAAGCGTTGCCACGAGGGTTTTTGCATAGATTAGCTGTCAGGGAAGGTGATCTTGAGCTACTGACAGCACTATTAGATTAACTATCGCTAACTCCATCTTGTGCGCACCTCAGTTTCGTTAGAAGATTGTCGGAGCTCACCATCCTCGGGAAGCCCTAGCCGTCGCCGGAGAAGACCATCACCGTCACCATTCTAGGTCGTCAAGGGAGGAGGTAAGCATGTCATCGTGTTCGTGACGTCGAGATCTCTCTTGCACCATGCCACCGGTCGCCGGTGGTGACCCTAGGTCCCCGCGCCACCGTTGCTTGCGTGGCATGACCCACGGGTGACATGTGGCCCCATGGTGGTTGCTTGGTCACCGCCACATCGGATCATGTCACTGAGGTGTCGTCTTGGTCAGTGCTTGCGTGTGCTGCTTAGTCAATAGTAGCCGGGACCGCATGTTAGTGGCCGAATCGGGTGAGCCTAATCCACTATGGACTTGCACCATCTCGTGGACTCGGTCCATGGATCGGAGGCCATATGTTAGCCTCTGAAAATTTTCTAATTTATTTTTATTCATAAAAATTGATCGCTGACGTCAACATGATGTCATCAATCGATCTTTCAATAGAAAAATAAATTAGAAATTTGGATTTATTCTTTTTATGGTATTTTTCTTTTATTTGAATATTTTGAGAGCCTATTCTTCTTCATAAGAGCTCCAATGAGGCGATTCAATTTTTTAAAAATTTCTAAAATTAAGATCTATTTTATGATGAATTTTATTTGATTCTCACAGTTTTTTTGCTCTCTGTTTTGTATTTATTTGGTATTTCTCTCTCGACTCGCATAGAAGCTGAAGTGCCTAGATCGTTCGAGGGTGAAACGTTGACTCAAGATCAAAGTCCATATCAAGAATAGGAGCTATTCCAAGGCAAATTATGCGTTGATCATGTTCAACCCAGTTTTGCAAATGCTATATTGTTTTAAATTACTGCATGTTATTTTATGCTAAAAACAGTTCTCAATTAGTTTGGGATCTAGCTATACAACCCAGTTGGATTATGTCTACCTCTTCATTTGTATGGCATAATTATTTATCACCCTAGGATAGATAATTATTAGTTAGTTACTAGTATATGTCAATGTGGGTTGGTTAGATTGTGGTTAGTATGCTTAGCCATGCAACGGGTTATTGATATCATTTTGAAAGCTTAAATTCAATTTAACTAATTAAATACGAAACATGTTTATGAAAGGGTATATCATGTGTTGTCACACAATGTTGTTGAGTTGTTGATGGCATGTGTTGCACGATAATCATCTAGGGTGGTAAATAATTTAGACTGGGGCAAGTGACAGTAGCTGTGAGCCGTGGTGGGCCTGTGTAGCATTGGGTTGATATGTGAGTGAGAGTGATATGGTTTCTATGAGTGATTGGAAGTCTTGCCTTGGTCAATTAAGGATTTAGGCCCTGCTTGGGACATATTTTGATTGTGCAGATTCTCATTCTTCAAGAAGTTGGTGGGTGGTGACAACTTTTGATTTTGTGCACAAATCTACTTTTGATTGTGGGAGAAGCTGCCTTGTATCCTCCCGTTCAGCAAACAATCCGTTTTTCTTTTAAGCAGAAGCTGTCATGAATGGGGGGCCTTAACCTTGCAAGCCATTGAACTAGGCTAACCATACAACCACATATTTGTTATGGGCCAGACCTAGCTCAATAACTTACTTAATCTTAACATGGAATGCCTTAGGAGGATGTCCAAACTGTGTGTGCGGTCAGGGGAGGGTGTGTGTGCAATGGCCTCACATCTTGAACAAGGATTATTCCTAATCCAACGATAAGTCCCTTCTATTTTTATGCTCTGTGAGAAAAGGAATAGTGAGTTCAGGCTTATCGGGAGGGTCTATATTCGGACATGCTTTCTGAAAGGTTTTGTTATGATCTTCTTAGTCCCACGTCGATAGGTACGTGTAATGGCTAATAGTATAAGATTGATCATATTTTGTGGGTAAAGTATATAACCTCTGCAGAGTGTAAATCTATTCGGATAGCTGTGTCCTCGGTTATGGACAATGATTGAAAATTCCAGTCAAGGGTTAGATTTTATAAAATGAAACTTGGGAAGGAAAGATGTGTGCCATTGGAAGTATGGAAGGTGCTAGGTTGTGTGCTAGTTTATTCGTGAGAAATACCTAAAAGTTATTTGTTTTACTGTCATTTCAATCTATTTATTGTATTCATTTGTAAATGCTACTTTATTGAAAAATAACCATGTCAGTCATTCATTTGGAATAAGCCTTGAATATAGTTATATTAGACTTGCATCTTGTGCACAACTTGTTGAGTGCTTTATGTACTCACCCTTGCCACAATAAAATCATCAGTTAAAGAAGAGTCTGCACCTGCTCTAGAGGAGGAGTACCAGGAGGAGGCGAATTTCTAGGGTGCCAACATTGTCCGTTGTCTGTGGCATATTGATTGGTTATTTACTACATTTTTGTTCCGCTGTAGTTTTATCTATTATAGTTGAGCCCTCTGTGGCATAATCTCATAAAGTTGACCATAAGGTCAATCAATTGTCTTATATTTAATAAATGAAGTTTTTTATTATGTTTTCACTGTGTATGATTGTGATATTCATCTATGTTTCCACTGCGTGCACTAGCGTGATCCTGGATTAGTGCGATATACACAGAGGGTCTGGATTTGTATATTCACAATCAGGGCCCTCCTCTTGCGCCATGTGAGTTTCATCTTTCGGTCGGATCTCGCACCACCATTGGTAGTACCAAAGCTAAGACATTGCAAATTAATCAGCTAGGTCCGTCTCTTCCAGTCATATGGTTGCATGTTTGACTCAGGTCAAATGCTTGCAAGGTTAAGTCCTTAGGTTGACTGTGGCAAGACTTTCATAGCCCATTCCGCCACATAGACCCACCTTGGTATACTGCCCCATACCATTTGCCCCAATCTAAATCATTACCACCCAGTTGATTACCATGCAACACATACTATCAACAATTTCAACTTCGTTGCAAACAACACATGTTACCACAACTCAACATTATCGTATGACAACACATGACACACCAATTTCATAAACATATTCTATACTCCATTAGTCAAGATTAATTTTGATATTTCAAAAGACATGTGTCATACGTGGCATGGCTAAGCAAACTATACATGGTCTAACCAACCCACGTTAGCATCTATTAGCAACCAACTAGTAATGAACCATCCTAGGGTGAAAAATAATCATGGTATACATTTCTGTAGTGGTGACGAAAAAGAACCGATTATGATGTACATTCCTGTAGTGGTGAGTCGAAGAAAGCCGCTGCATCATCTTCTTCAAGATCGGCGAATAGGTGTAAGGCCCCCATTTTTGATATTGAATGCCAATAATGGGTTCCCTGTGCATACTATACTAGTCCCATGATCAGTGGCTAGTACGCACAGATTTACAAATTGAAATCATTTCCATACACCATAATATTACATACGCTAGGCGTCTGAGATTACATAATAGTATTGTAAGCCAAAACTTGAAATCAGTAGCGAAAACTTTATTTCTCTTATAGTATGCCCATTCACCCTCAGGCAACAAACAAGGTAAAGCCCTAGAAAAGATCGTCATTATAACCCCTGAATCCTGTATGGTCGTACTGATCATCGGAGTATTCGATATCATCACCTAAAAGCAACATTGATAGCAAGATTGAGTACATGGTGTACTCAGCAAGTCTTATAGTGTATCGCAAATGCAAATATAAATAAATGCAGGTTATAGCAATGGAATGTTATCTACAGTTATTTTGCATTGGCAAATTGAAGCATAATCATGTACTAGATTTCAACCGAAATTTGTAAAAGAGCATTCGTTGTAATAGAAAGTATTGATGACATAAATTAATCATCATAACACAGTTTACCCGACTGATTCAATCCATTCTCATGTCATCCCTCGACATGAAGTACATTTTAAAACACCATTTTCCCCATCAATTCATTTTGGAAATATTAAAACTCTAACCATGTGTTGACGGTACCAAGTGTCTTTAACCGTAGGCGTGGCTAATTAATTAGATTTACACTCTGCAGAGGCGTACAGCTTTACCCACAAGAAATGATCTGCCATTTTTGCCAGGCCAGTTGACACTCTTCCTTTGGGGTGTCGACATAGTGATCATGACATAACCGTTACATTATTTAGACCTAACTTTGCACTAGCCCGATAACGTTAAATCCTTGTTATGGAGAACAAACATGACAGTGTATCCCTATCATTAAAAGTAGTAATGCAAGTAGTAATTCCCTGCGATAGAAAGCAGTAAATCCCTGCGATAAGGGTTTCTTCCCATACCAAGGCGTACATCGTTATACCGATATGCATTTACCCACAACGAAGTGTGGAAGCCCCTCATAAGCAAACCTAGAAAGGAGTGCTCATACTATCTCCCGCCTACCAATGTGCAAAGCCAGACCTAAGCAACTTAATAGGTTAAGGCTGCCCCATCCCAGCACTTGTGGTTGCACGGAAATCTTGGCTTGAAAACAACCCATAGCTCAGTCCTTAATCTAACACGGGCAATAATCTCCCCCTACACTACGTACAAGTCTAACCCTTGCACAACCAGCTATTGCCAATAATTGCTCGCATCTAAACCATAGTTTTATTTTGAGTTTTTAGTCAAAATATCCACAATTGGCACTTAGCAAGTCTAACATTTTCAAATTCCCAAGAAGCACTTTGATTTGATCTACTTTGTTGCTAAATGAGCATGGCTAAGCATGGTTACTAATCGTATATCTCCAATTTGACATTATGTAATGTCTACCCTTTTTCTACGGTCATCAAGGTTCACATATCTATACTTATCAAGGAAGTTCTATGAAATATTAGGTATATCTACCAATATTCCAACATAACATTTTTATGACAATTACGCGCATGCATAATAGCTTTGCAAACATTGAAAGTAATATTTGAAGTAATAGGATCAAAATGGTCAAGGGGGTGCTTGCCTTGCTGATCGCAGTCGGGTATAATGTCCGGATCGTCGGCGAGATCATCGTCTACTAATTCTGGCTCGTCGGAATCTATTCGTCGATCATCAAGAATAACATACAATAAATAGCGAACCAATATAAGGGCGAAAAGAAGACAGATAGAAAATCCAACTAAAAACTTAACTCACAAAAACGGGAGTGTTTATTAGAAGACTATGATTCATGTTGATCTGGTTATTGTTTCTTTTTGTTTATGTTTACCTTTACTATTTTTGGATTAACTGGTATCAGATATTTTTCTTGCTTCATATGAATTATTCATTTTATTTTAACGAATTCTATATGTTAGAATTATTTGAAGTAGAAAGATTTGCCTTATGGTGATATCATAAAATAGTATGTTGTTAATAGGATTCAGATGCAAAGCAATGTATTTAAAGAATTTTTGAATTAAACAATTTTCACCAAACTTCTTGCTGCCATTTTATTATGGATGCATAACATACCAAGTTAAAATCCTCATGTGCTATTTATTAGATGCATGCATGACCTTATATAGACACATACCCATATACACACATACACATATATATATGCATATGCTTACTTATGTCCTTTTACACTAGAACACAACCTATTTGCATAACCCATTAGTTATCCAATGCTTTTATCTAGCCTAACCTCATACTAATATTATGCTGAAAAAGAAATATGTTTAGCAATCTCCTGAAATTATTCTCTTATCAATTTATTCATTATTGTATAATCAAACTAACTATATTAAACTTTTAATAAAAAGGACATAAAACAACTAGTTACCCCAAATATTTTTATATGAATGGGTTCCTAGCAGAATAAGGATCATGATAAAATTAGTTCCATACAAATTCAACTTTACTTGCAAAGTTTCTACATTTAGTCTACTTTCATTTCTACTATTCACCTTTGTATTAAAATATCTTTCTATAGTAGATTTTCGAAATATTTTTGCATATTCTAGAAGCTCTTGATTTTAGATGAATTTAGAAATTGGTTTATCTCATTTGGATTTCAAACGCGAAAGATATTCAAGTTTGAATTTTTAACCGATTCAAAAATCAAATGAAAATAGCAAAATACGTTTTCAAAATACCGAAAACGTCTTTTGCTTCGCGCCAAAAGCTCCCGTTCAAAACCGACTGGGTCACTGATAGCTCGGGCCCGCTTGTCAGCTAGACCGAACAGGGCACGAGCTAGGGCTCATCGCCGGCGAGGATCCGGTGATGCTCCGGTCCGGCCGAGGGCACGAGTAGCATCAATACACTATTGCGCTCCTAATGGTGATACCCATTCCTACCGACGACTAGCCGAACCATCTCGCCACCGTGGATATGCGACGGCGGAGGAGGCGGTGAGCCATGTAGGTGACAGAGGGCATCCCTCATGGAATGGGTTCCGGTTCTAGCATTTATGGGTTCCAGAGGTTTCATTTTTGCCAAATGGAAGCTCAGGGAAGGGACGGATTAGCTCACCACCGATCTTCGGTTTCGGAGAAAAAGGGGGCGTGGTGGCGGCGGAGCTCCGGTCGGAATTTGTGACGACCCCCATTTTTACATAAATGCAAAAATAGAAATCTAATGTGCATTCCGTACTAGTCCCATGATCAGTAGCTAGTACGCACATACACGACAATTGGAATCACAACCATACAACAAAATTAATAAGCGGAAGCGATTATACAAATAAAACTTACAAATCAGAGATTACAACAGCAAAAGAAGCAAAGTCCTGCAGTGTGCCCATCCAACCCGCAAGCAACTGACCAGGCATAAACTCTAGAAAGAACACGATGAAGATAAACCCGCAACCTGCGACGAAAGAGGAAACTTCGAAGCTTCGCTAACTTATCCACCTAAAAACAACATATAAGTAAGGGTGAGTACTTTCGTACTCCGCAAGACTTGAGCAAACCTATAATATATGCAGGCTATTTCAAAGGAGGCTACTACAGTTAATTTGCATAAAGCAGAATTGGCATTGAGAAATCAAGTTATTTGTAAACGGAATTTGTAAAAGCAAGTTGACTGATATGAAATAAGTAAAGCATAAGTACTACTCACAACCCTTCGTGAGCATCGAATAATCTAGAAATGGAATCCATCAATGTCGATCCTTTGACATGAAACAAAAGCTGATAAACATGTTCCAAACCATACCCATTTTAGAAAATACCAAAACTAACATTGGAATGACTTCACCAAGCGTCCTTGACCGTGGACACGGCTAATCGATTAGATTTACACTCTGCAGAGGTGTACAACTTTACCCACAAGTCATGACCTTTTCTTTTTGCCGCATGTTTCACGCACCTTTGGCGTGTGGCCAGAATATTCATGACAAAAACCTTTACATTATCTAGATTAACTTTGCACCAGCACCGGGACGTTAACCCATGCTATGATGGAAGAACTCAGAGTATAGAAATGTTGGAACTTCCCATAGACATGGCGTACACCGTTATATCGGCAAGCGTTGTTCCCAACACCTCAGTGAGGGCACCCCTTCGAGCAACCTTGAAAGGAATGCTCGATCTTCAAACCTACCAATGTGCAAAGTTAAGCTAGATAACTTAATTGGTTTAAGGTTGTCCCATACCAACACTTGTGGTTGCACGGGTTTCTTGGATCAATAGCGTCCCATTGCTCGGTCCTTACTGTGACACGGGTGATACTCCACCCTACACTACGTGCAAATCCCTCTGCACATCCGGCTATTGCCAATAATCACCCGCATCCAAAACCATAGTTTTATTTTGGGTTTTTAATCAAAGTACCCATAACCAACAGCTTCATTTCCAACATTTTCCATTTCTCATAAACAAATTTTGATCTGCTCACCAACCTCATTAGTTTTAAAAGCATGGCTAAGCATGGCTAATTATGAAATCGAATATACCCATGATAACATTAATTAATGTCTAAGCTTAATCTAGGTTTGTCAAGGTTCACATGTCCATACTTATCAAGGAGGTTTCATGAGACAACAGGTATAACTACCAGTACCACAAAATAGAAAATTTACAGAAAGTAAACGCATGCATTAAACATTTTAATAAACACAATGCAAATTAAATACTGGGATCAAGATGGTCAAAGGGGTGCTTGCCTTGCTTATATATCGCTACGGCGAAGACACGATCACGGTGACGGAGGCAACGATGGAGGAAGGACGTCGGATTCTACACGTCGATCGATCGGAAAATAAAGTAAATAACCAACTTCAATAAGGGCAAAAGAAAAGCAGACAGAAAATCAAATAAAGATTCACTGCAGAAAACAGGAAAGCTTTTGGGTTTGAATTATAAGATTTCAAGATCTCATGATTTAGGTAAAACACATTCATATGCTTTATGGCTTTTATGATGAGCAAAACATGGTTTCTTTTATAGATTATCTAATCTTGACTTACAATTCAAGAGGCTAAAATTATGAATTCTTGTATTTTTAACTTCGAATTATAGATGCTAAAATTATTTAGATTAATAGAATTAAAACATTAGCGAAAGGGGTTATGTGAATAGAACTTAATCTGAAGTGATATTACACAAGGAATGATTTTGAATAGGGCATATCTGTTAAGTTAGGTTACTGGACTTATTTATGGTTTTTAAGAAGGTTCTGGTGATACAAATATATTAACTATGGATTTCATCATTAATGCCATGTTGCTTATTCATATTATGAAGTTCATGAACCATAAAACTTAGGGTTATTTGGCTACTAGGATTTATATGCAAAACATAGTGAAATAAGATTATTTCTTCGGAATTGGCTAGCATATACTTTGAAGAACATTTCTAAGCTGATTTCATACATTTTAGTGTTTAGATGAGACATTCTATTCATTGTTGAAAAAGCTTATATGATAATAAGGTTTATGTTATAAGGAATTGGATTAGAAGTGTAGTGAACAATTATCACTTAGGGTTATAGCACTAGCTAGATTCAGATGAATATTAAGCTATAAACAAAATATTTTTCCAGAATATGATAGTCCATATCCTAAATATCATTTCTGAATTGATCTTCATAATATTAGCATTTAAAAGAGATATTCTACGGGTTGCTAAAAATGCTTAAGTGTTTCTATTATTTAGAAAACATAACACTTTAGGTTATGTTACTAGACTCTTTATATAAAAACCTTAACGAAATAATATTCTTTCTTTAGAGCATAGTAGCATGCACTTTATAGAATATTTCTACGCTGTTTTCATAAATCTTTTCATTTGGATGAGATACTTTACAAGCTTCTGAAAAGGCTTAAGTGATCATTAGGGCCTAACAAGGACTTAAATTCAGATTAGCGCAAACATAAGATATTTTTGTATAATCAGCAAGGGCACTATTTTTCAAGGTTATAGGATTTGGTTTTGTCAAATTTGAAGCTAGTTTGATAAGGTTATGACTATTTGGATTATACAAGCATTGGAAATTCAATTATTTGGTTAAGCGTTATTTATAACTTTGTTATAATGATTCTTGTTGAATCATTTAGTTTGATCACATTAGATATTTAGAATCCAGTTTCTTTTCATGACTATGCTCTTCATTAACTATACATGTATACCTTTTCTACATATACAGGGCTTATATTCTTGATGCAATATAAACTTGTGCATATGTGACATTTCATTAAAAACATTTTAACAGTGACAAATTACTCATTCTAATACCAATTCATGACTTTGTACAGCTATTAAATACTTTTCATATGCATATATTTATTGCTACGGATTATTATATGCATTTATACATATACTCACCTTTTCCATTAAATCGTTTATCATTCACAAAACAAGTCTAAATCAAGCTCATACCTTAATTATCTCAGCATATTAAAGTAGCCCACTGACATCTAAGTGTTTATAAATCAATTTTTATTTATTTCAGAATTTCTTTTATATAGTTATTCATTTTTGATTATTTATTCCATTGAGAATAACCTTTAATGGGAAATAATTTAAACAAAGGTAAAACATAAATTTTTTTATATATTTGAGTTCCAGGATGTATAAGGATTCTAATAAAATTGATTTCATTCCATTTCAAGTTTGTTTACAACATTTTAATATGTAGCCTATCTTTAAGTCTTTCATTCAAATTTGAATTTCAAATTAACCCAGTACTGTTTTTCAAAACATTATTGCATATTCTGAAGGTACTTGATTTTACATGAATATAGAAATTTATTTCATTCAATTTGGATATATGGTTCAAAAGTTATAGCTAATTGAATTTAGCTCGGCTACTAAATTTACTAACAATCAGAAATACGCTTTCACAAATAGAAAACGCCTTTACCGATTGAACTGTCTTCAATTCGCGCCACTGACAGGGGGGGACCCAGCAGCAGGGAGACTGAACAGGGGAGGCGCTAGGGCGCGGCGGCGACGACGGTCCGGCGAAACTCCGACGAAGGCGAGGGCACCTCGAGCATCAGCGCTCTGAGGCGCACCCGATGGTGGTCTTCATCGCCTCCGGTGATGGCCGAAGTGGGCTGCCACCGAGAGGGGGGTGGCGGCAATGGTGGAGCTCGCCGGAGAAGAAAAAGGGGTAAGTCTCCGACCGAATCGGTAGCGATGTGAGCATCAGTGAGGCTAGGGCGTACCGTTTTGGGGGTCGATTCATCCGGAGAAGTGACGAGCTGGGCCGCCACCGTGCGACCGGAGCTGGGGAAGAAGAAGTCGGTGCGGCGGCGTTGCGGGCAAGGAAACATGAAAGCGAAGGTTGATGAGTACTCCGGGAGGTACTAAGGTGCTACGGATGTGATTAATTTGAAAATGGCTCACCGGATTGCTTGATCTTCAATCTCTCCCCTCACTTGCTTTGCTGCGGTAATGGCGAGGAACGGAAGCTAAACTCGGCAGGAAAGAGTTCTGGCTTTTGGTCTCGAGTTGGCGAGTGATTAAGGAAAGAATGGCTCAATCGATGGCTTTGCTTGACCTCCTTGCTCCTGCTCTCTGGTGTAATGCTTCACTACAATGAGGCTTGAGTGGAGAATGGGAGGGATGAATGGCTAAAGCGTTTGGCTTGTGTGTTCTATCTGGAATGTGGCTTATGCGTGTGGGGGAATGACTCAGTGGCTGACTTAAAACACTTGTGATTACTGCCTTACTGAAGAAAGCTCTGGAATTTGGTGATGTGTCCCCCAAAGAACAAGAAAAGCGAATGGCTCCAGTACTGGCGTCGAAATGGCCATTCAACTTTGTTGAAAAATTACGAAACTTTTTGACCATGGTCTAATGGGAGTGGTTATATTCCAGTAAAATTTTGGGGTTAAAATACGGCATGGTTAATTAATAACAATTCTGACACTCTGTACTGCTCAGAATTTTGATTTCGGATTTTGATTTATTTAAAGGTAAAAATTGTATTAATTATTTTTAAAACTTTTTATAAGAGTTATATTTAACATATTTATTCTTCAATAAAAATTTGAAGTTAAAATATTGTATATTTATTTTATATAAATTCTGACATGCTGATTTACAGATTTCCAATGCCTCAGTTTTTGAATTTTTAAACGGCTTAGATGACATGATAAATTTCTACAACTTTTACCAGAGGTAAATAATGTATTGTGGGAATCATGGTAAATTTTTCAGGTATATATGATTTCTAAAAGTTTATAATAAATCTGTCCTTGCACTATTTGGAGGTCAAAAGGATGTCTTTTCAACTTTTTATTCACTATGCTATGCATTAAAAATTCATGTACCAGCTAAAATGATTTTAAATATATAAAATTTTCAATATTTTACTTTTACCTTTTATCTTCTTACCATTTTACCTTTTTACCATTTCCATTTTTTAATTTCATTTGTTGGATTTTTCATACAAAGCATAAATCCAAGGAAATTCAGATAAGATCCAATAAATCCAATAAAGCTCATAAATAAATATTTTCAAATTTAAAATATTTATTTTTATATTATTTTATCTTTCGGGATGTTACAAATCTACCCCACTTACAGAAATCTCGTCCCCGAGATTTGCAAAGACTAGGTAGGTTAAGAGAATTTCTTTCTCGCAGGAGACCTTGTCGTTCTATTTTCACTTCGTCTTCGTTGTCGTTGCTTTATGGAAACTTCTTGTAATTCCCTGTTGATAATCTAAGAATAGAGAAGGTTTCTATTTGAGTTTTATATAAGCAGATAAGGGATATTACTATATATCTCTTTTGACCGAACATCCTAGGATTATTAATAAGGATGATCAAATTTAGAGAATAGCACTTAGTATACTTAGGATACTTGAGGTGAAAGAATAGATGTATTGTCATTAAATTCATTTGGAAAGAATTGAATGTTATCATCAAGAAACGATATTTGAATACAACGGTTGATCTGTATAGTCAACATTAGTTGACGAGATTAGCTGAGAATGAATGTCATTCAAAGTTGTCTTTAGATTGAAAACAAGGTAAGATAATTCAACAATTTGGGATGAGGTAGGAGGATTATAATATGATCCTGATGATTTAATTCGTTTGGTCATCTTGGTAAACATAGGGTTTTGATTTTCTTTGCTTGGCAATTATGAAGGAATATATTGCACAGAGTCAAAAGGGTTGATTGCAGGAATTAACTACATGAAGGGCGTACTCAATATTACATTAAGTGCCGGGTGTAATTACATAAGGAAGACCTTTACATTCAAAGCCTGACGTCAAGGCAGTGGTTGTTCAGGCACTTGACGTTTCCTAGGTCCTTAAGATGGCTTGGAAATCACTGATGTCTTCCTTGACGAGATGAAGAACTCTACTTGGCCAGATGTTGGCGAAGTGTTCAAGTTCTTCTTGGCTAATGTAGATGACGTTATCCATCTTATTCGAAACAATAGCAAGTTTGTTTATTAATGTTATAAAACAAATGATCAGGAGGCGACTAGGGTCAAAGGGTTGACCTTGGAATTAACTTTGAATTTTTGATAGGTTCAAATATATATATATATATATATATATATATATATATATATATATATATATATATATATATAAGCATCGTATCCAATATCGCATCCGTAGGTCATAAGTTTCTTTCGTGAATAAGTGCTGTGGTAATCGGGATTGATGAGGTTAGTTGCGAATAAATTTGGTTTGAGTGACTTTCGAAACATAAGTAGGAGACAGCTAAACCGAGGTGTTAATTTTTCATTGATTACGAATGGATGGAGGACTTATCGGGTAATGGTTAAAGACGAAAATTGAAAGGTTAGCACTTGACATTTTACCGGCCATTTGGATAGACTAAGTTAAGACATATTTTGATGAGAGTTCAGTAAGATTTAATAGGCAACATTTCGCTTATCAAATCATTACTTTAAGAATAGTTCCTATATGAACTTTTGGTTGACTTCAAGTAGATCTAAAGAGACAAGATAATTTCAAATTAATCTAAGTTCTAATAGAAACTGTATTTATAAGGGATGTATCTGACATTGAGTCAGGTATATGTTATGTTTGATGTCTTGAGCTGGTGTAGATGCATGTTTAAGGAATCGTTGATCTTCAAATTCTTAAGGTTAGTTTTACGGTTGTTGTATATCTCCTCGGGGTTGAGAACGAAATAGATTTTGTTTCTTCTTTAGGCAACTGTTGGGATACTGCCCACGTTTACTACATCAAAAGTAAGAAATTTTGGCTTTTCGGTTTTGAGTAACAGACAGATGTTCATTGGTGTTGTTGGAGGGATGACAAATGATAATTGAAATTCAACATGGAGTTGAGTAGAATTCTTTCTAGAACAAGTATCTTTGTTCAAGCATCATTTCCTTAATTGATTTTTTGAGTAAACTGTTTCGGATGTTATTTCTTTTACTCTTGGAGTCATAATTTTGACCGAGTCTTCTATGAGATATGGTCATGTTTCAAAGCTTGATGAAGATTCAAAAGAACAAGATATTCGTTTTTGAAACGAACATGCGGCATGACAGAGTTTGAAAAGAATCATCACTCGAAGATGACAAGTTGTCTTTAAAGGAAGAACAGGCTAGGACAGCAACTAGTTTCAAGTTCATCTGACAGTTAGTTTTTCATCTTACACGCAGATTTGTGGAACACGTTTTCTGCAAGATACATGACAGGAAAAACGCTAAAACGTTTGAGGTCATCGTAAAAGCAATGGCTAGCTAAGCATGATCCTCGCCAACACAGAGAAGATTGTGGCGTTTGTAGAAAAGAAGCGGGGTAAACCAAGAGAATCATGGTTAGGTATTTAAAAAGGAATGAAAATGTTTCCACAAAATGTGAACGGATGCGAGTAAAGGCGGACAAGTTGCAACGAGTCTGTGCAACAAGTGATGTTTCCACTGTTTGTCTGACCAAAGAAACAGGGAAAGCTTAACGGCTGAACGTATGTGCGGTGATGGTAAATGACAGGGTTGAATTAAGCGCACATGAGCAGAGATGTGGTAACAGGGAGTGATACAGTCTCCTGATTGAGATGTAAAGTGACCTATATAGGCACTTAAGGCAGCACAAACAGGGTTTGAACGATGACGGTTTTGGTAGTCGGTCAAGCGATGACATTGGGAATTTAATGGCGTAGGACATAACTGAGACAGAGATAAGAGTATAGTGGTTGTCTCATCATCATTACTGGCATTGGTGAGTCGGGCATTGTGTTGGCCTGCTACTATGGGGTGAGGGAGACGGCGCACCCTACCATGGTGATCATCAGGTAGTGGGAGCAAGCCATCGAAGCCGGCGCCAAATGTGAACGCAAAGAAAAATTGCGCTCTACTCTGTACCGGGCTTGTTTGAAAGAAAGACAAAGGAGAAGAGAAGGAAAAGACTAGGGAAAAGATGCAGTGTCGAATTAATCCCTTTTGTTGTGTGTGCAGTGGAACTACGTGATCGGTGCAATGAATTGCACTAGATGTTTGGTTTTAACAAAAAGCTGGCTGCTTGCTGTCGTGGAGAAGAAAAGTACGTGTCTGGTGATTTTGCTTGATTACAGCGAGTACTTGTGCTAAGGTTGGGTTTCACGAAGTAGATGAGGAGTGTTAGCAATTTATACCAAGAATCTTTAGCAAAATTTAAGCTAACTTGAGGAGAGGTACTCAGTTTGTTAAAACGTTTGAGACGACTGATAGGACACATCTCAACTAGAGTTATTTGGGAAGAGACGAAGGTCGATTATAAAGGCTGAAAAATTTATTACTCATTACTTTCAACGGATGTATTAATGGATTGTGTCGCAGACATCCTTCAACGATATTTATTAGGACAAAGTTATTTAGATGTAACTCTGTTGGGTTACAAGGCAACACTCTGTTCATTAAAATATTATTTTGAGAATAGCCTATATATGGGTTAGGTAATTGCTGGTTAGTTTATAAGGCAATGTCTCATTCATTAAAATATCGTTTCAAGGTTGGTTACTAGGTAGCTATTAGTTCATAAGGCAACTTTTCGTTCTTTAAAATTTTCTTAATTAGATTTTCTTATTAAATAAGGGTTGGCGCATCGTGAATTTCAACCTAATGGTTTAACATTTACGAGAGTAACCCGAAAGCAATACAAAAGTTTTACAACAAAGTTTCAACAACATGGTAAAACTATATATATTCAGCTTAGTATATGGGAGGGGTACCTAAGGTTTTTCTTCTATTAGCCTAATCATACGCATTTATGTTCAAGAGGTTTACTTAGAATAATATGTACTTTAGATAATACTTCCTTTTATAGTAGGCTATTCGGTGACGGGTTTCTTTTAACATTTGCTCCATTTGCTTATGTTAGTAATCCAAAGCTTCTATGAAGTCGGTGAAGTTATGATTCTTTGCTACTTCCATCTTCTTAAAGTTTTTACGCGAACGTCATGATGTTGTTGACTTACTACCAGAATTACTTTCAAAAAGATTTGTTGGTAGTTTTTATTAAGCACAAGGAGAGAATTCCTTCTAGAAAGAATAACTAGAAGCAAAGAAAGAAAGTTCTACAGAGAGGAATTAAGTATATGAGATATCCAATAAGAGGAAAAAGTATACAGATAAGGAGACTAAATCTCACAAATGGGAAAAGAGTATATCCACAACTAATGCTGCATTTTTTTATATCCTATTAGAAAATAGGATTTTCAAAAAAAATTCCAGTTTTCCCTTTTGACAACCATCCCAAGGTTTCTATTTAGAAGCATAGAACTTCTCGGGTTCTAGTTCCATTTTAGTGACCATTCTAAGGTTTCCATTCAGAAGTATAGAACTTTTCTAGTTCTAGCTTAGATTCATGGTATATAATCTGGGCAAGGTAACGAGTTAAACCTTTAAAGCATAGTCAAGAGTTATTATTGGGAACAATTAGGTTTTAACTAGCCTAAAACAGCTTACGTAAGTTGGCAATTAATTGCATCTTGGCTTTGGTTTATTCATGGAGGATGTGGTCTCAAGAGGTTAGAAGTAGTAATAGAGACTATATTACTAATCTTGATGAGGCTGTTTTGTGAGAAAAGTTAGTGACCAAAAGATTACACAGATGAGAAGTTCTACGGAAGGAAAGGATAAGCTTGCATAAAACTTCACAGAAAGAAGAGATAAGATATTTTATGATTTCCTATTTATCCTATGGTTTGAATTTTCCATATGCATACATAAGGACACCTTATTGTGAAACTTTAACCTAGAGGTTAAGCTAACACATAAATCAGTCCTGACAAACAGAATAAAAAAAAACAACTTTCAAGTAGCGGATATAAACACCAGATAACATGCTTTATATATAACTAGAGCAGAATAATATACTATGCGTAAGGGTTCCTATCTTAAGGAAAATCCTAATACCTTCGAATCTTTCGCATTTTACTGTTAGGTGAAGTCGTCTCTTCATGCACTAGGTTCCTCAAGCTTTGCTTCTGCTTAGTCGAGGTTAGTCAAGCGTTGTCGGCTCCCATGAGATTGTTGGCGTCAACCTTGTAGTCTTCATTTGCAAGCAAGATAGCGACATATCTTGTACGTCTTTAGAAGCAAATAGCAAAGACAAACTATCTTCAAGGAAAGAGAAGAATTTGTTTACAAATCAAAATGAAAGTGGTGGTAAGGATAAGAACTTAAGAATGAGGAGAGAATAGCAAAGCCTACATTTTGCAAATACAATAGCTTTTGAGAATATGATTTTGAATTTTCTTATCCCAATGCTAACGACCATTCTATCTAGGGTTTATCCTACGGTCAGCATAGCTCTGATACCAACTGTGACGACCTCCATTTTTACATAAATGCAAAAATAGAAATCTAATGTGCATTCCGTACTAGTCCCATGATCAGTAGCTAGTACGCACATACACGACAATTGGAATCACAACCATACAACAAAATTAATAAGCGGAAGCGATTATACAAATAAAACTTACAACTCAGAGATTACAACAGCAAAAGAAGCAAAGTCCTGCAGTGTGCCCATCCAACCCGCAAGCAACTGACCAGGCATAAACTCTAGAAAGAACACGATGAAGATAAACCCGCAACCTGCGACGAAAGAGGAAACTTCGAAGCTTCGCTAACTTATCCACCTAAAAACAACATATAAGTAAGGGTGAGTACTTTCGTACTCCGCAAGACTTGAGCAAACCTATAATATATGCAGGCTATTTCAAAGGAGGCTACTACAGTTAATTTGCATAAAGCAGAATTGGCATTGAGAAATCAAGTTATTTGTAAACGGAATTTGTAAAAGCAAGTTGACTGATATGAAATAAGTAAAGCATAAGTACTACTCACAACCCTTCGTGAGCATCGAATAATCCAGAAATGGAATCCATCAATGTCGATCCTTTGACATGAAACAAAAGCTGATAAACATGTTCCAAACCATACCCATTTTAGAAAATACCAAAACTAACATTGGAATGACTTCACCAAGCGTCCTTGACCGTGGACACGGCTAATCGATTAGATTTACACTCTGCAGAGGTGTACAACTTTACCCACAAGTCATGACCTTTTCTTTTTGCCGCATGTTTCACGCACCTTTGGCGTGTGGCCAGAATATTCATGACAAAAACCTTTACATTATCTAGATTAACTTTGCACCAGCACCGGGACGTTAACCCATGCTATGATGGAAGAACTCAGAGTATAGAAATGTTGGAACTTCCCATAGACATGGCGTACACCGTTATATCGGCAAGCGTTGTTCCCAACACCTCAGTGAGGGCACCCCTTCGAGCAACCTTGAAAGGAATGCTCGTACTGCTTCAGCCTACCAATGTGCAAAGTTAAGCTAGATAACTTAATTGGTTTAAGGTTGTCCCATACCAACACTTGTGGTTGCACGGGTTTCTTGGATCAATAGCGTCCCATTGCTCGGTCCTTACTGTGACACGGGTGATACTCCACCCTACACTACGTGCAAATCCTCTTGCACATCCGGCTATTGCCAATAATCACCCGCATCCAAAACCATAGTTTTATTTTGGGTTTTTAATCAAAGTACCCATAACCAACAGCTTCATTTCCAACATTTTCCATTTCTCATAAACAAATTTTGATCTGCTCACCAACCTCATTAGTTTTAAAAGCATGGCTAAGCATGGCTAATTATGAAATCGAATATACCCATGATAACATTAATTAATGTCTAAGCTTAATCTAGGTTTGTCAAGGTTCACATGTCCATACTTATCAAGGAGGTTTCATGAGACAACAGGTATAACTACCAGTACCACAAAATAGAAAATTTACAGAAAGTAAACGCATGCATTAAACATTTTAATAAACACAATGCAAATTAAATACTGGGATCAAGATGGTCAAAGGGGGTGCTTGCCTTGCTTATATATCGCTTACGACGAAGACACGATCACGGCTGACGGAGGCAACGATGGAGGAAGGGACGTCGGATTCTACACGTCGATCGATCGGAAAATAAAGTAAATAACCAACTTCAATAAGGGCAAAAAGAAAACAGACAGAAAATCAAATAAAGATTCACTGCAGAAAACAGGAAAGCTTTTGGGTTTGAATTATAAGATTTCAAGATCTCATGATTTAGGTAAAACACATTCATATGCTTTATGGCTTTTATGATGAGCAAAACATGGTTTCTTTTATAGATTATCTAATCTTGACTTACGAATTCAAGAGGCTAAAATTATGAATTCTTGTATTTTTAACTTCGAATTATAGATGCTAAAATTATTTAGATTAATAGAATTAAAACATTAGCGAAAGGGGTTATGTGAATAGAACTTAATCTGAAGTGATATTACACAAGGAATGATTTTGAATAGGGCATATCTGTTAAGTTAGGTTACTGGACTTATTTATGGTTTTTAAGAAGGTTCTGGTGATACAAATATATTAACTATGGATTTCATCATTAATGCCATGTTGCTTATTCATATTATGAAGTTCATGAACCATAAAACTTAGGGTTATTTGGCTACTAGGATTTATATGCAAAACATAGTGAAATAAGATTATTTCTTCGGAATTGGCTAGCATATACTTTGAAGAACATTTCTAAGCTGATTTCATACATTTTAGTGTTTAGATGAGACATTCTATTCATTGTTGAAAAAGCTTATATGATAATAAGGTTTATGTTATAAGGAATTGGATTAGAAGTGTAGTGAACAATTATCACTTAGGGTTATAGCACTAGCTAGATTCAGATGAATATTAAGCTATAAACAAAATATTTTTCCAGAATATGATAGTCCATATCCTAAATATCATTTCTGAATTGATCTTCATAATATTAGCATTTAAAAGAGATATTCTACGGGTTGCTAAAAATGCTTAAGTGTTTCTATTATTTAGAAAACATAACACTTTAGGGTTATGTTACTAGACTCTTTTATATAAAAACCTTAACGAAATAATATTCTTTCTTTAGAGCATAGTAGCATGCACTTTATAGAGTATTTCTACGCTGTTTTCATAAATCTTTTCATTTGGATGAGATACTTTACAAGCTTCTGAAAAGGCTTAAGTGATCATTAGGGCCTAACAAGGACTTAAATTCAGATTAGCGCAAACATAAGATATTTTTGTATAATCAGCAAGGGCACTATTTTTCAAGGTTATAGGATTTGGTTTTGTCAAATTTGAAGCTAGTTTGATAAGGTTATGACTATTTGGATTATACAAGCATTGGAAATTCAATTATTTGGTTAAGCGTTATTTATAACTTTGTTATAATGATTCTTGTTGAATCATTTAGTTTGATCACATTAGATATTTAGAATCCAGTTTCTTTTCATGACTATGCTCTTCATTAACTATACATGTATACCTTTTTCTACATATACAGGGCTTATATTCTTGATGCAATATAAACTTGTGCATATGTGACATTTCATTAAAAACATTTTAACAGTGACAAATTACTCATTCTAATACCAATTCATGACTTTGTACAGCTATTAAATACTTTTCACATGCATATATTTATTGCTACGGATTATTATATGCATTTATACATATACTCACCTTTTCCATTAAATCGTTTATCATTCACAAAACAAGTCTAAATCAAGCTCATACCTTAATTATCTCAGCATATTAAAGTAGCCCACTGACATCTAAGTGTTTATAAATCAATTTTTATTTATTTTAGAATTTCTTTTATATAGTTATTCATTTTTGATTATTTATTCCATTGAGAATAACCTTTAATGGGAAATAATATAAACAAAGGTAAAAAATAAATTTTTTTATATATTTGAGTTCCAGGATGTATAAGGATTCTAATAAAATTGATTTCATTCCATTTCAAGTTTGTTTACAACATTTTAATATGTAGCCTATCTTTAAGTCTTTCATTCAAATTTGAATTTCAAATTAACCCAGTACTGTTTTTCAAAACATTATTGCATATTCTGAAGGTACTTGATTTTACATGAATATAGAAATTTATTTCATTCAATTTGGATCTATGGTTCAAAAGTTATAGCTAATTGAATTTAGCTCGGCTACTAAATTTACTAACAATCAGAAATACGCTTTCACAAATAGAAAACGCCTTTACCGATTGAACTGTCTTCAATTAGCGCCACTGACAGGGGGGACCCAGCAGCAGGGAGACTGAACAGGGGAGGCGCTAGGGCGCGGCGGCGACGACGGTCCGGCGAAACTCCGACGAAGGCGAGGGCACCTCGAGCATCAGCGCTCTGAGGCGCACCCGATGGTGGTCTTCATCGCCTCCGGTGATGGCCGAAGTGGGCTGCCACCGAGAGGGGGGTGGCGGCAATGGTGGAGCTTGCTGGAGAAGAAAAAGGGGTAAGTCTCCGACCGAATCGGTAGCGATGTGAGCATCAGTGAGGCTAGGGCGTACCGTTTTGGGGGTCGATTCATCCGGAGAAGTGACGAGCTGGGCCGCCACCGTGCGACCGGAGCTGGGGAAGAAGAAGTCGGTGCGGCGGTGTTGCGGGCAAGGAAACATGAAAGCGAAGGTTGATGAGTACTCCGGGAGGTACTAAGGTGCTACGGATGTGATTAATTTGAAAACGGCTCACCGGATTGCTTGATCTTCAATCCCTCCCCTCACTTGCTTTGCTGCGGTAATGGCGAGGAACGGAAGCTAAACTCGGCAGGAAAGAGTTCTGGCTTTTGGTCTCGAGTTGGCGAGTGATTAAGGAAAGAATGGCTCAATCGATGGCTTTGCTTGACCTCCTTGCTCCTGCTCTCTGGTGTAACGCTTCACTACAATGAGGCTTGAGTGGAGAATGGGAGGGATGAATGGCTAAAGCGTTTGGCTTGTGTGTTCTATCTAGAATGTGGCTTATGCGTGTGGGGGAATGACTCAGTGGCTGACTTAAAACACTTGTGATTACTGCCTTACTGAAGAAAGCTCTGGAATTTGGTGATGTGTCCCCCAAAGAATAGGAAAAGAGAATGGCTCCAGTACTGGCGTCGAAATGGCCATTCAACTTTGTTGAAAAATTACGAAAATTTTTGACCATGGTCTAATGGGAGTGGTTATATTCCAGTAAAATTTTGGGGTTAAAATACCGCATGGTTAATTAATTAAAATTCTGACACTGTGCACTGCTCAGATTTTTGATTTCGGATTTTGATTTATTTAAAGGTCAAAATTGTATTAATTATTTTTAAAACTTTTTATAAGAGTTCTATTTAACATATTTATTCCTCAATAAAAATTTCAAGTTAAAATATTTTATATTTATTTTATATAAATTCTGACATGCTGATTTACAGATTTCCAATGCCTCAGTTTTTGAATTTTTAAACGGCTTAGATTACATGATAAATTTCTACAACTTTTACCAGAGGTAAATAATGTATTGTGTGAATCATGGTAAATTTTTCAGGTGTAGATGATTTTCTAAAAGTTTATAATAAATCTGTCCTTGCACTATTTGGAGGTCAAAAGGATGTCTTTTCAACTTTTTATTCACTATGCTATGCATTAAAAATTCATGTACCAGCTAAAATGATTTTAAATATATAAAATTTTCAATATTTTACTTTTACCTTTTATCTTCTTACCATTTTACCTTTTTACCATTTCCATTCTTTAATTTCATTTGTTGGATTTTTCATACAAAGCATAAATCCAAGGAAATTCAGATAAGATCCAATAAATCCAATAAAGCTCATAAATAAATATTTTCAAATTAAAAATATTAATTTTATATTATTTTATTTTTCGGGATGTTACAGAATTTCCTAAAAATAACAGAGGGGTTTTGATTCTTGTGAGCTGGTGATGCTATAACGAAAGGCAAATGATGAATGGTTGCTTGCATCACCTTCAATTGATCACGAATCAAAAGCTAGGGTTCTTCGGCTGATTCGAGAAAACGTGAAATTGGCAGTGATCAGTGAAGTAGGAGGGATGAAACGAGAGGGATTTCGAGGCACATGTCTTGGCGAGCTCGGTTCGGTATTTATAGGCCAGGGCGTCGCTGTAGAGTAGCTCAATTCCTGGTGTGAACTCGGTTAAGTTTTGCGGCGCTAGAACAGGAGAAGGGATGGGCCGATTTGCGGAATTTCTGGGCGAGGACGATGCGTGGCGAAGTTTTGCAGAGGAGGTTTCCTCGGGCGAAGCGCAGCTGCCGCGGTGGTGCGAGCTACAACTGGTGAGCTGATATCAGCCACGCGCGAGCTCGCCAGCGAGAGAAATAAGACAGAAGCCAAGGCTGACAGGTGGGGCCGCACAGTGAATCGGGCCCGCGCGGTAGAGAGAGAAAAGGAGAACTCCGGCTTGAACTGTAAAAGGGGCTGAATTGGTTCACTGAATCCACTAACTATATAATTGGTAAATTAATGAGAAATTTCCTGAGTATACCAAAACTAGTTTAGGATCTACCATAAAAATTTCATACCTAATGGACGCCTGAGGAATTTACAAAAATTCTGACAGTGCACTTTTCACATATTCATGCATTCTGTTTTATGTTTATTGAGGTACATATATCTCACTCAAAAATTTAGAAACTTTTTTTACAGGTTACTTATAGGCACATTAACCTCCTGTAAAATTTTCATCTCCATATTCTTGACAGTTTATTTAATAAAATGCTGACATTGAAGTCTCCAGATTTTTAGCTATTCAGTTTTTGAATTTTTATAAATGTAAAACCTAAAGATTATCTTCTTATATTTTTAATGCAGATGAATATATCCAGTGAGAAGATAATATAAAAATTTTAACATCGAAATTATGAACATTTAATTTCTGAAATTTTTACTATTGCTAGTCTTGATTCATTAAATTACCTTTAATTTCATCTTTTAATTCTTGACATGACTTTAAAATTATATTTTTGTGTTCTGGATAGCTCCACAAATTTTCCAACAAATTTTTATTATTTTGTTGTTTTATAAATCTTTTCCTATTACTTAAGTAATGGTTGGTTGATTAGAAAAAGGAATTTTTTCTTTAAGCAATAATCAAAAGAAATCAAGAAAACTCATAAAAATTCAAAAAAACCCAGGTAAATATAAATTAAAACTTATGCAAATATATTATTTAATTTCTTATTATTACCCATTTTCTAGGATGTTACAATAGGACCACCACATCTCTCCTGTTCCTCGCCGCACTGTCGAGTTCCTTGCTACTTGGACTGCATCATCAGGTGCGTCGTGGTCTTTTCTACCTTTTCCCTAGGTTAATTCGAAGCTTGAGCCCTTGTGCGCGTAGATTAGCACTGGGGAAGCATTTTCACCACTGACCCTTCGTCGGTCAATTTTGGCACCACTGTTAGGATTGTTTCGTCTTTGATCCCACCATTGTATTCGCCGTCGCATGTTCTCCCATGTGCACGCTTCTTTGTCGTCGAATCATCGCTGTAGGTCATGGTCGCCGTAGAGGCTGTCACTGTTGTCACCGCCGCCGCTTTCGTGGTCGCCGGAGGTCATCGTTGGTCACAACGCCCACGTCATCTTCTTCACCTTGCCAAGATCTTTCATATGGTATGACCTGGTGGTCCCGAAGCCTAGCATCACTGTCGCCAAAGTCGCACCACCGCTCGCCGCCGTTCCGCCGATGACCATTACTTGGTCAGCGCTGTCACCGCCCATCTAGTGTAACTATCCATCAACCAAACTATTTCTTTTTTCCAGATTAATGTGGGATTTTCTAGTTTTTTATCTTCTCGAATTAATGTGGGGATTCCCGAGGAGCCTCCAATTAGTATATAAATAGATAGAGATAAAGATGGCATATTGTTCTACAGGTTTTCTCATGGCAATAAACTTCTATGCAATGTGTGTGTATATATATATATATATATATATAACAACAACTTGCAGCTGGTACATACCATTGCACATTCATGTCTAAAAGGTAACGGATGCATGATTGAACGATCTCAATGCATGCAAGATATATTAGCAGGGCATGCGTGAAAGTTCAATCTTATTCTGTTGTTCAAGGAAGGATAGTTTACATATTGTATGTGAGCGCCATCTGGCACTTACTTACGGCTTGCTTCCATCGGGTACCGATGGATGCACTCAGCCCATGGTCCGTCAGAGTTGTAGGGCGGCTGGATGCACTCCCATACAGCGGTGTTGCACTTGTACCCGGAACCAAACCCGATCATCCACACTCGATCACCCCTTTGCATCCGGCCCTTGGCATCGATGTATGCTAGCTCGTACCACAGCGAGCTGCTCGATGTGTTCCCAAACCGATGTAGCGTCATTCGTGAGGGCTCAGCGTGCTCGTCCGAGAGACTCAGGCTGTGTTGGACTGCGTCAATCACTGCCGCTCCACCTGCATGGATGCAAAAGTGCTCGAACGCCTTGCAAAAGTTTGGTACATACAGCTTGATCCTTTCGTTGAGAACTTTCCGTGCGATAAGGGAGAGAAAAAATAGTAGCTTCTCTGAGGTTGGCAGGGCAAGTGGCCCAATGGCGGTGATACTGGCCTTCAACGTATCACCAGCGACGGTGATGAGGTCCTTGGATAGGTTAATACCTAAGTTGCCCTCCTCGTCTTCCTCTTGAATCACACACCGGTAAGCATTGTCTTGGGTTCCTGCCAACGTTCGCAGGATGTGTGTGAGGCGGAACCGTGCTTTGGCCCTCGAAGTTGACAGCAACACGGCAGCCCCACCCATGCGAAATAAGGCACAAGGCAGCTGCATCGCACGATTCCTCCCCTTATAGAACATGTGCGACAAGGTCTCCGTGGACACCACCAGTGCCTGCGCGCCCCAAGGCGCGAGCTGCAAGAGGTTCCTTGCAAGCCCCACTGATATGAGTCCTGCACTGCATCCCATGCCAGAGAGGTTTACGCTATGGATGTCACTACGGAGCTTGTATCTATTTATTATCATGTCAACAAAGCACGGTGTTGGGTTGAATAAGCTGCAGTTGACGATCAGTATATCAATCGCGTTTGGTTTGATGCACGTCTTGGCTAATAGGTCATCGATGGCGGAGAAGACGACCAGCTCCGACTCAGCACGAGCTTCGCTTAGACCGCAGTGTGGAGGAATATAGTGGAAGGCATGGGGGAGGTAGGTCTCATTACCGAGGCCCGAGCGCTCGATTAGGCGTGCCATGAAGTGGGCTCTGTTGTTATCAACGGATGGTGTGAGGCGCATGTGCTCGATGAAAGTGGCCGTGGGGACGCGACAGTTGACATTAGGTTGAAAACAAGCATAATCGACGAGGTATACAGCGCGAGGACGGTGCATGAGGTAATGGATGGTTGCAGCGGTTGATATGAAGGTAGCCAAGAAGGGGTGCACGGGTCGGAGGGCATGGAGACAAGCGAGAATCTCGTCGAGGCCGTGCTGTGCGGCTTGGAGGAGGATGGTGGCTATGAGTGGCAAAGTGATGACAATGAGGAAGTTGTTCGCGATGAGTTGGTAGAGGCATTTGAGGTGCCTACGATTAGGTGGCGAGACCATGTTGTATGTCGAAGAGCTAATTGTGTGTCGTTTCGGTGTTGGTTTATGCATGGCAGTGAGGATGAGGAGGGATGGGAAGCTTGGGATTTTAAAGCTGACGATACTAAAGTACTTCAGTCCTTTTCATTGCATTCACAACTATATTATTAATTACAACTAGCAGATTTATTACGATACAATTATATTTAACATACAACTCTACTTCCTATTACCTATATATGATTAATCTGCACGGTTATAATCTAGTCTCACCAAAATAAGTGATGGAGATTCTTCTCTTCTTTTTCGATTAAAGAATTTCTAGACATTTTTCTTTCCCGGGATTTTTGTAGGATCGATTTTTTTGCCCTTAAAACGATCGAGGTGCCTGGCATTGTTTTTATTATATAGATAACATCAAGAAACTGTGAGTACATGTAGCAATAAAATATCATTCTTACCTGAAATAAATCTTCAGGTCAAGAGATTTAGTTATTTGGAGTAAGAAGCTGAAAAAACTGAAATTGTACATGTATATCACAAGCTGGTACGTTTCCCTTTTTATTTTTCTTTAGATTTCCAATTTCTTTTTGTTGTGGGAACTATAACTAGGGCAGTAAAAAAACACGAGTTACTCGAGGTCGGCTCGTTCTAGACTTGATTCAAGTTCCAAACTAGCCGAGCTCGAGCTTTGGTCCCAAACTTTCGATCGTGAGCATCAACGAGTCAAGCTCGAATAGCTCGTGAGCCTCATTAAATTTGTGAATCAATTATTAAATATAATTGCATGTTATATATATCTTACTAAGCTTACTCGACTCGAGATTGAGCTTTAGTTATTATTGAAGATTAGTGTACGTTAAATTGTTGATTGTTACCGATATTACTTGAGCCGAGCTCGAGTCTAGATCCAGAATCGAACCTCAACTTAGGCTTGCTCGAGCTCGGCTCGTTTACAGCCTAGTTGTAATACCAATTTCCAGAGCTATATTCACTAACAGATTGGCATTTTCTCTGATTTTTTATTACTAGTAAATAATAATTACCAAAGTACAAACGTAGGATAGTTGGGCTAAAAATTGCGATTCTAGTAAGGACTTCGTTTTTAACGCGTCCAAGTATGGATCGATGTCGTGGTGTTCCGCGTCCAACAGTGAACGCCAAGAAAAAGGACGTCCAAGTTGTTTTCAACCCTTAAGTACACTGTTTTCCGTTCTCCATTTTTTTTTCGCGATCATATTCCTTCGTCTGTTCATCGCCCCATAGGGAACCTTCTACAATAGGGTAGTATAAACTAGATCGGTGGAAGACAACACGCAAATAATTTAATCCCTGGATTAGTGGATTAGTTCTCAAACCATTATTTTTGTTGACGATCGAAACCGCGTGCGCGCATATGCAGACTTGAACTAGTTCTAGGTTATCTTTAGGGAAATTTTGATTCTTGCAAACTGGAAAGTTAATCCTACAAGAATGTTGTCAGGTCAATAATCATCAGAATGCCACCAATTAATCTCTCGTGATCTTACTACGTTGCAGTTCGACTTCAACTACATAAATAGCTGCAACAAAGTACGTAAATCTCAAGAGAAAGCAGAAGGTACTTAGTTATGCCATGTACATAGACAAGGTTGGCTCCACTGGTCTTGATAACTAATCCAGGAGCTTAGCCATGACAGGGTCGGCGGCTGAGCATGGCCGACAGGTTGCCGGCGTACGTTGAGGCTCGCCGTGACAGGGTGCGCGCGCTCTGCCCGATCATGTCACAATCCTACTCCTCATCTCCGTTTATTAGCTAGCTATGTATAGTGTTAGCCTCCATTACATGTTAGGCTGATGAACTGCTGGAGCTTACTTAAAGAAGTGTACCTGCACGAACTGGCGCCTCCAAAAGTTAACAAAGAACACAGTATTAGATGTTCATTGGTTTGTGGGTCTCCGAAGTCCGAAGGAGGACGTCCTTTTTCTTTTGCATCCACCGTGGAACGAGGCGTTAGGTTAGACAGCATCCAGATCCAGGAGTGGACTCGACTGAGCACGACGTCCTTCCCAGATTTCTAAATTTCGTTCCAACTTTCTTACCTTTATGATTTCCTAATTGTTATTTAATATTAATAAAAAATCCGCACATTTTCTCCTTGCAAGAAAGAGGTGAAGGACATGTTAATTGTAATCCGCTGCAACTTGTGGGCACTCAATTAAATATAAAAAATTTGCTAACATTTGTTTTTAATCATACAGGCGTTCTGCTAGTAACATGTAGTGCACGGCTAGTTCGGCAAAATTGTGTTAACTTTTTTCTTTAAAAAATGAAGATGACTGATAGTGAGTTACAACTCCTAACTACCTGTCACATACATACAAAACAAACATGTACTAGTTCTTACTTTTTGTGTGTTTATGATTCATGTAGACAGTTTTCCACGTGATCGCTACCGTAATTTTGTTCTTCGTTGAAAGCTCGGCCATACACTTGTTTTCTTTGTTCTTACAAAAAAAAAGTAATTGATTATTCTACATAACCCCTAACTACCTTTCAAATAGCAACATTGTTTTTACTTTCGATGTCTTAACAATGCAAATTTTGATCCGTTACATACATTTTTCTTGTTTTTGTAAAAATGTAAAAGTAAGATTTTGAAAGTACTTTTAATAATTAATATTCTTAGACCAAATTCTTGTGCAATCAGGGGTTATTTGGGCATCCCAACACCATCAAGTGCTTGAGGTAAATGCCATGACTTCTTATCATGTGATAGCTGTAATGAAAAGTTCAAGACACTGAATTTCTTGAATTCCTCTCAACTGCACTTCTCTTTTAGAATTACTTGTGCCGATCAGTACTAAACAGAGCGTACTATAATATAACCATGCTGAAGCAACTAAAAGCAGTTTAGGAAGTAACAAATTTCCATTTTAACTTACTAAATCCCAATACGTACATTCTCAACTTAGTGAAGATTAAAATGTTGTCATATTTTGCTTTATAGGTGTGTTGAATTTCTTCTTGAATTCTGTAAGAACAGCTGTCCTCCTACTCTGTTCTTTTCTTTAATGAATTTTGTAGAAACAGATGCCCTCCTACTCTGTTACATGTAGATTTTACAAGGTGAGTCATCGCGGCGTGTCACGACGCGATCGCCGCTCCATATTTAAAAAACGGCAAAAAGGATCTAAACATATTTTTTTTCCGAAAAAGGACCTAAACGGATTTGTTTTTTCCAAAAAAGGACCTAAACGTAATATTTAAAATGGCAAAAAGGACCTAAATGTAATATATTTTTTTTGTCAAAAAAAGACCTAATCATATTTGTTTTCCGAAAAAGGGCCTAAATGTAATTTTTTTTGAAAAAGGACTTGAACGTAATATTTTTCTTTTCCAAAAAAAAGACCTATTCATATTTTTTTCCCGAAAAAGGATCAAAATATAACTTTTTTTACGAAAAAGGACCTAAGCGTAATTTTTTTTCCCGGCTCGGCTCGAGTCGACTCAAACGCACGGGAGGCCAGGATCTCTTCCAACTTTAATAGAGGGATGATTTCCATATATTCAAATTGTGCTAGTTCATAGTCGTGTCTTAATTCTGTTAATAATTTAAGGTGGTCGAATCCATTTAGCAGGAGGCCATTGAGCATTTGAGCTTTTGATTGTTCTTGACAGCATTAGGAGATCTAGCTATATAAAAGAACTTACACCATATGAAAGCCAGTTAGCAATTTAAAGGTATGCTCTCATGATCACCTTGCTTGTTTAAGTGCTGTCCTCATGGTTAGTTAGCTTGACCATGTCTTTAAGGTATTTAAATCTTAATACCTGCTTGAGTCAGGTTCCTGTGACTAATACCTAGTTCTTAATATCAGATTTACTTGTTCAAATTATCTTTTCCTCATTTGACCTAGTATTTAGCTCGTGTGCTAGACTACAATACATTTGACCTATAAACGAAACTTATTTGTTTAGTGTAATTCAAATCGCACCATCGATTCATTAGTTTAGGATGATTGATTATGAATTACTCCCTCCAGTCATAAATACATGTTGTTTTGGGATGCGTGTAGTCAAATTTTTGAAACTTTGACTATATATATATTTAAATATTTAGTTTGGGTACATTAGAATCATATGTCTAGATTTGTCCCAAAAAGTACTTTCGTAATGTTATAATCTTATCGGGTTAGTAATCAAAATTGTATTTTAAGGACCGGGTCGATATTCAAAACGACATGTATTTACGATCAGAGGGAGTATATAGTGCCAAGAGTTATTATACATGTAGACATGCAAGCACCGAGATTTTTTTTCATGTCCGACAAATGTAAGCATCAAGGGTTTTTTTTTTCTGAAGTCCTATTGTATGCTATCTCTAGTTTTATTAAAATTAAACTTAATTCTTGTGAAGAATGGCCAATATGGTTGGGTGAGTTGTAAGCTTGATAGAGTATCACAAACATGCGCACTTGTCAAAGTGAGACGTGATAATAAGTATTTTATGCCTTAATAGGAGCGCATATAACAAAAGTACAATTGTCTTAATAGGAGGAAGGATGCTTTGACAGCTACATATCATTCACATAGAGTCGTACAGACATACTCACATAAGCACATAGGCAATAGGTTCACACACTACTACAGAACAGCCAATCCTTGCCGGCATATCACTGCCGGTTAGGACCGAGCCGGCAGTGATAACGTATCTCTGCCGGTTCGAAAGTTAAGTTGGGGGGATAACTTATCACTGCCGGTTCATGCAACCAACCGGCAGTAAAAAGCAAGATATCACTGCCGGTTTGAGACAACAACCGGCAGAGATATATCACTGCCGGGTCGTTCTTAAACCGGCAGGGATACTTGCATTTTCACTGCCGGGTTAAAGCAAGGACCGGCAGTGATATTATCTTCCCGCGCAGTATGTTTTTCGCGCGCATTCAGATCTTATCACTGCCGGTTCTGCGCAGAACCGGCAGTGATAAGTGTTCTATATAACTGAGACCCCTGCCTCCCGACCGATCGAGCAAAGACAGAGAGGCGCTCTGTCTTTGCTCGATTTGCATATTGCAACGATCTGCTGCCGAAAAATTTGTTAAAATTTGTATTGTACTTCTTTTCGAGGTTAGTAATTTGATCTCTATTTTTGTAAATAATAAAAAATTGCCACGTGGATTTTTACATAATGACAAAAAGGTGTATTTTCAAATGTTGAAATAATAAAAACTTGTTAGATGGATATTTACCTAATAAAAAAATTTTGATATATTTTAATGTACTCAAAGTATATCCTAAGTGCTTACAATTTTTTCCAAATTTGTAAATAATAAGGAATTGCAAGTTGGATATTGACGCAATGAAAAAAAGATTGATATATTTGGATATAGTCTAAATATATCATAACTATTTACAATTATTTTCATTTTTTACAATACTAAAAAATTGCTATATGGATATTTACATAACGGAAAAAGGTTGATGTATTTTAATATAGTCAAAATTGCTACATATGTTTTTAAATCTAATTGTCTACAATTATTTGTTATTTGCAATTATATGCGTATGTAATGTTTGATTTAATTAATTGTAGATGGACCGAAGGTGGATGTATGACACGGACCGTTGTGGGGCAGAGTTTTTTAATGGTGTGAGTTATTTTCTAAACGTGGCTGCGGCGCACAAGTCGAAGAATCTGGCGGACTACATGTGCTGTCCATGCGTTGACTGCAAAAATCAAGTCGTTTTCTACCATAGAGTCGATACGCGCACACTTGCTTCAAGAGGTTTCAAGGTGGCTATACTGTTGGACCAAGCACGCGAAGATGAGATTGTACATGAAGGGCAACACATTATTGAAGATGAAGGAGACAACGGTATGACAAAGAGTTGAAGATACGTTTGTCGACAGCCACGACGAAGATCTGGATCAAATGTTGCGTGATGGGGAGGGAGACTTCACGAGTGAAAGAGAGTTTCAAAAGTTCCAACATATGGTACAGGACTCCACGACACCATTGTACCCAGCCGCAAGGAGGAGCACAAAAATTGCGCACCGTGCTTACACTCATCGCAGCTTGAAGGCAAGCAATGGTTGGTCCGATAAGAGCTTCACCGAGCTCTTATGTCTCTTGGGGATTTGCTTCGGAGGGTAACGTGTTGCCTACAAGTACGCATCGCCAAGCAGTTGTCCGCCTGCTGGGATTGGAAGTACAAAGGATACACGCATGTCCAAACGATTGCATGTTGTATCGCAATGAGTTTGCGGACTTGGATGGTGTGTTGTTTGCAAAGCAAAGCGGTATAAGGGCAACGATGAAGACATCGATAATGAAGATGTCGGGTGAAGCGTAAGAAGATGAGATCTCCCCGTAAGGTGGTGTGGTATTTTCCTATAATTCCCCGTCTGAATCGATTGTTTGCGAACAAAAGGCATGCCCAATTGCTACGATGGCACGCCGAAGAGCGTAAGAACGATGGAATGCTCAGACACCTCACGACTCGTGCAATGGAGGAACATCGACGAAAATATAAGAAGCACTTTGCATATGATGTGAGGAATATAAGGTTCGGGTTGAGTACGGATGGGATGAATCCTTTCGGTAACATGAGCAGTCGTCATAGCACTTGGCCGGTAACTCTATGTATCTACAACCTTCCTCCTTGGCTTTGTATGAAGCGGAAGTACATTATGATGCCACTATCGATCCAAGGGCCTGTGCAACCCGCAACGATATCGATGTGTACCTCAAACCATTGGTTGAAGATCTTCTAATCTTGTGGAGATGGAGTACGGGTATGGGATGAGTATAAAAGAGAGAACTTTATCCTACGCGCATTGTTGTTCGTAACCATTAATGATTACCCTGCCTTGGTAACCTGTCGGGCCAAACGACAAAAGGCTTCAATGGATGCGCCCAATACTTAGATGGTACAACTAGTCGGTGGTCAAGAACTGTCGAAAAATGTCTTACATGCGGCATCGTAGGTTCCTCCGCAAGGATCACCCATACCGCAATAATAAGAAAGCTTTTGATGGGACAAAGGAGACCGCTTTAGCTCAAGAATCACACCGAGAGAGATATTTGCAGCTGTAAGGGATCTTAAAATTATCCACGGAAAGGGAGCAGGCAGTACATCTATCCCGAGTTCCGTGATAAGGCTCCTTTGTGGAAAAAGAGATCGAGATTTTGGGTCCTACCTTCTGGCAAGACTTAGAAGTGCGACACGCAATCGACGCCATGCACATAGAGAAGAACGTGTGTGATGACTTGCTTGGTATCTTCTTGGATATACCGTAAAACAAAAGATACTCTCCAAGCACGGATGGACCTTGAAGATATAAAACTCGTGAAGGAGCCGCATCACGAGACATGGATACAGGGAAAAAGTACCTTCCCGTAGCCTGCTACACTCTGAGCAAGAAAGAAAAAATTAGCCTGTGCGAATGCTTGCACGGAGTGAAAGTTCCGTCCGGATACTCTGCCAACATAAAGAGACTAGTCTCAATGAAAGACTTAAAATTAATTGGTATGAAGTCTCACGATTGCCACGTGATGATGACGCAGATGCTTCCAATTGCAGTTAGGGGTGTTCTGCCAGAGAAAGTCCGAGACCCAATTGTGAAGTTGTGTTCATTCTTCAACGCGATTTCACGAAGGCCATCGATCCATTGAAACTAGATAAGCTACAGAAGACGTGGTCCACACTCTTTGCGTGCTCGAGATGTGTTTCCTCCATCTTTTTTGATATTATGGTCCATCTCATTGTTCACATCGTGAAAGAGATACTGATTCTAGGTCCCGTGTTTCTACATCGATGTATCCTTTGAGAGGTTCATGGGGTCATAAAGAAATATGTTCGTAATCGACATCGGTAGGAAGGTTGCATTGCGATGGTTGGGGAACCGAGGAGGTCATTGAGTTCTCGCATTGATTACATGGATCTCAAACCGATTGGTCCGCCTACATCACGACATGAGAGTAGGCTACGGGAAAAGGGACATCTGGCGAAATCACTCCGTACAAACAATCTAGCTTCATTCACACAAGCACATTTCGCAGTTCTGGGACAATCAGTTGTGGTGGCCCTGTATGTCAACATGCACAAGAGCATGCTATCTAGAACTAACCCAACGAAGTCAGAGGGTTGGATCGCGAGAGAGCATAGACATAACTTCGGCGATTGGTTGCGTAGGCACATGATGCATACGGAGACAGAGTGCGCTCAGTTGAAAGTGTTGGCTCAGGGACCGTCCACTACAATTCGGACATTCCAAGGATACGACATAAATGGTTTTACTTTTTATACAAGAGCACAAGATAAAAAGAGCACCAACCAAAACAGCGGTATCCGTACAGATGCCTACGACAGCAACGGAGATAGGAAAACCTACTACGGATTCATAGAAGAGATTTGGGAGCTTGATTACGGACCTTTGAAGGTCCTCTCTTTCGTGCCAATGGGTAAGACTTCCAAGGGCATGAACATCGACAAGTACAGTATCACTACCGTGGACCTAAACTGGTCGGATCTGAGAGAAGAACCATTCGTACTTGCTAATTGTGTTACACAAATCTTTTTGTATCCGATCCAACTAACAAGGAGCGCCACGTGGTTATTCAAGGAAAAGAAGGATTGTCGGGTTGAGAATGTTGTCGACGAGGAAGAGTACAACCAATTCGATGAGCTTCCTCCTTTCGGAGAGGACGTTGACCTCGGTCTCATGGAAGAGAGTGAGGACGGTTACATACATACGCCGCGATCATGACGAAGGTCGAATCGTAGCTTAGTTGTCCTAATGAAATACATTTTATTTTCTCGATATGTAACAATTAATGTATTCTTTTGTCATATGTATCAATTTGTGTGAATTCTACTTCATCTGTGTGTTTTTTTGTATTTGTGTGAATTTTTGAAGCGATGGTTGGTCTCTGCATTTGTTTGAATTTAAATCAAATATTACATGTCCTCAAGTATTCTTCCAAAAATTTTAAAATTTGGATAAAAATTGATAGGATTTCAAAACAACAAGAATTTGAATTTTTTATTTTGAAATATTAAAACTATGAAAACAGTGAGCACTCTGGATTTTTATAATTTTATAACTTTGTCAAAACTTAGGGAAATATTTAAATCAAATATTACATATCTCAAGAATTCCTCCAAAAATTTGGATAAAAATTGATAGGATTTAAAACTCCCAAAGCAATCATCCTTTGAAAACTTTGACATAATTGATGGAGCTTATCAACGCGGTTGTATCATTAAGCGGCGGTGAAGTGCTTTATCACCGCCGGTTTGTAGTATTAAGCCGGCGGTGATAATCAAGTATTATCGCTGGTTTTGTTTTGAACCGGCAGTGATAAATACTTTCACTGCCGGGTGTAGATACAACCGGCAGTGATAATGTATTATCACTGCCGGGTTGAGATTGAACCGGCAGTGATAAGTTTTTTCACTGTCGGGTTGAGCTTGAACCGGCAGTGATAAGTTTTTTCACTGCCGGGTTGAGCTTGACCCGGCAGTGATAAATACTTTCACTGCCGGGTTGAGCTTGAACCGGCAGTGATAATTCAACTATCACTGTCGGTTCTCTTTATTATCCGGCAGTGATAGTGTATCACTGCCGGTTTTTTTTGTGACCCGGCAGTGATACTCTAACCCTATAAATTCGAACACCGCGCCACTTAGCCCCTCATTTCCAGTTCAACCTCACGCCGCCACTTCGCCGCGCGCGACGCCCGGCCGTCGCCGCGTCGCCCGGCCGTCGCCTCGACCTCACCGCCCGCCGACGCCTCGATTGCCTTGACCTCACCGCCACGCCGTCCTCGTCCGGCCGCGGTCGCAAGGTAGATTCTCTTTCTCGAAGTTCTCGTTTTGGGAAATTTGGCAGCTTTGTTGTAATCACTGGAGTTCATTTGTGCGCAAGTTGAAGAAGAGACAGCTAAAATGTGGGGATGCAAACTAAGAACCAAGACGACATCAAGAATCATTTGTATTTTCTTTGCAATTTTCTAAGACAAGATGCATGTTATTTTCACTGCAACCACAGGGCATAAAATAAGATGCTTGGAGTTCTTCTTGCTGATGTAAGACACTAAACATTAAAAGAAAATAAACTTTGTTATATTAAATGCCATGAAATGCTCAACAGATGAATAAATACATTGCTAATCCAAGCATCAGAAGCATTTGCATATTTTATGCTCACAGCAGGGGACAGGAGGAATCCTACCTCTGGGTTGGAACACAGTAGTTAAAGCAGACTTAAAATCGAATAAAGCATAAGAATACTATGCATGATCTCATGACAAAATGGTTGCGTTGAACTGTGCACCCTTGTTTTTTTTATACAAGGACGCGTGTGTGTGTGCTCTATATATCCTTTTATGTGAGAAGCTTGCTAAATGTATGTATATGTGTATGGTTACCTGGATGTCAACTTCCGTTTACTTGCGCATGCACTTAATCAAGAGTTCAAGTTCTTCGTTCCCGGTAAATTAGTACACTTGTGTTTGTGTGTATACACTAGAATTGAGAAAACATCGAACGAACTGCATTGCAACATATTAACATGATTAATGAACTGAAAATGCAGTGGCAAATTAATTACCTTGAATAATGAACTAGATCTGAGTAATGGACTGAGAAAATAGTAAAATTCTCTCTTTCATTAGTTCAATGAGAGAAAGGACAAATACTTTATTTAGATTTTCCATTTAGCAATATTAGTAAAGGACTAGGTTCGCCACACTGAATCTAATAAGGGCGTATGATCTTTTTATCTTAAGATGGGGACAGAGACAAGATTCTCTTTACGTGATGAGGCAAAGAACAAATTAAATTCAACCCATGTTCCATGCTTTTTCAAGGTGTACTAATATATACCGGGTCTGTGCATGAAATTGTCTCACTGAAAAGATACAGAGAATTGATCAAACTTATCAACATTACTAACCTAAGATATATATTCGATGTTTTAGGCGTTAATCCATTGAATCCAAGGGATTATAGCACCATCAACCTATTAACCAGCCATGTCTTATCTGGCCAGTACAATTTACTGTTGTACACTGTAATCTTTCATCAGCAACCGTTAGTTTGTGAGTATAAATAAACATTTTCGTACCATACATAATTATAAACATGTAGTGTATTCGAATGACATTCATGTGAAGACTTTATTCTTTAGAAATTGTGGAGAAGTCAGAGACTTTATTCTTTGTATTGCATTTTTAATAAATTTCATTGTATAATTTTTCCTTTTATGTGAGAAGCTTGCTAAATGTATGTATCTGTGTATGGTTACCTGGATGTATATGTGTATGGTTACCTGGACTGTATGTAACGTGCATATGTTTATTGCTATATGTTTGATTTGTGCCGAGAGACATAAAGTGCATATGCGCTTATTCAGAAAATATGTGCTAACACATCGACAAAGTATATATGTATGTGTACATCTCCTGCAGATGTGTATATATCTTGTGTACGTGTATGCTTATATTTGTGTTTATGGTAAAAATATTCTGGAGAATGCAGATTTAAAAAAAGATGTATATGTGTATGTGTCCTTCAAGGATGTTTGTGTATACTGAGATAAAAAAATATGTGTGTACATGTTCTTTAAAGATGTGTATTATTGAGTACTCCTTTCAATAAACATGCCATGTAGCTTTCTATTTAGTAGAATTGCTTGATTTAGTTTGGAATTTAGGCAGAAGACAATTATAAAGAGTCTATAATGACGTAATTATAAAGAAAAATGAAAGAGAGCAACACTTCAATGACCATTCTCAATTTCAAGTAGTTCTCTACAATATTAATGTATAGATGTATATGTGTATGTATCTGGGATATGTAAACATCCTTTCACGGATTAACTTTAATGTCAATCCTCGCTTGTATGTGTCTTTCAAAAATGACCTTGTTAATTGGAAATTTTCAACAAACTTGCTAGGAATGGCCTCCGACGAAGGACAAGTGCCGGAGGAGTTGGGCCTCAAATATGGACGAAGGAGGAAGGGTAGCCGAATAATAGCCCAACGTCCTATCTCGAACTGCAGGACCCACCATGGACCAACTCGACGATACTCACGTAGCGAGGTAAAGTTTTAGTACACCGTGGTTCCCAAAACATGGTAGGCCCGACGACTAATAATTTAGAAGATCAATTTGCGTGCTCAAAGCGCCTCGATCAACGAAGGCAGCGCGCAAGTCGTGGTCCGAACAAGATGCCTAAGGGAATTTTTAACATAGTGGAGCTCTCGGCAGTCGGGGAACCTGCTATACCTGAGTCATCATTGGGGCGTGACAGACGTACTGCGGGTTATTGCTAGGGATGACGTTCCCATCAGCTATAGATCATGGATTGGCGCGGAGGTGACCAATGGGTGGTACCCAATGAGTCAAGAACTCTTTATGGGACAAGCTGAAACAAGTTTTCCAGTTCCCCCAAGGGACCGAGCTGGTTGCAAAGAAACGAACACTCTGCATCATGTGCACTGCGTGGAAGAATTGGAAGACAGCATTAAACAAGAATTATGTGAAAAAGAATGAAACGCCGAATTTTGACACGTACCCAAAGTTAAGGGAGTTCTGGGATGAATTTGTGGCGTACAAGAGGTCTGAAGAAGCTCACATAGTAAGTGAAAGGAACAAAGCAAACGTGGATAAGAATATTCACCCTCACAGACTAGGAGCAGGAGGGTACGTGAAGAAAATACCAAGATGGGATCGGTCCAGAACAAGAAATGACCCGCAAGGGTATAATTCCTGCAACGGCCGCCTTAAGCGAAAGATCAAAGCACTGGTTGCTTGGGAGGGGTGCTTCTATCTCCGATGATGGCAGCTTAAGCTTCAGAACCGATAGAGAGCAGGAAGTGCTGCGCAGAATCACAGATGCTCACTCACAGTCTTCCCAAGGATCTTTCGCGCCACGAAGGGAGAATGACGAGCTAACCATAGCCCTGGGTAACAAGGAGCATCCAGGTCGCACCAGAGGAGTTGGTTTGGTCACGTGGAAAGAAGCCTTCCCCGCAGACGCATGGATGTACAAACGTTCAAAGAGATTAAGAGAAGATCAACTGGAACGTCAGATAAAAGATGCTGTCACGAGAGCGCTAGAGGAACAAAGGTCGGAACTAGATAAGGCTGTGGAGCAAGCCGTACAGAAAGCTCTCAGCTCACGACCGCCACCCGATGAAAGCCCCGAGCTCATCGGTCCGGTGCTCGTAAGAGCATGCGCGCCCACGAGGATTCCCAAGAGCATGGATGCGTTTTCGTGGATGACATCAAAGAACCGACACGTGCAAACTACATTTGGCCGCACATGGCATTACCATAAAGGTGGTGAGGCGTGGCTTGGCCATGCCAGAGTCACGGACTTTGCAATCGCCGCCCGATACCACGAGGATTCGCCAGGTCGAAGTTGATGATGTCGTCGCCAATACCGAAAAATGGAGGTAGAGATCCCTGGCGAGGATGGGAACAAAAAGCTAGGAGAAAACGTGAATGGCTTCCTCGCGTGGCGCAAGAGCTTGATTAAGTTTGGCTCGGACGATGAGGGCGACGACGATGATGATCACCGCACTCTCCACACGAGACCTCCGCCCTTCTCGCCGCCAACCAGAAAAGTCCAACTCCTCGCGGCACCAACGAGAAAAAGCCCGACTCCTCCGCCAAAACTGTGAAGAATCGAACAACGGAACATCTCGGTAGTCGGCACCGTCCTCGAAGAAATCTCAACCATCTGTGAACCCAGGACAACCACAAAAGAAACTATCACCGACTTGATCGAGGAAGAGCGGAAAAAGCATGTAAGCGCTGCGTAGCATCTCACTTTAAAAGGTGCCATCAAGTAAGAAGACTAAAGTTGATCTTGATGCGCAAAAGTTTTTCTTGAGTATGGCAAAAGTGCAAAAGACGGGGCAGGCTTCTGAACCTTGCAAAATATCGGACTACGAGCGCATATCCGAGCAAGATTTGTAGGCGGCTAGTGCCGACACGCTAAAGCGGGATGCTCAAGCGGATGATGTTCAACTAGATGCTCTCGCGCAAGGTCTCGGTGGAAGTTTGTTATGGGAAAACCATTGGTTGAACCACTCATTTCGACAACCTTACAACTCAATCTGCGCGCGTCCATCGATGGTACATGCAGCGATCCAACGATGGTATGGAGGCGTTCCCGATCGGATACGAGCAAGATTTTCACAATGGGGATAACATCTGCTGGGTTCTTTTCACGGAGCTGTATATGTTGTACCAAAGAAGATGCCCGGACGTGAACATACTTAGACTATGGACTTTGTAAGTCCATCAAGATATCGTTGAGCATTTACATCATCGTTTAATTGCATCTCTAACTTCTTTCTTATGTAGAATGGAGGTACAGACATGTAGAAGAAATAACAATGACAATCTAGCATTCTTAGATCCGGGCTCGTCAACGAGAAACTTGTGAACGACAATCCACGATTCGTTGAAGACTATTTATTTAATGTTTTTTGAAGCGCAATACAAAACCTCCGTTCTTTTACCCTATAACTTCAAGCACGTATCTCCGACTTCTAATATCGTTTTACTATTTTTGCGTAACACGCACGATGTGGGAGTAATTGACTACGTTGACATATATGTGCGAGTTTCATGGGTCCTCCTCGTCATCCAGTTAGATGCTAGCGGATTTTGTCTTGGACTCCATGAGAAAACAAACTAATCTGTACCAAGACCTTTGGGACATCTTTGAGCATGTAAACTCGATCATTGCGTTATTACTCTAGCAAAATTCCATTCTATTGCATTTAAGTTTAATTACTATTCAAAATCATTCACTGGGGCTTTCGCACGGTATTGCAAGAAAAGTGTTCGTATCGTCCATACCGGAAAATTTTTGAAATAATAAATGACTTCCCATGCATGAAGCAGGAACCCGGAAACAATTTATGTGCATTCTATGTATGTACAAATATGCATTCAATTGTCACGAAGAGTGTCGGCTATAACGAAGCCATGGTACGTAATTACACTTTGATGCCCTTTTTTATTTAACAAATATCATCATTACGTAACTTCATTTTTTTCAAAACAGCGCTCAAAGCGAGAACCAATAAGTTATTGCTCACAGAAATTATAGCAATTCAAGAACAGCTCGTCGGATTCATTCATGATGAGATCATCAATCCAAACGGCGAGTTCCACGAGTAGCCTCATCGCCCTCATTCCTACGGCCTAGACGCGTGACATGTCTACTTCGACTCATTGTAAAATCAAAGCAAACGGGATGACATGTAGTCGAGCTACATTGTAAAAGCAAATTATATGATGCGTAATTTAATATATTTGAATTATGATTTTAACGATGCTTAGTCGATACATGCATATATTTGAATTATGCTTTGAACGATGCTTTATATACTAACATATGGACACTTTGTAAACAATTATATAAAAATATATATATATTGCACAAAAATATGCAAGATTTTCTTGCGGTTCTTGGAGAAAACCGGCAGTGATATGTATATATCACTGTCGGATTATGGTACAACCCGGCAGTGCTAGTACAATATCCCTGCCGGTTGTAGATATAACCGGCAGTGATAATCCTTATCAGTGCCGGATTTTGGTTTGATCCGGCAGTGATAGTCCTTATCACTGTCGGATTTTAGTTTGATCCGGCAGTGATAGTCCAATATCACTGCCGGTTGTAGGTAGAACCGGCAGTGATAATCCTCGAGTATCACTGCCGACCAATCACTGCCGGCGCCAATGACCGGCAGTGATGGGGTTTTGGAACCGGCAGTGATGTGCTGTTCTGTAGTGGTGACAATCACTGCCACTTGACAAAACAGATCTCATACAATGATTCAATATGCCAAAACACCCACAAAATACCTCTTTCCCTCTTGACAATAAGCAAATAGCTTCAACAGAAATTCTGGAACCTCCAGCAGTCCAACACCTAGTGCTGTTGCTGCATGCCTACATATACATTTAAAATTTTAGAAAATTGATCATGAACAAACAGACTTATCAATGATTCACCTTAATTAGTACTACATACCTGATATAGAAGACCTAATAACTAATTGCTACCCACTGTTTAAATGGCTGTAGTAGTCTCGGTTGGTGACAATGGGATGGAATTAGCATCATCCTCATATGCAAGAAGTAAATATATATTATAATGCATAGTTCAATTATGTGGTAAAAAGCAACACACATAAACTTACCAAATCCTTTGGTTTGTGGTGACGTCCTCTAATCCAACTAGATGCACACACGAATGCTTGCATAGTTGATGGAAGTAAAGAGCTATGATAATCATCGACCACTCGACCTCCAGTACTAAAAGATGACTCCGATGAGACCGTGGTAATGGGAATAGTGAGAATATCTTTAGCCATTCTAGCCATTACTGGATATTTCAATTCATCCATCCTCCACCATTTAAGTATTTCAAATCCTTCCACAGCAACAACTTCTATCGGATCATCCAAGTACTTTTCTTAAATCTGGCTTTGAAGGATGAGTAGCATGTTGGGCTTTGTGAGAAAGCACTACTAGAAGTATGAACATATGTACCAATGCATTGAGAAGAAGAATCGTTGTTCTTAAATTTTGACATGCTTTTGTTATATTCACTTTCATATAAAGCATACAACTCATCTAGTGTAGATTGAATACATGCAAGTTTTTGTGGAAGATCAATTTCTGAGTACAAAGAAGGAAATGTGAACTGGATCATGCCCATCTTAAATCTTGGGTCTAGAATTGCAGCAATTGCAAACAAAATGTCGCATTCTGGACCCCAATACTTATTGAACTTGTGTATCATTGCATCAACCATTTTTCTAATAGAGTCATCCCTAGATAGTAACAATTGATCTAGTGCCTTCTTTATATCGACAATATAAGGATAAAACAAATTGGAGGTAGGGTACTTTGAACCAGAGAACTCCTCTGTAGCCAAGTGAAAAAACACATCTTTCACTTGTTCATACAACTTCCAATCCACCTCCGTTGGCTGCCACCTATAGTTAGCATCTCTAGCAGCATACACATCAATGGCAGCTCTATAATGGAAAGCATAATCTAGAATTTTGTATGTTTTTTTGAAAGACATGCTGGCTGCAGATTATATTAGATAGAAAAGACTAGGAGAGTACAAGGTGCAGGATACTGCACCAGGGTAAGCATACAAAGGTCGCCTAGAGAAGAGAAAAAAAAGAGAGAGAAAAGAGAATCAAATCTGTCGGTCTAGTAGATTTTTTAGGTGAACCGCACCCGCAATAATCTAGGTTGCGGCCTCCTCTTTGATGGATTGGAAAAGAGAATCAAATGCTTTCCATTTATTTTTCAAAACAAATGGAAGGCATTTTGTATGTTGAACCCCACCTAGTGCACACATCAAAAGTCAATCCCTTTTTGCGTTGAAGGGAAGGTTAAGAGAATCAATATCGGCATTGAACTTATATGTCCACCTATTAGATTTCTTGATGTACTTGATAGTCTTCCTAACTTTGTCAATTAAAGGTTAAATAACCTTCATACCATCTTGGACAACCAAATTTAGAATGTGAGCACAACAAAGGTTATGAAGGAACTTCCCATGAAACCAAAGTGCACCTCGGTTTGTAAACTTAGTAATCAACAATTTAACAGCAAGATCATTACTTGAGGCATTATCAAATGTGATGCTAGCTATCTTATCCTCAATTTTCCACGCAGCCAAACAATTAGAAATGGCATTACAGATGACTACACCAATGTGGGGAGGCTCCAACCCTAAGAAGTTAATGACACGACAACTCATTGACCAATCTGCATCTATTTAGTGAGCAACTAGGCTCATATAACACAATGTTTGGTTAGATGTCCAAAGATCACATGTGAGGTGTAGCATCCCAAAAATTTTAAACAGTGAAAATGTATGGATGAAATTGAAAAAAATAAATGTTTATGAGTTCTCTAGTGTAATTCATTTGTATTGGTTTTTCTGGAGTTTTATATTGTGTGAAAGCTTGATTAAAGAAATTGAGAAATGAGAAAGAGGTAAAAAGATAGAAAGAAAGGTGGTAAAAAAGAATAAAGTTTTTATGTGATCCTAGATGCACTGGTGTCTCAGTGAGATCAATAAACAAAATTTTCATGCACAAGATTGGGAATAAATAATTAATATAATCATCTTTTGACTAAAAACAGTAAACCAAAATTTAAATGAAAAATGGTCAATGGCTATCTGGGGCCAATAAAATTTATATAGAGCCCTGACTGTATAACACACCACTTTTAAAATTTTTATAATTTAATAAGCTGGTTTAAGCCTGTTGAAAATTCGAATACAGAGAGTCTAGAAAATAGGGAAAATGATTGTCAGAATTTTTATAAAATAAGTGTTCACTAATTTGACTTTAAAATTTTAGGTTAATCTCTTTAGAAGGATATGAACCCTTCCAAAAAGTTTAAAAAATAAATATTAAAATATGAACCTTTAATTAAATAAAAATCCGAAATTAAGCTTTAGGGCAGGGCACAGTGTCAGAATTTTACTAAATCATCTGGAGAGTGTTTTTATCTCAAAATTTTACAGGAGATGTATGACTCCCAATAAGTTTTGGTCAAAAATTTTGGTAAAATTTTTACTGAGGATGACACTCAAACTAATGCAAAAATCTGGAGAATTCTAGTTCAGTCCCATCACATTAAACGTCTCCTCTCGCCGACAAGTGGGCCTGGCAACTGTTGGAGCCCGTCGCGCTGGCGAGGCTGAGGCAAAGCCTCAGGTCACTGCTAGTGGGCCCTGGTCCTACTTGTCAGCCTCAGAGCGCGACGTTCTTCTCCCCTTTTCTTCTCCCGGCTGAGGCGAGGAGAGGGCGCCGCCGTCCTTGCCGTCCGGTCACCGCTGTTCCTCTGTCCACATCGCGTGAAGCCCATTCCGCGACTGTGCAGGCTATCCCTCGCTGAGCCGCTCTGGAGACGTGGCTGCGCCGCTTCATCGCTAGAGCATAGCGGCAGCGACCGAAGCCGTGCACTCGAATTGAGCCAAACACAGCGCGATCACACTTCTTGGGCTATAAGCCATTCCTTTGCGTCGTAATGAGTCTCGCCTCCTCTTCTTTGCTCATCTTCTGAGCCGGAAGCTTCGCGCGAAGCTTTTCCCCTCCGTTTCACCGCAAGAGCCCGAAAGAGGGGAACTCGGCGATTCGGGTCAACCTCTCCCCAATCCTTCAAATCAACTCCACCCCGAGCTATCTTAGCGTTACCAGGTTGCTGATCAACCGCCATTTTGGCTTATTTTTGCTTGCAACGTCGTCCCGCCACTGCCCTTCTTCTTCCAGGCCGGCACACGGTGGCAGCTCGTTTCAGGCCTTCTCCGACCCGGCTGACCGGTGAGTCCGAATCCCCTCGCTCCACTGTAGCTAGCCAAACCCTAGCTCGTCGGAATTTAGGCCATTAGTTGAGCTTTCGCCCGCTCGGCCATGGCGTCGCCGCACCCCCGCAGTGGCAGCCACCTTCCCGACCACCTCCCGGTGAATGGGTACCGCCCCTGGGTGCTCACGAGTGTGCTGATGCTCATGGTGCTACCCATTCAGCCGCGGCGGAGCTGGTTCGCCGGCGGTGAGCCGGAAACCGTGGTGCTCTGCCCGCTGTCGCTGATTGGTGGGTCCCGGTTGTCAGCGAGTCAGCGCATTTGAACGCGTCTGTGCGTGCGCAGGAAAAGGCGTCTTCCAGCTGGGAAGACGTGTTTTGGAATTTTGTTGGATTTTCAGGAAAACCAAGTAGATTAAAATGCTAATAACTTTTGAACCAAAGCTCCAAATTTAGTGAAACCAATTTCTAAATTCGTATAAAATTATGTAGATTCATAATATCCAAAAATGAATTAAAGTTGAGTACTGTGCAATTTTAGGAGATTTAAGGAGACACTTAGGTATGAGTAAGGCTATTTAAATAAAATATTTTTTGGATAAATTTTTAATGGAATGAGATAAGTTTTATGAAACCCCTGATTATAAGCACTCCAAATGTGTAAGAATAATTTCAGATCACTTAGTTAAGTGCCGTATTCAAATAGAATGAAATGTTAATGTGAAAAAGGGATAAATGAGTGAAACACATATAAATTGAAGTTTATATGGATAAAACATAAGTAGAGAAGCCATGTACCAGTATAAGCTCATTTGGGTAAAAATGTTTAGGAAAAAGTATGAGTGATGCTTTTCCAATGAAGAGAAATAGTAGTTATAATGGTAAACAGGGGTGTAATCTACTATGATTAGGTTCAAAATAATTCAAATTCAGTTTTAAAATGTTTGCAAGGCTATGCCATGATACTAGTAAGAAAATGAATAAAAGTTGGTAAGTGATCTAGTTGCAAATGAAAGTAGAAGTTGAGATGTTGTAAGGGCTATTTTGTAATCATTTAGGCCTTTTCATCAATAGGTAAAATAGGTTGCTTAAATGATAAAGAATGTAAAAATAGAATAGGAACACTCCATATAGTATGTTACATTAGGTTCTGAAGAATTTAAGCCATTTTGTTAAAGTTTGTATGTTAAAAAAGTTAGTGGAATAGGCCTAACTGTTATAGTTTTCAGGAAAATTGAAATACTTAGCAGTTTCAACAGCTTGTAAAGTAGTTCATCCAAGTGATAATTTTAGAGAGGATAATGTAGAAATGATCACCAAAGTTTGTACTACTAGGTTCCAGAAAAATATTCTATTAGTAAGCTGTGCTTCACTCAGTTTTCATAAGTGTAATAACCTTAAGTGATATTGTTTAGTCTGTTTCCTTAGCCAATTTTATAGCCTAAGTTAAGATTTCAACTAAGCCTTTTTAACAGTAGATTTCAAGCCTTGTCTAAACCCAAAAGTTCAATAAAAGCCATTGGAATTGTTAACTAAAGTATGCTCTAGCCTGTTCAAGTTAAAACCCTAATTTTATTAGTTCTTGCACATAAATCTTATTAATTGAATAACCCTAAATGTCATGGTTTTGAGTGTTCATTTCTTTAAGTAATGAAAAGGCAGAGAGCTATGTTCTTCTAGTGCTGCTCTTTCATGTCACTTTCTAAAGAAGCTAATGAACTAGTTTTTCTTAATCTAATTAATAGTTGTATCTTAATTTCGAAATTTAATTAGAAATTATTCGTTTAGAGTAATCCCTGTCTTGGTGTGATTTTGTATTTATTTTTGCTGTCTGTTTTCTTTTTGCCCATTTGGAGTTTACTGATGTTCTTTTGTTCCTCATTTTCTCGACGTGTAGACGCCGACGTCCTCGAGGAGGAAGACGACTCTGTCGCAGATCCAGAGTTTGTACCGGATAGTGAGCTGCAAGGCAAGCAACCCCTTGAGCATATTGAGCCTGATAATTTACCTACATTATGTTGTTTTTGCCTATGTACGATGCATCCGGATAATTCCCTATAGAAGTGCTAATTTGGGTTGGAACTGTAGTTAATCCTGTACAATACGGTTTACCTTAATCTGTATGGACATGTGAACCTTGTAAACCTTAGTTTGAACTAGGCATACTTAATGTCACCTTGGGTATAACCGCTAGTGTAATATTCCTGCTTAAGCTTTTCGTTATGTATTTTCAGTCTTTTCAACCAATGTATGGTCCTTTTGGGAAATGGTTACTGGTAGTTGGCTATAAAATCCCCTAAATAAAACTATGGTTTGACACGGGCGATTATTGATAATAGCCGGTTGTGCAAATAGAGATGCACGTAGTGTAGGGTGGAGTATCGCCCGTGTCAGATTAAGGACCGAGAGATGGGATGGTGAATCCAAGTTTTCGTGCAACCACGAGGGCTTGTATGGGCGGGTCTTAGCCTATTAAGTTGTTTAGATGTGGCTTTGCATCTACAGAAGGCGGGAGATAGCACGGGCATTCCGGTCAGGTTTGCCTGTAGGGGTTTCTACATAACAATGCAACGGTGTACGCCTTGCCCTGGACAGAGACGTGGTGTTGTGTGTGATAAATGTGGATTCATGACTTGGGTGAGTGTCTCTGTTTTCAGGGCGAGGGCCAACGTCCCGGGCTGGTGTAAAGCCACGTCTAGATAATGTAACGGCTCTGTATGATCTCCTTGCCGACACACCAAAGGAAGTGTGTTAACTGGCCTGGCAAAAGAGGTTGATCATTCCTTGTGGGTAAAGTTGTACACCTCTGCAGAGTGTAAACCTAATCGATTAGCTGCACCCGCGGTCAAGGGCACTTGGTGATGTTATTCCATGCTAGAGTCTTTTGATACTTTCTGGAAAATGGGGTTGGTTTTGGAAACTGTTTTGTAACCAGTTTTTGGGTCAAAGGATCGACACCAGGGACATATGCAGTCGAGTAGACTGGGTTGAAAATCTGGGATAATTGCTTAACATATTGTTTTCTATTTGCTTTTATTAAAAATGCGATGTTGCAATCTAGCATACTTATACATTTTCAATGCTTTTGTGCAACTGCAAAATAACCATAGCCTGTTTATTCTTCAGCCTGCATATTTATTATTTGCATCTGTGTACCACTATAAGACTTGCTGAGTACCAATGTACTCAATCTTGCATCTCTTTGTCTCGAGGACGAAGATCGCGATCCGCGGATGACGCTCTTTTCCAGGCAGGTCTCGGGGGTTTCGACGATGGTCTCTTCTAGGGTGCCTAGTCAGTTGCCTGGGGGTTTAGTGGGCAACCACAAGGCTGTTTGGAGTTATTCGACTCTCTTTTGTTTCCGCTGTTAAAGTTCCGCTGTTAAATGTTTTAATTTGTACTAAGCTCTGTATAATTAATACTGATATGTATGTCTTTCTGTTTGTTGCGAGTATGGTTGTGATATGAATGTTGTAAACATGTGAGTGCTAACTACTGATCCAGGGAATAGCACAGTGATCATATGGAGGTTCCTGTTCATCTGAACGGGGTCTCACATGAGGCTTATCTTCTTAATATCGTTAAAACCCTTCTTCAATAATTCCGTTTCAGATTCATAGAGCTTCATGCAATCATCTCTAATAGTGCCTCTAGACATCTTTTTGTATGTAGGATTTAGTGATTTCAGCAAAACATTAAACTAAGTATACTCCACAATACTGAATGGTAACTCATGAACAATGATCATCTTGCAAATGAGTTCACGAATTCTTGCAGGATCATAATAACCAGGGGCAACCACATAAGGAGTTTCAGTATCAACATCACCTTTCTCAATGCTATGGAAATTGATGCTCTTTTGTTGGTTGGATTTCTACTGAAGCTTATAGTAATCACATTAATCAAGATGCCTCTTAAAATGTGATGTAGTACCACTACTGTTCTTCGTTAGCAAACCTCCACATGCTTTGCACTTCACCTTGCTTTCCATCTCTACTCTCTTTTTTTCTTTGATGGAACTTCACATTTCTCAAAGAAGTTCCATATTGGGGACTTCTTCTTTCTAGTGGGTTTCGTTGATCCATCCTCTTGATCAATGTCTTGCTAATCTGCTGGTTCTGCTACTACTGTGGCTCCATCCTTCTCCCTTGCCGGTGAATCAATAGATTGTTGTGTTGATTGCTGATTTTGAGACATCTACAACAATTCATATAGTGTTAGAAAATGTATCAAGCAACAAAATAACTTTGCAGAACATACCCTTTCACAAAAGCTCACTTTATATATTTTTTCCATTAATATACAGTAATCTGAAAGATGTCAAAGCTCATTGTAAACTTTATGAATGCAAGGGATTAGGTACTACTACTACCAGAATGGGAGCAATCTAACCACCAACATCTATTAGAACTAAAACATGACAATGATTAGGTACTACTACAACTAGAAACAGAGGTTCATGAAAGAACCAAAAACAAAATTTTAAACTCATCATATTCTACCAGAATATGCCAACTCAAGATCAAACTAGCATATACCTGCATTCAGTTTGAGTAAATTAGAATTAGATGATTAGTTTTGAGTAAATTAGCATATACCTACATTCAACTCATCATCTAATTTACTCAAACTTATGTGCTAGTTTGAAGTAAACTAGCATATACCTACATTCAACTCATATTCTAAGAACTACCTTCAGTTGATATCCTTAAGAACTACCGAGACAAACTTCAACACAGATCAATTAAACATGCCGGATTGCATCCAATCTAGCCTTTAAGAACTACTGATACAAACTTCAACACAAAAACTCCGGTTGTAGCCACCCACATTATCAAACCTGAACGAAATCTTCAAACCCCTTAGTTAATTTCAGTCACAAAATACCACCACACCATCTCATCCAATCTAGCCCTAGAATTGCATCCAGCTGACTCCTTACACACAAATACACAATCGAAGCCTCCTAACCCTAACCGGACAACAGCTTAGGTACTCAAACAAACTCGGGGACTTACAACTCACATATCTTGGAGTGGTTGCGCATGAGGATGTTGTATCCGACGGAGAGGTAGGTGTCGGTGGTGATGGCGTAGTAGTCGACGCCGGCGATGGCCACATTGGTCCAACACCAGGGACGAGAGTCGCACAAGGAGATTCACGATTTAGGGTTTGGGAATGAGGAAGGGGAATCAGGTTGGGGAATAGTTCATAAATCATACTCGATCGACGATGGAACTTGAGGTGGATGCCTGGAGCCAAGGTAGTTGAGGACGTTCTTCGCAGTAGAGGAGGAGAAGGGCGTCAGACCGTCGGTGCTCGCCTAGTGTAGCGGCGGGCCGGCAATGTCCAAGGAGAACCTGGGGTAGGGAGGTGGGGACTCTGGGACGGTCGTACGGGGAGTCGATTTAGGGTCTGGGAATAGGGAAGGGGATTCAGCAGGACGGGAGTCACAGGAACTTGCGACTCGCGAGTGACAGGAAGTCAGGGTGAGGTCTCTGGACTCGCGGGTTTGAGGTGGGATGTGGGAGTGGCCGAGTGGAAGAGTTGGGCCATTGGGCGGCCGTCTGGTGGGCTGGGTCAACTACTCGACTCAGTCAATTGGGTGGACCAAAGGAGAGACAGTGTGCACACGAGTCTACATGAACTATTCGAGGTCGGCTCGTCAAGGCTGGTGAGCTTGAGGACAGGGTCGAGTTCGGTTCGTTTGAGGCTCGAGCTGAGCTCGAATCAAACTTGGAACGAGCTGAGCTCGAACGGCTTGTGAGCCTTGCGTTTTTTTAACAGCCCTTTTGTAGCAACTTGCGGCAAGGATACCTGAGGCAAGCATCAGCTGATTCTGCGAGCCTATTTTGAGGCCTATTTTGCGAGCAAGCAGTACTGCAGGATCAGCGTAGCCTACTGCTTAGTAAGCTTTTACTGTCATAGTTCCGTACCATCGATCGTTTCTCATTTAGTACACGGCCAAGCCGCACCCAGATGGATGCAAGCAAACTCAGCCCAGTCTCGGCATGCAGGAACCAAGGGCCTAACTTGGCATGGTTGCTGCAGCTGCTGCGCCTCCACGTCGCCAACTGCAGGATGGCCGACCTGCCAACATCTTGTGCTTCCCTCTGCTACCACCGACTAAAGACAAAATTACGGTTGCTATGCTGTCTTATGCAGCAGAATCTAGTTAATTATAGGAAACTTGAACAATTATAGGGAAAATTGGGACTATACCATCGAAAGATACCCGTTTTAGCAAAATACCACTGATTCCCGGTTCAGTAATATACCACCAAAAGATTTCCTGATAGTTATCCCCAAACCGTCAAGGATAATAGATGTATCCCTATCGGTTAAGCCATAGGGGTCAAGGATAGCTTTTTACTTGACGTTAGACCCGGGACCGTCAGGAATACAACGAGGCCATCAAGGAAAACTTGGATTCTGGAAAGCGGCACTAGCTTCGGCAGTGACACGATCTTCCAGGTTGACCGGTATTTAGTTCTGCTAATTACTCCCGTTTTCTCACCTAAAGTAGGGTACACATTCTGACAAAATAACGAGTAGGAGATGCAATCTTGCCGACTGTGTATGACAATATTATTCTGAGTTCTATTACTCTTTTTTTTTTCATAATTTCATTGCAACGGTACTTGGTATTTTGTTTTCTGCACAAGTACTCGAGGATCGGGACAGTAATAGTTCATGTTGGAGAAAACGTGCAGAAAAAACCTCTACATGTGAATCACTTTTGTGCTTTTAATTAGCATGTGTGAATTAGCACGCATTCATTCCAGCTCTTAGACTTTTTGCTACAAAATGTGAAGTAGTTGGTAAACAAATAGTAGACTGTTATCCATTAACTTCAGTACTGAAATTTTGATTATGGTTATTTAGTTGAGACATGACTTTCTTCAATGAGTTTTTGTTGCATGATGGAAGATTTCTCGGTACATGTGGCACTCATGTTCAAATTTTTTACCTCTTGTCAGTATTAGTGCTGGCATTTTGTTTTTCACTCAACTGATCCCAACTATATATGTGAGTTCATTTTTTTGACAGACAGGAGACCATTTTTTTTTTCTCGTAGCTTAAGAGATTAGCTCTGTGTGGATGTAAAAAAAAATTCCTAGCTATGAATTATTGACTAACCATAACTCTTTTTTTTCATGCTAATAGAAAAATGTAAGTGTACGTAAGGCTATTTTTCTTAGTATAAATGCCCTTCAGAAGCAGTTTATACTACATAACTTTTTGTAGGAATTGATTACATAGGGCACACAAGAAACATGAATTTCAACCAAGTTTTCTTTTCCTCAAATGGTGGGTGTTTCATTGTGCAAGACACTCAATTTTGTAAAGGGCATAATGAAGTCACTGAAGTGGTTGCCAAATGCCAATAGCAGGGCACCAAATATATGTTCAGAGGAGCAAACATTCTATAGTTTCAGCATGGACTACTTGTAAATATACAGTTGTGAGAAATCTCCTTGTTTATTCATGACCTTGTTTTGTTGAGCAACTTGCAGCAGGGCCCGTCAAGTGTTGCTGTAATCATTTTAGTTTTGTTAAATGTTTTGTAGGTGTGTTGTGCACTTGTGCACATAATTCTTGCATGCTGAGTTGTTTCCAAGGTCAGCTGTTAGATCCAAGGGGCAATAGCTCACCGCTCCCGTGTTCGATTTGTCCCCATTCCCATGTCACACCAATGCCCACAACCAAGCCGTCCGGCCACGCGCTGCCGCCAACGAAATTCAACAGTTGCCGGCACTGCAATACGCGCACTCCTCTTCCCCTTATTGCCGTTGGTCCTTCCCCTCCTCCAAACCCTAATATTTGCTGCTCCACTTCCCAGTGCCGGCACCAGATCAACCCCCCACCCACCCCACCCACCCCAAAAATAAAAAACAAGAAGAAGCAAGAAGAAGAGCGGCGCCGTCAGCCATCATGAGGCCTCGCTGGAACCACAAGTTGAAAGCTTTCCAATTTTGTAGCTGGAAGTTTGATTTGCAGACGAAAGTTTGAAAACTTTTCACTTGCAAATTTGAATTTGCAGCTTTTTTTAGATAATAGAATATTATAACACTACTACAGAATGATACAACACTATCGCTTCATTGTTGACAGAAGATATAATCTTGTGTGAAACTTCATTTTCTTCTTCAGTTGTTTCAGTTTAGTCCCTCTCTGGAAATAGTCTGGAGTACCGGAATTTAGTTAGACTTGGATATTTAGTTATTTTTAATAGTCGAGATAATCTCCTGCTTCTTCTTGTTTTTTATTTTTGGGTCCTGAATGTCCGACCAGGCTGGAGGAAGCCCTTCGTCGACCGCCTGACCGATGGATCGCTCCCCACCGACCCGACCGAAGCGCGACCCCTCGCCCGTCGGGCAAAATCTTTCGTCCTGGTCGTAGAAGACCTCTACAAACGGAGCCCCTCTGGAGTCCTCCAAAAATGCATCCTGGCCGACCAAGAGGAGCGGCTGCTGCTCGATATCCATGGTGGCGTCTGTGGCCACTACGCCGCACCACGGTCCCTAGTAGGAAAGGCTTTTCGGCAAGGTTTCTACTAGCCGACCGCCTTGGCCGACGCCGAGCAAGTCGTTCGCACCTGCGAGGAATGCCAGTTCTTCGCCCGGCAAACGCATCTTCTGGCGCAGGCCTTACAGACGATCCCCGTCATATGGCCATTCGCGGTCTGGGGACTCGATCTGGTCGGGCCCTTCAGAAAGGAGCCCGGGGGCTTTACCCACCTCTTTGTCGCGGTGGATAAGTTCACCAAGTGGATAGAAGCCAAGCCGGTCGCCAGCATCACCTCGGTGCCGGCGGCTAACTTCATCCGCGATATCATCTTCCGCTTTGGAGTCCCGAACTCCATCATCACCGACAACGGCATGCAGTTCACGGGGAAGGAGTTCCTCGAATTCTACGACGACTTCAACATCCGCGTCGATTGGGCAGCCGTGGCCCATCCGCGGACCAACGTTCAGGCCGAGCGAGCAAACGGCATGATTATCCAAGGGCTCAAGCCACGAATCTTCAGTCGGCTGAAGAGATTCGCGGGACGATGGGTGGCCGAGCTACCTTCCGTCCTCTGGAGCCTGCGGACTGCACCAACCCGGGCGATCGGGTTTACACCGTTCTTCATAGTGTTCGGTGCTGAAGCCGTCTTGCCAACCGACCTAGAATACGGCGCCCCAAGACTACAAGCCTTCGACGAGGCTCGGGGGCTCGTCTCGCAACAAGACGCCATCGACCAGATCGACGAGGCGCGTGACGTGGCCATTCTACGATCAGCCAAGTACAGAGACGCCGCGACGCTGTTACGCCGCCGTCGTCCGGCCGATCCTTCAACGTTGGCGACCTGGTCCTGCGCCAGGTTCAGTCCAGCAAGGACAAGCACAAGCTCTCACTGCCCTGGGAAGGCCCCTTCACCGTCGTGGTGGTTCTTCAACCCGGCACCTTCCGACTCAAGGACACAGATGGCAACGTCATCTCCAACGCATGGAACATAGAAAAGTTAAGGCGTTTCTACCCTTAAAACTCTTTCTTGTCCTTTGCGCCTTTTTTACCCTCCTTTCAAGCGCCCAGACGCCGCGAGGCGCTCGGGGGCTGCTTGTTGAGGCACTCGTATGGGTTGCTTTCGCTCAGCGCGCTCACGCGGGTCAGTGACCCGACCAACCACAGGGCTCCTCCTAGACGGTAACCCTCTCGACCCAAGTGCTGCGGCCTACACCCCAGCGGCTATGGTTGCGAAGTAGCGCTTTGCGGAAGAAGGAAGTGCCCGAACGGAGCGACCCTCGGGCGGTCAGGAACACTCCGTTCCCGCGCGAGCACAGCCAGTTCGCACACTTACACAGGTTGGTGACCCGACCAACCACAGGACCCCTCCTAGGCGGTAACCCTCTCGACCCGAGTGCTACGGACTACGCCCCAGCGGCTACGGTTACTAAGTGGCACTCTGCGGAAGAAGGAAGTGCCCGAACCGGGCGGCCCTTAGTCGGTCGGGAACACTCCTATCCCGTGCAAGTGCGCGCAAATGCTTCACAGCCAGAGCTCCGGTCCCCTTCACGCCTCCCTCGTAAATGGTAAAACTCCGACCTACGCTTGATCAACCCCCGCGGTTTCTAAAGCTACGGTCGTCGAGCGTTTTATCATCCACGGGAGAGTGAGAAAGACGGATTGAAACTCATCAAACCTTCAGTTTACTTCATGCTAAGGTCTTTTTACAATAAGAAAAAGGAAAAACATCTAATTCCTCACTATTTTTCGTGGAGGATGCTCCCCGGCGGAATCCTTTCGGCGATCAGCCGGGCGTGCGGCTCGACTTGAAGCTCGAGCTTGTCGACATCCTCGTCAGTCCGGTTCCCCGCGATCCTGCTGCTAACGATGGCGAGATCGATGCCATCATAGTAGGAGACGGTGTGGACAAGCGCAGAGGAAGCTCCGAGCACGGCGCCCTCGCTCACCGAGCTCTCGACGTGCTCCAGCACTCGGGCCAGCACGGCGGCGAGCGAGCTAGGGCCCGACACGGTTCCAAGCACTCGGTCGCAGATGTCCTGGCCAACCTTACGAAGGGTCCCCAACTCTGCGGCCAGGTCAGACCGTTCTCCCTCGGCCACCAGCAGCTCTGCCAAGGCCGCGTCCCACGCCGTGATTGCCGTGTCGCGGGCCTCCACGGCGTTGCCAAGGTTCATCTGCAGCTCTACAGATTGGGACGGCGTCAGAAGGCGCGCCCAACGAGTCACGATTGCAAAATCGACTAAGGAGTTCAGCCACTTACCGGCCGTGGAACTCGTCAGAGCGCGAAGCTCCGCCTTGGTCTTGGCCAGCGCCTCCCGAGCAGCGTCATGCACGGATTCCGCCTGCTCGGCGCCCTCCCGGGTCCGATCCCGCTCACCTTGGAGGCGGGCCGCCTCCGACCGCGCTGTCCCTTCAGCGGCGACGGCTGCATCTTTGGCGCTGCTAGCAGTCGCCAAAAGGGACTCGAGCTCCGCCACCCTCGCCGCCAAGGACTAGCTCGCCCGGCGCTCATCAACCAGGACCTGGGTGGCCCGACCCAGCTCCTGGCGGGTCTCCTCCGCTGCCTTCTGTTCGCGAGCCAAGGTCTCCTGAGCGTCGCGCAGCTCGGGACGCAGTCGATCGCGCTCTTCCTCGGCGACCAACTCCGGCCTTGCAAAGCCCGGAGGAACTGGGACTTCTCCCCTGAATGGACCCGCAAGCGCTGCAAAGCACAGCACTCTCTTAGCCTATGACAAATCCGTCAAAAGATACAAGAGCCAAGTTTTGCCGACTTACCGCACCAACCGGAGGATCCCCTCGATCAAGCGTCAAAGACTACCGAGTAATCGAGTGCGAGAGCCAAACCCTCTTGGATCTGCTTCGTCTCGGTCCACGGCGCCTAATGCCGCCCCGAAAACCTCCCACTCATCGCGCCCGCCGGTCGCCCAGCAGGAGGGACGGTCGCCGGTTTGGTCGTCTCGACCGGATCAACGCAGCGAGGGCGGCCGAGAACATCACTGGGTCGGGCGCCAGCAGCTGCGTCGCGGAGGCCACTCGGCGCCTCCTTGCGGCCCAACGGATCAGCCCGACGCTGGGCCGCCGCCGGCGTGGCTCACGGTGGCGGCGCTGCCGCCGGGAAGCTGGACCGCGCATGCCGGTGGGCTCCCTGGCGGTGGTGGTGGGAACTTCTCCCCCTCGACCGCGGAAGGAAGCCCTGATTCATCGAGGGTCGGCGGATCTCCCTCATGCCCTGGCTCGGCCTCTGTCGTCGCGACAGACCCCTGACCCGCCGGCAGCTCCAACACCGCCTGCGGAGCCTCGGTCCTTGTCGACCCAGGCGCCGCCAGCATTGCCACGACCCCTGCCGAGCTGGCCGCACCCACCGCCTCCTCGGGCTGCTCCGACTCCATCGACGGCTTCTCGATCCCCGCCGGCTGCAAGGACGGAGCCGGCCCGCGCAGGTCCACCGCCGATACGGCCACCCATGTGTAGGTGCTGCGCACAACAAAAGATTAGGGGTTGCTCGCACGATCTTTTTTACGACAAAGTTGGAAGGAGGCACTTACTGCGCCGATCGGGTGCACGGCAGCCGCGCTCTCTTAGTTGGCCCCCCTCGCGGAGGCGAGTCGGCTCTCCGTTTCCCCGGGGAATCCTCCACCGGGGACACCTCCACTTGGGGCGCGACGACAACGGTGCCCGCGCGGTCGCCCTCCGCCGCTCGACGGCCCGACATCGGACCAGCAGTACGGGTCGACGCCGCTGCTCTCGCTGCCGTCACTGGAAGTCTATCCCACACCGCCCGTCTCGACGGCGGTTGTTTCGGACTCTTCCTCACCGCGCGCGGCCCTCGCCGCGCGCTCCTTCTTCTTCTTCCTCCGCTTCACCTCCCTGCGCTTCTTACGCGCAGATTCGTGCTGAGCGGAGCCCGCGTGGGCCGCTGCCCTCAGCGCTTTCTCCTCCGGCAACAACACCTGGGAAACCCCTGAGAAATGGAGAAACGACAGTCAAGACCGAATGCTAGGAAAAAGAAAAGGGGGGAGGAAACAAGAAGAGGTTTGCTCAGATTACCAGGTCCGGGGGATGAGCCGCCGAAAATGGTTCGGGGTGCCCGCCCGCCGCCTCGGTGGCGCTTCTGCCCGTGACGGCGGACACCCGAGCCTCAACCTTCGAGGCGAAGAGTTCTGGCCCCGCCATCCTCATGGGGTCAGACGTCCCACCGTATCGGAACACGGGGAGCAGCCTATCCATGAGCGGCTGGATGCGCATCTTCATGAAAGCGCGCACAACAACATCACCGGTCAGGCCCCGCTCCTTTTGGACCTTGATCCGATCAATAATCTCGGCCACCTTGGCCTTCTCTTTCTTGGCGGCGCCCCAGGTCCACTCAGGCCCCGCCTCGACCAACCGACCTGTGAAGACCGGGGCGCTGCCCCCAGTGTTCTGAACATAGAACCACTCGGAGTGCCAGCCCCGGTTCGACGACGGCAACTTCACGTCGATATTGTTCGGCCCCCGGTCGACACGCATCTAGAGTGCCAAGCCGCTCACGCGAGCCGGGGCGTCCGATGGCTTATCCTTTCTCACCAGCGCATGGAAGAGGTGCGGCCACAGTGCCCAGTGCGGCTCAATGCCCAAGAACGCCTCGCACAGTGTCATGAAAATCGCGATGTGGAGGACGCCGTTGGGGTTAAGGTGCTGCACCTCCTCCTTGTAGTGGGAGAGTAGCCCCCGGACGAATGGGTGCAGAGGAAGACCAAACCTGCGCTCGTAAAACGAGGTGGGCACGACGATCTCATCGTCCCTCGGCGAGGGGACGGCGGCCCCCGTTGGCACCCTCCAGCTTGAGACGCTCTGCGGAGGAAGGAAGCCTTTCTTCACCAGGCCGAGCGCGCGGCTCGGCTGGATAGAGCATTCCGGCCACGACATTCTCGAAGAAGAGCAGCAAAAAAGGTGAGGAAGGGGGAAGGTGTTTTCTCCTCTCTAGCTTCTGCTGTCTGTTTTTTCTATCTCAGGCGATAACAGGAGAACGAGGAAAGGCAAAGGCAGGCAATCGTCCTAGCATCCCCGCGCCGAATTTATAAAGGCCGAGCAGGCACTAGCCGAACAGACACCGTCTCAAACGAATCGTCGCACGTCCCGTCCCTCCGGCTGCTACGCCGAGCAAAACGGTAACCCCACGGTTTCCAATTCCTCTCTACGCATTTAAGTATGACAGGACAGCAGGAGGCGAATAGACGTCGTATCGGGCAGTGCGCCCCGTGAACCCTTAGGTTTCCGCCTCCGAGTCGGATAGGCTGCACCGTTATGAGTCTAAAAGGCCCCTCCGGGCCGCTGCGGCCTCAAAGCGGCGAAAGAGCCCGAACGCTCGCGCCCGAGGCCCAGCCTAAAGCTGCGGGTTCTAAAGGCCAGGCCCACCAAGTGGGCACAGAGCCGCCTCAGCGGAAAATTTGAGCAAGGGGCGAATACAAGGCGAGCTCCCAGTGGGCCTCTAGTTGGGTTGGCTGACGACCCAATCGCCTTGACTCGTGTCCGAGACCATACTTCACACTCTCCCGCGGAGCCAATCGATGGGTGACAGCCAGCTGTGCTCTGGGTCGGCGAACGACCCAGAGTCCGATTCGGGATCGAGTAAAGAAAGGTTTCTCATTGGCTGCCCACAGTGGGCTGGACACCCTACGCTGGGACCATCCGCTTGGAAGGGTCCCCCTTGGGAGGGACCTCCAAGGACCCACTCGGATCACCCGTTATTAGCTCCACAAGCACGGCGTTCAAACCCATGCGGGTAAACGCGCGTTCGCTCACCCCCTCCAGGTCGTCTACGTAGAACAGACAGCGGCCGCTCCTCTCATAGCTCCCCTCGCCAGACGGGGACTCGGGATGGACGCCCACCGTCCAGCTACGACGTTAAACGAGCAAACGTCTAGCTACAACGTTAAACGAGCACTCGGACACCAGAACCTCCCGAGAGGCATCTGGTCGTCCCAGCCGACCAAGGCCGCGTCCAGCTACGACGTTAAACGAGCCACCGTCCAGCTACGACGTTAAACAAGCCACCGTCCAGCTACAACGTTAAACGAGCAAACGTCCAGCTAGGACGTTAAACGAGCACTCGGACACCAGAACCTCCCGAGAGGCATCTGGTCATCCCAGCCGACCAAGGCCGTGTCCAGCTATGACGTTAAACGAGCCACCGTCCAACTATGATGTTAAACGATCACTCTGACACCAGAACCTCCCGAGAGGCATCTGGTTGTCCCAGCCGACCAAGGCCGTGTCCAGCTACGACGTTAAACGAGCCACCGTCCAGCTACGACGTTAAACGAGCCACCGTCCATCTACGACGTTAAACGAGCACTCAGACACCAGAACCTCTTGAGAGGCATCTGGTCGTCCCGGCCGACCAAGGCCGTGTCTAGCTACGACGTTAAACGAGCACTCGGACACCAGAACCTCCTGAGAGGCATCTGGTCGTCCCAGCCGACCAAGGCCGTGTCTAGCTACGACGTTAAATGAGCACTCGGACACCAGAACCTCCCGAGAGGCATCTGGTCGTCCCAGTCGACCAAGGCACCGTCCAGCTACGACGTTAAATGAGCACTCGGACACCAGAACCTCCCGAGAGGCATCTGGTCGTCCCAGCCGACCAAGGTCTCGTCCAGCTACGACGTTAAATGAGCAAATGTCTAGCTACGACGTTAAACGAGCACTCGGACACCAGAACCTCCCGAGAGGCATCTGGTCGTCCCAGCCACCAAGGCCGTGTCTAGCTACGACGTTAAACAAGCACTCGAACACCAGAACCTCCCGAGAGGCATCTGGTCGTCCCAGTCGACCAAGGCCGTGTCTAGCTACGACGTCAAACGAGCCTCGGACACCAGAACCTCCCGAGAGGCATCTGGTCGTCCCAGCCGACCAAGGCCGTGTCTAGCTACGACGTTAAACGAGCACTCGGACACCATAACCTACCGAGAGGCATCTGGTCGTCCCAGCTGACCAAGGCAGCGTCTAGCTACGACGTTAAACGAGCGCTCGGACACCGGAACCTCCCGAGAGGTATCCGGTCATCCGCGACGACCAAGTTCAACCCCCGACCGTATCTAACGAACTCGCTCGGGTGTTCGGGGGCTTCTGACGAGTACTCATACAATGGGTACCCCAGCGGTCCGGAGTTACGAACGGGTCATCCCATGTCCGGCTCTGACCAAAGGCCTCTCCGGTCTAGAAAAGACACTTGACCCCGACCTAGCGAGCTACTCCAAACTCATCCCCGACCTAACGGGGCGTCCGACCCCCACCATAGGTCGGACTCCCCACCGGCTCCAACAAAGCTAAGGCGATCACCACCAAGGTCCAGGTGTTAGGCCTCCGCTAGCCATCGGCCACGTGGTCCGCGAACACAACCACTCGAAGTGACCGTGTGAGGGCAAGTGGCTCCTTCCCAAGATAGCACGAAGGCTGCTAAAGTCAAGACTCCAGTCTCATCGTCCGGTCATGCATAGTACGGAGATACGCTCTCTCCCGAGGCAGCACCAAAGACGCAATATGACGACAGTGCCCGTCAGGACCGCAGAAGGCAGGTGCGCTGTTTCCCAATGAAGCAGCAGACTGATCTACTCGATGAGCCCACCAACCCGGTATGGGCAGAAGAGGGGGTCAACCAACAACCGAGACCAAGGGTCAGAGCTAGCGTAGAGATCTTCGCCCTTCCCTCTCTCAACTTCCCATGTAGCCTGCCCCCTCCGACTATATAAAGGGAGGCAGGGTCTTCTAGAATAGGGGCTCTCTAACGCTCTCTTGAACGGTCTCTCAGGCTCCCTTCTTTTGGCCTTTACAGCGCACGCTCTCGTGTTCGAGCTCTCAGCTCCCGCTTGTAAACACTGCGGTCTTCTGCATCTAAAGCAATACGATAAACACCACACGAACTGGAGTAGGGATATTCAGCCCGAACCAGTATACATCCTGGGCCTTTAGGTCTAACCATTCAAGGAGAGGGAGCGCGCGACCCCTTAGACTTACAAATTTACTTGCCGGTGACTCGAAACCCCGACACAATTCTACTCAAGCTCCTATGGAAGCCCGGCTTAAGTTGAGCAAAGAAGGCTCAGGCAAACTTGTTGATAGTACACAGTATAGAAGTATAGTTGGGAGTCTAAGGTATTTAGTGAACACAAGACCGGATTTGGCATTTTTAGTTGGCTATGTGAGTCGTTTCATGGAGGCTCCAACTACTGAACATGCAGGATGTAAAACATATACTGCGCTATGTGTCAGGAACACTTGAAGTTGGCTGTAGATATGAAAAAGGAAATCAGTCTCTGACTTTGGAAGGATACAGTGATAGTGATTTGGCTGGGGATTTAGATGATCACAAAAGCACGACTGGAGTATTATTTATGCTTGGAGGAATCCTGGTCAGTTGGCAGTCTCAGAAGCAAAAAATTGTAGCTCTTTCATCGTGTGAAGCTGAATACATTGCAGCAGCAACCGGTGCTTGTCAGGGTATTTGGCTTGGACGGTTGATAGGGGAGCTACTGAACGAAGAGCCCAGTTGTGCCGTGCTCAGGATTGATAATAAGTCAGCAATCAACTTATGCAAGAATCTTGTGCTTCATGATCGAAGCAAACATATTGAAACACGCTACCATTTTATAAGAAAATGCGCCGATCAGAAGATCACAGTGGAGCACACGAGTTCAGAAAATAACTTCCAGATATTTTGACAAAGCCACTTGGTCAAGTCATATTTCTAGAGTTGAGAAAGAAACTGGGTCTGGTGCAGATCCAGGCGCAACTTGTACGAAACTTCATTTTCTATTTTCTTCAGTTATTTCAGTTTAGTCTCTTGTTTCTGCATATTTGAAGTCTCTGAAAGTAGTCTGGAGTGCCAGAATTCAGTTGGACTTTGATATTTAGTTATTTTTAATAGCCGAGATAATCTCCTGATTATTTGCCATGATCTTTGGCCACATTTTATGTAAGTATCTATCTCCTTTATGGAGAGTATAAATAGGAAAGGAAAACACCACAAAAGCTGTAGAAGTTTTGGGCAACGCAAGTTTTGTTTTTCCTTTTGTATTGCTGTTGTTGGATTTTCTGTAGATGTCTATCAAAAGTTCAGAAAGCGTGCGCAGTAGCAAGAGTTTTCAGACTCTAGTTGCAGGTGTTTTTTCTGACATTCATCTGGGTTTGTTTTTAAGATTTTAGGTAAAATCGATTATGATAGATGATGTAGGAGAGGGTGTTAATAATAATCACAATCGGTTCTCAGGTTAGAACTGATTGTGATGTAGCACTGGGCACATCACAATTGATTCTTACGTAAGAACCGATTGTGATGTGCATGCGTATATCACAATCGATTGTCATCTTAGAACCGATTGTGATGTGCATGTGCACATCACAATCGGTTCTTATATAAAGCACATAACAATCGATTCTTATGTAAGGCACATCACAATCGATTCTCATCTCAGAACTGATTGTGATGTGCCTCGCTAGGTTATTTATACGTACCTTCAGGCTGAACTCTCCTCTTTTGTTGTTCCAGAGGCTAAAAAAATGTCACCACCCAAAAAAGTACCACATATTCTGGTTGGAAGCAATACTTGGGTGAAATTTTGAAATCCTCGAGGTTGGGTGTTAAGAGGGTAAAGTTGAAACCCTAGCTTGAGGAGATTTCCCCTCAATTTTCCCTCATTTGTGATTTTCTTCAAAATATGAGCATTCCTTCAAACCCCTTCAATTTTGCATTAGGTAGTTTCGATATGTTGAAAAGAGAATTTTGGTTGCACTATAATTGTGTGTATCCTATCAGATTTCACTCCCTTTATTTGACAAGCACACATCCATTTAATTATCTTTGTTGTACTCTCGTGTTAATCTGAAATTATTGTTGTTATAATACGATGAATGTTAGAGTTTAGGTTGCGTAACCTAGTCTCTCGTTCGAGGATGCTTGTTTATAAATATGCTGAAATGGCATATTTATAAGCAAGCAGTCTCGAATTGTTCACGTTTTTTGGATAGTTCGAGGATATGTGGTTCAGACAAGTTCCTGAGATGTTGTACAACTCCAGATAAAGTTTCAGTAGCATCTCCCTGGTGTTCCCTAGATACTCACCCCTCTTGACTTGTTGTCGAGGTGTGTATTTGGAGAACAGCAGGGAGATGCTGCCGAAATTTTCTTTGGAGTTGTACAACAGCTTGAGAACTTGCCCGAACCACATATCCTTGAATGGGATTTGGACCTAAACTATTTAGACATTAGTAGTTATCGTTGGTACGTACTTAGTTGGTTAACACATAGACTTTTCTTTAAGACCATCCATTAATCTGTTACTCTACTACAACATACTAGAAAAATTAAATGCTATGAATTATCCATTAATCTGTTACTTTACATTATTATTTGTCAAGTCCACATAATAGCTATGAATTGCTTTCTCTCAAGTCAAATATATGACCATGTCTGATAAAAATACTCGAAATGTCGCAAGTAGAGAGCATCGGCTCATCGCTAGACAGAATAGAAAGTGCTATTGAGGGCTCGAGCCAAGTTCCAATTATTGAGGGCCGAGTAAGGTTAGAAAGGCGGGAGGACTGAATAAAGGGGCCACAGGGAGAATACCACAGGTTCTCCACTTCAATGCCACGGGGGTTTGTACGGGTCCTCCCAAGTACGAAGGGCACTACCGGTCTTTTCTCAGCCAAATGGTGAGGGAAAGAGTAACGATCACGGTTAAGGACTGGAGGAAGAAATTCAACGTCGAGCAAAAGAATCGTCTGTGGGGCGAAGTTAAGGGCAAATGGATTATACAAGAGGAAGATAAAAGCAATGCAAGGCGGTATGCCTTGAAGAGAATGGGTGTGGCTTTGAGGCACTTGAGGGTCTTCATGCACGGTGAGTACGTGCTGAAAGGCCGTATTCCATTCGAGAGGTATCCGTTCATGACTCCCGATGTTTGGGACGAGTTCATCAGGATGAAGAGTACGCCCGAGGCAGAGAAGCTGAGAGAGAAGAACATCGTTATCCAGAAGCAGAACACTCATGCACACCACCTCGGTTTCGCCGGCTATGAAGAGAAAAAGGTAGAGTGGGCGCGACTAGCCGAGAAGTGCACGAACTCCGGGACGGCGATGCCTTACTCCCACATATGTGAGGAGCAGGCACGCGACTAGGTATTAGCGAGGACGACGAAAACCTCCGACGGGAGGCTTGTAGTTTCAAACCCTACGATAGCGCGGATCGTCTCCATTATCGTAAGATATCTAACTTAGTACAGTAGTTGACGCTTCTCGTTGTATTTTATAAGTAATTTGTACTCGCTTTTTGCAGGAGCAGGTAAGCCAGCAGAAAGAGCAGGTGATCTTTCAAAGCCAAGGGTTGAAGGACATCCTATCTTCTGCCATAGGGAAGCCCGACCAAAAAAGCCGAGTGCTTGTCGTAGGTGCGGGCCATACGAAGAGGTCCTTCTTCCAAGAGGACGCTGCTAGTGCCAGATCAAGATCATGGGAGGCATGTGCGAAGAGCCTTAAGGATACGCTGAGGGAGCAGCTGAGGGAGGAGATCAAGGAGGAGATGAGGGAGGATATGATGGCACGTGAGGAGCGCCTGAGGGCCGAGATGATGGCGATGATCTCCCAGAGTTAGAGTCAGATGGCCTCGCCTCTCGTAGAAAGGCCTATGCCCTGCCCCAGCAGCTGCGGTTCCAAAAATGATCAGTTCGATCCCCAGCTAAAGGTAATAATTTTTTCTGACTTAAAGGTATGATAGTAACTCCTACAATGTTTTCAATCAAGTTGCGCACTTCTTGCAGGTGCCTGCCAAGTGCCAACTCGCCGTGACGGAAGACGGATTTCCTGTTAAGGTTGCATGCGGGGTTGCATTTCCTTGCAAGAAAACTGACATGGTGCATGGTCAGCCTTTGGGGAAGGGTTACATGAGGGTGCAGGTCGACTGTGTCAATGAAGACTTCCTATCTCATGTGCTGGAGTTCCCCCTAACGAAGATATCACCACTCTCAGGCAAGCACGGATGTCATTCATCAAGTGGTCGACGACGAGTGTCGTACTAGTCAAGGTAAAAATCTCCCACATCTCTCGATCATTGCAGTACTGCAACACGTTACATATGCATGTGCTTCGTAGGTTCCTGTGCCTGCTCCTGTTCCCACCACCATGACGAGTCCTATGTAGAGTGCAGAGCTGGTGTGCAAAAGGATTAGCACGACAGCCAAAAAACCATACGAGGCCTCGAAGACTCCTTCTATCAAGAAAGCAAAGCTGACAGAGGCCACAACGCCCCTCAAATATATGGAAAGCCCCTTGTTTCGACCTCGGAGACTCTTTCTGTCCACAAAGGAAAGTTGACAAAGACCATGGAGCCCTTCTCAAGATTTTAAGGGGTACGTATATGAAACGCCCCTTTTGGCTAGCAACGAATTGAATGTTCTAGTCAAGTGGACTCGGTTGCTCCATGTATGGTACATTGACAAGGTGAATGAGGCCGAGCGTCATGTCGATTTCAATGTGAGGTATAGAAGGGGATATTTCCACCGCGGGGACCATGGGACATTCCCAGTCAGTTTTGAGGATCTGTTCCGTTTGTACCAACTGATAGCCATCGATATTTCTACTATACGATCCTGGACGCTGTGAGTATTGCACCATACAGCATGAGCTTATGACTTTTATAGGATTTTGCATTATGTTTTTTAACATTCAACACGAGTTGTAGGCCAATGAGGCAGCAAGCCATGGTGGGTCAATACCTAATCGGGTTCATCGACCCCGAGCTTGTGTCTACGACCATGGCTAGGCTTCAATCAGAGTTCCTTGCCGACTACATTAAGCGGTCATTGCAGGCTGAGTCGAAAAAGGACTTTGTTCAATTCCCGTGCCACGAGGAGTAAGTAGTACTTTACCCTTCAATTACTTGTACGCAGTTAAATCGTATATGAACTTATTTTCTTGTACTGCATACCATTTAATAAGCAAGCATTGTGTTCTACTCATGACAAAGTCTACACTTTTAACTCGTTCGAGAAGAGACCGATGGCCTACGCGATCAAGCCTGCTTTATAGAAGTAAGTACATTCCTCTAACCTAATATTTTCCGTATTTAACTACGTTCATTTGTTTTGACTCAATAACATCTCTCCAATGTATGTAGGGGTTTTCCGTCCTATGTTGCTGAAGCAGGGCGACATGATGACAAACGAGACGACAAGCTGGAGTGGAAGCACTTTAAGGTACAAGTGCCTAGCATATATAGGATTAATTTTTTCTGACATCTATTCTTTGTCTCTTAATTTCATTTGCTTTGTTCACAGTGTCATCAACAGTGAAGCGATGACCTGTGCGGCTTCTACAACATGCATCACATGCTGCTTGTGGTTGGCGACGCAGACCTTTTCCCTAAGCTATATGTACATGCATAATAATACACTTAGTCTTTTACATAAAAAATTTAAAACTTAAATTAGTGCACTCATTTCTATTTTGCAGAAGATCGATATTCCACTCAAGAGCTTACAAAGCAAATAACTCAACAAATTACGAGACCACTTATGCAAGTGCTACTGTATAGAAGTTATAGTGGAGGACGGTAGGTTTAGAGATCCGACAAGCTCCTACTAGTCCATATGTAAACAATATTATATATGTGAATGCGATATGTGTACTAACTATTAAGTATGTTTGTGTTCTATATTGTGAACTAATGTGATATGTGTATTGTAAAGTGTTTGTGTTTGTGAATGTGATATATGCATACTGTGTGTAATCTGTACTGTATGAATGTGATATGTGCATATTGTGTGTAATATATACTATTTTTGGGAGGATGCACAAATGAGAAATAGCACACCCCCTCATCACAATCGCGCAAAAACCGACTGTGATAGCGCCTTCTCATCACTATTTAATGTCTTTGTATCGCCACCAGAACCGACTGTGATGACGAAAAAGAATCGATTGTGATGTACATTCCTGTAGTAGTGTATCTCCCAACCTCTGCATCATAAGATACATACAACCAACCAATATTTATTACAACGCTAGAGTAAAAAAGTTGTCAAAAAAAAGATCCCTAACATGATAGTTGCAACAAGCCATGACAAATATGAAACAGAAAGTCTCAATATACAAACAGCCTGTTATTGAATCGCTATCTATGGCTGATGAAGAGATCCCTAACCACAATCTCCAGCGTTCTGCATGTCAATAACACCACCTCTTGGGCCTCCTAACGCTACAGCACAGACCACAATCGCAACAATTTGGTGCAAATATAAATAACGTACAACAGATTAGAGATTTTTTTCCTGTTAAAAATCACATCATTTCGACATAGCTTGACTAACACAAAGGGCAGCCTCGACCAAAATGTGAGTCCTTAATTCTTTTCCCAACCCAATAAACAGTTTCTAAACATATTGTTCATGCTATTAGGAGGTAGCAGGTAGAAGCCGCTTGTATAACGTGAAGGGAAACGCGGTATGCTACGCTAGCACAAAAAAAAAACTACCGCGCAACCAGAAAGCTACTCGCAAGAAGGGGATCATAGATAAGATTACCACTAGGCGCCGCAGCCGGAATCCTTCGCGCGTCGATGTAGTGGTTCATCCTCGCCGCGATCGTTGCGTCGATGTAGTGGATCGTCCTCGCCCGCCGTGGATCGTCCTCCCACGCCGCAGATCGCAGCGGCGTCACCGCAGAGTCCACACGTCCAGAGATGGAACGCGCGTGCGTCGTGTGCAAGCACCTAGTCGCTCGGCAGGCGGCGAGAGGAGGAGGCTAGGGTTTCAAGTGAATCAAACCTAAATCGTGGAAAGCACACTCTGCGCCTCCTCCTCCCTCCTTATATAGCCACGAGATGAAACCTAAACCGGGGCCCACCAAAGATGCTAAGCCCACGAGGTTCATTAATTACGGATCAATCCAAATTAATGCGCCCCGACCATTAAGTGTGTGACCTGCAGGTTCACATACGTTTGGACATGGATTCGGAAAACTCCTTTTCAATCCAATAGTTGGTAGTGGCTTCTTGCAAAGTATGCCAACTCCCAAACATCGTGATCAAATCGAATGTAACCTATCAAAAGAACTCATGTAATAATCCCTTTGCCAAGTATATGAAGATTGATCTCAAGGCGAGAAGCATGTCATCCTTTGATGATTCAATCCATCTCTCGTATCCGTGATATATTAATAACTTGTGATTGACTCCTCAATCACGGCATGGCCATGCACTTTCTTAATCATATCACACGAGTGGCCTTGTCATATATCTCCATTTCATTGGAGTGGCAAATTCCATCTTGACTGCTCACTTCCCTCTGCACGTTTCATAGTAAACATGAAAGCTACCTTTATAACTATCCGGTTAGGAAGTAGTGTTTGATAGCCCCAAGGAAAACTATTACACATGTAGGGAATATGACAATCTCAGTCTAAGGATCATACATCTTCTAGGTATGAGATACACGATGACACATAAGAATGAAACATTCTCGCAGTTGTCCCATAGCGGGTCTATCTAACCCATGTTCTTCAACATGGTCCACAATGTAGAGATGATATCTCCATATCCCATGATCTATGAAGCATGATCATCGATCACTACATGTCTTGATCTATTCATCGTAGTCCTATCGATGATATCCGATCGTAGATATTTATCGAATTACATCATTAAGTAAAGAGCTTCATAATCAAGTCACATACTTGTTGATCAATACAATGATATACATTCATTGGACCAATAATCATATTATTATTCATAAACATAGTCATGTTACAATCATCTAAATGATTGCCTCAAGGGCATAACACTAACATAACGTGCCATGCAAAATGAGCAAAATGGCAGTCGAAAAAGAGGTGTTGTATAGTTTCCTCATTGTTATAAAAAAACACTTTTTGCTACCATTCTAATTTCTTTTAGTAAAGTTATCTTATGTCAATACCACCCCACGACGTAAGTACCGGAGAAATTTTATTATTTTTAATGGCACCTTTAACTTCCACAATTATCGGTTCGTAACTGGGACATCTTGATGCATTAAGACTGTATAAATCGACTGAACAGAGAATTATCCATTCTGATGGAGATTCCATCGAAAAGTATCCCGTTCTAGTGATAAGTGCGAACCAGAAATCTTTGCAACAAGCTCATGCCAGGCTAGTAAATTTTGTCCCGTAATGGCCCTACGAAAGGACACATTGAGTGGGACCGAGAACATTACTTCACCCACCATGGCATGTTTTTTCTGAACAATGTTAAAAAATCGAGGGTAATATGCACTGAGGGGGTTGTTCCCAAGCCATATATCCTGCAAAAATTGTATTTGAAATCCATCACGAAGTTGAAAAGACCCAAATCTAAATAAATGATGTTTGACTTTCATTAGGCCAGCCTAAAAATAAGAGTGCCCTGGCTTCCTTTATACATGAGAAAGAGTCTTATTCCCCAGATACTTTCTTCTGAGGAGAGTTTGCCAGACGCCATCAACATTTAGCACCTTGAAAAGCCATTTGCTAATTAAGCAGATATTTTTGACACCAAGATCTTAAATGCCCATGCCACCTTGATCCTTAGGTCGGCATAATATATTCCACTTAGCTAACCTGTACTTTTGTTTTATAGTTGTCACTTTGGCAGAAAAAATCTGAATCTAAAATAATCCAACCATTTAAGCACTCCACGTGGTATCTCAACAAAGGATAGCATAAACATGGGTAAGCTATTAAGCATAGAATTTAGAAGTACTAATCGACCTCCAGTGGACAAATGCTTGCCCATCCAACTGCTCAGTGGCTTTTCAAATCTTTCTTCTACTATAATGAATTGGTATGCCAACATTTCTAAAGGGAAAACTGCCCAACCCACAACTAAATAGCTAGGTATATTGAGCCTCAAAATAGCAGCACCAAAACAGAATAGTTCACTTATATGAAAATTGATTTTGAGACTAGAAAGTTGTTCAAATGCACATAACAATAACTTCATATTTTTGGCCTGTTCGAAATCGTGTTCCATAAATAAGATGGTGTCATCAGCATTCTGTAGGATGGATAACCCATCATCCACCAAATGAGATACTACTCCACTTATCATCCCACCCTTTTTGGCATGTCCTAAAATAACAGCCAACATATCCACAACGATGTTAAATGATATGGGGGATAACAGATCACCCTGGCGGAGTCCTTTTTGAGTCTTAAAGTACGGGCCAATATCATCATTGGCCTTAATGTCAACAATTCCCCTGATAATAAAGTTCTCAATCCACGAACTCTACTGAAAGGCCATGTGGAGGTCTATTGTAACATCCTGAAAAATGGAATAATATAAAAATTCATATTTTGAATTTGAATATAATTATTTCTGATTTTTCTTGACATGATTGGAATTTATTTGGATTTCTTTGGATTTTTGTGTTGAATGAAAAATCAAACAACTAGAATTAAAGAATGGATAATGGTGAAAAGATAAAATGGTAAAAGATAAATTTTGGAAAAATTACCATAGAACCTTAACCTCTCTGGTAAGTCAGTAAAATCAAGAAGTAAAATTTGTGCACGAGAAAAATGGATAAATAAAATTTATGTCACCTCTTTTGACTAGAAACAGTGCTAGTCGAATTAATGAAAAATATTCAAGATTATCCGGATCCGGAAAAATTACCAAAGAACCTCGGTCAGTTTTACACTGGTAAAAATCTTAGGAATTGATCATGTCGTGAGAGCCTCTAATAATTCAAAAGCAGAGACCATCAAAAACTAGAAATTCTCATGTCATAATTTCTATAAAATAACTACCCAATATTTTGAGTTGAAAATTTTACAGAGACATTCTTGACCTAGGTATAATTTTATGGAGTATCTGGACAAGTTCGTAGTGGTGTTCATTGATGACATTCTCATTTATTCCAAGACTGAAGAAGATCATGTGCAACACTTGAGTATGGTACTTGGAAAGCTTCGTGAACGTAAACTCTATGCCAAGTTCGAGAAATGTGAATTCTGGTTAAAGGAAGTCGCATTTCTTGGACATGTTCTTTCGGAAGGCGGAATTGCAGTGGACCCAAGAAAGATCCAAGCCATTCTGAATGGGAGCCACCTCGATCTGTTCCTAAGGTCCAAGTTTTCTCGGTTTAGCGGGATACTATCGCCGCTTTATCGAAAACTTCTCCAAAATTGCTCGTCCAATGACTCAACTACTGAAGAAGGAAAAGAAATTTGAATGGACCCCAGAATGTGAAACAAGTTTCCAAGAACTTAAGAAAAGATTAACTACAGCTCCAATTCTTATTGTGCCTGATATTCATAAGAGTTTCGATGTATATTGCGATGCATCACGACACGGTCTTGGATGTGTTTTGATGCAAGAAAGAAAGGTTATCGCATATGCTTCGCGTCAACTTCGCCGCATGAACAAAATTATCCTACTCATGATTTAGAACTAGCACCGTTGTCCATGCTCTGAAGATTTGGAGACACTATCTTATTGGCAATCGATGTGAAATCTATACAGACCACAAAAGTCTGAAATATTTCTTCACCCAGCCAGATTTAAATCTCAGGCAAAGGAGATGGTTAGAATTGATCAAAGACTATAACCTTGGCATTCATTACCATCCTGGTAAAGCTAATGTTGTAGCTGATGCTCTCGATGAAAGCTTCATTGTCTTTTCGTCTCCGATCAATCGAGAGTGCAAAGTGAGTTCCAAAAGCTCAATTTGGATTTGGTTGAAGAAGGCTATGTTGCTACTCTTGAATTGCAACCTACCCTCAGAACTCATATAAAAGCCGCTCAACTCAAGGATGAGGCCATTGCCAAAATTAGAAAACAGTTAAAAGAAGGTGTTGAATCTGAATTCTCGGAAAGTCCGGATGAAGTAATTATGCGAGGGAATCGTATATATGTCCCAAGTGATCCTGAACTCAAGAAGCTGATTTTGAAGGAATCTCATGAATCTCCTCTTTCTATCCACCCTGGGAGTACAAAAATGTATCGAGACCTAAAACAAGAATATTGGTGGCCCGGTATGAAAAAGGAAATTGCTGCCTATGTCGCCGAGTGTGACGTATGTCAGCGAGTTAAAGCCGAACATCAACGCCCTGCTGGACTCCTTCAGCCCTTGCAAATCCCCATGTGGAAATGGGAAGACATTAGTATGGATTTTATCACCGGTCTACCTAGGACTCGGAAAGGAAATGATTCTATATGGGTCATTGTTGACCGGTTAACAAAAGTGGCTCACTTCATCCCAGTTAAGACCACATATCAAGGAGATAAGCTTGCAGAATTGTACATGGAGAACATTGTGCGTCTGCACGGCGTTCCAAGAACTATTGTTTCCGATCGAGGCTCCCAATTTACTTCCCGATTTTGGGAAAGTTTGCACTGATCTGTTAGGAACTAAGCTAAACTTGAAGATGACTTATCATCCTCAAGCAGATGGGCGGATCAAAGAGTAAATCAAGTCTTGGAAGATATGCTCGAGCTGTGTGCTTTCATACAGCGCTAATTGGGAAAAGAGTCTTGCATTTCTTTGAATTCTCCTATAACAACACTTTCAAGCCGGTCTTCAAATGTCGCCATTTGAAGCATTATATGGGAGAAAATGCAGAACCCCTCTTTTCTGGTCCGAAGTTGGAGAAAGAAAAATTTTCGGCCCAGATCTTATCCAAGAGGCCCAAGGGCAAGTGGATGTAATCAGAAGCCGATTGAAAGAAGCCCAATCGCGTCAAAAGAGTTATGCCGATAATCGTCGGCGTGAACTTAGCTTCGAAAAAGGTGATCATGTTTACCTGAAAGTCTCACCACTCCGTGGAGTTCGTCGTTTCCAGATCCGTGGAAAACTAGCTCCCCGATATATTGGACCATATCAAATTCTCGAGAAGATGGGTGAGTTGGCATACAAGTTGGAACTGCCACCTCAGTTATCCGAAGTTCATAATGTCTTTCATGTTTCTTAACTCAAGAAATGTCTTCGTGTACTCACTGAATTCACCAATTTAGAAGACATTGATATCCAACCAGATTTGTCATATCGAGAGCGTCCGATTCGCATCCTCGAAGAAGCAGAACGCCACACAAGAAACAAATCCCACAAAATGCTAAAAGTTCAATGGAGCAACCACACCGAAGATGAAGCAACCTGGGAACGTGAAGATCACCTGCGAAAAGAATTCCCAGATTTCTTTTAGTCCTTGCAAATCTCGAGGACGAGATTTTTGTAAGGGGGGTAGATTTGTAACATCCTGAAAAATGGAATAATATAAAAATTCATATTTTGAATTTGAATATAATTATTTCTGATTTTTCTTGACATGATTGGAATTTATTTGGATTTCTTTGGATTTTTGTGTTGAATGAAAAATCAAACAACTAGAATTAAAGAATGGATAATGGTGAAAAGATAAAATGGTAAAAGATAAATTTTGGAAAAATTACCATAGAACCTTAACCTCTCTGGTAAGTCAGTAAAATCAAGAAGTAAAATTTTGTGCACAGAAAAATGGATAAATAAAATTTATGTCACCTCTTTTTGACTAGAAACAGTGCTAGTCAGAATTAATGAAACATATTCGAAGATTATCTGGATCTGGAAAAATTATCAAAGAACCCTCAGTGCAGTTTTTACACCTGGTAAAAATATTAGGAATTGATCATGTCGGCAGAGCCCTCTAATAATTCAAAAACAGAGACCATCAAAAACTAGAAATTCTAATGTCAGAATTTCTATAAAATAACTACCCAATATTTTGAGTTGAAAATTTTACAAAGACATTCTTGACATATGTATAACCCCTCATAAAAGTTTCAAAAATTAATAATAAGGTTTGGACCTTTAAATAAATATAAAACCGAAATTCAAATCTTGTACAAGTCTACAGTGTCAGAATTTTAAATAATTAATTACAAGATATTTTGACCTAAAAATTTTACTGAGGTAAGAAGACTACTATTAGAGACCATTCAAAAAGTTTCACAAAATTACGCAGTGATCTGTTGGCCGTTTTAATGCTCACATGGAGCTGTCTAGCTGAAGCTTATCACTTTGGCTCGAATTCTCTCACCGACGTGTGGGGCCATCATTTTTCCGTAACGGTTGACTGGCGGCGACGGGAAAACGCCACTCTCTATGCCAGTAGCCCCGGGACCCACCCGTCAGCCTCTGATCTCACTGCCTCCTCTCTTCCTCCCCTCTCGCCCAAGACAAACTCGATCTTTCTCCCGAGCCTTCGCGCAGGCTCCCGCCCGATTCGGTGCACGCCGCTGCTGCCGACCAAAGCCATGCCTCCCTTGGTTCTCGTGCGCCATACCCGGTCGACCTCATGTCAATTCTTGCCGGAGAGATCTCGCACCACTGCGCCAAACCGAGCCGTAAACCTTTTCTGCGTTCAAACACTGTGAATTCATCTAACACTGACTATAAATACTGGGTTAGTGTCACAATGAGCCGCTCTTCCTTTATCATTCGCCAACTCGAGCTCAAAAGCCAGGGATTCCTTCTTTGTTCACTCGTGTTGCCAGAACACGCAAAAAGGGAATTCGGCGATTGAGCAAAACCGGTAAGTTTCAATCAAATTCCTTGCAACCGAAGCATCTTTGGGCATCACCGAGCCTATCTCGCTCATCAATTTCACTTCCCTCTGTGATCAATCTTCACCACAGCGCCGCTTCTTCCCCACGGCCGGCCGACGGTGACAGCCCAAACCGTCGCTTCTCCGGCCCGGCCAACTGGAAAAATGGAATGCCCTGACCCCATGGATGCTTAAAGTGCTACCGATCCAACCGGGAGTCGCTTCCATCTCTTCTCCGGCGAGCTCCTTCTCCTTCCGCCGCATGCCGCCGGTGGCAGGCCCCCTCGGCCATCCCCGCCGGCGAGCGACCCCAGCCCCAGATGCGCCAAGACCTCCTGGTGCCCGCCGTTCTGTCCATTCGGCCGGAAATCCGCCGTAGCTCGTGGCCGTGAGCCCTAGCCTCTTCCTCTGTTCTCGATCGCTGCAGATGGACCCCCTCGTCAGTCGGTTAAATCATCCTCAGTGCAATTGGTAAAAGGCGTCTTCTCTTCTGGAAAACGTATTTTCATTTTTCCAGTTATTTTCAATACTCGATATAATTCAACCATTTGTAACTTTTGCATTATAACTCCGAATTGAGTGAAATCAAATTATAAATTCATCTAAAATCTAGTTCTTTCAGAATATAAAATAATATTTTGAAAATGTTCACTGGGTAAATTTGAAATTCAAATTTTAAAGAAAGGGCTAAACACACACTTCATGTTAAAAAGTTGTAAATAAACTTAAAAATGAGTGGAACCAATTTTAGTGAAGTAATCATGTTTCCAGGAGTTAAAATATATAAAAATATCTAAATTTCATTATTGTTTGAAATACTTTTTATTAAAAGATAGTATTCAATGCATTGGAAATTCAAAAATACATAATTTGAGTAAAAGAAACATGGAATAAGTAAAATTGATTTCTAAATATTAACATGGCAGTAGAATACCTTGATTTGCCAAAATAAGTAATAAATGAACTTGATTTGAATTATCTTGAAAAGTATGAAATGACTTATAACATAAAGTGCATGTATATTTGTATATAAAGTTGAGTAGTTAGATTATGGGTCAAATGAATTCAAATGATCACCAAAATAGTTTTTCTATATTCCTAGCAGTACAAGGTTTCCAGATATAAAATAACATTTAAAGTTTGCTATATGAAACAGTTAATGTTTAATAGTCAAAATGTATATACTTGCGTAATTGGAATAGTTGTAACTTTCGCAAATGAACTCTGAATTTGATGAAACCAAATCCTGTAGCTTTGAAAAATAGTACCCTTGCTGATTAGGCAAAAATATCTTATGTTAGTGCTAGGTTGAAATAAAATAATGTTAAACCCTAATGATCGTTTATAGGAAAAACATCGCGAATAAAAGCCAATTGTCGCGAAACCAGCTTTAAATCACTTCTAGTGTCATGCCCTATTAATGCCTGAAAAATGGATAAATTATCCTAGGCGGTGTAGTCGCAACCTTATATCAAAAGCTGAGCTGTAGTCGAGTAGTAAATTGAACTATCAAGCCTTTTCATCGATCCGTAGAACCTCTCGTCTAAATGCAAATGTATTAGAAATTAGTTTAGAAATGATATTTAGGATATGTATACCATATTCTAGGAAAATATTTCATTTACAACTTTCATTTCAATTAAATCCTGCTAGTTGAATACCCCTAAAAAGTATGATTGTCGTAACCTTTAATGTCATATAAGCGTTTTCAACTAAGAAAATAATGTCTCGTCTAAAAGCTAAAATGTATAAAATCAGTCTAGATATGTTGTTCAAAGTATATGCTATCTAATTCCGAAGAAATAACCTTATTTCATCATGTTTTACATATAAACTGTAATAGTCAAATAACCCTTCGTTCTATGTTTAGCGAACCCTACCGCAATAAGGATTAAGTGAACGTTATAATAAGGAATTTGAAGTTAATAAATTTGTATCACCGAACCTTCTTAAAACTATAAATAAATCTAATTAGCTACCTTATCGGTCATAACTCGCTCAGATCGTTTCTTATGCAAATCACTTAAAGAATTAAGTATGTTTTGCATAACTCCTTTAATTGGTATTTCAATTCTTTTAATCCAAATAATTTTAGCATCTATAATTCGAAGTTCTAAATACTAGAATTCATAATTTTAGCCTCTTGAATTCGTAAATCAAGAGAAGATAATCTATAAAAGAAACCCTGTTTCGTTATCTCAAAACCATTAAGAATATGAATTTGTAAGTATCTAAATCATGAGGTCGTAAATAATTCAAACCCTAAATCATCCCTGTTTATGCAATGAATCTTTATTTGATTTTCTGTCTGTCTTCTTTTCGCCTTTATTGAAGTTTATTATTTGCTATTTTCCGATCAATCGACGTGTAGAATTCGACGTCCCTTCCTCCGCCGTTGCCTCCGTAAATGCGATCGCGTCTTCGTAAGTAAACGATATATGAGCAAGGCAAGCACCCTCCTTTGACCATCTTGATCCCAGAATTTAATTTGCATTGTTTATTAAAATGTTTTATGCATACGTTTACTTTTTGTAAATTGCTATTTTGTGGTACTGGTAGTTATACCTATTGTCTCATGAAACTTCCTTGATAAGTATGAATATGTGAACCTTGATAACAATAGATTAAGCTTAGACAATTACTTAATGTCACCATGGGTATATACGATTACTTTTATCCATGCTTAGCCATGCTTTTAGATCAAATGATGATGATGATGATCGGATCAAAATGTGTTCCTTGAGAAATGGAAAATGTTGTCATTATAGCTGTTGGATATGGGTATTTTGATTAAAAACCCAAAATAAAACTATGGTTTTGATGCGGGCGATTATTGGCAATAGCCGGAGGTGCAGAGGGATTTGCACGTAGTGTAGGGTGGAGTATCGCCCGTGTCAATTTAAGGACCGAACTCAGTGTTGTATGATCCAAGATATTTCGTGCAAACCACAAGTGTTGTTATGGGGCTTCCTTAAACCAATTAAGTTATCTAGTTTAATTTTGCACATTGGTAGGCTGAAGTAGTAAGGGCTTTCCTTTCGGGGTTTGCTCGACGGGGTGCCCACACCGAGGTGTTGGGAACAACACTTACCAATATAACGGTGTGCGCCACGCCACGTCTATGGGGAGTTCCAACATTCCTATGCTCTGAGTTCTCCCAGCTATAGCGTGGGTTTTATCGTCCCGGTGCTGGTGCAAAGTTAGATTAGATAATGTAAAGGTTTTCGTCATGAACATTCTGGCCACACGCTTAAAGTGCGTGAAACTTGCGGCAAAAAGAAAAGGTCATGACTTGTGGGTAAAGTTGTACACCTCTGCAGAGAGAAAATCTAATCGATTAGCCGTTCCCTCGGTCATGGGAAACTTGGTGAACTTGCACTAGTTAAATGTTTAATTTTCTAAAATGGGTTGTGGTTTGGAACTTGTTTAGCAGCTTTTGTTTTCATGTCAAAGGATCGACATTGATGGATTCCATTTCTGGATTATTCGATATTCATGATGGGTTGTGAATATATTACTTATGCTTACTTATTTCATATCAGTCAATTATGCTTTTATAAATTCCGTTTGCAAATAACTTGTTTTACAATGTCAATTCTGCTTTATGAAAATTTAACTGTAGTAGCCTCCTGAGAAATGGCCTGCATATATTATAGGCTTTGTTCAAGTCTTGCGGAGTACGATTGTACTCACCCTTGCTTATATGTGGTTTTTAGGTGGTTAAGTTGTCGAGCTTCGAGGTTTCTTTCGTCGCAGGTTGCGGGTTTTTCTTCGTCGAATCTTTCTAGGGATTATGCCTTGTCGGTTGCCTGCGGGTGTTGAATGGGCACACTACAAGACTTTGCTTCTTTTGCTGCTTATTCTCTGATTTGTAAGAGTTTCTTTATGTAATAGCTTCCGCTTAATATTATTTGTTGTATGGTTGTGATTCCAATTGGTGTATGTGCGTACTAGCTACTGATCATGGGACTAGTACGGAAATGCACATTAGATTTCCATTTTTGCAAGTTTGTAAAAATGGGGGTCGTTACATCTATCCTTGTTGGTGATGAGTTATTGACTGTGTTTGAGCTAGGTTTGCTTGAATATGAGTTTGATTTGAAATAGATTTTCAAAATGAAGGAATTTGAGTTGTCTCTGCCAGGAGCGGCACTACCGACCATGCGGGAGCGATAGTGCCGGCTGAGCGGTAGTACCGGCCGAGGGGTGCGGTAGTTATATTCCAGAGAGAGGTGTTCGCTGGGGTTTTTGGCGAGCGGCACTATTGGCCATGCTGGAGCGGTAGTGCCGGCCGAGCGGCACTACCGACCCCAGGAGGCGGTAGTGCAGGACAATAGAGCGATTTTTTATTTGAATTTTAAATTTGTGTGAGGTTTATTGCAAATCATTTTGGACAAATGCTATGTGATGTGTTTCCTTATTTTTGATAGTTGTAGGTCGACGATGCTAGATCATAGTGAGACGAAGCATGAGCGGGACTAGGCGAGGAGAGTTGGAGGTCCAGACGGTCGGGGATCGCGGAAGATGAGATGCTAACTAGGCGAGGAGCGTTGGAGGTCCAGACGGTCGGGGCAAGCCGTGAAGACAAGGAACCGTTGAGATGCTAGCTAGGCGCTGCTTGGATAAATGAGGGCCATTGGATCTTGGTCTAGTTGATAGGTTAGCGGGTCTAGTTAGTGTGCTTTGAAAACCGTGCAAGAAAACCCATTTGTGTGGTGGGTTTTGGGTGAATCCTTGCATGGCTGGTTGAGTGGGTTAATCCTAGCCCTTGATGAGTGCTCTAGGGTTTAGAAGCTTATCCAAGGGTGGCAGGTTGCCCAAAGGTAGTATAAATAGAAGGGTAGGGGTAGCCCTTCCTTACTTGAAGGTTTTGATGGTTTTGTGCTCCTTTGAGCTTTGCCCAATTGTTTATGAGGCTTTGTAAACCTCTCCTTTCAGAAATAAAAATGTTTCCTCAAATCATTTCTTTCCTTTCCGTATTTACATTACGCATTTAAATTATGCAATTTAAATTCGACATTTACTTTCTTGCAATTTACATTTACACAATTTGGATTTGCCTCCCCTCCTTCTACATGCTTACGAATCTTTGTTGTGGTTGATGAATGATTCTTCTCTTGATTTTATATCATCAATCATCTAGGCAATCCGTGCGTTCTTCATGCAAGAACTTGATTTTTGCGTTCTTGAATGCTTGATGTTATAGCCTGCGATTCCTTGTGTTTTGACTTGATCTCTTGCTTGCTGTGACACGTGGGAGCCTATCTAGGATCTTCTTGATCATCAAAACCCCACGAGTAAGTTTTGTATCTAGTTTGTTCAATTTGCTCAAAACTTGTTGTGTTCTTCCTTCTCGAGCAAAAAGGTCGTAACTTTGACGTCAATCCTTGTAATTGAAGGTTGAAATAAGTTTCTGAAATCCTTAGGATCACATCTACCAAGTTTCATTGAGTTTGGATCAATGAATCAAAAGATTCATCAATTTTCCATTTTGAACCCGTGATGAAAACACTGTTCTTATGTCTGTTTTTACTGTAGCTACAGTACCCCGGTAGTACCGCCCCCACATGGGCGGTAGTGCCGACCGAAGGCTGAAGTTTGGGAAATTTGATTCTTCCGCTTCAATTTGATTGCTAGGGTGTTGGCTTGGTTTCTTTAGGTGAAGAATTGCATTTGTGATCTTCCTTGGGAGATAAGATCGAATTTGGGATCATTCACACCCCTCTAATCGCTATCTTGATCCTTCAATAAATACACTACTCAATCTATTAAGGGCTACGTAGAAGACTACCTTAAGGTGAATAGACTATATTAGTAAAAAAAAGCTTGAAGATTTTCGGGAAAAACATACCGATTACAGTGTTTGATATGTGCTATAGTTTGACCAATAAATTTCATGCTTTAACAGCCTTTACAACAAGAGAAAAAAAAAGATTAATTAGACTTATAAATATCATAGAGTAAATTTCTCAAAACTACACTACCCTTGTTAAAACTATCATAAAACTACACTTTTTACAAACGTTTTCACAATGTAACATCCCGAAAAATGCAATAAAATGAAAATGAATATTTTGAATTTTAATATGATTATTTCTGAGTTTTATTAACCTTATTGATTTATGCTTTGTATGAAAAATCCAACAAAAAGAATTAATGAATGGAAAATGGTAAGAAGATAAAAAAGTAAAAGTAAAATTTTGAAAAATTTACCCTGGAACCCTAGCTATGCTGGTAAGTCAGTAAAGTCAGCAAATAAAAATCTTATGGACAGGAACATGAGTAAATAAATCATGTGGTAACTCCTTTTGACTAGAAACAGTAGGGTCAGAATTAATAGAAAATTGTCGAAGCTTATCTGGGGCTAATAAAATTAATATATTTCTCTGAGTGTAGAATATACTACTGGTAAAATTATCATAAATTAATAAAGTCATATATGCCTTCTAAAAATTCAAAAATAGAGACTTGGAAAATCTGAAAATCAGGATGTCAGAATTTCTATATAATAAATACATAATATTTTAAATTGAAATTTTTATGGGAGAATACTTAAGCTAAATAGAACTATGAAAAAAATTATCAAAAATAAATAATATAAGTGTCTCCCTTAAATAAAATAAAAATTCGAAAAGGAATTTCTGGACAGTGTCTAATGTCAGAATTTCTATAATTTCTCTATAGAATATTTTGACTTAATATTTTTACTGGAGTCTAGCAATTACCAGGAGAATCTGGTCATAATGTTTCAGGAAATTTCAAAGTGATTTGATAGCCTAATTAATACAAGTCCTAATCTGTCCAGGACAATTTATTCTCTTGTCTCATCTTCCATCTCTACCATGTGGGCCCGGGAATTATTCCGACCCTGTTTGCTGGCATGCGTGGAGAAGCCCTCTTCTCACTGCCCGTTGTACCTAGTCCCACTGGTCAATCACGTGCCCATTTCTTTCTTCTCCTTCTCGCGCGCTCTCGATCCTTCTCCCGGTCTTGCGTTTTCCCCAACCGTTTCGTCGCATCACTCGCGCATGCGCTCGCCCGTTGCATCGCACCTCCGTGCAAACTTAGTCACCCACGCTTGTCCTCGACCTCCCTCGCGCCATACCGCACTAGCTGAAGACCGCGCCACCTCGCTGTTCTGCACAGAACTAAGCCGCAAGTCCAGGCGTGCATTCAAACAATAGTGTCACCGACTACTTTTGGCTATAAGTATCAGGATAGCATTGCAATGAGCTCCTCTCTTCTTTTGCACATCACTTGAACTGAGAACTCCAGCCGAAGCTCTCCCTTCTTGTCTTGCCATAGGAGCTCAAAGTGAGGACACCGACAAATTGTGATAATCCGGTGGTAATGTTTAGAATCAGTTCACCCTAGAGCTTCACTACAATCCTCATAGCCATTGTTAAGACCCCCATTTTCACATACATGCAAAAATGGAAATCTAATGTGCATTCCGTACTAGTCCCATGATCAGTAGCTAGTACGCACATACACACCAATTGGAATCACAACCATACATCAAATTATTAAGCGAAAACTATTATACAAAGAAAACTTTACAACTCAGAGATTATAGCAGCAAAAGAAGCAAAGTCCTGCAGTGTGCCCATCCAACCCGCAGGCAACTGACAAGGCATAAACTCTAGAAAGAACACGACGAAGATAATCCATAACTGCTGATTTAAAGAGATAACTTCAAGCTTCGCTAACTTATCCACCTAAAAACAACATATAAGCAAGGGTGAGTACTTTCGTACTCCGCAAGACGCAAAACCTATAATATATGCAGGACATTCCAAAAGATGCTACTACAGTTAATTTGCATAAAGCAGATTTGATATTGTAAAACAAGTTATCATTTTCAAACGGAATTTAAAAGAGCAAATTTATTGATAAGAAATAAGTAAAGCATAAGTAATACTCACAACCCTTCACGCACCTTTGGCGTGTGGCCAGAATGTTCATGACGAAAACTTTTACATTATCTAAGTTAACTTTGCACCAGCACCGGAACGTTGAACCCATGCTATGATGGAAGAACTCAGCATAGAAATGTTGGAACTTCCCATAGTCATGGCGTACACCGTTATATTGGTAAGTGTTGTTCCCAACACCTCGGTGTGGGCACCCTGTTGAGCAAACCTTGAAGGGAGAGCCCGTACTACTTCGGCCTACCAATGTGCAAAGTTAAATTAGATAACTTAATTGGTTTAAGGTTGCCCCATCCCAACACTTGTGGTTGCACGGGTTTCTTGGATCAATAGCATCCCATTGCTCGGTCCTTACTGTGACACGGGCGATACTCCACCCTACACTACGTGCAAATCCCTCTGCACATCCGGCTATTGCCAATAATCGCCCGCATCAAAACCATAATTTTATTTTGGGGTTTTAATCAAAATACCCATAACTAACAGTGTCATATCCAACATTTTAAATTTCTCAAGAAACCATTTTGATCTGATCTTCTACCTCATGGGTTGTAAAGCATCGCTAAATATAAAATCGTATATACCCATGATAGCATTAAGTAATGTCTAGCCTTAATCTATGGTTATCAAGGTTCACATGTCAGTATTTATCAAGGAGGTTTCATGAGACAACAGGTATATCTACCAGTACCACAAGATAGCGAATTTACAGAAAATAAGCACATGCATAAAACATTTTAATAAACACAATGCAAATTAAATACTGGGATCAATATGATCAAAGGGGGTGTTTGCCTTGCTTATTTATTGCTTTCGACGAAGTCGCGGTCGCAGCTGACGGAGTCGACAACAGAGATAGAGACGTCGGATTCTACACGTCGTTCAATCGGAAATATAGCAAATATCCAACTTTAATAAGGGCAAAAAGAAAACAAACAGAACATGAAATAAAGACTCACTAAAGAAAACAGGAATATTAAGAAAACAGGAATATTTTAGGGTTTGGGTTGAACGATTTCAAGATCTTATGATTTAGTTAATTATACATTCATATAGTTAATGGCTTTCATGATGAACAAAGTATGGTTTCTTTTATAGATTATCTTTTTTTTATTTACGAATTCAAGAGGCTAAAATTTTGAATTCTTGTATTTATAATTTCAAATTCTAGATGCTAAAAATTATTTGGATTAATAGAATTAAAACATTAGCTAAAGGGTTATGTGTGAATAGCACTTAACCTTTTTAATTGATTCTGCACCATAAGTGATTTCAAATATACTAGATTTGTTAAGCTAGGTTACTGGATTTTATACTCATGGCTTAAGAAGGTTCTGATGATACAAATATCTTAATTACATATTTGTTCATTATTACTAAGTTTTCTTATTCAAATTATGAAGTTTATAAAACATAATACTTAAGGTTATTTGGCTAATAGGATTTATATGCAAAACATGATGAAATAAGATCATTTCTTCAGAATAAGGTAGTATTTACTTTGAAGAATGTTTTTAACCTGATTTCATACATTTTAATGATTAGACAAGACATTATATTCATCGTTGAAATAGCTTATATGATATTAAGGGTTACGCTATAAGGAATCATATTAGAAAGGTGAAGTGTATGATTAACACTTAGGGTTATTGCACTAGCTGGATTAAGATGAACAACAAGTTGTAAATAAAATATTTTCTAGATTATGGTAGTCCATATCCTAAATATCATTTCTAAACTGATCTTCATAATATTTGCATTTAGACGAGATGTTTTATGAGCTGCCGAAAAGGCTTAAGTGTTTCTAAAATCTACGCGATAAAGGTTCAGTTTTCGATTTAAGTTTGCAACTGCACCTTACAAGATTATTTAACCATTTTTCAGGCATTAACAGGGGACATCTCTAAGAGTGTTTTAAAGTTGATTCTGCAATGTTTGGCTTTTATCCGAGATATTTTTCATATAAGTGATCATTAGGGCCTGATATTGGCTTACTTCAAATTTACACAAACATAATGTATTTTTACATAAACAGCAAGGATATTATTTTTTAGGTTACTAGGATTTGGTTTTGTCAAATTTGAACTTTGTTTGCGCAAGACATAGCTATTCGGATTATACAAGTATTGGAACTTCAACTATTTGGCTAAGTGTTGACTATGACTTTATCGTAATGATTCTTACTGGGTAAAATTGTTTGATTACATTAGATATTTAGAATCTAGTTTCTTATCATGACTTTGCTCTTCACTATATATACATATATATTTTTATATTCTTTTACACGGAGAAAGCTTATGATCTTTATGCAGATTAAATTTGTACCTATATAATACTTTATTGCTTATTCAAAGACATTTCAGCAATAATAATTCAGTTTCATATCTCATACTAAATTATATATATATATATATATATATATATATATATATATATATATATATATATATATATATATATATATATATATATATATATATATATACTATGCTATCAATATATGCATATATATATTTATACATACATCTTTTTCATTTGGGTCATTTACTACACATAAAGCAAGTTTAAATCGAGTTCATTCCTAAATCAATTCAGCATAATAAGGTAGCCTACTGACATTTTTATATATTGAAATCACTTTCATTCATTTTAAATTTCATTTGCATAATTTATACTCTTTTGAATATTTAGTGCATTAATACTAAACTTTAACAGAAAATGATTCAAACAAAGTTGAAATCTAAATATTTTTATACATTTGAGTCCTAGAAGTATAACGATTCTATTAAAATTCATTTCATTAAATTTCAAGTTTGTCTACAACATTTTTATATGTAGAATACCTTTAGGCCTTTTCTTTCAAATTTGAATTTCAAATTCACCAATGATCATTTTCAAAATATTATTGCATATTCTAAATCTACTGGATTTTAGATGATTTTGAAAATTTGTTTCATTTCATTTGGAGTTATAACACAAAAGATATAGCTAATTGAATTAACTCGGTTTCTGAAAATAAAAAAAACCGAAATACGCTTTCACTGAATGGAAAGTGTCTTTACCGTTACACTGGAGTTCTCTGCGCACTGGCTGACAAACGGGGCCCCATGGTCAGAGACCTGAAACAGAGGACCACCTTCTCCGGCTCACCGGCGACGAATCATCTCCGATGACGTAGAATGGTCTGTGCCATGAGGACCAATGAGTTAAGGCACACTCAATGGTGATACTCGCTTGGCCGTAGATGGCCAGAAAGTGGGCTGCCACCGTGAGGGTGCGGCGGCCGCCATAGCTAGGTGAGAAAAAGCTCTCCGCCTGTCACGGTTTCACGGGGCAGGCATGGAGTGAGCACGAGTAAGCTAGAGTGGTTCCATTTCACCTGAGAATGGGGTCGGAGAAGAGCCGAAGTGTGCTGCCACCACACGCCAGCGATGGAGGCGGCAGGGGCTAGCCGGAGGTGATGAAGAAAGCGAGGGGCTTTGGAAGAACAGGAGGAATAGCATCCATGGGTCCTAGAGAGTCCTCTTTTCCACATGGCTTGGTCGGAGATTGACCGAACTGCTCTGCCACCGATCGCCGGTCTTGAGGAAGAAGAAGAGGGACACTGTAGTGTTGTAGCCGATGAAGCTTAGAAATAAGGTTTGATGAGTATTCAGGGATATGCTAAGAAGCTTTTGACGCAAGGAATCGAAAAGTTTCTCACCGGCTAGCTCGAATTACTTTTACTCCCTTTCAGGTGAACTACGGCAATGGTGAGGAGTGGATGCCTCTCTTTGGATTGCAACAGGTTGAATGGCTGTAACATCCCGAAAAATGCAATAAAATAAAAATGAATATTTTTAAATTTGAATATGTTTATTTCTGAGTTTTATTGGCATTATAAGTTTTTTCTTGGATTTTCTTGGATTCTTGTATTGAATGAAAAATCCAACAGATAGAAATAATGAATGGAAAAAGGTAAGAAGATAAAAAGGTAAAAGTAAAATTTTGGAAAATTTACCATGGAACCCTAGCCATGTTGGTAAACCATGTTGATAACACTTTTGACTAGAAACAGTAGAAGCCAAGTTACTAGAAAATATTTGAAAATTTTTCCGGAGTCATAAAAGTTACCATGACATCCTCAGAGCAGAATCTACTTCTGGTAAAAATTTCAAGAATTTATCATGTCATTTAGACCTTCTAAAAATTTAAAAACAGAGGCTTTGAAAATCTCAAAATTATCATGTTAGAATTTTTGTAGAATAATTACACCATATTTTGACTTGAAATTTTTATAAAGACATACTTAACCCAAAAAAAATTGTTATTTTTTTTTAAAAATAAATAGTAACATTTGCACCCTTAAATAAATCAAAATCCGAAATCAAAATTCTGAGCAGTATACAATGTCAAAATTGTTATAAATTAATTATATGGTATGTTCGTACCAAAATTTTACAGGAAGCTAACAACTACTAGGAGGCTCTAGTCAAAAAGTTTCACAATTTGCAACTTAAATTGATGAGCATTTTAAGGCGAGTACTAGCTGTCCTGGCCAGCCTTATCTGCTAATCTCGCTATCGGCCGCTGCCATGTGGACCCGTTTTCTTTACTGCAGCCATTCGCTGAGGCATCGAAGAAGCTCTCTCTCCCTGTCCGGTGGTCCCCTGCCCCGCCTGTCAGGCTCTCTCCCTCTCGTTCCTTTCTTCTCCTGACCGAAGCCGAGCTCACCTTCCCGTCCTTCGCGTCCGGCCACAAACACTTCGCTGCCCGAGCACTCGATCATCGCCACGACCATCCTTGGCTTTCCCGTGCCATACCGTGGCCAGTTATGTCGTCTTGGACTGAGCAGAGCTTGTGCCACCTCACCGAAAGCGAGCGACAGAACGCGCACCAACTCATCGCGAAGCATTGAACTGAGTCGCAAGTGCGCTCATGCGTGCAAACTCTGCAGAGCCGACCTTCTTAAGCTTTGAGCGTCCCTCCTGCATCGCAATGAGCCACTCCTTCCTTAGCCATTCGCTAACTCGAGACCAAAACCGGAGCTCTCCTTTCTCGCCTGTTGCGAACACCGAAAAGGGAAATTGATCTTCTCCAGTGAACCATAACCCAATTGCTGCAGCCAACACCTCTTACTCGACACCTAGAACGCATCCAATTGCCCAAATACAGCATTTAGAGGCTCAAACACTGCACGTTCACTGTTCTTCTTCTTCGAATCCGGTCGCATGGTGGTGGAGCACATCAGCCAACCAAGAACTTTGCCAATAGGTAAAATGGAACCTCTCATACTCCTTGGTGCTTAATTCGCTACCGATTCGAACTGAGATTCACTCATTTTTCTCCCCGACGAGTCGCCATTAGCTCCGCCCCGAGCCCACGGTGGCAGCCCGCTCCAGCCATTGCCGGAGGTGATTGACACCCCCATCAGATGCGCGATGATGCACTGAAGCTCACCGTGCCCTTGCCTTCGCCGGAGCTCCGCCGGAACGCCGTCGCCGTCATGCCCTAGCCGCCTCCCCTGCCTTGTCTCGCTGACTCCCGGGCCCCAGTCGTCAGTGGCGCAAAATGAACCCAGTGCAATCGGTAAAAATCGCCACCTATGTACAGAAAACGCCTTTTACAATTTTCCATGATTTAGTATACCCGATATAATTCAATCACTTGTAACTTTTGTATTATAACCCCAAAATTAGTGAAATTAATTTCTATATTCATGTAAAATCAGGTACCTTCAGAATATGCAATAATATTTTGAAAATTATCACCGGGTGAATTTGGAATTTAAATTTGAATAAAAGGCTTAAAGATATGCTACATATTAAAATGTTGTAAACAAACTCAAAATGGAATGAAACCAATTTTATTGGAATCCTTATGCTTCCAGAAGTTCCAATATATAAAAATATTTAAATTTTATTTATGTTTGAACTACTTTCTATTAAAGGATGCATTCAATACACTAAAAACTCAAATATGCATAACTTATATAAAAGAAATCTAAAATAAGTAAAATTTGTTTCTAAATACTAGTATATCAGTAGATTACCTGAATTTGCCAAGATAACTAAGAAATAAACTTGGTTTGAGTTCTCTAGAAAAATATGGAATAATCCAAGTGCAAACTTTATATATATGCATAGAAGATCAAATAGTTAGAATATAGATTAAATGAACTTGAATATATCCAAACTTAGTTTTGTTACATTCCTGAGGTCTCAAGGATCTAAAATACACAGAGATATTTGGTTTTTACCGTGGGTGCAACATATTTTCAAATAGTTGAAGTTTCAATACTTGTATAATCCAAATAGCTATATCTTTCAAAAAACTTCAAATTTGACAAAACCAAACCCTAGGACCTTGAAAATTAATTCTCTTGCTGATTATGTAAAAATATCTTATGTTTGTGCAAATTTGAATTAAGTCCTTGTTAGGTCCTAATGATCACTTATATAGAAAACACCTCGGATAGAAGCCAAATATCGCGGAATTAGTTTTAAAACACTTTTGGGATCATACCCTATTAGTGCCTAAAAAATGGATAGATTATCTTATAAGGCGTAGTCACAAACTTAAATCGGAAACTGAACTTTATTGCGTTAACATTGTGACCACCAAGCTGTTTCAGAAGCTTGTAAAGTATCTCGTCCAAATGAAAAGAATTATGAAAACAGCATAGAAATACTCTACAAAGTGCATACTACTGTATTTTAAAGAAAGTATTTCATTTTACTATGGTTTGCATAAAAAGGATCTAGAAACATAGCCCTAAATGTTATGTTTTCTAAATAAATGAAACACTTAAGCATTTTCAACAGCCCGTAGAATATCTCGTCTAAATACAAATATTATGAAGATCAGTTTAATATTGATACTTAGAATATGTACTACCATAATCCGGAAAAATATTATTGTTACAACTTGCTTTTCAACTAAATCCTGCTAGTTGAATACCCTTAAGTGTTATGGTCAACGTAGCCCTTAATATCATATAAGCTTTTTCAACAATGAATTTAATGTCTCGTCTAAACACTAAAATGTATGAAATTAGCTTAGAAATGTTCTTCAAAGTATATGCTATCCAATTCCGAAGAAATAATCTTGTTTCATCATGTTTTGCATATAAATCCTTTTAGCCAAATAACCTTAAGTATTATGATTTATGAACTTCATAATTTGAATAAGCAAACTTGGCAATAATGAAGAAATCTGTAGTTAATATATTCGTATCGCCAGAACCTTCTTAAAAGCCGTAAATAAGTCCCATAACCTAGCTTAACAGAGGTACCTTATTCAAATCATTCCTTGTGTAATATCACTTCAGATTAAGTGTTATTCAAATAACCCTAAAACTAATGTCTTAACTTTATTAATCCAAATAATTTTAGCATCTAGAATTCGAAGTTATAAATACAAGAATTCATAATTTTAGCCTCTTGAATTCGTAATTCAAGAATTGACAATCTATAAAAGAAGCCATGCTTTGTTCTTCATAAAAGCCTTTAACTATTTGAAGGTATATTTATCTATATCATGAGATCTCGAAATCTTATAATTCAACCCTAAAATATTCATGTTTTCTGCAGTGAATCTTTATTTAGTTTTCTGTCTATTTTCTTTTTGCCCTTATTAAAGTTGGATATTTGCTATATTTTCGATTGATCGGCGTGTAGAATCCAGCGTCCCTTCCTCCGTCGTTGCCTCGTCACCGTGGCCTTGTCTTCGTTTGTAAGCAATAAATAAGCAAGGCAAGCACCCTCCTTTGATCATATTGATCCCAATATTTAATTTGCATTGTGTTTATTAAAATGTTTCATGCATGAGTTTACTTTCTGTAAATTTGCTATTTTGTGGTACTAGTAGTTATACCTGTTGTCTCATGAAACCTCCTTGATAAGTATGGACATGTGAACCTTGATAACCACAGATTAAGCATAGACATTATTTAATGTTATCATGGGTATATTCGATTTCATATTATCCATGCTTAGCCATGCTTTAGAACCTTTGAGGTAGATGATCAGATCAAAATTTGTTTCTTGGGAAATGGAAAATGTTGGTTATGACACTGTTGGTTACTGGTATTTTGATTAAAACCCCAAAATCAAAACTATGGTTTTGACGCGGACGATTATTGGCAATAGCCGGTTGTGGAGATGGATTTGCACGTAGTGTAGGGTGGAGTATCGCCCGTGTCACAGTAAGGACCGAGCAATGGGACGCTATTGATCCAACAAACCCGTGCAACCACAAGTGTTGGGATGGGGCAACCTTAAACCAATTAAGTTATCTAATTTAACTTTGCACATTGGTAGGCCGAAGTAGTACGGGCTCTCCCTTCAAGGTTTGCTCAACAGGGTGCCCACACCGAGGTGTTGGGAACAACACTTACCAATATAACGGTGTACGCCATGACTATGGGAAGTTCCAACATTTCTATGCTGAGTTTTTCCATCATAGCATGGGTTCAACGTTCCGGTGCTGGTGCAAAGTTAACTTAGATAATGTAAAGGTTTTCGTCATGAACATTCTGGCCACACGCCAAAGGTGCGTGAAACATGCGGCAAAAAGAAAAGGACATGACTTGTGGGTAAAGTTGTACACCTCTGCATAGTGTAAATCTAATCGATTAGCCGCGTCCACGGTCAAGGACACTTGGTGAAGTCATTCCAATGTTTGTTTTGGTATTTTCTAAAAATGGGTTTTAGATTGGAATCTGTTTAGCAGTTGTCACTTTATGTCAAAGGACCGACATTGTTGGATTTTATTATCTGGATTATTCATTGTTCGCAAAGGGCTGTGAGTATACTTATGCTTTACTTATTTCTTATCAGTCAAACTTGCTCTTATAAATTCCGTTTACAAATGACAACTTGTCTTTACATATTCAATTTTGCTTTATGCAAATTAACTGTAGAAGCCTTTCCTTTGAAATGGCCTGTATATATTATAGGTTTTGCTAAAAGTCTTGCGGAGTACGTACTCACCCTTGCTTATATGTTGTTTTAGGTGGAAAGTTAGCGATGCTTCGAGGATATATTTTCGTCGCAGGTTGCGGGATTTTTCATTGATGCAATCTTTTTAGGGATTATGCCTTGTCGGTTGCCTACGGGTCGGATGGACACACTACAAGACTTTGCTTCTTTTGCTGCTATATGATCTGAGTTGTAAGATTTTTTTTGTATAATAGCTTCCGCTTAATAATATGTGCTATATGCTATATGCTATATGCCAGTACGGAATGCACATTATATTTTTACTTTTGTATTTATGTGAAAATGAGGGTTGTTACAACAAAACAAATGCTTTAACATAACATTGCAGAGAACTACACATCCCTCCATTACCATAGATCTGACAAGGAGGTCCCACATGGTGGAGAGACAAGGCCAAGCATTCCTATTTGCTTAGGTGGACTTGGACGTCATGTATGCACTTGCTTGGCATGTCATCAAAGCCTCATCTGGATGCCACTATGCACTTGGTTGGCACGTCATCAAAGCCTCATCAGCGCAAACTCTAGATACGGCTCTGATGATGTGTCAATCAAGCGCATGTGGCATCCTAATCAATGTCAATAAATAGAGAATGTTTGGCATTGTCTCTCCATCATGTGGGATCAGATCTTTGTTAGATCCATAGCAATGGATGGAAGTGTAGTTCTATGTAATATTATGTCAAAAATATATTGGTTTTGTGAAATTGTTTCTAAAAAATGTGGTATTGTCATAGTTTTAACAAAGGTACCGTAGTTTTAAGAAATTTACTCAATACCATAATGTCATTTCACTTGGTGCACGATTACGCTTAAGCTGTTCACATGTCTTGGAGATTACATATCGAGTTGTTAGTTGGTGGTGGGTGGCAATCTTGGGAGAACGATGAGAGAGATTTTTATTTCTTAGGCAGCTCAGCCATGGCAAGGCCACGGTCCCTTTCAAGTACATCATGGAGGAAATTAAGTCCGGTACACATGTGCTAGACAAGTACATTATTCCTTGGCATCCTACACTTTATAGCACTTTCAAAACGAACTTTTCGTTAGCTTTCTAACGAGCTCAAGAACGTCGCGATCGGAGCTCGTATGCAAAAGCTATGGCCATTTTACCGAAACGTGCATGGATCGAAAACAAAAACGAAAACGAATGATTCGAACACCACATTTACCTAACATATGGACGATGGTATACTCTAGTTGCGACCGGAGTAGAGGAAGAGGAGAGGAGTGGAAATGTGATGAGAAGAGGAAGTGGAGAAGAAAACAGGAATATGAGAGGATTGGAAGAGAAGTGAGAAGAGAGAAGAGAAGAGGAGATCGAGCAAGAGAAGTGAGAAGAAATTAAGCAGCTGGAGAAGACCCGCGGCTAGCATTTTAAAGGAAGTGCCGGCCGAGCGGCATTACCGGCCCGAGGAGGCGGTAGTGCCGGACAACAGAGTGATTTTTTGAATTGAATTTTAAATTTGTGTGAGGTATATTGCATAACATTTTGGACAATGCTGTGTGATGTGTTTCCTTGTTTTTGATGGTTACAGGTCGACGATGCTAGATCATGGTGGGGCGAAGCATGACCGGGACTAGGCGAGGAGCGTCGGAGGTCCAGACGGTCGGGGATCGCCGGAAGATGATCGGAGACGGAGTCGTGGCAAGCTGTGAAGACAAAGAACGGTTGAGATGCTAGCTAGGCGCTGCTTGGATCAATGAGGGCCATTGGATCTTGGTCTAGTTGATAGGTTAGCGGGTCTAGTTAGTGTGCTTTGAAAATCGTGCAAGAAAACCCATTTGTGTGGTGGGTTTTGGGTGAATCCTTGCATGGCTGGTTGAGTGGGTTAATCCTAGCCCTTGATGAGTGCTCTAGGGTTTAGAAGCTCATCCAAGGGAGGTAGGTTGCACAAAGGTAGTATAAATAGAAGGGTAGGGGTAGCCCTTCCTTACTGAAGGTTTTGATGGTTTTGTGCTCCTTTGAGCTTTGCCCACTTGTTTGTGAGGCTTTGTAAACCTCTCCTTCCAGAAATGAAAATTTTTCCTCAAATCATTTCTATCCTTTCCGCATTTACATTACCCATTTAAATTATGCAATTTAAATTCCGCATTTACTTTCTTGCAATTTACATTTACGCAACTTGGATTTGCCTCCTCTCCTTCTACATGCTTACGAATCTTTTCTGTGGTTGATGAATGATTCTTCTCTTGATTTTATATCTTCAATCATCTAGACAATCCGTGCGTTCTTCGTGCAAGAAGTTGATTTTTGCGTTCTTGAATGCTTGATGTTATAGCCTGCGATTCCTTGTGTTTTGACTTGATCTCATGCTTGCTTTGACATGTGGGAGCCTATCTAGGATCTTCTTGATCATCAAAATTCCACGAGCAAGTCTTGAATCAAGTTTGTTCGATTTGCTCAAAACTTGGTGTGTTCTTCCTTCCCAGGAAAAAAGGTCAGAACTTTGACGTCAATCCTTGTGATTGAAGGTTGAAATAAGTTTCTGACATCCTTAGGATCACATCTACTAAGTTTCATTGAATTTGGATTAACGAATCAAAAGATTCATCAATTTTCCTTTTTGAACCCGTATTGAAAACACTGTTCCTATGCCTGTTTTTACTGTAGCTATAGTAACCCCAGTAGTACCACCCCCACATGGGGCGGTAGTGCCGACCGAAGGGTGAAGTTTGGGAAATTTGATTCTTCCGCTTCCATTTGATTGCTAAGGGTGTTGGCTTGGTTTCTTTAGGTGAAGAATTGCATTTGTGATCTTCCTTAGGTATAAAATCGAATTTGGGATCATTCACCCCCCTCTGATCGCCATCTTGATCCTTCAATTGGTATCAAAGCTGATTTTGCTTTTTCATAGATCTTAACCGATCTCAAGAGCCATGGCGATGGACAAGTATTTCACCATGCCTCCTATTTTTTTGGAGTTGATTTTCCATTTTGGAAGTCTCGAATGGAGTCGTACATCACTGCCCAGGGCTTCCTGATATGGCAGAAGGTGAAGCTCCCGTATGAGGTTCCTGCCGATGAAAATGTCACGGCCGGCAATATGGCTGACGTTGAGGCGAATGTTATGGCAAGGAACATCCTCATATAGGGTCTTAGCCATAGTGAGTATGATAGGATTTCTCACCTCCATTCTCATCAGATTTGGGTGACCCTCGATGCTTACCATGAGGGCACCACTCAAATCAAAACGGTGAGACAGGATCAATTCAAGCGTGAGTACAACAAGTTTGAACAACACACTGGTGAGAGTCTTAATGAGTGTTTCGGTCGTTTTACCAAGATTTTGAGTGATCTTCGAGCAGTTGGTTGCATATACCCTGACTCAGATAATGCTCGATATTTCTTGACCGCACTCGATTTGCATGTTTGGGAGATGAAGGTGACCACCATCAAGAACACCACCGACTTGTCGACTTTAACTCTTGACGGGCTTTATTCCCGTCTCAAGACTCATGAGATCAATGTCGTCTCACGGAAGACAAAATCTCAGTCGATGGCTTTCGTCACCGATCCCATTGGATCTTCCTCTTCTTATTCTTCTGTTGGTTTCCCTCTCTCCGCTCTTTGCGAGCTAAGCGATGACCAACTAGAAAATTTCTAGAAAATGAGCTTAATCTTTTGGCTCGCAAATTCTCTCATGCATACAAGAGGGTGAGAGAGAGGAAGAGAGGTGGCATGATCACCTGCTTCGAGTGTGGTGGGCCCAATCACATTCGGGTGAATTGCCCCAAACTGGAGAAGGCCAAGAATAACACCGGCGGTGCAGCAAAGAACGACTACTTCGACAAGAACCACAACAAGAAGCCTCCAGTTCATGTGCCGGCGCGTGAGAAGAAGTTCCGCAACTTCTCCAAGAACAAGAAGCTCTTCCACTGCGTCCTCACCGCGCTTGACGACATCAATCTCTCTGACACGGAGACATGGAGAGACGAGGGCGAGTATGAACCGCAAGAGAAGAAAGGCGGCGACGACTTCTCCGGCATGTGCTTCATGGCAGACGCCAACGGCATCAGCGACTCCGAGCTCTACAGCGACTCGAACGAGGTACCCTCTTGTGACCAGCTCAATGAAGCTTTCTACAAACTAGGGAAATTTCATGCTAGAGCTAGAGCTAAGTGTATGGAGCTAGAGAAAGAAGTAGGTACCTTGACTCAGGAGTTAGCTTCTCTTAGATCTTCTCCCTCTCGAGTCACTGATGACTGTTCTTTGCGTGATACTCTTATTGTGGAGTTGCAGAACCTAAGGACTATGCATGATAGTGTGTTGTCTGAACTAGATAGTTTTAGGTTGAAGAATGCTAGCAATGAATCTGTTGATGCCATGTCTATATATGCTAGTTTTCTTCATGCTCACTCTACTCCTTGTGCAAACTGCCCTAAATTGCTTGCTGAAATTAATGCTATGAGCGATCACCTTAGGAAGCTTTCTTCTAGAAACGATGAACTTGAATTGCATGTTTCTAAGGACCAAGTCAGCTCATGTGAGGGATGTAGGCAACTAAAACTTGACAATGAATCTCTAAATGTCAAGTGTGCTAAACTTGCTAAGGACTGACTGGATAAGCCACAAGAAAGTTGATTGCGATGTGCTGAGATTGAGGGGCACTTGGATAAAATCCAAGTCGAACTTAGGAAGAAATTAGAAGACCAAGCCCATAAGGTTAGAAATGTGTCTTGCGTTTCTTGTGAGGCCCTCAAGATTGAGGCAGCCGTGCTGAGGGAGAAAATGCATGTGCTGAGAGAGCTTCTTTTTTTGGTTCTTCTTCTTCCTCTCTTCCCTGTTCTTCTTGCGCCTCTTTCTTCCGGGAGTGTGAGTATCTAATGAGCACTCTTGAGAAGTTTGTAGGAGGCAAGAAGAAGCTCAATCTCATTCTAGACTAATCCAAGATTATCAGATTTAATCAGGGTCTAGAATTTGACCCCTTGGAGCACGCTAGGGCGCATCCTCCCACCATTGTGCGTGGCTCCAAGAGTGGTGAGATTGTGGTAGCTCCCAGAGTGAGTACCATTGTGTTTAGGTCTGCTGGGGTTGTCCATGGGATATCTGATCAGAAGGTTGCTCCTCCTGCTACTTCTGCCCAAGGCAAAATATACTTGCACCTTTTGTTAGAAGGATGGACATTTGGCAGATTTCTGCTTCAGGCGCGCCAAGATCACTCAGCATGAGCGTGTCGTTGCTCTTAGAGGTATTCATGGTTATCCCCAGACCTTGAGTGCTCTTAAGGCACGCACTGCTTCTAGACAGGTTAGAGAGTCGCCTATTTTTGGGTAGCGTTTAGGACTCGATTTTCATTTTGTTCAGTCGAGTTTTTGTCCTGGAGCTGCTCGAGGTCAGTCTTTCCATCGTCCTCTTGATAATTCTAATTCTTCTCATCGAGGTAGATATCAGCGATGTGAGATGTTTTCTGTTAGGAGTTTTAGGCAGGCTCACTAGGGTGGTCCGGCCTTTGTACCACGGCGGGCCAACCCAATTCCAGCTCCTAGATCATCTACTAGAGTTGCTACTGATCTTGTTAGGGTTAAACGTCAGAGAGACACTCTAGTCCAATCTTCTTCTGTGGTTGGTACTTGTGGTTCAGTATTGGGTTCCCAGGTCTTTACTCTATCCCAGTACTGAGTCATCTTTCTCTCTTGTGCCTTGATCAGGTTCGTCAGATGGGGGAGAGAGATGTTTGGATTGTCGACTCCGGTTGTTCTTGTCATATGATCGGTGTTCTCGTTGGTTCTCTTCCCTAGTCCAAGCCCCCGGTGATGAGTTGATCACTTTCGGGGATGCTTCATCAGGTAGAGTCATTACTAAGGGTACCATTTGCATTAATCAGAATTTCATTCTTAAGAACATTGCCTTAGTAAGTAAACTGCAGTATAATTTGCTTTCTGTTTCTTAGCTTATTGATGATTCTTTCAAGGTAAGCTTCACGAGTAGTGCCTGTAGAATCCTCGATTCTTCAGGAGGGTTAGTTTGCGGGATTTCTAGATATGGGAGAGTATTTCGTGCTGATTTTTCTGCTTCTTCTGGAGACTCTCTCTGTTGTTTGATTGCTTCAGAGTCCCGTGATCTCTCCTTCTGGCATAGGAGACTTGGTCACATTAGATTTGATCATTTGACCCGAGTTAGCAGCCACGACCTCATTTGTGGTTTGCCCAAACTCAAAATGGTCAAAGACTTAGTTTGCTCTCCCTGCCGACATGGCAAGATGGTTGCTGCTTCTCATCCCCCAGTTACTATTGTGATGACTGATGCACCAAGATAGCTTTTACATATGGACACTGTTGGTCCAGCTAGAGTGCAGTCAGTGGGAGGGAAGTGATATATTCTAGTCATTGTTGATGATTTTTCGAGGTACTCTTGGGTGTTTTTCATGGCCTCGAAGGATAAGACTTTTACCTATTTTAGGGGTTTGGTTTATAGGTTGTCTTTTGAGCTCCCTGGTGCCCTACGAGCTATACGCAGTGACAATGGGACAGAGTTCAAGAACTCCTATTTTGAGAGTTTCTATGTGGAGTCTGGTTTAGAGCATTAGTTCTCCTCTCCCGTACGTACCTCAGCAAAATGGCATAGTAGAAAGGAAGAACAGGACCCTGGTAGAGATGGCCAGGACAATACTAGACGAGTACAGCACTCTTAGGAAGTTTTGAGTTGAGGCTATAGCTATGGTTGCCATGTTTCAAATCGCGTATTCTTGAGAGCACATTTGCACCGCACTTCTTAGGAGTTGAGGTATGGGCGAAAGCCTAGTGTTTCTCATTTTCGTGTGTTTGGTTGCAAGTATTTTATTTTGAAGTCTAGTAACCTGGATAAGTTTGAGTCTCGCTCTTCTGATGGTATCTTTCTGAGTTACTCGATTTCTTCTCGTAGCTATAGGGTCTGGAGTTGCGATGCGCATAGGATAATAGAGACTTGTGAGGTAAATTTTGATGAGGCTAGCCCAGGAGCTAGACCTAACATTTCAGGCTCTTTTTCCACCTCCGAGATCATCTTTGTAGAGGATGAGGATGATGGAGATGATGGTGTTACACCTGATCTAGTCCCCTCTACACTTGAGGTGCCACCTGTTTCCATTTCTGGACCTTAGGAAGGCCAACCCTTGCCTTCTGATTCTCATGCAGCTAGTGGCTCTGCTCCTACCTCTTCTGTGCATGAGGTAGATGCCAATTTTGCTTCTGGACCTCCCCGTCTCATTCAACGTTCTCATCCACCTAATCAGATCATCGGCGATCTGTTTGAGTGGGTCACTCGCTCAAAATCAGGTTTGTCCAGTTTCTGCCTTCACTCTGCCTTTGTTGACTCGTTTGAGCCAAAGGATGTGACTCATGCATTATCTGACGAGTCTTGGACTAATGCTATGCATGAGGAACTTGAAAACTTCGAGAGGAAGAAAGTCTGGCAGCTTGTAGAGCGCCCATCTGGTCATAATGTCATTGGGACCAAGTTGGTGTTCAAGAACAAGCAGAGTGAGGATGGGGTTGTCATTCGCAACAAGGCTAGGCTAGTTGCACAGGGTTTTTCTCAGGTTGAGGGTCTTGACTTTAAGGAGACTTTTGCCCCTGTAGCTAGACTTGATGCTATTAGGATCCTGCTTGCATTCTCTGCATCCCGGGGCTTCAATCTCTATCAAATGGATGTCAAGAGTACATTCCTCAATGGCTATATTGAGGAAGAGGTTTATGTCAAACAACCTCCAGGATTTGAGAACCCCAAGTTTTCGAGTCATGTGTACAAGCTTTCTAAAGCTTTGTATAGACTCAAGCAGGCTCCCAGAGCATGGTATGAGAGGCTCAAGTCTTATCTTCTCAGCCATGACTTCAAGACGGGCGTAGTAGACAAAACTCTGTTCATCAGACACCATGAGTCGCATTTTCTTCTCGTCCGGATTTATGTGGACGATATCATTTTTGGTGGTTTATCTCATTCTCTTGTATCTCAGTTTTCTAAGGTGATGATCACAGAGTTTGAGATGAGTATGATGGGCGAGTTGAGCTACTTCCTTGGCTTCCAAATCAAGCAGACTCGGGAGGGTACTTTCTTGCATCAAGGCAAATATACCCGAGACCTCCTGAGGCGTTTTGATATGTCTGATGGGAAGCCGGTGACGACTCCTATGGCCACTACTGCTATCCTCGAGCCGGATGAGGATGGTGAGCCTGCTGATCATAAGGAGTTTCAGAGCATGATCGGCTCCATCTTGTACCTCACTGCTTCGAGGCCGAACATACATTTCGTTGTGTGTCTATGCGCTCTATTTCAGGCTTCTCCTCGCGTCTCTCACTGCCAGACGGTGAAGCGCATCTTCAGGTACCTTCGTGCTACCTCTGATTATGGTATTTGGTACTCTTCTTCTTCTTGTCTGTCCCTTCGAGCCTTTTTCGATACTGACTTTGCTGGCTGTAGGATAGATAGGAAGAGTACTTCTAGCACTTGCCAATTCATTGGCACTTCTCTTATTTCTTGGTAGTCTAGGAAGCACTCCGGAGTTGAACAGTCCACCGCTAAGGTCGAGTATGTTGCTACAGCTAGTTGTTGTAGCGAGGTTCTCTGAATGAGATAGACCTTGAGGGACTTTGGGTTAGCAATATCAAGTGTTCCATTTTTCTGTGACAACACTTCTACTATTTGCATTGCTAAGAACCCAGTGCAGCACTCCAGGACAAAGCATATTGATATTAGATATCATTTTCTTAGAGACCATGTGGAGAAGGGGGATATCGCGCTTCAGTTTGTAGAGAGTGACCTCCAGTTAGCCGATATCTTCACCAAGCCTTTGGATAGCTCCAGATTTGTTGCCTTGAGGAGTGAGCTTGGAGTCGTGAGCCCTTACGGCCTTTCTTAAGGGGGAGCTGGTTTGTATATTATGTATAATATGTTATCTTCCAGCTTTGCTCTTCTTTTCTTTGTGTTTCTTCTAGGTGATTTTGGGCTTATTTTTCCTGAGTTGAGTTCACTCACTTACACTTCTGGCATGCTTTGCATGGACCTCTTATCTTGTGCTTTAGGTTGCTATCATATGTGATTAGCTGTTCTCTCTTCTCTCTAGGTTGAGTTCCCTCACAGTCTTATAAGTCTAGCAGGTGTTGGGCCTCCTAGGTAGACAGGGTCTGTGTGCACTCCTTAGTTGGGATCTAGAATCAGCTTCCCTAAGTCAGTCACTGGGGAAGATAAGAGCGAGTCTGAGCCATAGTGAGTCTCTTCAATCTTTACTATGCTCAATAGCCATCCAGTTTGTAGTTTCTCGCTTCCTCTCCTCATTCTGTATTTCTGGTTTTGATTGAGTTCATTTGGTTCTTCCTTGAGCTTAATTCTGCTAATAACTTAACTTGAACCAGATTTGTGCTTAACATTTATTCACATGTTGAGGGGGAGTTTGGAAATCTGTTCATTCATTGCATATAGACTGCATTTTCTGTTTAATGAGCTTTGTCTATTATGCAATTGGTTTATTCCTCATGCTATACACCATGCTACTTCATATGAAGAAAATATCTAGCTTAGATATGTCCAAGTTCATTTGCTCTGCTAAGCATGTTAAAATTTGAAAATTAAAGTTTTAAACGAAAAACTTGATGAAACATGTTGCTTTTACTCGCTAAAGTTTCTTCTCTAGGAGTATTTGCCATGACTTGTGAAAATTTGGAATTCTCGATAGTCCCTATAGCAACTCGGGTGAGACTAGTTTGATCCATGCTAGAGTCCTTCAATCGCTCATGAATCATTGTGCTAAGAATGAAAATCAAGCAAAATCGACTCTTCTTGTGCGCATAAGACTCCACACCTCGCATTCACAAGATAGCTTCCCATTGCACTTGGGATGAACTTGGAATGCATCGTGTATGACCTAGACCATCCTCTTAAGAGTTCATCTTGAGATGGTCGCATATGGCTTGAGTCAATTGCATTTTAAAAGAAAATGCAAATAAATAAAAACAAAGACATAAGTGGGTAAAGAATGCAAATAATGTGTAACATCCCAAAATTTGGCCTATAGTTTCACTTATGTGCATTTTGGTGATTTTATGAAATTATTGGATTTTCTGGAATTTAATTGAATTTATTTTAATTAAGTATATTGAACCTTTGGTGAAAACTAATTATATATAGATAAAACTAATATGAAGTTTTGCCAAAAATATTTTATTTGAATTCAAAATGCCTCAAAGTATTTATGAGAATTTTCTTGGATTTTTCCTGATATTTTAATTACCTTAAATGAATTAATCAAATTTCGGGAATTATTTTAAATCAAAAAGCTTTTGAAAAATCGGTGAATAATCTTGGGCGAAGCCCAAGATTGTCTTGCGACGTGTTGACGTTGTGCGGCTGCCGACCCGCCTTCCCCGCCGCGCATGCGGACCGTTTGATCGGATCGCGCGGTCCTCTTTTCTCGGCAAAACCCTAGCGCGTGAGCCGTTGGATCGAGATCAAGCGGTCGGGATCGCTTCGCGTTGTTTTGGAAAGTTTTGATCGCATCCGTTGATTTTGGAAGGGCGGATCGGATCGTATCGCCCGGGAATCAATCGTGGCCGTTCATCTTGGATCGGACGGTCGTCGGTCGTCGTCTCCGATTCGGTTTCCGAGTTCGTTGCCGCGCGCCGTCTCCGCCGCAGATTGCTTAGGGTTTCCTTCCCTGCGCGCATGCCGAGGCTATAAAAGCCGCAGCCCGCAATCTGATGTTCCTCATCCCCTTGCGCAGCCAGTAGCACTAGCCTCTTCGCTTGTTTCGCAGCTGTCGTCGCTCGGGAGCTCACCGTAGTTGCGGAAGCACCGCTGCTAGCTTTCTCGCCTTCTCCGCCACCGTCAAGCCGCTGTTCGCAGCACCGGTTCCAGATTCAGACTCGTCGTGTCGAGCCGCACCGAAGCTGCTACTTCTTCTCGCCGGAGTCGCGCCAAAACGCCGTTCGGGTGGTCTTCTTCCTCCGCTCTGGTGCCAGTCCGCCGCCATGCTGCCATCTTTGTCTCGGAGCTCGGACAGTCGTTGGATCTTCCGGGGACGTCTCAGATCGTGCCGCGTCGCTTCGTCTACAGTGAACAGCTCGGGTAAGCGTGGACCGTTGGATCAGGTCTGTTCGGTTGAGATCACGCCACGTGTGCGCTAGAGCAGTAGCCGTCGGATCGTCGCCGGATCGCGCACCGCGTGTCGAGCATCGACGCGGCGGCGTCATGACCCGATCCGACGTCGCCGCGTGGCGGCGAAGCGCCGTGAGCCGAGTCCACGGTGGACTAGAGGCGTTTCCGTGGACCGGGTCTGTGCGCTAGGTGACGTGTCAGCACCTGATTTGCTCGGGCCCGGGCTGACGTCAGCGTTGCGTAATAAAAATCTTTTTCAATAGAAAAATATTTCAGGAAAAATCGGAAATTCTATTTTCTGTAATTCAGTATTTATTCAAACTTCAAAAGGCTATATCTTTTGCATTTTAACTCGGAATTGAGTGATTCAAATTTCTAAAAATTTGTAAAATCAAGATCTATTTATTGGTGAATTATATTTTATTTTTGGAGTTTTTTTGCTCTCTGTTTTGGTGTTTATTTGCTATTTTGGCATCATTTCGCTTAGACGTTGAACTGCTCGGTGATCCGGAGGAAGATTCATCGCTTCAAGACCCAAGCTCAGAGCAAGACCAGCACCTACTCCAAGGCAAGTTGTGCTTTGATCATGTTGCACCCAATTTCACCAAATTGCTATTTTGTCTTTTAAATTATGCATGATATTTTATGTGTATAAATGATTTCAATTAATCTAGGAATTAGATGATATGCCTAATTGAATTAAATCACACCTTGTCAATTTATGCCATGATCTAATTTTCACCCTAGGATGTGGAATTATAGTTGGTTAATATTAATAATCAACATGGGACTAGTTAGACCGTCGTAGATTGCTTAGCCATGCCACGTCATCACATGTGTCCGAGTGTTGTTACTTAATCTTGACTAATGGAATATGGAACAATGTTTAAGAATTTGTGTGTCATGTGTTGTCACACAGTGCTATCAAGTTGTCGTGGCGAGGAGGTCACACAACTAGATTGAAATGTTGGTGGCACGTGGTGCTTGGTAATCAACTGGGGTGGTAATGATTTAGATTGGGGCAAGTGGCAAGGGGCAGTGTGCCAAGGTGGGCCAGGATTGGCAGGGGTATGTGGAAGTCTTGCCTTAATCACTTTAATAACTTAACCTTGCAAGCCTTTGACCTGAGTCTCTCTTGCAACCACATGTCTAGAATGGGACAGCCTAGCTGAATAATTTGTGAAGCCTAGATTTTGGTACTGTCGTGGTGAATAGTGAGTCCGGGTTTACGGTTTAACTCACATGGCGCAAGAGGGGGCCTGTTGTGGTGGTTTAACCCTTGATGTTGAAACCTTAGCGAGCGATCTTCGGTCTAGGTGTAGCATTGTAAAGGCTTTGTTATGATCACTCGCCTTGGTGGTGTTTGGTTGTATCGTGTGGGTAAAGTGCATAACCTCTGCAGAGCGTACAATCAATTCGAATAGCCGCGCTCACGGTATTGGGCAATGCTCGGGAATTACAGTTAAGGGTTAGACTTTTGTTAAACAAAAACTTGTTGGGATGGCAGGGTGCCGTGGGAGGTGGAAATTGATTTAGGATTGGAAACTTGGTTTACTTCAGAAATGCTGAATCTATTAATTACTGTTATTTGTTTTACTGCTTTTCAATCTATTTACTGTATTCTTGTTAAATGCCGCTCTACTGCAAAATAGCCATATTAGCCACTCCTTTGGATTAAGCCAAGCATATACAATATTAGACTTGCATTGCTATGCACAACTTGTTGAGTGCTTTATGTACTCACCCCAACAACAACAACTTCAGAAGAGGAAGAATCTACGCCTTTCGTGGAGGAGGATTATATGGATGCGAATACTTAGGGTCCCAGCCTCATCAGTTGCCTGCGGTGAACTGGGGAGCTGCTACGCTTATTTATTTATTTATTTATTTATTTTTCGCTGCTGCTTATTTGCTATTTCTTTTATAAGCCCTGTGTGGCAATAATCATGTAAGACAACAATTATTATTAATTATTAAAGTTATGCTATATTCATTGTGTATGACTGTGATAGCATCTATGTTGAGCTGTGTGCACTAGCGTGATCTGGACTAGTGCGGTATACACAGAGGGTCGGATTTGCAAATTCGGGTCCCGACAAAGGTGGTATCGAGCCATCTTGACTATAGGTCTTGGCCTAGGTAGTTGGTATCTCTTAGGAGTGTCCAAAATTATTTTCTAAAGAAAAAGGTAAAATTGACTAATAAGAAACTCTTGGCTTATCTCATCCCTCTACTCTCATCCTTGCTAAATTACCTTCTTTTCGTTGCCGTTTCGAGTGGAGATCTTATTCAAAATTTTGTTTTGAATAGATGCCGATCTTCCAGTCCTTCGAGTCGAGGCAGGGTGGCTATGCCATGGAGCTGTGGAGAGTTCTTCAAGTAATTGTAGGCTTCGATCGTCCGCTCTACCGAGGAAGCAACTGGAACATCAACGGTGTGCATCGGGGGTTCTTCTGCAAGCTGACCATCTTCGCTCGAGAGTGCGACGAGACCACCAGACCGATCCACATCACCACCCGGAGGTTCACGTACGAGGCGAGAATTCAGGAGGCTGCCAGACTTGCTCTACGACGGATCTGCCACGACTACGCCTACGAGCTTCGCGACACCGTGTTTCGGCTTCACCCGACAAAGCGGTCGCGGCGTGCGGCGTCAGCGAATCGTGGAGGAGTGTGCTATTGCGATACACCTTCTTGAGTTCACCATCGCCGGGAGGAGCACACGAGGACACCGCTCAGAGTGGAGACAATGTACGAGACACTGAGGATGTCCGAGCGAGAGCTTCAGAAGACCCATGACGCAGCAGCCAGGTTCCAACCGCAAGCTGTTGGTAAACCAGCAACACCTGCGCCGCGCCTTTCGTGGAGGAAGATTATATGGATGCGAATGCTTAGGGTCCGAGCCTCATCAGTTGCCTGCGGTGAACTGGGGAGCTGCTACGCTTATTTATTTATTTTCCGCTGCTGCTTATTTGCTATTTCTTTTATAAGCCCTGTGTGGCAATAATCATGTAAGACAACAGTTACTATTAATTATTAAAGTTATGCTATATTCCTCTGTGTATGACTATGATAGCATCTATGTTGAGCCTGTGTGCACTAGCGTGATCCTGGACTAGTGCGGTATACACAGAGGGTCCGGATTTGCAAATTCGGGTCCCGACATAATGTCAAACATTGGCACCCCGCTATGTCTTGTAAGATGATAAAGCCAAATTTGCATTAAGTGATAAATGAGCCCGAAGGACTTTGTATGCACTTCTAGATTCTCTAAAGTGTTGAGTAGGTTAAACTCTACATTTTCCTTTTGATCCTTAGAGTGGCTTTGCTTCTAGCTTTGAAAACTTTACTAAGCGTTGCACATGAAAAATCTTGCTAAAAATGACTTTTTCAAAACTAAGTTTGCTAGCAAATGTGTTATTTGCACTTGGACATGTCTTCGTTTAATCTAATTTGCCATTAACTAGCTTGGTGTCATATCTTTACATTATGATCCCTTGGATAATCTTCAAAGCTCTTTAGATGCATTTCATGCATACATGTTGAGAAGGGGATTCAATATGAAATCTTGATGCCTATATTATTAAAAGGGGGAGAAATTGAAGAAAAGGCATCATTAAGAGATAAAAATGTGAATGCATCTTGGTTCTTATGATCTTGGTAATAACATGCTAATTTTTAGGATCATAAGCATATTTGAGCTTTTTTGGGACTTTTATTGGATTTTTAGAGCTTTTTGTGGAAAACTTGTTCTTTCTATTGCCTTGCTCTAAAAATCAGTCTTATCATCTTGGTCATGTTCTCAGTCTCTTCTCTCTACACCATTTTTTGGTTTTGCAATCAAATTGCTTTCTTCTTCTATCTTTCAAACTCAAACTTATGCCTTTTATGATGTTTGTCAATATACTCATCAAGGGGGAGATTGAAAGACCATGTGGAGGTCTATCCTTGTTGGTGATGAGTTATTGACTGTGTTTGAGCTAGGTTTGCTTGAATATGTGTTTGATTTGAAATGGATTTTCAAAATAAAGGAATTTGAGTTGTCTCTGCTAGGAGCGGCACTACAGACCGTGTGGGAGCAGTAGTGCTAGTCGAGCGGCAGTACCGGCCGAGGGGTGCGGTAGTTATATTCCAGAGAGAGGTGTTATTTGGGGTTTTAGCGGCGGCACTATTGGCCATCTTTGGAGCGGTAGTAGTGCCGAGCGGCACTCACCGCCCCGGGAGGCGATAGTGCGAGGACAATAGAGCGATTTTTTATTTGAATTTTAAATTTGTGTGAGGTTTATTGCAAATCATTTTGGACAAATGCTATGTGATGTGTTTCCTTATTTTTGATAGTTGCGGTCGCGATGCTAGATCATAGTGAGGCGAAGCATGGCGGGACTAGGCGAGGCGTTGGAGGTCAGACGGTCGGGGATCACCGGAAGATGAGATGCTAGCTAGGCGAGGAGGGTTGGAGGTCCAGACGGTCGGGGCAAGCCGTGAAGACAAGGAACCGTTGAGATGCTAGCTAGGCGCTGCTTGGATAAATGAGGGCCATTGGATCTTGGTCTAGTTGATAGGTTAGCGGGTCTAGTTAGTGTGCTTTGAAAACCGTGCAAGAAAACCCATTTGTGTGGTGGGTTTTGGGTGAATCCTTGCATGGCTGGTTGAGTGGGTTAATCCTAGCCCTTGATGAGTGCTCTAGGGTTTAGAAGCTTATCCAAGGGTGGCAGGTTGCCCAAAGGTAGTATAAATAGAAGGGTAGGGGTAGCCCTTCCTTACTTGAAGGTTTTGGTGGTTTTGTGCTCCTTTGAGTTTTGCCCACTTGTTTATGAGGCTTTGTAAACCTCTCCTTTCAGAAATAAAAATGTTTCCTCAAATCATTTCTTTCCTTTCCGTATTTACATTACGCTTTTAAATTATGCAATTTAAATTCGACATTTACTTTCTTGCAATTTACATTTACACAATTTGGATTTGCCTCCCCTCCTTCTACATGCTTATGAATCTTTGTTGTGGTTGATGAATGATTCTTCTCTTGATTTTATATGTTCAATCATCTAGGCAATCCGTGCGTTCTTCATGCAAGAACTTGATTTTTGCGTTCTTGAATGCTTGATGTTATAGCCTGCGATTCCTTGTGTTTTGACTTGATCTCTTGCTTGCTGTGACACGTGGGAGCCTATCTAGGATCTTCTTGATCATCAAAACCCCACGAGTAAGTTTTGTATCAAGTTTGTTCAATTTGCTCAAAACTTGGTGTGTTCTTCCTTCTCGAGCAAAAAGGTCGTAACTTTGACGTCAATCCTTGTAATTGAAGGTTGAAATAAGTTTCTGACATCCTTAGGATCACATCTACCAAGTTTCATTGAGTTTGGATCAATGAATCAAAAGATTCATCAATTTTCCATTTTGAACCCGTGATGAAAACACTGTTCTTATGTCTGTTTTTACTGTAGCTACAGTACCCCGGTAGTACCGCCCCCACATGGGCGATAGTGCCGACCGAAGGCTGAAGTTTGGGAAATTTGATTCTTCCGCTTCAATTTGATTGCTAAGGGTGTTGGCTTGGTTTCTTTAGGTGAAGAATTGCATTTGTGATCTTCCTTGGGAGATAAGATCGAATTTGGGATCATTCACACCCCTCTAATCGCTATCTTGATCCTTCAATAAATACACTACTCAATCTATTATGGGCTACGTAGAAGACTACCTTAAGGTGAATAGACTATATTAGTAAAAAAAAGCTTGAAGATTTTCGGGAAAAACATACCGATTACAGTGTTTGATATGTGCTATAGTTTGACCAATAAATTTCATGCTTTAACAGCCTTTACAACAAGAGAAACAAAAAAGATTAATTAGACTTATAAATATCATAGAGTAAATTTCTCAAAACTACACTACCCTTGTTAAAACTATCATAAAACTACACTTTTTAAAAACATTTTCACAATTTAACATCCCGAAAAATGCAATAAAATGAAAATGAATATTTTGGATTTTAATATGATTATTTCTGAGTTTTATTAACCTTATTGATTTATGCTTTGTATGAAAAATCCAACAAATAGAATTAATGAATGGAAAATGGTAAGAAGATAAAAAAGTAAAAGTAAAATTTTGAAAAATTTACCCTGGAACCCTAGCTATGCTGGTAAGTCAGTAAAGTCAGCAAATAAAAATCTTATGGACAGGAACATGAGTAAATAAATCATGTGGTAACTCCTTTTGACTAGAAACAGTAGGGTCAGAATTAATAGAAAATTGTCGAAGCTTATCTGGGGCTAATAAAATTAATATATTTCCCTGAGTGTAGAATATACTACTGGTAAAATTATCATAAATTAATAAAGTCATATATGCCTTCTAAAAATTCAAAAATAGAGACTTGGAAAATCTGAAAATCAGGATGTCAGAATTTCTATATAATAAATACATAATATTTTAAATTTAAATTTTTATGGGAGAATACTTAAGCTAAATAGAACTATGAAAAAAATTATCAAAAATAAATAATATAAGTGTCTCCCTTAAATAAAATAAAAATCCGAAAAGGAATTTCTGGACAGTGTCTAATGTCAGAATTTCTATAATTTCTCTATAGAATATTTTGACTTAATATTTTTACTGGAGGCTAGCAATTACCAGGAGAATCTGGTCATAAAGTTTCAGGAAATTTCAAAGTGATTTGATAGCCTAATTAATACAAGTCCTAATCTGTCCAGGACAATTTATTCTCTTGTCTCATCTTCCATCTCTACCATGTGGGCCCGGGAATTATTCCGACCCTGTTTGCTGGCATGCGTGGAGAAGCCCTCTTCTCACTGCCCGGTGTACCTAGTCCCACTGGTCAGTCGCGTGCCCGTTTCTTTCTTCTCCTTCTCGCGCGCTCTCGATCCTTCTCCCGGTCTTGCGTTTTCCCCAACCGTTTCGTCGCATCACTCGCGCATGCGCTCGCCCGTTGCATCGCACCTCCGTGCAAACTTAGTCGCCCACGCTTGTCCTCGACCTCCCTCGCGCCATACCGCACTAGCTGAAGACCGCGCCACCTCACTGTTCTGCACAGAACTAAGCCGCAAGTCCAGGCGTGCATTCAAACAATAGTGTCACCGACAACTTTTGGCTATAGGTATCAGGATAGCATTGCAATGAGCTCCTCTCTTCTTTTGCACATCACTTGAACTGAGCACTCCAGCCGAAGCTCTCCCTTCTTGTCTTGCCATAGGAGCTCGAAGTGAGGACACCGACAAATTGTGATAATCCGGTGGTAATGTTTAGAATCAGTTCACCCTAGAGCTTCACTACAATCCTCATAGCCATTGTTAAGACCCCCATTTTCACATACATGCAAAAATGGAAATCTAATGTGCATTCCGTACTAGTCCCATGATCAGTAGCTAGTACGCACATACACACCAATTGGAATCACAACCATACATCAAATTATTAAGCGAAAACTATTATACAAAGAAAACTTTACAACTCAGAGATTATAGCAGCAAAAGAAGCAAAGTCCTGCAGTGTGCCCATCCAACCCGCAGGCAACTGACAAGGCATAAACTCTAGAAAGAACACGACGAAGATAATCCCGCAACCTGCGACGAAAGAGATAACTTCGAAGCTTCGCTAACTTATCCACCTAAAAACAACATATAAGCAAGGGTGAGTACTTTCGTACTCCGCAAGACGCAAAACCTATAATATATGCAGGACATTCCAAAAGATGCTACTACAGTTAATTTGCATAAAGCAGATTTGATATTGTAAAACAAGTTATCATTAGCAAACGGAATTTAAAAGAGCAAATTTATTGATAAGAAATAAGTAAAGCATAAGTAATACTCACAACCCTTCGCGAGCAACTAACAAAAAGCAACAACTGCTAAACAGATTCCAAACTAAAACCCATTTTTAGAAAATACCAAAACTAACATTGGAATGACTTCACCAAGTGTCCTAGACCGTGGACGCGACTAATCGATTAGATTTACACTATGCAGAGGTGTACAACTTTACCCACAAGTCATGACCTTTTCTTTTTGCCGCATGTTTCACGCACCTTTGGCGTGTGGCCAGAATGTTCATGACGAAAACCTTTACATTATCTAAGTTAACTTTGCACCAGCACCGGAACGTTGAACCCATGCTATGATGGAAGAACTCAGCATAGAAATGTTGGAACTTCCCATAGTCATGGCGTACACCGTTATATTGGTAAGTGTTGTTCCCAACACCTCGGTGTGGGCACCCTGTTGAGCAAACCTTGAAGGGAGAGCCCGTACTACTTCGGCCTACCAATGTGCAAAGTTAAATTAGATAACTTAATTGGTTTAAGGTTGCCCCATCCCAACACTTGTGGTTGCACGGGTTTCTTGGATCAATAGCGTCCCATTCCTCGGTCCTTACTGTGACACGGGCGATACTCCACCCTACACTACGTGCAAATCCATCTCCACAACCGGCTATTGCCAATAATCGTCCGCGTCAAAACCATAGTTTTGATTTTGGGTTTTTAATCAAAATACCAGTAACCAACAGTGTCATAACCAACATTTTCCATTTCCCAAGAAACAAATTTTGATCTGATCATCTACCTCAAAGGTTCTAAAGCATGGCTAAGCATGGATAATATGAAATCGAATATACCCATGATAACATTAAATAATGTCTATGCTTAATCTGTGGTTATCAAGGTTCACATGTCCATACTTATCAAGGAGGTTTCATGAGACAACAGGTATAACTACTAGTACCACAAAATAGCAAATTTACAGAAAGTAAACTCATGCATGAAACATTTTAATAAACACAATGCAAATTAAATATTGGGATCAATATGATCAAAGGAGGGTGCTTGCCTTGCTTATTTATTGCTTACAACGAAGACAAGGCCACGGCTGACGGAGGCAACGACGGAGGAAGGGACGTCGGATTCTACACGTCGATCAATCGAAAATATAGCAAATATCCAACTTTAATAAGGGCAAAAAGAAAATAGACAGAAAACTAAATAAAGATTCACTGCAGAAAACATGAATATTTTAGGGTTGAATTATAAGATTTCGAGATCTCATGATATAGATAAATATACCTTCAAATAGTTAAAGGCTTTTATGAAGAACAAAGCATGGCTTCTTTTATAGATTGTCAATTCTTGAATTACGAATTCAAGAGGCTAAAATTATGAATTCTTGTATTTATAACTTCGAATTCTAGATGCTAAAATTATTTGGATTAATAAAGTTAAGACATTAGTTAAAGGGTTATTTGAATAGCACTTAATCTGAAGTGATATTACACAAGGAATGATTTGAATAAGGTACCTCTGTTAAGCTAGGTTATGGGACTTATTTACGGCTTTTAAGAAGGTTCTGGCGATACAAATATATTAACTACAGATTTCTTCATTATTGCCAAGTTTGCTTATTCAAATTATGAAGTTCATAAATCATAATACTTAAGGTTATTTGGCTAAAAGGATTTATATGCAAAACATGATGAAACAAGATTATTTCTTCGGAATTGGATAGCATATACTTTGAAGAACATTTCTAAGCTAATTTCATACATTTTAGTGTTTAGACGAGACATTAAATTCATTGTTGAAAAAGCTTATATGATATTAAGGGTTACGTTGACCATAACACTTAAGGGTATTCAACTAGCATGATTTAGTTGAAAAGCAAGTTGTAACAAGAATATTTTTCCGGATTATGGTAGTACATATTCTAAGTATCAATATTAAACTAATCTTCATAATATTTGTATTTAGACGAGATATTCTACGGGCTGTTGAAAATGCTTAAGTGTTTCATTTATTTAGAAAACATAACATTTAGTGCTATGTTTCTAGATCCTTTTTATGCAAACCATAGTAAAATGAAATACTTTATTTAAAATACAGTAGTATGCACTTTGTAGAGTATTTCTATGCTGTTTTCATAATTCTTTTCATTTGGACGAGATACTTTACAAGCTTCTGAAACAGCTTAGTGGTCACAATGTTAACGCAATAAACTACGCCTTATAAGATAATCTATCCATTTTTTAGGCACTAATAGGGTATGATCCTAAAAGTGTTTTAAAACTAATTCCGCGATATTTGGCTTCTATCCGAGGTGTTTTCTATATAAGTGATCATTAGGACCTAACAAGGACTTAATTCAAATTTGCACAAACATAAGATATTTTTACATAATCAGCAAGAGAATTAATTTTCAAGGTCCTAGGGTTTGGTTTTGTCAAATTTGAAGTTTTGTGAAAGATATAGCTATTTGGATTATACAAGTATTGAAACTTCAACTATTTGAAAATATGTTGCACCCACGGTAAAAACCAAATATCTCTGTGTATTTTAGATCCTTGAGACCTCAGGAATGTAACAAAACTAAGTTTGGATATATTCAAGTTCATTTAATCTATATTCTAACTATTTGATCTTCTATGCATATATATAAAGTTTGCACTTGGATTATTCCATATTTTTCTAGAGAACTCAAACCAAGTTTATTTCTTAGTTATCTTGGCAAATTCAGGTAATCTACTGATATACTAGTATTTAGAAACAAATTTTACTTATTTTAGATTTCTTTTATATAAGTTATGCATATTTGAGTTTTTAGTGTATTGAATGCATCCTTTAATAGAAAGTAGTTCAAACATAAATAAAATTTAAATATTTTTATATATTGGAACTTCTGGAAGCATAAGGATTCCAATAAAATTAGTTTCATTCCATTTTGAGTTTGTTTACAACATTTTAATATGTAGCATATCTTTAAGCCTTTTATTCAAATTTAAATTCCAAATTCACCCGGTGATCATTTTCAAAATATTATTGCATATTCTGAAGGTACCTGATTTTACATGAATATAGAAATTAATTTCACTAATTTTGGGGTTATAATACAAAAGTTACAAGTGATTGAATTATATCGGGTATACTAAATCATGGAAAATTGTAAAAGGCGTTTTCTGTACATAGGTGGCGATTTTTACCGATTGCACTGGGTTCATTTTGCGCCACTGACGACTGGGGCCCGGGAGTCAGCGAGACAAGGCAGGGGAGGCGGCTAGGGCATGACGGCGACGGCGTTCCGGCGGAGCTCCGGCGAAGGCAAGGGCACGGTGAGCTTCAGTGCATCATCGCGCATCTGATGGGGGTGTCAATCACCTCCGGCAATGGCTGGAGCGGGCTGCCACCGTGGGCTCGGGGCGGCGCTAATGGCAACTCGTCGGGGAGAAAAATGAGTGAATCTCAGTTCGAATCGGTAGCGAATTAAGCACCAAGGAGTATGAGAGGTTCCATTTTACCTATTGGCAAAGTTCTTGGTTGGCTGATGTGCTCCACCACCATGCGACCGGATTCGAAGAAGAAGAATAGTGAACGTGCAGTGTTTGAGCCTCTAAATGCTGTATTTGGGCAATTGGATGCGTTCTAGGTGTCGAGTAAGAGGTGTTGGCTGCAGCAATTGGGTTATGGTTCACTGGAGAAGATCAATTTCCCTTTTTCGGGTGTTCTGGCAACAGGGGCGGAGAAAGGGAGAGCTCCGGGTTTTGGTCTCGAGTTAGCGAATGGCTAAGGAAGGAGTGGCTCATTGCGATGCAGGAGGGACGCTCAAAACTTAAGAAGGTCGGCTCTGCAGAGTTTGCACGCATGAGCGCACTTGCGACTCAGTTCAATGCTTCGCGATGAGTTGGTGCGCGTTGCTGTTCTGCTCGGTGAGGTGGCGCAAGCTTTGCTCAGTCCAAGACGACATAACTGGCCACGGTATGGCACGGGAAAGCCAAGGATGGTCGTGGCGATTATCGAGTGCTCGGGCAGCGAAGTGTTTGTGGCCGGACGCGAAGGACGGGAAGGTGAGCTTGGCTTCGGTCAGGAGAAGAAAGGAACGAGAGGGAGAGAGCCTGACAGGCGGGGCAGGGGACCACCGGACAGGGAGAGAGAGCTTCTCCGATCCCTCAGCGAATGGCTGCAGTAAAGAAAACGGGTCCACATGGCAGCGGCCGATAGCGAGATTAGCGGATAAGGCTGGCCAGGACAGCTAGTACTCGCCTTAAAATGCTCATCAATTCAAGTTGCAAATTGTGAAACTTTTTGACTAGAGCCTCCTAGTAGTTGTTAGCTTCCTGTAAAATTTTGGTACGAACATACCATATAATTAATTTATAACAATTTTGACATTGTACACTGCTCAGAATTTTGATTTCGGATTTTGATTTATTTAAGGGTGCAAATGTTACTATTTATTTTAAAAAAAAATTAACAATTTTTTTTGGGTTAAGTATGTCTTTATAAAAATTCCAAGTCAAAGTATGGTGTAATTATTCTACAAAAATTATAACATGATAATTTTGAGATTTTCAAAGCCTCTGTTTTTAAATTTTTAGAAGGTCTAAATGACATGATAAATTCTTGAAATTTTTACCAGAAGTAAATTCTGCTCTGAGGATGTCATGGTAACTTTTATGACTCCAGAAAAATTTTCAAATATTTTCTAGTAACTTGACTTCTACTGTTTCTAGTCAAAAGTGTTATCATTCATTTCATTTATTTACTTTTTTGTGCATAAAATTTTTACTTGCTGACTTTACTGATTTACCAACATGGCTAGGGTTCCATGGTAAATTTTCCAAAATTTTACTTTTACCTTTTTATCTTCTTACCTTTTTCCATTCATTATTTCTATCTGTTGGATTTTCCATTCAATACAAGAATCCAAGAAAATCCAATAAAAAACTTATAATGCCAATAAAACTCAGAAATAAACATATTCAAATTTCAAAATATTCATTTTTATTTTATTGCATTTTTCGGGTTGTTACAGCCATTCAACCTGTTGCAATCCAAAGAGAGGCTTCCACTCCTCACCATTGCCGTAGTTCACCTGAAAGGGAGTAAAAGTAATTCGAGCTAGCCGGTGAGAAACTTTTCGATTCCTTGCGTCAAAAGCTTCTTAGCATATCCCTGAATACTCATCAAACCTTATTTCTAAGCTTCATCGGCTACAACACTGCAGTGTCCCTCTTCTTCTTCCTCAAGACCGGCGATCGGTGGCAGAGCAGTTCGGTCAATATCCGACCAAGCCATGTGGAAAAGAGGACTCTCTAGGACCCATGGATGCTATTCCTCCTGTTCTTCCAAAGCCCCTCGCTTTCTTCATCACCTCCGGCTAGCCCCTGCCGCCTCCATCGCTGGCGTGTGGTGGCAGCACACTTCGGCTCTTCTCCGACCCCATTCTCAGGTGAAATGGAACCACTCTACCTTACTCGTGCTCACTCCATGCCTGCCCCGTGAAACCGTGACCGGCGGAGAGCTTTTTCTCACCTAGCTATGGCGGCCGCCGCACCCTCACGGTGGCAGCCCACTTTCTGGCCATCTACGGCCAAGCGAGTATCACCATTGAGTGTGCCTTAACTCATTGGTCCTCATGGCACAGACCATTCTACGTCATCGGAGATGATTCGTCGCCGGTGAGCCGGAGAAGGTGCTCCTCTATTTCAGGTCTCTGACATGGGGCCCCGTTTGTCAGCCAGTGCGCAGAGAACTCCAGTGTAACGGTAAAGACACTTCCCATTTAGTGGAAGCGTATTTCAGTTTTTTTTATTTTCAGAAACCGAGTTAATTCAATTAGCTATATCTTTTGTGTTATAACTCCAAATGAAATGAAACAAATTTTCAAAATCATCTAAAATTCAGTAGATTTAGAATATGCAATAATATTTTGAAAATGATCATTGGTGAATTTGAAATTCAAATTTGAAAGAAAAGGCCTAAAGGTATTCTACATATAAAAATGTTGTAGACAAACTTGAAATTTAATGAAATGAATTTTAATAGAATCGTTATACTTCCAGGACTCAAATGTATAAAAATATTTAGATTTCAACTTTGTTTGAATCATTTTCTGTTAAAGTTTAGTATTAATGCACTAAATATTCAAAAGAGTATAAATTATGCAAATGAAATTTAAAATGAATGAAAGTGATTTCAATATATAAAAATGTGAGTAGGCTACCTTATTATGCTGAATTGATTTAGGAATGAACTCGATTTAAACTTGCTTTATGTGTAGTAAATGACCCAAATGAAAAAAGATGTATGTATAAATATATATATGCATATATTGGATAGCAGTAGTATATATATATATATATAATTTAGTATGAGATATGAAACTGAATTATTATTGCTGAAATGTCTTTGAATAAGCAATAAAGTATTATATAGGTACAAATTTAATCTGCATAAAAATCATAAGCTTTCTCCGTGTAAAAGAGTATATAAATATATATGTATATATAGTGAAGAGCAAAGTCATGATAAGAAACTAGATTCTAAATATCTAATGTAATCAAACAATTTTACCCAGTAAGAATCATTACGATAAAGTCATAATCAACACTTAAAAAAATAGTTGAAGTTCCAATACTTGTATAATCCGAATAGCTATGTCTTGCGCAAACAAAGTTCAAATTTGACAAAACCAAATCCTAGTAACCTGAAAAATAATATCCTTGTTGTTTATGTAAAAATACATTATGTTTGTGTAAATTTGAAGTAAGCCAATATCAGGCCCTAATGATCACTTATATGAAAAATATCTCGGATAAAAGCCAAACATTGCGGAATCAACTTTAAAACACTCTTAGAGATGTCCCCTGTTAATGCCTGAAAAATGGTTAAATAATCTTGTAAGGTGCAGTTGCAAACTTAAATCGAAAACTGAACCTTTATCGCGTAGATTTTAGAAACACTTAAGCCTTTTCGGCAGCTCATAAAACATCTCGTCTAAATGCAAATATTATGAAGATCAGTTTAGAAATGATATTTAGGATATGGACTACCATAATCTAGAAAATATTTTATTTACAACTTGTTGTTCATCTTAATCCAGCTAGTGCAATAACCCTAAGTGTTAATCATACACTTCACCTTTCTAATATGATTCCTTATAGCGTAACCCTTAATATCATATAAGCTATTTCAACGATGAATATAATGTCTTGTCTAATCATTAAAATGTATGAAATCAGGTTAAGAACGTTCTTCAAAGTAAATACTACCTTATTCTGAAGAAATGATCTTATTTCATCATGTTTTGCATATAAATCCTATTAGCCAAATAACCTTAAGTATTATGTTTTATGAACTTCATAATTTGAATAAGAAAACTTAGTAATAATGAACAAATATGTAATTAAGATATTTGTATCATCAGAACCTTCTTAAGCCATGAGTATAAAATCCAGTAACCTAGCTTAACAAATCTAGTATATTTGAAATCACTTATGGTGCAGAATCAATTAAAAAGGTTAAGTGCTATTCACACATAACCCTTTAGCTAATGTTTTAATTCTATTAATCCAAATAATTTTTAGCATCTAGAATTTGAAATTATAAATACAAGAATTCAAAATTTTAGCCTCTTGAATTCGTAATTAAAAAAAAGATAATCTATAAAAGAAACCATACTTTGTTCATCATGAAAGCCATTAACTATATGAATGTATAATTAACTAAATCATAAGATCTTGAAATCGATCAACCCAAACCCTAAAATATTCCTGTTTTCTTAATATTCCTGTTTTCTTTAGTGAGTCTTTATTTGATGTTCATCTTTTCTTTTTGCCCTTATTAAAGTTGGATATTTGCTATATTTCCGATTGAACGACGTGTAGAATCCGACGTCTCTACCTCCGTTGTCGACTCCGTCAGCTGCGACCGCGACTTCGTCGAAAGCAATAAATAAGCAAGGCAAACACCCCCTTTGATCATATTGATCCCAGTATTTAATTTGCATTGTGTTTATTAAAATGTTTTATGCATGTGCTTATTTTCTGTAAATTCGCTATCTTGTGGTACTGGTAGATATACCTGTTGTCTCATGAAACCTCCTTGATAAATACTGACATGTGAACCTTGATAACCATAGATTAAGGCTAGACATTACTTAAAGCTATCATGGGTATATACGATTTTATATTTAGCGATGCTTTACAACCCATGAGGTAGAAGATCAGATCAAAATGGTTTCTTGAGAAATTTAAAATGTTGGATATGACACTGTTAGTTATGGGTATTTTGATTAAAACCCCAAAATAAAATTATGGTTTTGATGCGGACGATTATTGGCAATAGCCGGATGTGTAGAGGGATTTGCACGTAGTGTAGGGTGGAGTATCGCCCGTGTCACAGTAAGGACCGAGCAATGGGACGCTATTGATCCAAGAAACCCGTACAACCACAAGTGTTGTGATGGGGCAGCCTTAAACCAATTAAGTTATCTAGTTTAACTTTGCACATTGGTAGGCCGAAGTAGTTCGGGCTCTCCCTTCAAGGTTTGCTCGACGGGGTGCCCACACCGATGTGTTGGGAACAACACTTACGAATACAACGGTGTACGCCATGACTATGGGAAGTTCCAACATTTCTATGCTCTGAGTTCTTCCATCATACTATGGGTTTAACGTCCCGGTGCTGGTGCAAAGTTAACTTAGATAATGTAAAGGTTTTCGTAATGAACATTCTGGCCACAGGCCAAAAGCGTGGGAAACATGCGGCAAAAAGAAAAGGTCATGACTTGTGGGTAAAGTTGTACACCTCTACAGAGTATAAATCTAATCGATTAGCCGCGTCCACGGTCAAGGACACATGGTGAAGTCATTCCAATGTTAGATTTGGTATTTTCTAAAAAAAATGGGTTTTGGTTTAAAACCTGTTTAGCAGCTGTCACTTTATGTCAAAGGGCCGACATTGTTGGATTTCATTATCTGGATTATTCATTGTTCGCAAAGGGCTGTGAGTATACTTATGCTTTACTTATTTCTTATCAGTCAAACTTGCTCTTATAAATTCCGTTTACAAATAACAACTTGTCTTTACACATTCAATTTTGCTTTATGCAAATTAACTGTAGAAGCCTTTCCTTTGAAATGGCCTGTATATATTATAGGTTTTGCTAAAAGTCTTGCGGAGTACGTACTCACCCTTGCTTATATGTTGTTTTTAGGTGGAAAGTTAGCGATGCTTCGAGGATATATTTTCGTCGCAGGTTGCGGGATTTTTCATTGATGCAATCTTTCTAGGGATTATGCCTTGTCGGTTACCTACGGGTCAGATGGACACACTATAAGACTTTGCTTCTTTTGCTGCTATATGATCTGAGTTGTAAGATTTTTTTTGTATAATAGCTTCCGCTTAATAATATGTGCTATATGCTATATGCCAGTACGGAATGCACATTATATTTTTAATTTTTGTATTTATGTGAAAATGAGGGTTGTTTCAACAAAACAAATGCTTTAACATAACATTGCAGAGAACTACACATCCCTCCATTACCATAGATCTGACAAGGAGGTCCCACATGGTGGAGAGACAAGGCCAAGCATTCCTATTTGCTTAGGTGGACTTGGACGTCATGTATGCACTTGCTTGGCATGTCATCAAAGCCTCATCTGGATAACACTATGCACTTGGTTGGCACGTCATCAAAGCCTCATCAGCGCAAACTCTAGATACGGCTCTGATGATGTGCCAATCAAGCGCATGTGGCATCCTAATTATCAATGTCAATAAATAGAGAATGTTTGGCATTGTCTCTCCATCATGTGGGACTGTACTGTTAGATCCATAGCAATGGATGGAAGTGTAGTTCTATGTAATATTATGTCAAAAATATATTGGTTTTGTGAAATTGTTTCTAAAAAATGTGGTATTGTCATAGTTTTAACAAAGGTACCGTAGTTTTAAGAAATTTACTCAATACCATAATGTCATTTCACTTGGTGCACGATTACGCTTAAGCTGTTCACATGTACTGGAGATTACATATCAGAGTTGTTAGTTGGTGGTGGGTGGCAATACTGGGAGAACGATGAGAGAGATTTTTATTTCTTAGGCAGCTCAGCCATGGCAAGGCCACAGTCCCTTTCAAGTACATCATGGAGGAAATTAAGTCCGGTACACATGTGCTAGACAAGTACATTATTCCTTGGCATCCTACACTTTATAGCACTTTCAAAACGAACTTTTCGTTAGCTTTCTAACGAGCTCAAGAACGTCGCGATCGGAGCTCGTATGCAAAAGCTATGGCTATTTTACCGAAACTTGCATGGATCGAAAACAAAAACGAAAACGAACGATTCGAACACCACATTTACCTAACATATGGACGATGGTATACTCTAGTTGCGACCGGAGTAGAGGAAGAGGAGAGGAGTGGAAATGTGATGAGAAGAGGAAGTGGAGAAGAAAACAGGAATATGAGAGGAGTGGAAGAGAAGTGAGAAGAGAGAAGAGAAGAGGAGATCGAGCAAGAGAAGTGAGAAGAAACTAAGCAGCTGGAGAAGACCCGCGGCTAGCATTTTAAAGGAAGTTGAAAATGAGACGAGCAGGAAATTCAAATTTGGTGAGAGCGGGAAAGTTGAAATATTATCACAGATGATTCTATCTGGATAAACCGTTTGTGATAAACATAGAATCCTAGACAGTTTTATTATAAAACCGTCAGTGATAGATCACAGACGGTTTTAGCTAAAAACCGTCTGTGATATTGATGTATATCACTGATGGTTTTTGAAGAGTACCGTCTGTGATGATGTCACTTATGGTTGCAATATTGAACCGTCAGTGATATTCATCGCCACAGACGGTTTTGAGGAACCGTCTGTGATGAGGCGTCTAATATAAGCCTTTCTGTAGTAGTGCTCTTTATTGATAATTTTTTTTATGTATACAATGTACCCCGATGGCTCCACTTAAATATCGAAGATGAGCGGACCTTTCTTGTAGGAGAAAAAAGTTAGATCCTAGAGTAATCTTCTTGAACTATGAGTCTTAATTTAAAATCTCATAGGAGTCTATTTAGAAAAAAAAATGTCCACGCACATATGGAATAAAATATTCCACAATAATATTTTTTAGTACATATATATAAGTAGAAAATCTGTGCTCACATGTACAATAAGGCCACGTCAGCTGTCTCTTAACCTGTACATATCAGCTTTGATCTGTGTGGAGGAGTGAGAAACGAGGAGAGAGCTGGCTCTTATTTAGTAGCCAGCTTTGCACGGGAGCATAGGTAGATCATTTATGGATAAGAGAGAAATGATAATTATTGCACAATATTTAGAGACAACCTTTAGAGACAGTTATTGTATAAACTGGCTTTTATTTTACTATTAGCCAATAGTTGATTTTGCTATTGTACTTGCTCTAATAGCCAGAGATTCCTCAAATTGGTGTGGGTGGAGGTTGGGGGGAGTGAAATCCTTATGGCCCCAGCCTAACTACACATAGATCAAGAAGTGTTATTATTGTCTGCATTTAATTCTATTGATCATTATACAATGCATGAATCCACATGTGTTCTAAGTCTAAACTCCTGTTATGTTCCGTTTGGGGTCCAGAGGTGGTTAAAGATCCTTTAAACCCCTTACTCAAGATTAAGTTAATCAATATATCTATCAAAATGGTGGAAAAGCGAATCCAACACAAGTAACCCCTCCTGATTTCTGTTTTTCTATAGCTAAGCTAGCGCCCACCCGCGACCTAATATGAATTTTTTCTGTCCAAATTCCTGTTCAGCCCGAAAGAACGTAACCCACGCACTCACACTCCTCATTCCTTCACCCGACTGAGAGCACAGGCGGTTATGGAGAATTCTCTCAAGAAAAAAAGGCAGCTATGGAGAAAAGGATGGAACTCGGGGAAGATGGAGCGTCACCGTAAGGGGGAGAGGGCCTCCGACGGACTCAATTCAGCTCTCTGAACTGACATAGCACATGCAAGAACCCATTGTAAGTAAATGGCCGGATTTGAAACCATTTTGATAGTTTTTTTTTCATTTTTGAATTGGACATCTCAATTTGACATTGTCGGTCGAAATTTTCTGGAAAAACCTGATATTCGTGAAAATTATTTCTCGCTGTGGGGAACTGCACATTCATGTGAACAAAGAAAAAAATGCGCCAATCTAATCAGTACCATTAGCACCAAAATTATTAGTATTTTGCGATGTAAAAATAGTACAATTTGAAGCATAGGTACATTTGGATACGGATTAGTTAATGAAATTAAACCTTGTGGACATGTGATAGAACGTTTAAATCAGTATATAAATTAAATGAACTTTGAATTATCAAACATTGTAGCAATTTTTTTCTATTGAGAAGAAACCAAATTACAATGGACTTCTTTCCATTCCTGAATAGATGTCATTCTATATTCTTACATTTCTACTAAGATACATCTACAAAAGACTATAGTACCCTTATTTATTATATCTTTGGACGGTGTGTCTTACTCTAGTATATAGTAGTAAATGACATTAGAAATTACTAAAGGAGGGGGTATAGATGGGAAAATGGTAAAAAAATCACATCAAAATTGTAAAATGACATGTATTTAATTAGGAATAAGTCTGAAAGCTACTATGATATTATTGGGGGAACGGAGGGAGTATCTGTTTCGTGGGCAACACACCCAACAACTAAAGCACACACATCCACACCGACGCCAATCACACGCATGAAATTAAATTGGGGGAGCCACAATTAAGTCAGATCGATGCACGACATTCCTTTGCCTCTGGGTACACACTCGCCTATATATAGCTAGGTGCAAATGTCAGCACAAGCAAGGCTCTAAATGCGCATGCATGCATGCATGCTTTAGGCCACTTTGGAGATGTCCACAGGATACTGATGGATGGAATCAGCCCACGGCGCCCCAAGATGGGCGTTGCTGGCCGACTGGATGCACTCCCAGACGACGCTGTTGCACTTGAACCCAGACCCGAACCCGATCATCCACACCCGGTCGCCCTTCCGTGTCCGGCCCTTGGCCTCGATGTACGCCAGCTCGTACCACAGCGAGCTGCTCGACGTGTTCCCGAACCGGTGAAGCGTCATCCGTGATGGCTCAACATTCTCATCCGACAAACGTAGGCTGTTTTGCACCGCGTCGATCACTGCCCGGCCACCGGCATGGATGCAGAAGTGCTCGAAGGCCGTGCGGAAATCGGGGACGTACAGCTTGGTCTTTCCGTTCAGCGCCTTTCGAGCAATGAACGAGAGCGCGAACAGCAGCTTCTCCGAGGACGGGAGCACGAGAGACCCTATCTCCGCGATGTTGGCCTTGAGCGTGTCGCCGGCGACGGCCACGAGGTCCCTGGACAGGTGCACCCCTGTCTTGCCCTCGTCGTCCTCCTCCTGGAACGCGCACCGGTACGCCTTGTCCTGCGCGGCGGTGAGTGTCCGCACGACGTGCGTGAGCCGGAACCGGGACTTGGACCTGGAGGTCGACAGCAGCACCGCGGCCGCGCCCATGCGGAACAGGACCATCGGCAGCAGCATCGCGCGGTTCCTCCCCGTGTAGTTGTCGATCGAGGTCGTCTCCGTGGACACCACCAGCGCGCGCGCGCCCCGGGGCGCCACCTGCAGGAGGTTCCTCGCGACCTCCACCGAGATCAGCCCCGCGCTGCACCCCATCCCGGAGATGTGCACGCTGCGGATGTCGCCTCGAAGCTTGTACCTGTTTACGATCACGTCAGTCAAGCACGGCGTTGGGTTGAAGGCGCTGCAGTTGGTGATGAGTATGTCGATCGATTCAGGAGTGATGCACGTCTTGGTGAGTAGGTCGTCGATGGCCGAGAAGATGACCTGCTCCGCCTCGTCACGGCCTGCGCTTAAGCCGCAGCGTGGGGGAACGTAGTGGGCGGTAGGGGGGAGGTAGGTCTGGTCACCGAGGCCCGAGCGCTCGAGCATGCGCGCCATGAACCGAATACTGCAATCGTCAAGGTACGGCATGATGTGAGCGTGCTCGATGAAGGAGGCAAAGGAGACGCGGCAGTTGGACTTAGGCCGGCAGCAAGCGTAGTCCACGAGGTACACTCTGCGAGGGCGGCGCATGAGGTAGAGGGTGGCTGAGGCGATAGGAAGGAACGCGGCCAGGAAGAGGTGGACGTGCCGCAAGCCATGGAGCCAGGCGAGGAGCTCGTCGGGGTCAACTTGCACGGCTTTGCGGAGAACGGTGGCGGTGAGCGGCACGGCGACGACGACGAGGAAATTTGTCACGACGAATTGGTAGAGGGGTTTGAGCTGCTTGACATGGGGTGGCGAGCTGAACATGTTTTCGAGGCGCGTACTGGATTTATCGTTGTTGTTTCGGTGTTGATTCGTTTATGGAGTTGCTGAGGAGGGAACGGAGTTTTGTAGGAGATTTTAAAGCGCTCGGCTGTCCATGCATGCCACTGCTTTGGGTCCTTTTCTTTGTACCTAGCCGTACACCGCGCCATTACAACGTCATGGAGAAAATATGCAGATTCGAAAGATGTGTAATGCTGACAATTAGACTTTGTGGTCTACAAAATAAATGAGCCCCATCCTTTCACAATATCCCATCTTGTCACAATAATCTGTTGACGCCTCTGACTTTTGTGTTCTCCTGGATGCAACTTGGATTATTAGTTTTTATCACAATAATAAATTTCAAGACTGATAGAACTATTTCTTGCGTGATTTATCCAACCCATCCTTACACTACTACAGAACAGCCAATCCTTGCCGGCATATCACTGCCGGTTAGGACCGAGCCGGCAGTGATAACGTATCTCTGCCGGTTCGAAAGTTAAGTTGGGGGGAGAACTTATCACTGCCGGTTCATGCAACCAACCGGCAGTAAAAAGCAAGATATCACTGCGGTTTGAGACAACAACCGCAGAGATATATCTGCCAGTCGTTCTTAAACCGACGGTGATACTTGCATTTTCACCGCGGGTTAAAGCGAACCGCAGTGATATTATCTTTCCGCGCAATATGTTTTTCGCACGCATTCAAAGCTTATCACCGCCGGTTCGCGCAGAACCGGCAGTGATAAGTCTTTATATAATCGAGACCTCGCCTCCGAGCCGATCGAGCAAAGACAGAGAGGCGCCTGTCTTTGCTCGATTTGTAGATTGCAACGATCCACGCGAAAAATTTGTTAAAATTTGTATTGTACTTCTTTTCGAGGTTAGTAATTTGATCTCTATTTTTGTAAATAATAAAAATTGCCACGTGGATTTTTACATAATGAAAAAGGTGTATTTTCAAATGTTGAAATAATAAAAACTTGTTAGATGGATATTTACCTAATAAAAAATGTTGATATATTTTAATGTACTCAAAGTATATCCTAAGTACTTACAATTTTTCCAAATTTGTAAATAATAAGGAATTGCAAGATGGATATTGACGTTAATGAAAAAGATTGATATATTTTGATATAGTCTAAATATATCCTAACTATTTACAATTATTTTCATTTTTTACAATACTAAAAAATTGCTATATGGATATTTACATAACGGAAAAAGGTTGATGTATTTTAATATAGTCAAAATTGCTACATATGTTTTTAAATCTAATCGTTTACAATTATTTGTTATTTGCAATTATATGCGTATGTAATGTTTGATTTAATTAATTGTAGATGGACCGAAGGTGGATGTATGACACGGACCGTTGTGGGGCAGAGTTTTTTAATGGTGTGAGTTATTTTCTAAACGTGGCTACGGCGCACAAGTCGAAGAATCTGGCGGACTACATGTGCTGTCCATGCGTTGACTGCAAAAATCAGAAGCTGTTTTCTACCATAGAGTCGATACGTGCACACTTGCTTCGAAGAGGTTTCAAGGCTGGCTATACCTGTTGGACCAAGCACGGCGAAGATGAGATTGTACATGAAGGGCAACACATTATTGAAGATGACGGAGACAACGGTATGATGGCAGTTGAAGATACGTTTGTCGACAGCCACGACGACGATCTGGATCAAATGTTGCGTGATGGGGAGGGAGACTTCACGAGTGAAAGAGAGTTTCAAAAGTTCCAACATATGGTACAGGACTCCACGACACCATTGTACCCAGGCTGCAAGGAGGAGCACAAAAAATTGCAGACCGTGCTTACACTACTGCAGTTGAAGGCAAGCAATGGTTGGTCCGATAAGAGCTTCACTGAGCTCTTATGTCTCTTGGGGATTTGCTTCCAAAGGGTAACGTGTTGCCTACAAGTACGTACTGGGCCAAGCAGGTTGTCTGCTCGTTGGGATTGGAAGTACAAAGGATACACGCATGTCCAAACGATTGCATGTTGTATCGCAATGAGTTTGCGGACTTGGATAGCTGTGCTGTTTGCAAAGCAAAGCGGTATAAGCAACGATGATGACATCGATAATGAAGATGTCGGGGTGAAGCGTAAGAAGATGAGATCTCCCCGTAAGGTGGTGTGGTATTTTCCTATAATTCCCCGTCTGAATCAATTGTTTGCGAACAAAAGGCATGCCCAATTGCTACGATGGCACGCCGAAGAGCGTAAGAATGATGGAATGCTCAGACACCTCACGACTACGTGCAATGGAGGAACATCGACGTAAAATATAAGAAGCACTTTGCATATGATGTAAGGAATATAAGGTTGGGTTGAGTACGGATGGGATGAATCCTTTCGGTAACATGAGCGATCGTCATAGCACTTGGCCGGTAACTCTATGTATCTACAACCTTCCTCCTTGGCTTTGTATGAAGCGGAAGTACATTATGATGCCACTACTGATCCAAGGGCCCAGGCAACCTGGCAACGATATCGATGTGTACCTCAAACCATTGGTTGAAGATCTTCTAATCTTGTGGAACGATGGAGTACGGGTATGGGATGAGTATAAAAGAGAACTTTATCCTACGCGCATTGTTGTTCGTAACCATCAATGATTACCCTGCCCTTGGTAACCTGTCGGGCCAGACGACAAAAGGCTTCAATGGATGCGTCCAATGCTTAGATGGTACAGCTAGTCGGTGGCTGAAGAACTGTCGAAAAATGTCTTACATGCGACACCGTAGGTTCCTCCACAAGGATCACCCATACCGCAATAATAAGAAAGCTTTTGATGAGACAAAGGAGTCCGTTTTAGCTCCGAAGAATCACACTGGGAGAGAGATATTTGTAGCTGTAAGGGATCTTAAAATTATCCACGGAAAGGGAGCAGGCAGTACATCTATCCCGAGTTCCCGTGATAAGGCTCCTTTGTGGAAAAAGAGATCAGTATTTTGGGTCCTACCTTACTGGCAGCACTTAGAAGTGCGACACGCAATCGACGTCATGCACATAGAGAAGAACGTGTGTGACAGTTTGCTTGGTATATTACTGGATATACCTGGCAAAACAAAAGATACTCTCCAAGCACGGATGGACCTTGAAGATATGAAACTCGGGAAGGAGCCGCATCACGAGACATGGATACTGGGGAAAAGTACCTTCCCGCGCACTGCTACACTCGAGCAAGAAAGAAAAATTAGCTTTGTGCGAATGCTTGCACGGAGTGAAAGTTCCGTCCGGATACTCGCCAACATAAAGAGACTAGTCTCAATGAAAGACTTAAAATTAATTGGTATGAAGTCTCACGATTGCCACGTGATGATGACGCAGATGCTTCCAATTGCGATTAGGGTGTTACGCAGAGAAAGTCCGAGACCCAATTGTGAAGTTGTGTTCATTCTTCAACGCGATTTCACGAAGGCCATCGATCCATTGAAACTAGATAAGCTACAGAAGACGTGGTCCACACTCTCTGCAGCTCGAGATGTGTTTCCCTCCATCTTTTTGATATTATGGTCCATCTCATTGTTCACATCGTGAAAGAGATACTGATTCTCGGTCCGTGTTTCTACATCGATGTATCCTTTGAGAGGTTCATGGGGTCATAAAGAAATATGTTCAGAATCGACATCGGTAGGAAGGTTGCATTGAGATGGTTGGGGAACCGAGGAGGTCATTGAGTTCTGCGTTGATTACATGGATCTCAAACCGATTGGTGTGCCTACATCACGACATGAGGGTAGGCTACAGGAAAAGGGACATCTGGCAGAAATCACTCCGTACAAACAATCTAGCTTCATTCACACAAGCACATTTCGCGATTCGGACAATCGGTTGTGGTGGCCCGTATGTCAACATGCACAAGAGCATGCTATCTAGAACAAACCCAACGAAGTCGAGGGTTGGATCGCGAGAGAGCATAGACATAACCGGCGATTGGTTGCGTAGGCACATGATGCATACGGAGACAGAGTGCGCTCGATTGAAAGTGTTGGCTCAGGACCGTCCACTACAATTCGGACATTCCAAGGATACGATATAAATGGTTTTACTTTTTATACAAGAGCACAAGATAAAAGAGCACCAACCAAAACAGCGGTATCCGTGCAGATGCCTCACGACAAAGAACGGAGATAGGAAAACCTACTACGGATTCATAGAAGAGATTTGGGAGCTTGATTACGGACCTTTGAAGGTCCCTCTCTTTCGGTGCCAATGGGTAAGACTTCCAAGGGCATGAACATCGACAAGTACGGTATCACTACCGTGGACCTAAAACTGGCCGGATCTGAGAGAAGAACCATTCGTACTTGCTAATTGTGTTACACAAATCTTTTTGTAACCGATCCAACTAACAAGGAGCGCCACGTGGTTATTCAAGGAAAAGAAGGATTGTCGGGGTTGAGAATGTTGTCGACGAGGAAGAGTACAACCAATTCGATGAGCTTCCTCCTTCGGAGAGGACGTTGACCTCGGTCTCATGGAAGAGAGTGAGGACGGTTACATACATACGCCGCGATCATGACGAAGGTCGAATCGTAGCTTAGTTGTCCTAATTAAATACATTTTATTTTCTCATATGTAACAATTAATGTATTCTTTTGTCATATGTATCAATTTGTGTGAATTGAACTTCATCTGTGTGTTTTTTTTGTATTTGTGTGAATTTTTGAAGCGATGGTTGGTCTACTGCATTTGTTTGAATTTAAATCAAATATTACATGTCCTGAAGTATTCTTCCAAAAATTTCCAGAAAATTTGGATAAAAATTGATAGGATTTCAAAACAGTGAGCAATTTGAATTTTTTTATTTTGAAATATTAAAACTATGAAAACAGTGAGCAATCTAGATTTTTATAATTTTACAACTTTGTCAAAACTTAGGGGAAATATTTAAATCAAATATTACATGTCCTGAAGTATTCCTCCAAAAATTTGCAGAAAATTTGGATAAAAATTGATAGGATTTAAAAACTCCCAAAGCAATCATCCTTTGAAAACTTTGACATAATTGACTGGAGCTTATCACTGCCGGTTGTCTCATTAAGCCGGCAGTGAAGTGCTTTATCACTGCCGGTTTGTAGTATTAACCCGACAGTGATAATCAAGTATTCTTATCGGTTTTGTTTTGAACCGCGATGATAAATACTTTCACTGCCGGGTGTAGATACAACCGGCAGTGATAATGTATTATTACTGTCGGGTTGAGATTGAACCGGCAGTGATAAATACCTTCACTGCCGGGCTGAGCTTGAACCGGCAGTGACAATTCAACTATCACTGCCGGTTCTTTTTATTATCCGGCGGTGATAGTGTATCCCGCCGTTTTGTGGTGACCCGCAGTGATACTCTAACCCTATAAATTGACGCCGCGCCACTTAGCCCCTCATTTCCACTTCAACTCGACGCCGCCACGCCGCCTCTCTCGCATCGCCCGCCGTCGTCCGCATCTCGCCGGCCGTCGCCTCAACCTCACCGCCCGTCGCCGCCGGACCTCACCGCCCGCCGTCGTCCGCATCGCCCGGCCCGTCGCCTCAACCTCACCGCCCCGCCGTCGCCGCCACCTCATCGCCTCGACCGTCGCCGCGACCTTCTTTGCTTCGGTAATGACCTTCTTTGAGCTCAGAAGTTGTATCAAGTATTAATATGTTGACATCAACAAATTCTATCAAGTAGTAATTAGTTGAATTGTCCATGGACGGAGGATAATTAGCATTGAAATTTGATTTTCTTGGTGCCCAAATAGGCTATGATTCATGTGTGTATGATGTAATGACTGCATTTTTGTTATTCTAGTCTTCTTATGCTTCGTTGATCATAGCAAGTGAAAAATATCTTGATTATGAAAATGAATAAGCTAATTATGGGTTGTGGCGCATGGTGAAAACTACAGACCTTATTGGAGTACTTAACTACTTGAACTAGATTTGTTCCTTTTTGTGAGAAAAAATCGAGTTTGTTCCTCGATTGTCGGAAAAACCATATCGATGGTCTAAATTAAATTTATGTTGGATTTGCCTTATTAGCTAGCAAAAATTGTGAAGCCAAAACATTCTTTGGTTAGAACGATTATCCATCTATTTAGTCTCATGTAGTAGGTCCAATGGGTCTTAATTTTCGCCATATGATTTCACTAGGTTTCGATTTGTTTAAGGAATAGCTTGCTAGAGAAAGCCTAGTACACTAGTTGATGATTTGCACTTACAGGACTAGGAAAATAGTTGCTATATCTGCTGCATTATTTTTGTTAAGGTGGATAAAAACATAGATTTAATTTTTTTAGATTGATGAATTTTTTATACAATTCCGTAATTGTCTAGAAGAAAGAATTTAAGAGCTCTTTTACAATGGATTAAAATCAATATAAGCCGTCCATTCCTTTGAATCCAATGGTTGAGACATTTTTTTTGGAATTGTTAGGAACCGGATATCTGATTTTTCAAACGTTGTAACATTTTTTCCTACACATGAAACATTTTTTCTACGTGTGAATGCATTCAAAAAAGATGTATATGTGTATGTGTATGTGTCCTTCAAGGATGTTTGTGTATCTGAGATAAAAAATATGTGTGTATTTCAAAATGACCTTGTTAATTGGAAATTTTCAACAAACTTGCTAGGAATGGCCTCCGATGAAGGACAAGTGCCGGAGGGAGTTGGGCCCTCAAATATGGACGAAGGAGGAAGGGGTAGCCCGAATAATAGCCCAACGTCCTATCTCGAACTGCAGGATCCGACCATGGACCAACTCGACGATACTCACGTAAGCGAGGTAAAGTTTTAGTACACCGTGGTTCCCAAAACATGGTAGGCCCGGATGACTAATAATTTAGAAGATCAATTTGTAGGCTCGGATGTCCGATCAACGAAGCGTAAGGCAAGTCGTGGTCCGAACAAGATGCCTAAGGGAATTTTTAACATAGTGGAGCTCTCGGCGATCGGGGAACCCGCTATACAGAGTCATCATTGGGGCGTCAGACAGACAGCTGCATGGGTTATTGCTAGGGATGATGTGCCCATCGGCTATAGATCATGGATTGGCCATGAGGTGACCCATGGGTGGTACCCAATGACTGAAGAACTCATTATGGGACAAGTGAAACAAGTTTTCCAGTTCCCCAAGGGACCGAGCTGGTTGCAAAGAAACGAGCACTCAGATCATGTGCCTTTGCGTGGAAGAATTGGAAGACAACACTAAACAAGAATTATGTGAAAAGAATGAAACGCGAATTTTGACACGCACCCAAAGTTAAGGGAGTTCGGGATGAATTTGTATGCGTATAAGAGGTCCAAGAAGCTCACATAGTAAGTCAAAGGAACAAAGCAAACGCGGATAAGAATATTCACCCTCACAAACTAGGAACTGGAGGGTACGTGAAGAAAATACCAGCATGGAATCGGTCTGAAGAAGAAATAACCCGAAAGGGTATAATTCCTGCAACGGCCGCCTTAAGCGAACGATCGAAACACTGGTTGCTTGGGAGGGGTGCTTCTATCTCCGATGATGGCAGCTTAAGCTTCAGAAGCGATAGAGAGAAGGAAGTGTTGCACAGAATCACAGATGCTCACACGCAGTCTTCCCAAGGATCTTTCGCGCCACGAAGGGAGAATGACGAGCTAACCATAGCCCTGGGTAACAAAGAGCATCCAGTCGCACTGAGAGGGTTGGTTTGGTCACGTGGAAAGAAGCCTTCCCGCATGAGGCGCATGGATGTACAAACGCTCAAAGAGATTAAGAGAAGATCGATCGAACGCCGATAAAAGATGCCGTCACGAGAGCGCTAGAGGAACAAAGATCGAACTAGATAAGGCCGTGGAGCAAGCCGTGTAAAGCTCTCACCACGACCGCCACCCGGTGAAAGCCCTGAGCTCATCAGTCCCGGTGCTCGTAAGAGCAACGCGCGCCCACTGAGGATTCCCAAGAGCATGGACTGCGTTTTCCTGTGGATGACATCAAAGAACCGACACCGTGCAAGCTACATTTGGTCGCACATGGCATTACCATAAAGGTGGCTGAGGGCAGGGCTTGGCCATGCCAGGAGTCACGGACTTTGCACTGTCGCCCGATACCGCAGGGATTCGCCAGGGTCGAAGTGGGCGGTGTCATCCGCCAATACCGAAAAATGGAGGTAGAGATCCTGGCGAGGATGGAAACAAAAGCTAGGAGAAAACGTGAATGGCTTCTCGCGTGGCGCAAGAGCTTGATTAAGTTTGGCTCGGACGATGAGGGCGACGACGATGATGATCACCGCACTCTCCACACGAGACCTCCGCCCTTCTCGCTGCCAACCAGGAAAAGTCCAACTCCTCCATCGGCACCAACCAGAAAAAGCCCGACTCCTCCGCCAAAAACTGTAAAGAATCGAACAACGGGAACATCTCGGCAGTCGGCACCGTCCTCGAAGAAATCTCAACCATCTGTGAACCCAGGACAACCACAAAAGAAACTATCAGCTGACATGACTGAGGAAGAGCGGAAAAAGCATGTAAGCGCCTGCGTAACATCTCACTTTAAAAAGTTGCCATCAAGTAAGAAGACTAAAGTTGATGCTGACGCGCAAAAGTTTTTCTTGAGTATGGCAAAAGTGCAAAAGACGGGGCAGGCTTCTGAACCTTGCAAAATATCGGACTACGAGCGATATCCGTAAAGCAATACTTGCAGCGGCTAGTGCCGACACGTTAAAGCGGGATGCTCAAGCAGATGATGTTCAACTAGATGCTCTGGCGCAAGGTCTCAGGTGGAAGTTCGTTATGGGAAAATCGCTGGTTGAACCAGCTCATTTCAACAACCTTACAACTCAACTGCGGCGCGTCCATCAGTGGTACATGCAGCATCCAACGATGGTATGGAGGCGTTCCTATCGGATACGAGCAAGATTTTCACAATGGGGATAACATCTGCTGGGTTCTTTTCACGAGCTATATATGTTGTACCAAAGAAGATGCCCGGACGTGAACATACTTAGACTATGGACTTTGTAAGTCCGTCAGTATATCGTTGAGCATTTACATCTTGTTTAATTGCATCTCTAACTTCTTTCTTATGTAGAATGGAGGTACAGACATGTAGAAGAAATAACAATGACAATCTAGCATTCCTAGATCCGGGGCTCGTCAACGAGAAACTTGTGAACGACAATCCACAGTTCGTTGAAGACTATTTATTTAATACTTTTTTGAAGCTGCAATACAAAACCTCCGTACTTTTACCGTATAACTTCAAGTATGTATCTCCTGACTTCTAATATCGTTTTACTATTTTTGCGTAACACATACAATGTGGGAGTAATTGACTACGTTGACATATATGTGCAGGTTTCATCGAGTCCTCCTCGTCATCCGCTTAGATGCTAGCGAGATTTTTGTCTTGGACTCGTGAGAAAACAAACTAACTGTACCAAGACCTTTGGGACATGTCAATGTAAACTCGATCGTTGCGTTATTAATCTAGCAAAATTCCATTCTATTGCATTTAAGTTTAATTACTATTCAAAATCATTCACGGTGGCTTTCGACGGATCGCAAGAAAAGTGTTCTGTATCGTCCATACGGAAAAATTTTGAAATAATAAATGACTTTCCATGCATGAAGCAGAACCGGAAACAATTTATGTTCATTCTATGTATGTACAAATATGCATTCAATTGTCACGGAGAGTGTCGGCTATAACGAAGCCATGGTACGTAATTACACTTTGATGCCCTTTTTATTTAACAAATATTATCATTAAGTAACTTCCTTTTTGTTCAAAAACAGCGCTCAAAGCGAGAACCAATAAGTTATTCGATGTAAATTATAGCAATTCAAGAACAGATCGCCGGATTCATTCATGATGAGATCATCAATCCAAACGGTGAGTTCCACGAGTAGCCTCATCGCCCTCATTCCTACGGCCTAGACGCGTGACATGTCTACTTCGACTCTTTGTAAAATCAAAGCGAACGGGATGACATGTAGTCGAGCTACATTTGTAAATAAATCATTGTAAAAACAAATTATGTGATGCGTAATTTAATATATTTGAATTATGATTTTAACGATGCTTAGTCGATACATGCATATATTTGAATTATGATTTGAGCGATGCTTTATATACTACATATGGACACTCGTAAACAATTATATAAAAATATATATATATTGTACAAAAAATATGCAAGCTTGTCTTTGCGGTTCTTGGAAAACCGGCGGTGATATGTGTCTATCATCGTCAATTATGGTACAACCGGCGGTGCTAGTACAATATCACCGCCGGTTTTATATATAATGGCGTGATAATTATCATCATCGCCGGTTGTAGATAGAACGGCGGTGATAATCCTTATCACCGCCGGATTTTGGTTTGATCCGCAGTGATAGTCGAGATCACCGCGGTTGTAGGTAGAACCGGCGGTGATAATCCTTATCACCGCGGTTCTCGAGCGGCGGTGATAATCCTCGAGTATCACTGCCGACTAATCACTGCCGGCGCCAATGACCGGCAGTGATGGGGTTTTGGAACCGGCAGTGTTAGCGTGTAATCGTGCAACCTGGTCAGTTAAGGCACCAATAAAAATTCCGAAAAGAAATATGCATGTACTTGTCAATTCCATCTACGTATGTAATAAGTTCAAATATATATATACATCGGCTGAGTAACAAAAGTAAGAAAATTCTGACAAATGGTAAATCAAAAGGCTACTACAGAAAAGCTTATCACGCAGACGGTTCGGAACCGATATCACAGACGGTTTCGAACCGTCTGTAACCATATGTCAGTGATGTTACGGCATATCACAGACGGTTTAGAAACCGTCTGTGATATTATCATATCACAGACGGTTTTATTTAAAAACCGTCTGTGATGTGATGATATCACAGACGGTTTTTGTTTGAAGCCGTCTGTTACATCATTACATCACAGACGGTTTTAGTTTTGAACCGCCTGTTACATCTTTATATCACAGACCAGTTTTAATTAAAAACCGTCTGTGATAAGACTTCTAATAGGCAACCATTTCTCTATTTATTGGCTAGCCTGAGGAAATGCTAGCCACGCCCTCTGGAAAAAAGCAGATTACAGAATAACTAAATTCATGTTACAAGAACATTACAACCATTTAAGAAATGAACTTAGATATATTAACCAAATGTAACTCAATAGCATTAACCAATTAATAGAATACACAACTAAAATTTACAAATCCACAACACAAGTTTGACAATTAACCCAAATGGTAATTTACAAAAAATACGACTCCTCAAGTTATACGGCAGCATGGAACTCGCCTTTTTTGTGTAAAACTTGACTGAGCAAGAAGGCACAAAGCTATCCTCAAATTCGCTCCAGATCAGCCTCTTCCAACACAGTTGTTACCCGATTGGGCGTTTTCTTAGTGACAAGGAGTTCCATGTTGTGGCAAACGTAAAATCCACAACGGTTATTTCCCTTTCCCTGCTGGTGGCACTGCAAATATAGATTTGGTTAGTTCTAGAATCATTAATACATAGTTTACATAGGATTATTGTGTACAGCGGATACCGAAAACATAAAATCGTGATTCAGCTTCGCCCTATCCTTGCCAGAAGGCCCTCCATAAGCTTTGTACACTTTGAACGCGCTACGTGATTGCAAGAGGTTAGCCTAAGCTATTCCAGGAGAAACATACACGTTTGAACAACCTACATGACCATGTTATCTTTGGAGGAAACGTGATTAATTACCTGGTGATTAATTTTAAGATAGGTTGTAAGTCGTGGCTGTCACTCTATAAGGAATCAAGGTAAATAACCCGATTCGTCGATGGATGAATTACAATGAAAACCTAGTGAAACCTACACAGGTATGTCGGCATGGTCAATTAACAGAACAGAGTTGCGAGCATAGTGCAAATCAAACTAGCACTTACCCTGGGTTGTGTGGTAAAAGTATGAACTCTTTATCTTTTTGAGCCGCCAAGGCCTCTCCGACGTATTTATCGACAAATCCGTAATCTCTGTCCATTGTTTGCTTGGAGACTATGTGTGGATCCAGGAAACCCACCGGTTGTTCGTTCTGTCTCGCTTCCCGGATCATGTATCTAAATATACGAAAGCATTGAGTCATATATATATATGACTTTTATCGATATAACACGAATGTATAATGTGAATGCACACACTTACAATGTCCAGCATCTCAAGAGCACGGCGTCGAGGACGTCGAGGTTGAAGACGTCAAAAAGGTCATTGAAGTCGGCTGTGAAGAATCTCCCCGATGACTCGTTGAATAGATGCTCATACTTGAAACTGACTGATATACTCGTTATGCGGTCTTGCACTGGCTTTTTAGCCTGTTTCATGCACCAATTCTGCAATCTGACGCAAGCAATAGAAAGGTTCTTCATGCGCTCTCCTGTTACAAAAGGCTCTCCTAGCTGGTATACTCGGGCCAACGGGGCAATTAGATAGTCCAATTTCTTCGTGATTTGCTTCGCTTTGCCCTTGACTTTTTTTCTGCCATAAGGAGACTGCACAGGAGACGAGTGGGCACCATCCCACTGAATGTCCTTTGATGCAGGGGCACGGGAGCCGATTTGGTGCTCTGCTAGGGTGCATCATATGGCTCAGGCAATTGGGGAAGCTCCGGTGATGGAGGACGGGCGTCCAGGAGATGTCATTCTTTGGGCCTTTGGATAAAAGTGTGAATGGCGTCCCCCAGTGTCACAATCTCGTCGTTTGGGGGCATCGATAGTGGGACGGTCTTGAAATTATCGTTTACACCGTCCACACTAACCTTCATGAATCCCTGTGCCACAAGGGTGCCGTGCACCAGCGCCCCTTCAATAAATGGAAACGCGACCCCCGAAGCAGCCGGAATAAGAGTGGCACCATGGACAAGTCTCACTTGGAGAGTGCACCGCGTGGCCACCTATATAATGGTACACAATTAGCTACTGCGTCCAACAGCTATTTGTATGGAGCATTCAAGACATATATATAAGTACCTTGATGTCACAGACAGGAGATTTCCCATGTTCAGCTGTGGGAGTGACAGACGCACAGCTGCTCTTTTTGGTAGTGGGGCTGATTTGCCCACATACATCTGGGACTTGCGCAGGCTGATTATTGAGCCTTTCCTCGAGGCTTTTTATCTTATTGTTGAATTCTTCTCTTAGTCTTTCCTCAATCCTTTGTACCAGTCGTTCCTCTCGCTCTGCTTTGGTTCTCTTCCTACTCCGGTATTTGTCTGAGTCGCCTGGAAATCCTGACTTCCAGGGAACAAAAAACCCAACGCCTCGCGTGCGACCAGGGTGTTCCTTGTTTCCCAAGGCTGTGGAGAGTACATCTTTCTCCCTGTTTGGCAAAAAAGTGCCCTCGGAAGATTGTGTACTCAACGCTACCTACAAGATTTCGAAAAGTTAATTCACTTACGAAATTAAGAACTAATTACGTACAAAATTGGAAGTCCGATATCTTACCAGTCGTTGGCAGACTTCCTCGTCCGTGGGGTTTGTAAAGGAGACGGTGCCGGAAGACGTGACACTTGACCTTGCTCTCAGCCAGTCTCTGGCGCGTCGGTCAACGATACATGCAAATGGCACACAGGCCTCCTTGTCCTCCCTCTCCCATTGGTCCCTCTTCCCCGCGTACCCAGCGGTGCCAAGTCTGTGGGGGTGGGTGCTCCTTGCCTGCAGGGCCTTGTGGGCTTCACTTTGACGCACGAATTCATCCGTCGTCTTCGCCTCAACAAAATTTTGCCATACATCCTCAGTAATGAACCCGTACTTAGAGAAGGGAGTCATGTCCTTATTGACATATTCCTTGAAAAGGGTGCTCTTGAAATTCTTCCACGCCTTTCCCGCCACTAACAGTGCATACCGTCGCACTAAGATCACAAAGTCTTCTAGGATATCGAACGAAGACATAATTTCTGTCACCAAGTCGTTGCGACTCTCATCAGTCAGCGACTTCCAGGATGGACATGTGATGGGGACCCGTTCCCGTGCAACTATCCCGCACAATGTCCTAAATGCATTCACCGCCTTTCTTGGTTCGGTGGGGGCCCCATCCTTTCGATCAACCGCTGTGATGGTATATCATTTCGTGGGCCTTTTATTTGCTCCTCTTGGACCTCGAGGAGGTTTTCTTTTTGGTGACTCATCACATCCTTTAGACGGCGAATGAGGGGACACCATCTTGCAATCTAGGCTGGTTGTCGTGGTACAACAGGAAAGAAAAGTAAACAAACATGGAAGGCTACCAATTGATGGCTGCTTTTATTTAATGGGTACAAAGGTAGTTCAGAGAAGGTAAGTTGAGAGAAGCAATTCATGATATTTTAGTTATAAGTTCTCAGAAGTAATGTCTAACTTGGTCTCTGACACTAGTCTGGATCACACCATGCACAGTTGGCTTGAGTAATCTTGTTGTAGTTGCTAAATCGAATATGCCCAAAAATGAAGGCAGTAATCTTGTTGTAGTTACTAAATCGAAGTGAATTTCTCTCATAAATAAACACAGCCACTTAATGGACAGTCATACACCTCACCAGGGATGGATTGAGGAATAGCAAAGAATTAAAAAATGTGCCCTCATCTCAAACAAATATCTAGTTCTAATGTTCTTTGTTACTACTCGTACATATCTCACTGCTTTGTTTCTACTCGTACTTCATAATGTAGGTATGTAACAACAAGATTACAACGTCAACGAAAATCGCTATGGTTTTTGCTTCTCCACCAGCCAAACGAAAATTGGTGAGAGGGGAGCGATTATCGGCACTTACCGAGCGAATTTCACCATGTATTTCGTGGGGGTAATATATAGTTGCAAGAATTAAAATAATAAAAATCGTCCAATTTTTAACCTAGATCTGCATTTTATATTGGCAACATTCTTTTTGTCACATTGTTAGTGTTTTTAAAATAAGAACAACAGTGTAGACATGTATTTCAATTTAATTACCCAAACATCAATAGTTTCCGTTGTCTCGCACAAACTGAAGTAGTGAGATTTCTAGCTAGCCTACTTGAGGTTTAGATAGAGGGGAGCGATTATCGGCACTTACCGAGCGAAAATCGATGGGGAGGCGTCGGCGAGGGTGCGGCGTCGGCGATGGGGCGGTGTCGGCGAGGGGGCGGCGTCGTCAATGGGGAGGGGTTGACGAGGGGGCGCCGTCGACGAATGGGAGGAGTCGACGAGCTGGGGCGGAGAGGAATATTTAGGGTTTTGAGCGCGTGAGTGGAAGAGTAGAGAATGAATTATCTGCCAGAGTGGCCTTTTTATATGTCTCCCATATCACAGAAGGTTCTAGAACATTCTGTTATAAAAATATCACAGACGGTTCTAGCTTAGAACCGTCTGTGATATTATTTTATCACAGACGGTTCTATACTAGAACCGTCTGGGATAGTTTTTATCACAGACGGTTATGTATTAGAACCGTCTGTGATATAAACTATACCAGATGGTTCTATTATAGAATCGTCTGTGATGAAGATTGACACAGACCTTCGCTAAGGTAAATCCAAAGTTTGGCCTTCTTTACATAATGTGTACTGTATATGTAATTGTAGATGAAGCAATATCAGTAAAGGAAAGGAAACTATATTAAATAAATCAGATGCATATATACACAGTTGTTTTTAATTTCGAGCATCTCATTACAAACAACTCTATTATCTTCTAGAGCTAGTATAATTAAACTCATAACTCCACTTGCTTATTCTTTTGTATAAAAATTAGCCCTTCATGATGATCGGCGCATGTGTAGCTAGCTTCTTGGGTTGTTCTTCCGGATGTGATGCTCTTTCCGATAGGAGGCAACTCTTGAGTTGATTGTATTCTTCCTCATCTACTACATTTTCTACTCCGACAATCCTCCTTTTTCCCTGAAGAACTACATGTCTCTTCTTGTTAGACGGGTCGATTACATAGAATACTTGAACAGCTTGGTTAGCGAGTATGAATGGTTCATCTTGGTATCCGACGCGTGCGAGGTCGACAGTAGTGACACCGTATTTGTCAACCTTCACGTGCTGGAGGTGGACCCAACGACACCGAAATAAGGGGATCTTGAATAGTACAGTCGAGCTCCCAAATCTCCTCTATGAACCCATAGTAGGAGCTCGTCGTTGAACGGTGTTGAACGCATCTATCGTACACGCTGATACAGTTTGTGCTCTTCATATCTTGATCTCTGTAAAATGTGTACCAATTTAAGTCGTATCCTTTTCATGTTACAAGCTGTAAATGTTGGCCCTTTTGCCAACCATGTGAGCGTATCACCGACGAGGTTCGGTGATGGGTCGCTCCTTGACCATCTGTTAAGCGAAGGTTATCTTTGTCTCGTGATCCAAAACTCTTGCCGCGTCGATTCTCTTGCCGTAGCAGTGCTGCTTATGCTCGTCGATGTACGGGGACACTCTGACCATGTGTTGCAAAGCGTGAAATGAGCTTGAGCATAGGAAGCCGGATCGAGCGTGATTGCTTTCCTTTCGACGGTCCCGATGCCCGGAGTCTCCTCATGGCGAGATTGAGGCACACCTATTGGTTCGACTGAGCCATGTAATCGATGAGAACTCTCGACTTCTTGGTTGCATAACCTTCGACAATGCTACCCTCCCACGAGATCGATTCGTCGTAGGACTTGAGAATTCCATATACCTCTCGAATGGGTACATGTTATGTAGGAACACGGGCAAGATATCTTTATCTCTATCACAAGGTGAATAACGAGATGGACCATGATATCGAAAAAAGACGGAGGGAAATACATCACAAGATTACATAGAGTCATCACCACCTCAGCCTGCAGTGCATCTAGTGCTTCGGGATTGATGACCTTACGAGCAATTGTGTTAAAAATAACACTGACCTCGTGATTATCTCCGGACCTTGGTGGCAAAATACTTCTAATTGCCACAGGAGCATTTGTGTCATCAACACATGACAATCATGAGACTTCATGCCAACTAATTTCAAATCTTGCATCGAAACAAGTCTCTTCATGTTAGAGGAGTAATCGGCGGAACTTTCACACCATGCAAGCACCGCACGATTCGATTCTCTCGGCCTTAGACAAAGTGTAACAAGTAGGTTCGCAGTATGTTAGGCCTGTATCTGTCTCTTTCGGTGCTAACTCAGGTCTTATGCCCATATCGACCAAGTAAAGGCGTGCATTGATACTGTCCTTTGATTTGCCTTTAATATTCAATAAGAGACCAATCAAGCTATCACAGACATTCTTCTCCACGTGCATCACGTCGATGCAGTGCCGAACTTCTAGGTGCTCCCAATAAGGTAGGTCCCAAAATATTGATCTCTTCTTTCACGTGCTCTTCTCACGGGACCTCGATTTACACCCTTTTACAAACGCAACATCCAAGTTCTTAACCATATCATGGATATCAATCCCACTTAAAGGCTTTGGAGCTAAACCGTCTTCGTTCGTTCCATCGAATTATTTTTTCATTTTGCGGTATGGGTGATTCCTCCGAAGGAACCTACGGTGATGCATGTAAACAGTTTTGCTTGAGTGATTCAGCCACACACTCTCAGTATTGTCTAAGCAGTGAGTGTAGGCTTTGGTTCCTTTTGTACTCTGGCCTGATAGGTTACCAAGGGCAGGGTAATCATTTATGGTGCAGAACAAAAGGCATTGCAAAGTGAAGTTCTCTCGTTTGTACGCATCCCATACCTGTACCCCGGGAACCCATAGTGTTTTCAGATCTTCCACCAATGGTGCTAGGTATACATCAATATTGTTCCCAGGTTGTTTCGGTCCTTGGATAAGTACAGACAACAAAATGTACTTGCGCTTCATACACAACTAAGGAGGAAGGTTGTAGATACACAGATTCACAGGCCAAGTCCTATGCCGGCTACTCATGTTACTGAAATGATTCATTCCATCTGTACTCAATCCAAACCTTATATTCCTCGGATCCTCACCGAATTCTTGAAACCTCCTATCGATGTTTCTCCATTGGATGGAATTAGCAGGGTGCCTTAGCATTCCATCGTTATTACGCTCCTCCGAGTGCCAACACAACAGTTTTGCCTTATTTGGGTTCGCAAACAAACGCTTCAAACGAGAAATTATAGGCAAATACCATGCCACCTTAGCAGGAGGTCCTTTCATCACCTGGATGCCCTCACTGTCATCATCCGAATGACTCTTACGCTTGTATCGGGATGCGTTGCACACAGGACATATGTGCAAGTTCGCGTACTCTTGGCGATCAGGATCTGATCGTTCGGACATGCATGTATTCTTTCTACATCCATTCCCAAGGGACAAAGAACCTTTAGCTTTGTAGGTGGTTGTCGGCAACTCGTTTCCCTCGGGAAGCATGTCCGCCAATAAACGTAACAGCGCTGTGAAACTCTTATCGGACCAACCGTTGCTTGCTTTAAATTTCAGCAGTTCAAGCACGGATGACAACCTTGTGTATTTCGACTTGCAGCCTGGGAACAAAGGTTTCTCCGAGTCCTCCATCAAGCCCCGGAATTTACCATATTCTCTATCATCACAGTTCCCTTCTACATCGCGCAGCATCTGATTCAGATTATCTTCCTACAACCTATCCTCATCGGAACCACAATCGATATGACCATCCGACATATCATTGACTTCGTCGACCATGTTAATACCTGCTTCCTGTATCTCCTGCTCTTCACTGTGACTGGTCCAACATGTATACCCCGTTTTGAAACCCCTCATAATCAAGTGTGCTTCGATCTGCGCAAAGTTTCGAAACTTCTTCAGATTCTCACAGTCAATGCACGGACAAGACATAAACTGCCCCCCCCCTTATTAAACATATCCTCTTCTGCAGCCCTTGTAAAAGCGGAGACACCATTAATGTACTCGGCACTCACACGGTTCTTAGTGTACATCCATCTTCGATCCATCTACGCCAAGCATATAGCATTTAGTGTTAAAGCAATTAAAACCCATTATTACCCTTACATAGAAAGAACACATGAATCTACAAGCTAAATCTAAAAAACAATCAAATTCTATCCTTACCAAGCAAGATCTTGAATATACTGCAATTAGACACCGTTACTAACCTTAGATCACCAAAATCAAATGGATCCTCAATCACCCTTCAAAATCAACGGTCTTCTTTTACCAAATCGCCTCACAGCCACACAGCCACAACCAAATGAAAATAGATCCCGAAACCCTAAAATGCACCAAGTGGCTCGGGCCTCTGTATTTTATATTGCTAATAGAAATCTCAGACAGTTTTATAAAAAAACCGTCAATGATAAACATAGCATTCCAGACGGTTTTATAATAAAACCGTCTGTGATATATGACAGATGGTTTTATTACAAAACCGTCTGGGATAATACGTGATATTACAGATAATTTTATAAAATAACCGTCTGTGATATCTTCACGCATGATTTTTAACTACAGCGATGCAGTGATATTGATGTATATCAGCGGCGCTTTTGTAGAGGTCCGTGCGTGATAATGTCACTCACGGTTTCCATATAAAACCGTCAGTGATATTATTCGTCACAGATGGTTTTGAGGAACCGTCTGTGATGAGGCGTCTAATATAAGCCTTTCTGTAGTAGTGAGGAAAAAGGAAAATGTTATTGTTCACAACAAACTTTCTATAAAAATTAGAAAATTTTCCTCCTTCACTATTTTCCGACTTCCACTTGTAGGATGATTAGTAAATGGTGAGATAAATGCAAAATTTACATACACATGTAGTCACTCACAATAAAAAGTGACCATTTCAATTACAAAAAGTATGTCAATGAAAATTTAAAACAATGCGGTATCATAAAGATTTGTGAATAAAAGTGGGACACCAAGACGCCGATGTAGCGAGAAGGCAAATGAACTTTGACTTTGGAAAAAAAATGCGCCCTTGAATCACTGTTGTGAAAAATGGCCGACTTGACTGATTAGTCGGCCGATTAATTGTGACCACTACACTGGAAAAGGTCATCAGTGGCGGTTCATAACTGCCATCAGTGGCGGTTATTGAACCGCCACAGATATAGTGCCACTGATAATCGAGGATTATCAGTGGCGGTTTTCTAACCGCCACAGATAAGTGTTATCTGTGACGGTTCTACACTAACCGCCACAGATAACAATACTATACGTGGCGGTTCTATCCACCAACCGCCACAGATAACTACACTATACGTGGCGGTTCTTTCTACAACCGCCACAGATAACTATATTATACGTGGCGGTTCTATACACCAACCGCCACAGATAACTATATTATACGTGGCGGTTCTCTACACCAACCGTCACAGATAACTATATTATACGTGGCGGTTCTATCCACCAACCGCCACAGATAGTACCGACCAAAAAATAAAAAGCTGCATTTTGGGCTAGCCTCAGTCTTGCTAGCCATGCCCTCGAAACATATAATACATCAATCACAGATTTTGCATATACAGTTACAATGTACAACAATCACAGATTTCGCATATACACAACTACAATATAATACATCAATCACAATTGCAATTTTGCATATACACAATTATAATGTACAACAATCACAGATTTTGCATATACACAACTACAATATAATACATCAATCACAATTACATATAATACATCAATCACAATTACAATCACAGATTTTGCATATACACAATTACAATATACACAATTACAATGTACAATTAAAGTGTCTCATGCATGAGGCACTCGATCATGGTGATGGTGTAGGGCATGCCTCCCGCTGGACCTGCTCCCTTCTCCAGTTCAATATCTTTGCATCAATATTTCTCAGAGTGTGTAAATGAAGTCATTATATATCATACTATGGAAAGCTAAATAGATCACTTTAGTTGTATCACAAATCTAACCGATCCATTGCCGTCTTATTCCATGTGAATGCCGTGGCATCCTCCAGATGTTGTACATGCATTAGCTAGTTTATACTCCCTCTATTTTTGAATATGTGACATTCTATTTTTCAATTTTTATTCCTAAATACATATCATTCTACAATTTTGATCCTACTTTTTACTATTTTTCCTTCTATAATCCATTTAGCTATTTTTAATGGCATTTACTATCATACATTAGAGTAAAACACACCATCTAAAAATATAAGGACCATGAAATCAAATCTCTTATGAATGGACGGTAAAGATGCAAAAGGAAACTTCGACAACTAAATCAAGCAATCAAATAAACCTGCTATAATGGTGCGGTTTTGAAATGAGCTCTTTCGTATTCATCCATCACCCACGTCTATAAAAAGCTCTACTAGCCATCATGAAAGGGCACGAGAAAAGCAATAGAGGGAGCTCCTCGTCTAGAGCGCACGACACACACACACCACCCATCAACACACACACACATGCACGGGAGAAGGGCAACAACACAAGCGCAGATCAATCACAACTTCTTAAATGAAATGACAGAAATTAGAACATGTGCAAGCCATGCCATCCAATACTAAACTTGACATTCAATGAAACATCAATTTACACCACCGTAAGAAAAAATTAACTAGTTTTGTGAACTATAAGCCTCACGAGTCTTCACTGTTGGTAGGGGCCTCGGGAGGTGGCGGATGAGTATGGCGACTTCATCGTTATTATCGGGTCATGAAACTCGCCGTTCTTGTTGAGTACTTCCTTCATGATGAAGTAGGCGAGCTGTCCCTGAATGCCTTGGATTTCATTTGGAACCAGTCCTCCCGTAGGCAACTTCAAACGCTATAGATAGAAAAATTTTGTCTTGAGAGCTTATATAGAGAATGAGATGTGCAAATCAATGTGTGATGTTAGCGTGACAAACCTCTACGTCATTGTTTACTATTGTAGAGCCTAAGATTTCGCGCATGTATTGGCAATACGAAGTACCCACATAAATTTGTTCTGGCGGTTTTGCCAGCTTGCGCAAAAATTGAATAAACTTATCGACATTGAAGGAGTTATTGACTACGAGGTGCGATATAGGAAAATTGTTTTTGTGCGTCGGAAATTTAGTCGGATTATCGGTGATTTATGGAAAGGGCGGTGTCTCGAGCACTTTTACAATATGCTTTGAAGGCCCTATTCACTAGACTTGTCATATCTTTGTAGTCTTTTGGATCTTTGTCCTTGGGTCCAAGATTAGCATCTTGCTTTATCTGGAGTAATTACTACGAGAATCCGATGGAAACTACATACACATGTATGATCGTAGTCATTAGTCCTAACGAGCAAAGAACGAGATCAACAAGTAGTTGAACTAGCTAGTGAGCCACTTACTTGAAATTGTATGGTAAAAGTATGAACTCCTTGTCTTGGAGTTTGATGAGGCGTTATATACATAGTCCTCGACCTCCTTTGGTACTCTTTTGATTTCCGGTGGCAAACCGTTCCCGAATCGAGGCATGCTTGCCCTTTGGTTCTTTTAGTTCGATCAACTCGTATCTACATAACAAATGATTTAGACATCACATTTATCGGTATTACATGAATGTAGACAATGATTTTTATATTGGACACTTACGGTGACCGACATCTCATAAGAGACACGTCGAGGCATCTTGATAGTACATGTTGTGCAACTCATTGAATTCTATCATGAAGCGACCAATCCCCTCATGGTGGAAATGTTCCTCTCTGAAAATGGCGGTGATCACCTTGGAGTACATGTTGGTTCGATCGCTCCATATACCATTCATGTAATCACCTTATTTGCCTTTGTTAGACTATCAAGCTTTGAAGGTGTGACAAGCGGCTTCCCCAATTCGTATTTTAGTCTTTCTTGACACTTGTCCTTTGGAACCGCTTTACCCTTACTTTTCTCGCACACAACATCATACTGCTTGCAGCCGCTGACTTGATATGGCTTGTCTATTCCGCCATGCCTTGAGAGGATGGTTTTAAGTCGGTCAACGAAGTTGTCGCACTAACTTTTATGCTGTTGATGTGTTGGTGACGGTATGCGAGGTTTCTTGTAGGGACAGTGGCGGAGTTCACTCTGAGAGAGGCGGAGGTTCAACTGCGGGAGAGGTGGCGGGGTCACCTCGGGAGGGTGGCGAGTTCACCTCGGGAGGGCGGCACTTCATGATGGTCAAGTTGATGTCACGTTTGCGCCTTTGGATGAATGAGTGGGCGGCACTTCCTAGAGTTGTAACCTCGTCGTTCGGGGCATTTCTAGCCGAGGTGTGGCAAGCGGGGATTAACCGTGTCCACTGGACCTTTGCATATCCGGCGCTATCGAGTTGTGCAATACACCTCCTTCTTGGCATGGATGCGCTATGCTGTATCGGCTGAATGAATATGTTCATGATGGGCAAAGTGGTAGCACGGTGTGGGGTCATGTATGTCGTCCACAGGATAATGACCCATGTCCTGTTCTACAAGTGGGGCGGATGCGCAACTGCTGCTGTGACGATTCGGAGGGCTGGTCGTAACAATGTTCTCGGCTTGCGACTAGCTCATGGCTTGTTGTACTTGTCGTTGTACTTGTTATTCTATTGTGCCTTGTAATTCTCGAAGCATCTTTTCCTTCATCATTTCTATTTCGGCAAACGCTTCTCTAGCTCTCTTTCGACTCTTGTAAGTGTGAAGGTGCTGCGGGAATCTGTCTTCCACGGAACCTTAACCCGACACCTCGTGTCCGTCCAGGATGCTCCTTGTTTCCCAGGACACGTGTTAGTTCGTCGTTCTCCCTATCTGGTTGGAATGTTCCTTGGGAAGACTCGACGTACAGCTCCTGGATCCTTTGCGACATTGCTTCGTCATCGCTATTTACGAAGGATAAGCCCCACGGACGTGACACTTGCCCTCGCTAGCACGTAGTGCTTGACTCGATCAGTAGTCCGGCCAATTGACTTGTACCAATCATTGTAATGATTACGCTTCCGCCTCTCCCATTGAGGATTTTACCAGCGTACCCACCCGTACCAAGTGCGTGTGGATGGATGTTCCTTCTTCCGATGTTTATGTGATCCTCATTGGACTTCTTTGCTTCTTCACTTTGCTTCATCGACACGAAATCATCCCAATATGGTTCTAAGTTTGGGTAGTCCCGATGGCGATCGGTTTTCTTCACATAAGTAGTATTGACTGGCCTTGAAGTTCCTCCATGCCGCATCCATGGTCATCAATGCATCCCGACGCGCGGTGTTCATCTTCTTGAGAATTGAAGGTTTGTTTGAGTTCGTCCATAGATCCGTTTTGATGGTCTTGGGCACTTTGTGCCAATCCAAAAGGTGATTGGCACTCTCTCCTGCGATATACCGTAGGTTGTTACGTACTTTGCTATGAACTTTGGCGGTGCAATAGGGGTCCCGACGAGACCTCAGAGATGGTATACCGCCTTGGGCTTCTTATTTCTTCCTCGGCCACGAGGTCTTGCCTGGTATGTCGGCATCGTGGCAGCAGCGGTGGTTGGGTGGAGGTTGAGGAACTGCTGGGGCTAGGGCTCGGGCTCGGGGTGGATTGCTCCTCCATATCGGCCTTGGATGTCTGAATGAAAGAGGTAAATTATGGAACCATTAGAATTTGGCGGTCATTTGGGTTAAGTGCGGAAGTTTAACTCTGAAAGCTGAAAGAGGTAAAGTATGGAAATCTGTTTTTCATTTCATATTTCTGTAAATTCTTACATGCCATGTTTAGATCTGTTGGGATGTGCGAACTATGTTGGTGGAAAAGTTGTGCACATGCACCTTTCGACGATGTTCTTCCTAGATAACGTTGGAAAAAGCCTAGCTTGACCTTTTCTATCTAACACAAGAATTTTCCTTATCTTGATAGCCAATTAGTATTTGTAAGTATGCAAAACCGTAATATATATGATGATACTCCTCCAGTCACAAATATATAATGATGATACTCCCTCTAGTCACAAATATATAATGATACCAATTGATGGTGCTTTATTTGATGGGTACAAATAATTAAGTACTTGTGTTTGCAGATCTGGATGGATGGATGCTTAACTTAATTTGGATTTCATAGCATTTTGTGTGTTTGTGTGTTGTGTTTGAGGTAATGAACTAAGAGAGAATAAAGATGGCTAACAAAAAGAGCCTCTCTCGATAGCCAATTAGTATTGGTAAGTATGCAAAACCGTAAGCAAGTAATCCAGAATATAAATTACCACTTAACAGAAGTAGATTTATTCCTAAGCAGCACTAAGTCAAATTTGTTGCTAAGTATGCAAAATAGTAAGCAATTTATTCTTAAGCAACACAAAGTCAAATGTAGCACAAGCAACAGCATAACTGCACAACTATCACACTACTATTTCTAATTTGATACTTGTTTATTGACAGATTATGCGGATGAATATGATATGGTTTTCCAAGATTCTAATGGTCTAAAGAAGACACTAGTCAACATAAGCAAATTTAGGACCTTGATTATATTAAATTACCCATCTGGATGTTTAACTACAACGAAACGATGTTAAAGGAAATCAAGGTAGTCAACTCAAAAGTCAGATGGAATTAATATCAAGGCAGTCAACTTAAAAGTAAATAGTGGCAATGAAAATGTTTTAACCTTGGAGCAATAAGCCAACAATCAGATTCCTAATCTCTCGCTACTAACACAAACAGTGTTCTCACTACTCTTATAAATTTTCAGAATATTAAGCTTATCAAGAAAAATGCATATGTATAATTACAACAAAAGATTAGAAAGTTGAGTAAACAATTACAGTTATACTTTCTGAATGAATGGATTTTGCTCATGTGCATACATGAGAAAATTAAAGACCGCACTGAATGCAGCAATACATAGCATTTCCCTTTTCTTTCTAGCTAACCTATTTAAAATTAAAGCTGCCTTTGAATGCGACAATACACAAATATTTATTGTAGTGGAACAATAATTCAGATCAAGATAAGCATATAAGTCTCATTGTTAGCAGGACCTTGTAAAGTGCAATTCAAGTATCAGATCCATTTCATTGCCTCTCGAAAATAACAAGTAATGCAGTCAGTAGTTGTAACACCTAAAGGCTAGCCTATAGGAATATTGCTATGAATATTGCCATTTCAGAGCCCTCTTTGTTTGGAACCTTGTATAGAACCTTACTATGTGCTCTACATTTGTAGTAAGCAGGGGCCTTTAATTTAGTTCTATACAAAAATGGCAAAAGCAAAAGAATCATTCATGCACTCACTCGGCTGTCATGAATCATATGTCCGTAGTTCTATACAAAAATGGCAAAAGCAAAAGAAGTTAAACTGAGATTGACCACATTTCGTTGGCCCGCTACAAGCCTACAATAGCTATTGCAAGATGAGCACTAGCAAAACCCAATCAACATGGCCAAATATTGGCCAACATCTCGCAAGTTATGGCTACAAACCAAACAAGCGGCGAAGTCGGGCGAGGGCGGCGGCCCGGCGGCGTCGGGACGGCGTCTTGGTAGTAGAAGCGGCGTCGGGTGGCGTCGGGCGGAGTAGGGAACAGCGTCATGCGGCGTCGCGAGCGGGCGCGGGCGTTAGGCGGTGTCGGGCTCGGTGAGAAGAGTGAAGCGGCGGAGTCTAAAGGTTTAGAACAGCGATGCAGCAACATTTCATATGTGGGTTATCGTGGCGGTTCTTAACAAGAACCGCCATCGATCTATCTATCTCATTCTTTATATACGAACCGCCATACGATGTCTGTGGCGGTTCTTAATAAGAACCGCCACTATCATATATTATCTGTGGCGGTTCTTTATACGAACCGCCAGCGATAAATGTATCTGTGGCGGTTCTTCACAAGAACCGCCAACTGAAATATATATTATCGTGGCGGTTCTTTGTACTAACATGCGATAAGTATATCGATGGCGGTTCTTTTGAAGAACCGCCACGATAAAATTATCTAACATAATTCTAATACGATAATATACCTACATAATCCTAATATATTAATGACCTTATATAATCCTAATAAATTTTATATACCTATGTAATCTGCTAAATATTACATACCTATATAATCCTAATATAGTAATGACCCTACATAATCCTAATGTATTAATGACCTTATATAATCCTAATAAATATTATATACCCTATATAGTACTAATATATTAATAACCCTATATAAACCTAATATAGTAATATACCCTATATAATACTAATATATTAATGATCCTATATAATCCTAATATATTAATGGCCTATAATCTAATCTGATAATGACAATATATAATTCTAATATAGTACTATACCTATGTAATCCAAATATATTAATGACCCACATTTCCATTACTCCACACAAATGCATAACACCATATTTCCATTACTCCATACAAATGCATATTGTTTACATCACATTGCCATTACTCGTATATAGCTAATTATTTTCTTTCACAATTTGCCCTTCTTTATGATCGTCGCGATGATAGGTAGCTTCTGAGTGGTTTCTTCCTCGAGCTTTGATGTTGCCATCTACGAAAGGAGGCAACTCGTCAAAGCTGGTTGTACTCATCCTCATCCACGACATTCTCAACTCCGGCGATCCTTCTTTTTCCTGAAGAACTACATGCCGCTTCTTATCTGCCGGATCGATTACATAGAAGACTTGTGCTACTTGCCCATGAAATACGAATGGTTAAATCTCTGTATCCGAGCATGTTCGATGTCCAAAGTAGTGAAGCCGTACTTGTCCACCTTGACACCCTTTGGGAGTTGTACCCAACTACACGAAACATCGGGATCTTAAAAATACAATAGTCGAGCTCCCAAATCTCTTCTATGAACCCATAGAAGCTAGTCTTCTTCTTGCTGTGTTGTCATAGGCATCTATGGACACCACTATTTTGGTAAGTGCTTTTGCTATCCACGAGATCTCGTGTAAAGGTATATCCATTTATGTCATTATCCTTGCCATGTCAAGATTGTACTGATGGCCCTTTTGCCAACCACCTCAACATAACACTCGTTTCTTTCCAGTCATATGCTCTTTGAACCAATGATTGAACAAGCGATTATGCTCTTTTGTTACCCAAGCCTCGATCATCACGATTTTCCTCTCGTAGCTTATCCTTGTGCATGTCCATATACAAGGACACCTCAATGGCTCATTGCAAGGCGTGAAATGAGCTTTTGAACAATCCATGATCGTAAATTTGTTGATTTCCTTCAAATCGTCCCTTTCCCAGCTAGCCTACCCTCATGGCAAGATCGGGCACTCCTACCGGTTCCACCCCTCCATGTAATCCACGCAAAACTCGATAACCTCCTCGGTTGCATAACCTTCCACAATGCGACCCTCCGTGAGATCGATTGCGTACATACTTCTTCGAGGATACCCATGTACCTTTGAGCGGGTACATTTGATGCGAGAATCTGGGGCCACATACATTTATCTCATTCACAAGGTGAACAATGAGATGGACCATTATATCGAAAAATGATGGAGGAAAATACATCTCTAGCTGGCATAGTGTCTTCACCACATCATTCTGCAGTTCAGAAAGTCCTATGGGATCGATGACCTTCTGTGAAATCGTGTTGAAGAAGAAACACAACCTCATGATTGGCTCTCGGACTTTTTCAGGCAAAATACCTCTAATTGCAATAGGAAGCATTTGTGTCATCATCACATGACAATCATGAGACTTCATGCGATTAACTTCAAATCTTTCATCGACACGGTTTCTTGATGCTTGCGGAGTAACGGATGGAACTTTCACACCATGTAAGCATTTGCGAAGTCATTCTCTCTTTCTTGGATAGAGTGTAGCAAGTGGGGAAGGTAAAGTCGGCCTTTCCGTTGTCTCGAGGATGTAGCTCGGCTCGATTTTCATATCTTCGAGTCCTTCGTGCCTTTAGTCCGTCCTTAGTTTTGCTAGGAATATTGACAAAATACCAATCAAGTTGTCACATACATTTTTCTCAACATGCATGGCGTCTATGCGATGTCGAACTTCTAAGTCCTTCCAATAGGGCAAGTTCCAAAATATCGATCTCTTCTTCCACGTGATCTTCTCGATCTGAGACCTCGATTTATTATTACTCTCTCCTTTCCAAGTACAACATTAATATCCTTAACCATATCATATACCTCTTCCCCACGAGGAGGCCTTGGAGCTATACCATCCTCTTTTGTCCCGTCGAATTGTTTCTTCATATTGCGGTAGGGGTGATTCTGCGAAGGAACTGCGGTGATGCATGTACAGTTTTCCTCGAGTTATTGAGCCACACACTTGCGGTTTCATCCATGCAATGGGGCATGCTTTGGCCCCTTTACGATCTGACCGGATAGGTTACCAAGAGGCGGAAATCATTGATGGTGCAAAACAACAATGCGCGTAGGGTGAAGTACTCTCGCTTGTACTCATCCCATACCGTACACCTTCGTTCCACAGTATCACAAGATCTTCCACCAATGGTTGTAGGTATACATCAATATCATTGCCGGTTGTCTCGGCCCTTGGATAGCAGCGACATCATAATGTACTTTCGTTTCATACACAACCAAGGATGAAGGTTATAGATATAGAGAGTCACGGGCCAAGTGCTATGAATACTACTCATGTTACCGAAAGGATTCATTCCATCCGTACTCAACCCAAACCTTACATTCCTCGGTTCATTCCCGAAGTCCATCCTAAAGAGCCTATCGATGGTTCTCCTTTGGCGAATCGTGAGGTGTCTCGACTTTCCATCCTTTCTACGCTCTTCTGAGTGCCATCGCATCAGTTGGGCATGCTTTTTGTTTCCAAATAAACGCTTTAACCGAGGTATTACCGGTAAATACCACACCAATTTAGCGGGAGCTCCTTTCTTCACCACGGTGCCCTCGCTATCATGGCCTTTACGCTTGTATCGCGATGATTTGCACACCGGACATACATGCATGTCTGTATACTCTTTGCGATAGAGTATACAATCATTTGGACATGCATGTATTCTTTCTACTTCAATCCCAATGGACATACAACCTTCTTAGCTAAATAAGTGGTTATCGGCAATCGTTTCCATCGGAAGCATGTCCGCTAAGAGAGGTAATAGCGCCGTGAAACTTTTATCGGACCAACCATTGCTTGCCTTCAATTTTAGAAGTGAAAGCACGGTGTGCAACTTTGTGTATTCCTCCTTGCAACCCGGGAACAAAGGTGTGTCCGAGTCGTCCAACAAACCCTTGAATTGATTAAACTCTCTCGACTAGTGTAGTTCATACGCATCGCGCAACATCCGAGCAAGATTATTATCGTCATCAATGTCCAACATATCCTCATCAGATCCATAACTGATGTCAGCTACCATAATGCCTTCTCCATCATCCAATACGTTATCACCTTCATGTATGTTTTCCTCTTCACCGTGACTTGTCCAACGTGTATAGCCAAGTACAAAACCTCTTCGAATCAAGTGCAAGTGGATGTGCTCTTTGTCTGAAAACATTTTCTCATTCTTGCAATCAATGCATGGACAATGTATGTACTCCGTCTTCTTGTGCAACTTGTTCTCCTCGTGCTCTTAAGCAGATACCCCATCGATGTAATCTCATTTGTAACAGTTCGCATTGTACATCCATCTCGGTCCATCTAAAATTAATTAACATATAAAAATTGATTAAAAACTAATCTAATTACTTATCATCTAAATGAGCTAGATAATAAATTCATCATCTAAAATGATGAGCATCCACCTACCAAATTAGCTAAAATTTCATGTATATTAATATCCAATAATCTTAATTAAATAAATTTAATATATGTCGCACTAGTGGAACCAAATTAATAGTAATTAAAAACTAATCTGAATACTTTTCTGTAAAGAAGCTAGGTAATAAATTCATCATCTAGAAATGATGAGCACCCACCTACCAAATTAACTAAAATTTTATTTATATTAATACCCAATAATCTTAATTAAATAAATTTATTATATGCAAGATGTATATGTCCAGTACACTAATGGAACCAAATTAATAGTAATTAAAAACTAATCTAATTACTTATCATCTAAAGGAGCTAGATAATAAATTCATATATATGCAAGATGTATATGTCAGTACACTAATAGAACCCAATTAATAGTAATTAAAAACCAATCTAATTACTTATCATCTAAAGGAGCTAGATAATAAATTCATCATGTATCAAATTAACTTAAAATGCAATTAATATTAAATATATGCTTAATCATAATTCATCATCTATAAAAGAACACAACATCATCTAATGAACCTAGCTAGGAAATAAATTCATCAACAACAAAATGGTAGCTAAATAAAAACAAACAAAATCTAAACTTTTCATCTCATCTACATATAAACCCTAATTAAACTTGGTTTAAAAATTAAATTGCAACAAGATTAACACAAATCAAGAGAGGAGAAAAAATAACTCACCAAGGAACAACTAGAGGAAGTACAAGCACAAGAATTAGAGAAAATGAAATCTGAAATTTAGAAGTTTTGGTTTGCTCTCGGGAGGAAGAAGACCAGTGCTGCTACTGACCACCTATTTATAGGCAATATTATCAGTGGCGGTTTTTAACTAGAACCGCCACTGATAACATATCTGTGGCGGTTCTATCCTCGAACGCCGCGATAATCATTATCGATGGTGGTTCGAGGATAGAACCGCCACGGATAATCAATAGAATCGATGGTGGTTGGAGGATAGCACCGCCCGCGATAACCTAGTTATCGATGGCGGTTCTAGCCTCCACCGCCATCAATAATATATTGTTATCGATGGCGGTTCTATCCTCGGCGCCACCGATAATTCATTATCGATGGCGGTTCGAGCATAGAACCGCCAGCGATATTCTTCGCGTCATTTTGAAATAGAACCGCCATCGATAATTATCTTTGTGGCGGTTCAAAAACCGCCACAAATAGACCGTCACCTATTGCAAGTTTTGGCGTAGTGGGCGGTGACTAAACTGTCATGAATAGTTTAATCGAGTGCAATTAACACATATGAGCGATTAATTGATCGCATAATCCAATTAATCGACCGTTTTCTGATTAATCACTAATTTTCCTGTTTAATCACGAAAATAGCTTATTTTTATTCACTAAGTACAATAAATTAGTTTATAATATTGTGTTATAGTGTTCATAGTATGTATCTTCTCGATGAAGTATAAATAACGAAATGTAAAACATGTTTTGTAGAGTGATAATTTATAATAACTTTGGGTAACTATAATATTTCTAATTAATTCTAAATGTAAATAAATATATTAATAAGAATGCATAATTATCCTTCAAATTCCGATTAATCGGCCGTATTGCGATTAATCGCTTAACGGTACCATGTCCGTCTGTCGAACGCATACCGTTTTTCACAACACTGCCTTGAATAAGTGATAACACGAATGTTGCTTACAGGGCAAAGGAAAAAGACCCAAATTCCTTTCCAGGATCCCAGAGGTACTTCCGAAGAACAAATTTACTTGGACCATCTATTACTCCACTTCGAATAACATTGCTTCAAACTTTGCGCAATTTAATTTTTTGGATCATAGAGTACAACTGAATCCACATTCTTTTTTATAAATACACTACTCAATCTATTAAGGGCTACGTAGAGTACTACCTTAAGGTGAGTAGACTATATTAATAAAAAATAGCTTGAAGATTTTCGGGAATAACATACCAATTACAGTGTTTGATATGTGCTATAGTTTGACCAATAAATTTCATGCTTTAACAGTCTTTACAACAAGAGAAACAAAAAAGATTAATTAGACCTATAAATATCATAGAGTAAATTTCTCAAAACTACACTACCATTGTTAAAACTATCATAAACTACACTTTGTAGAAACGTTTTCACAAAACAAATGCTTTGAACATAACATTGCAGAGAACTACACATCCCTCCATTACCATAGATCTGACAAGGAGGTCCCACATGGTGGAGAGACAAGGCCAAGCATTCCTATTTGCTTAGGTGGACTTGGACGTCATGTATGCACTTGCTTGGCATGTCATCAAAGCCTCATCTGGATGCCACTATGCACTTGGTTGGCACGTCATCAAAGCCTCATCAGCGCAAACTCTAGATACGGCTCTGATGATGTGCCAATCAAGCGCATGTGGCATCCTAATCAATGTCAATAAATAGAGAATGTTTGGCATTGTCTCTCCATCATGTGGGACTGTATCAGATCCATAACAATGGATGGAAGTGTAGTTCTATGTAATATTATGTCAAAAATATATTGGTTTTGTGAAATTGTTTTTAAAAAATGTGGTATTGTGATAGTTTGTAGCGACCCTATTTTTACATACACGCAAAATGGAAATCTAATGTGCATTCCGTACTAGTCTCATGATCGGTAGCTAATGCGCACATACACACCAATTAGAATCACAACCATACAGCGGAATTAATTAAGCGGAAGCTATTACATAAAGAAAGCTTTACAACTCAGAGATATAGCAGCAAAAGAAGCAAAGTCTTGTAGCGTGCCCATCCAAACCATGAGCAAGCGACAAGGCATAAACCCTATAAAGATCACGGTGAAGAAAATCCCGCAACCTGCGACGAAAGAAACCTCGAAGCTTCGCTAACTTATCCACCTAAAAACAACATATAAGCAAGGGTGAGTACTTTCATACTCCGCAAGACTTTTAGCAAAACCTATAATATATGCAGACCATTTCAAAGGAGGCTACTACAGTTAATTTGCATAAAGCAGAATCGATATTGTGAAATCAAGTTATTTGTAAACGGAATTTGTAAGAGCAAGTTGACTGATATGAAGTAAGTAAAGCATAAGTAATACTCACAACCCTTCGTGAATATCGAATAATCTAGAAATGGAATCCAACAATGTCGGTCCTTTGACAAGAAAACAACAGCTGCTAAACAGGTTCCAAACCAAAACCCATTTTAGAAAATACAAAACATTTAACTAGTGCAAGTTCACCAAGTTTCCCATGACCGAGGGGACGGCTAATCGATTAGATTCACACTCTGCAGAGGTGTACAACTTTTCCCACAAGTCATGACATTTTCTTTTTGCCGCATGTTTCACGCACCTTTGGCGTGTGGCCAGAATATTCATGACGAAAACCTTTACATTATCTAGTTTAACTTTGCACCAGCCCGGGACGTTGAGCCCTCGCCATAGAAACAGAAATACACACCCAAGAAGTGGTTCCTTTCACGCAACACCCCACACACCGTTTCTGTTCATGGCAAGGCGTACACCGTTGCATTGGTATATAGAAACCCCTACAAGCAGACCTGGAAAGGAATGCCTGTGCAATCTCCCGCCTTCCATAAATGCAAAGTTAAACTAGATAACTTAATTGGTTTAAGGATGTTCCATACCAACACTTGTGGTTGTACGGATTATCTTGGATCATACAACTCTATGTTCGGTCCTTAATCCGACACGCAGCGATACTCCACCCTACACTACGTGCAAATCTCTCGCACCTCGGCTATTGCCAATAATCGCCCGCATCAAAACCATAGTTTTATTTTGGGTTTTTAATCAAAATACCCATAACCAACAGCATCAATTGCAACATTTTCCATTTCTCAAGAAATAAATTTTGATCTGATCATCAACCTCTTTAGTTCTAAAAGCATGGCTAAGCAAGGATAAAATGTAATCGCATATACCCATGGTGACATTAAGTAATTGTCTAAGCTCAATCTATGGTTATCAAGGTTCACATGTCCATATCTATCAAGGAGGTTTCATGGGACAATGGTATAACTACAAACACCACAAAATAGCGAATTTACGAAAAAAATAAGCATGCATGAAACATTTTAATAAACACAATGCAAATTAAATTCTGGGATCAAGATGGTCAAAGGGGGTGCTTGCCTTGCTTATTTATTGCTTACGACGAAGATGCGGTCGCAGTTGACGGAGGCAACGACAGAGGAAGGGACGTCGGATTCTACACGTCGATCAATCGGAAATATAGCAAAAATTCAACTTTAATAAGGGCAAAAAGAAAACAGACACAAAACCCAAATAAAGATTTACTGCAGAAAACAAGAATGCTTTAAGGTTTGGATTATGATTTCAAGACCTCATGAATTAGATAAATACACATTCATATAGTTAATGACTTATGATGAACAAAACAGGGTTTCTTTGATAGATTATCTATTCTTGATTTACGAATTCAAGAGGCTAAAATTATGAATTCTTGTATTTATAACTTCGAATTATAGATGCTAAAATTATTTAGATTAAAAGAATTAAAACACTAATTAAAGTGGTTATGTGAATAGCACTTAATTCCTTTAGTGATTTTGCATAAAAAGGATTTTGAATAAGTTAGATCTGTTAAGCTAGGTTACTGGATTTATTTATGGTTTTTAAGAAGGTTCTGGTGATACAAATATATTAGCTACAAACTTCTTCATTATTACAAAGCTCACTTATTAATATTATGAAGTTCATTAATCATAACACTTAAGGTTATTTGGCTAACATGATTTACATGCAAAACATGATGAAACAAGATTATTTCTTTGAAAAAGGATTGCATATACTTTTAAGAACATATCTAAGCTAATTTCATACATTTTAGTGTTTAGACGAGATATAATACTCATTGTTGAAAAAGCTTATATGATATTAAAGGTTACGACGACCATAATACTTAAGGGTATTCAACTAGTAGGATTTAGTTTAAAAGCAAATTGTAAATAAAATATTTTTCCAGAATATGATATTACATATCCTAAATATCATTTCTAAACTGATTTCCATAATATTTGCATTTAGACGAGATGTTCTACGGATTGTTGAAAATGCTTGAGTGTTTCTATAACTTCATGATAAAGATTCAGTTTTTGATATAAGATTGTGACTACACCCTATAAGATAATCTACCCATGTTTCAGGCATTAATAGGATATGCCTCTAAGAGTGTTTTAAAGTTGATTTCGCGATGTTTGGCTTTTATCCGAGATGTTTTCCATATAAGCAATTATTAGGGACTAACATGTTCTTATTTGAACTTTACACAAACATAATATACTTTTGTATAAACAGAATGAGCATTATTTTTCAAGGTTATAGGATTTGGTTTTGTCAAATTTGAAGTTAGTTTGAGAAAGTTATGACTATTTGGATTATACAAGTATTGAAATTTCGACTACTAAACATTTACTGTTTTCCATGGTAAACCTTAAATATTTTTAAACATCTAGGATCCTTATGATATCAAGAGTGTAGCAAAACTGGTTTGGTGATTATTCAATTCATTTGATCCATATTTTAACTATTTGATTTTCTATGCATATGTATACATCTTACACTTAGGTTATTTCATACTTTTCAAAATAGTTCAAATAAAGTTCACTTCTTAATTATTTGGAAAATTCAGGTATTCTATTTTCACCTAGTATTTAGAATTCAAATTTTACTTATTTCATATTTCTTTTATTCAAGTTATGCTTATTTGAATTTCTAATGTATTGAATGCAAATCTTTAATAGAAAGTGGTTCAAACCTAAGTGAAACTTAAATATTTTTATATATTTGAACTTCTGGAAGCATAAGGACTTTACTAAAATTGGTTCCATTCAATTCCAAGTTTGTTTGCAGAAATTTTATATAAAGCATATCTTTAGGCCTTTTATTCAAATTTGAATTTCAACTTCACCCAATGAACATTTTCAAAATATTATTAAATATTCTGAAATTAAATGATTTTACATGAATATAGAAATTTATTTCAATCAATTTGTAGTTATAATGCAAAATCTATAAGCATTTGAATTAACTCGGTTTCTGAAAAATCAAAATGAAATTCAGAACTACGCTTTCACAGTGGAGAAAACGTCTTTACCGGTTTGGAATGACTTCATTTGCGCCGCTGACAAAACGGGCCCACAGCGCAGTGAGTAGGAACAGAGGAGGCAGCTAGGGCAGCTCGCCGGTGGCGAAGGCGCGGCAGAGGAGCTCGGCCGAGAGCTCGAGGAGCACCAGGGTGGCGGTGCGCACACGACGAAGGAGCTAGATGATGGCTATGATGGCCGGAGTAAGCTGCCACCGGAGGCCTGTGGCGGAGGAAGGGGAGGCTCGCCGGAGAAGAAAAAGGAATGAGTCTCCGGCCGAATCGGTAACAGAATAAGCTTCAGTGAGGTCAGAGGATTCCATTTTACGGTTTGTTGGAGCGGGCTTGGCGAGCAGCTCACCACCGTCTTGCGGAGTTGGAGAAGAAAGGCGTTCGTGGCGACGGTGAACTGAGTGATGCTTACTGGAATTGAGGATGCGCAAAGGTTTACAGATGCACTAGAAGGATTTAGGCGCAATCAATTTTGAAAGATGCTCACCGAATTGCTTGGATGGCTTTATCCCCTCTTTGAGCTTCTTGCGGCCGAACGAAGAGGAGCTCTGGTTTTGGTTTCTAAGTCTCAGTATGAGAGAATGGCTAAGGAAAGGAGGTTCCCTAGTGATGCTTGACTGGTATTTATAGGCGGTGAATTCGTCTTCACGAGGTTAGAAGCGAAGAGGAGTTGCGGTGGTTTGCATTCGAGCGACAAGCTGGCGTAGCTTCCTCTCCAGCACAGAGGCGATGTGAGGTTGACAAGGTATGGCGCGGGAGAACCAAGGGCAGGCGTGGCTTTGGTCGGCAGAGGCGGTGTGGTGATGCACCGAATCGGGCGGAGGAGGCGCGGAATCAGCGAGGACAGCGCGAGAGTTCGGTCGGCAGAGGCAGGCTCACGCGAGAAGAGAGGGAGAGGGAAAACAGCGCTGACAAGTGGGTCCCGGGACCACCGGCAATGAGAGGAAAGGTTTTCCGTTACTTTTGTGAACAGTTACTGTAAAGGGTGGCCCACTTGTTAGAGAGAGTGAGGCAAAGAGATAAGCATGGCGGGACAATCTAGTACAAGCATTAAAATCTTGTGAAATCACTGTCAAATTTTGTGAAACTTTTTGACCGACATTTCTTGGTAGTTTTAATCCTTGATAAAAGTTTCGGATCCAAATATCTTATAATGAATTAATTAAAATTTTGACAACGTGCATCACCAAAATTTTCATTTGATATTTTATATATTTTAGGGTTCAAATTGTACTATTTATTTTGAAACTTTTGTAAAGCTTTCTAATTAGGTTAAGAATATCTCTATAAAACTTTCAAATCAAATTATTTGGTAATTATTTTATAACAATTCGACATCATAATTTTTAGACTTTTGAAGTCTCTGTTTGTGAATTTTAGAAGGTCTAAATGACTTGATAAAATCCTGAAATTTTACCAGATGTATATCCTGCTCTGAGGTGTCATGGTAATTTTATGACTCCATAAAAATGTCTAATAATTTAAATTAATTCTGACTTACACTGTTTCTAGTCAAAAGAGGTATCATTGATTTTATTTCTTTATTTTTGTGTGCATAAAATTTTTACTTGTTGATTTTACTGACTTACCAGCATGTTTAGGGTTCCATGGTAAATTTTCCAAAATTTTACTTTTACCTTTTTATCTTTTTACCATTATCCATTCTTTAATTCTATTTGTTTGATTTTTCATCCAATACAAAAATCCAGGAAAATCCAAATAAATTGCAATAATGCCAGGAACATCAGAAATAATTATATTCAAATTTAAAATATTTAATTTCCTATTATTGTATATTTCGGGATGTTACATAGTTTTAACAAAGGTACCGTAGTTTTAAGAAATTTACTCAATACCATAATGTCATTTCACTTGGTGCACGATTATGCTTAAGTTGTTCACATGTACTGGAGATTACATATCAGAGTTGTTAGTTGTTGGTGGGTGGCAATATTGGGAGAACGATTAGACAGATTTTTATTTCTTAGGCAGCTCAGCCATGGCAAGGCCACAGTCCCTTTCAAGTACATCATGGAGGAAATTAAGTCCGGTACATGTGCTAGACAAGTACATTATTCCTTGGCATCCTACACTTTATAGCACTTTCTTAATCTGGGCCACATCGACATGCTAGACAAGTACATTATTCCTTAGCATCCTACACGTGTAGCATACCTTCTCTGGGAATCAATTATGCATGACCCCCATATACGCGTGTTCTCCCCAGTACTGATGTGTTCGATCAAGCTTTGCTTCAACAAATCCGACCATCTAACAGTGCACACCAAATTTGAGAAGGTCTGGACCCAAGAGATGGGTTTGCACCAAAATTCGGTAAGTTTATACCGTCGGACAATAAAATTAAAGATACCGAAACTAACGGAAGATTGGAAAGGATCCGAGATATTTGGTAACTGCAAGATTTTTAAGGAAACAATCGTCCAAGATAAGGCCGATACGGATACGGACTCAAGCGTGTTGTAGTAGGATACGATCGGCCGAAGGGTATAAAGAAGGGCCAAAGCAAGCTGCAGAGAGAATCAACACAATACAATCAACCAGCTTTTACTTTTCATCGTTTTTCTGTCGACTAGGAGTAGTTCTTGTAATTTAGCCTTTGTAATCGATTTTGATCAATAAAGTTGCGCATCGCCTATTGTTGATCTTCGTCAATTACACCCCAGGTTCGATTTATTCTGATTTTGTTGCGCATCACCTTCTTCAGAATCGATCTACCTTTACCCTCTGATTAGCCTTAATCGGCTAATTAGATTTATCTGATACTTTAATTTTGATCGGCCGGGCTAATTAAGTTTAAGCCGATTGATATTGACGATCGGCTTGGAGCAAATTTTATTGTTTTTTATCTTGTCGATTCTAGGTCAAATCGATTGTACGCTCGAACGGTGTTACTTTGGTGTCTTTGTTGTCGAAACCCTACCTCAAGTTTTGGCGCCAACACACTTTTGGCACGTCCGGTGGGACACGCAATGTCTTCATCAGGGAAGTCGATTCCACCATCAGATCTCAACTCAGAAGCTATAATCGTCCCAACAATGGACGATTTATCCGCGGAACAGCGCCAAGAAATTGAAGCTCGGAAGGCTGCGCTGGAAGAGATGATGCTAAGTTGCTATCAGAAGACAAGGCGTGGCGTCACTCAAAAATCGCCTCACAAGCGGTCAGCATACAGGTGATGCGGGTGTAATGAACAAGTAAGCCGATATCTACCTGCTCAAGCCGAATTATCGGCTATGATTAATCAGTCTGTGCATCACGCTTTAATAAACCAATCATCGGCTCTGGTGAAAACACTTAGGCCGATGATAGCAAATAGCGTCAAATCTATAGCCCAGGAGTTAGCCTCGTCAGGAAGTCTGCTAGATCCATTACAAGCTCTGCCGAATTATCCTGTTTTTTCAATACCACAGAACACGCAGGGCACTACGGTCGATCCTAAACCATCGGCTGTAACCTCACCTCCCACAATGATGCCCACACAACCTACGGTCATATTGCCTAGGGACCCTCGGTCAAATGGGGTGAGTCATTACCATGCCTATACCGGCGCCGCTAGGTTGGATCGTCAATCAATTTGCCGCCATCGGCTCCGTTCTCGCCTTTCCCCAATCGGTTTCACGCCGATTGGCTCCAAGAGATTCCCACAGAATCTACCTCGCAAAGGAACCCAGTCCACGCAGGTAGTAACATACTCGAGCCATTTGTTCCGATCGGAAACTCAAATCGTGCATAATCGGCGCTTGTCGGTATGGTCATATGCCGATGGCGCGGCACACATTAGCGGCCGAGCTTACGCCGAGGCGGATGCCGATTATGACCGACATTATCAAGGTCCTGCTATGCCAATGGCGATAATGCTAACTGGACCGATCGGATCATGCTGTTTTGAGGACCAATTTGGCATACAACCAAAAGGAAAAGTGATCGGCTATAGAAAACCGTACCACGATTACATTGATCGCATACCTTACCTCACAATTTGAGTCCGGATTTTGCCAAATTCTCGGGAATGATTCTATCACCACCACGGAGCATGTCGGACGCTTTATCGCGCAATGCGGTGAAGCGGCCCAATCCGACAGGCTTAAAATTAGGTTGTTCCCATTGTCTTTATCCGGGCGGCATTTACTTGGTTCACTTGTTTACCTCGAATTCGGTCCATTTATGGAGCGATCCGAAAGCCGATTCCATGAATATTTCTTGAGCGGTTTGGAGCTTAGAATTTGATTTGAGTTACGGCGCCAAAAGTTTGGAGAATCGGTGACGGATTACATCAAGAGGTTTAGAAATTAGGAATCGGTGTTTTAGCGTTACGTTGCACGACAACCAACTTGCCGATTTAGCATTTCAAGGTTTGATCCGCCGCTTAGGGAGAAGTTTGGAGGCCAAGAATTCACCGACCTTAGCCACTTATTGCATCGCTTATCGGCTCAAGAAAGCCGATTCACGATAACAAAGCATTCAAAGATAGATTCAAAATAGCAATAACAAGGAAAAGGATAAGGCCAAGGTCAATATGGTTGAATATTGTCCTAGTGATTCGTCGGACGACGAGGAAGCGAAATAAACATAGCCGAATGGGTAAAAGGATCCAAGAAATCCTTAGTACATTTCTTGGCTTAAGCCGACTAGGAACAAGTCGGAAGTCAAGTACTCTTTTGATGTTTCTAAGTGCGATCGTATTTTTGATTTACTTCTACAAGAAAAGATAATACGATTGCGGAAGGACATGTGATACCATCGCTGATGAGATCAAAAAGCGCAGTATTGCAAGTGGCATCATTCTTATTCGCATAACACTAATGGCGCAATATCTTCCGTCAGCAGATCCGATGCGCTATTGAGGATGGTCGGTTGAAGTTTGCCGATGAGCCGACCATGCGAGTTGATGTTGATCCGTTTCCTATCAACATGATACGATTGCTCGGCTAAAGGAAAAAGCCGATGCAAGGCGAGCGAGAAAAAGGATCGACAAGTCGACATACGATCAAGCTCGGCGGCGCCAAACACTAAAGATTACCATCGGTTCCTTACAAATAGAAGCCGATCGAGATGGGAAAAATTCAAGGACCATTAAACCCAAGGGAATCCCGGTGGGTAAATGGTACAAGCGAAGAGTCCCCATCAAGGCCCACGAAAGGTTAGGTCCAACGTTCTCACAATTAATGGAAGTATGAAAGGATGAACAGCCGATCACGGCATCATACCGCCGGTCGGATAATTTGTACCGTCTGAGAGAGCGTGGAGAGGGCACATAGAAGGTGTCCTTTTGGCGGTTTGCTAGGAGAGAGGAGTAGCGTTGCCATTACCGTATACTGCGCCGATGGAACATTATCCCGAGACGATTAGCCAATGCAATCGGCGGAGGTAACTATCCGGGCCAATCGAGAGCAAGGCGAAGTCACGAAGGCGGTTCATGAAAGAATATCCAAACCGAATCAAGAACCAAGCCAAACCAAGACCGCATAAGCCCGTTCTAATCAAGAAGATTTGGTGGTCAAATCACGAAGCCGGTGGAACCCAAACCAGGTGGTGTCCATCGGCTGAACCGATCTGGCAACGACGTCTCGGAGGCTAAGGGCGCAAGAAATGCATGGCCGATGCGAAAAAGCAGAGAGGCGAAATGTTTAATGAACTTCGTCCAATCAAATCGTCAAGAAAGAATGGAGAAGAAAAGAGCAAGCTAAAGAAGATTTGAATCGGTGATGACTTGATTCTCCCATGATTCGGGATGACACGCCCCAATGGATATTAACATGGTGTTCACGTTACGGTGAGTTCAAAGTCGAACTAAATCGGCTAAAAAGCGATTGCTCGGTTGTGCTCAAGGCGTGCGAGCGCCGTCTTTGAAAACCCAAAGACGATCATCGGCATCTGAAACCATTGTATCGAAAGGATATATAAATGGCAAGTCGATATCAAGAATCTTTGGTACGGAGGCGCCATGAGTGAATCTAATGCCATACACAACTTGCAAAAAGTTGGTAAGTCGATGAAGACTTAATCAAAACTAACATGGTTTTGAATGACTTCACGGTGACCCCTGAGAAGCAAAAGGTGTCATGGTCACAGGTATTGTCGGTAGCAAGACTTTGCCGCGGCATTCTTCGTAATTGATGCCAAAGGAAACTACGATGTCTTTGCTTTCGGACGGGATTGGATTCATGCAAGCTGCTGTATCCCATCGACCATGCATCAAGCACTTGTTCAATGGAATGGAGAAGAGGTTGAAAGTCGTTCTGGTAGATACATCGGCTCATATTGCCATGGCTAGCTCCGATCTTGAATTGGCAACACGAAGAAGCTAGCTGCATATCGGGCAAGGCGCTGGACGACTGTGATTTCATCTGTGTGAGCAAGTCAGGACTCATGCCGATCAGTGTCAAGTCGGGCACTTTTGATCGAGCAAATGAAGTATTACGCCGATGAGGACAAGAAAAACATTGAAGACACTACAGGACAAAATGCAAAGCTATCGGCAAATAACGGATAGCTACGAAGCCATAGAAGACTTTGAAGAAATCGAAAAGTTAGGTCAAGGGTTCACATCCACCGACTTGCTTGAAGAAGTCGATATAGGTGGCGGTGATAGAAAAAGACCAACTTTCGTTAGTGCAAAGCTAGATGTAAAGTACAAGGAAAAACTAATAAAAATACTTAGAAATTATAAGGATTGTTTAGCTTGGGAGTATCATGAGATGCGGATTAAGCCGTCAAGCGGTGGAACATCGGCTACCAATAAAATCGGACTATCGGCCGTTTAAACGACATCGAGCATTTCAATCCGACCTTGTACCAAGTCATAAAGAAGAGATAGAACGATTGTTGGAAGCAAAGTTTATCGGGCCTTGCCGATATCTTGAATGGGTTTCCAACATCGTTCGATTATGAAAAAAATGGAAAACTTCGGTATCGTCGACTTTAGAGATTTGAACAAGGTGGCGCCAAAGGCGAATACCCTATGCCAATAGCCGATATGCTTATCGATCTTGCATCGAAACAAGATCATAAGCTTTACGGATGGTAATGCGGGTATAACCGGATACTCATGGCGAAGCCGATATACCAAAGACGACCTTGGATGTCGGTGCGATAGGGTTATTGAATGGGCGATGTGACTTTCGGCGAAAAGCGGCTGGAGCAGCGTATCGGCGGGCAATGAATCGATCTTTCATGACTTAATCGGCCATAGTGTCGAAATTTATATTAATGATGTAGTGGTAAAATCTGCGGAAGATTTCCAACATCGGCCGACTTAGAGAGGTGTTCAAAAACATAAGATCGCACGGTTTGAAGATGAATCCTAATAAGTGTGCGTTGAGTGTGTCGGTGGGACAGATTTTAGGCTTTATGGTACATGAAAGAGGAATCGAAGTCGACCAAACAAGGGTCAAGGCCATAGCCAATACTAAGCCGCCAACATGTAAAGCGAATTACAAAAGTTGATCGGCAAGATTAACTACCTCCGTCGGTTCATCTCGAACCTCTCTGGTAGGATTCGTGCTTTCACTCCATTCTTTGAAGTTAAAAAAGCGAGGAATTTATGTGGGGCGACGATCGTGACTTTTGTGAAGCAAAAGGTATTTATCAACCCTCCAGGTCTGTTTGCACCTCAAAAGGTATTCCATTGATTATATGTCTCGCCGAAGAAGATACTATTGGAGCTGTTTTGGCACAAGAGGTACATGGTAAAGAGAGGTTATCTTTTATTTAAGCCGACGATTCTTTGGGCCTTGAAGTCGGTACCCTTTATCGAAAAACTATGTTTATCCTTGTACTTCTCATGCACAAAACTAAGGCACTACATACTAGCATCGACATAAGGTCATCTGCAAAACCGATGTTATAAAATATATATTATCGGCTCAATTCTGCGAGTCGACTTGGCAAATGGGCTTACGCCTTGGTCGAGTTCGACTTATCATATGAATCACCAAGCGGTCAAAGGACAAGTCCTAGCCGATTTTATAACAGGACATGACACAACAACAAACTTAGTCTTGGTCGCACCATGGCAATTGTTCTTTGATGGATCAGTATGTGGGGAAGGAGATGGTATCGGTATTGTACTCACCTCACCTAGAGGACATAGCTTTAAATTTGCATTAGGCTAAATAGCCGATGCTCAAACAACCAGGCAGTACGAAGCATTACTCAAAGGCTTACGGTTGTTGGGAAATATTGGAGTGAAACCTTTGTTGAGGCATATGGTGATTCACTATTAGTAGTCTGACAAATAAAGGAGAATACCAATATCGAGATGAAGTGCTATGGAAATACGGAACAATGCCTAGAAATCATCGGCTCTTTTGCATCATTTTCTATCGGTCAAGTTCCTCGAGAATTGAGCGATAGAGCTAATACTAGCTCAACAAGCATCTGGTATAAAGATGTTGGCGAAGTCGAAGCCGAACTGGTAGACAAAGCAATTATGTGCTTACGGTATTGCCGATGGAGAAGCAGATAAAAGACTATCTAGTCGACCCATCTAAACCGGCTGAGCGAAGGATCGGCAACAAGCGTTGAAGTATGTTTTTATGGACGATATATTGTATTATCGGACTATGGAAGGCTTGTTGTTAAGATGTTTAGGGGTGAAGAAGCGCAGTGGCGATGGGTGAGGTGCATGAAGGTATTTGTGGTTCTCATCAATCGGCACATAAGATGAAATGGATGCTCGAACAGACAGAGTTATTTTGGCCGACAATGCTGAGGATTGCTTCAAATATTATAAAGGATGTCGACGTGTCAAAAGTTTGGCAACATCTAACTAGCACCGACATCGACATTACATCCGATTATCAAACCTTGGCCATTCGGGGTTGGGAATAGATATAATCGGCCAAATATTTCTGCCTCGAGTAAAGGCCATAGATTTATTTTGGCGCAACGATTATTTTTCAAAGTGGGTGAGCTATACCACTTAAAAAGTGACCGATGTTGAGGCGATTAGTTTTGTGAGCGAACATATCGTCCATCGGTTCGAATACCACAAACAATCACGACCGATCAAGGTGCGGTATTCATGTCTAATGAGTTTCAAGGTTCGCCACGAATCTAGGGATCAAATTGTTAAACTCTTACGCCATATTACGCTCAAGCTAATGGACGAGGCGAGTCGTCTAATAAAACACTAATCAGTTGATCAAAAGAAAAATTGATGAGAAGCCAAGAAATTGGCATTCGACTTTATCGAGTCACTTTGGGCTTATCGGCTATCTTATCACGGAGCGACAAAACTTTCACCTTACCAATTGGTGTATGGACAAGAAGCTGTTTTACGTGGAGATTAACATTGAGTCTATCTGAATAGCGGACAAAATGGTTTGTTGGCTCAAGATTACAATGATTTAATGGTCGACGACTTGGATGAATTAGCGAATTCACGATTGTCTCACGCAGATCGACTTAAGAAGAATAAGATCGAGTTGCAAGAGCATATAATAAAAAGTTATGCCTAAGTCCTTTGATTTAGCGATTTGGTATGGAAAACAATATTGCTGTTGGCTCGAAAGATAACCGATTTGGAAAATGGTCACCTCGTGGGAAGGGCCATATAAAATTAATCGGCTAGTCGGTAGCTTCGTACTTGCTAGAAGCGTTAGAAGGGTATGTGTTGCCTAAAGCAATTAATGGGAAATACTTAAAGAAATACTACCTAGTGTTTGGATTGGAGCCTAGCGATTGAATATATGTTGAGCCAAGATTAACACGATGTTGTTAATCGGTTGAAAAGATTGCAAATTCGGAAATATATGTAAAATACGAATCAGTTAAATAGCGATCGTAAACATGGCAAAATTACAAAGCATTCATGAGACATTGAGTATTTAGAAGTTTTGGGACAACCACTCAAATATTACATCTAGGAATATTGGTCGGAGACATTGATCGTGCCCTAAAGCGGCGGTGCTCCGGTGCCTTGGCGATTGTTTCTTATACCTCATCCAAGATCTTGTCATCTTCTGCTGCATTGCCTAGGATGGGTATAAGTTTGGCGATGCTCCTTGAAGGCTGCACGTGATACTATTTCTATCTTCGCTCCTTGGCGGCCGATGATGTTTTTTCAAAGGAATCTTGACCTTGGCGATAAGCTTCACCGTCTTGACAGTTCATCTTCAAGAAATTTCTTAGTGGTTTCGACTTTTGAAGAGAAGATCTGGTAACTTCGGATAATCCATAGTGACATCAAACTTTTGTTTTTAGCCTTAGTCTCGTAACCATTTTGTCAAGGATTCTCTGGTGGCTTCTTGGTTGCTCTCTTTTCTTCCTTTCTTGTTTGCTTCCACGGTGTCTTTTCTCATCCAAATGGCATACCTCAGCGGTGCAGACCATAGCCGCTGGTGGTAAATCGGCCTCAAGCTATGACCATAAGCGTCGAATCGGTGATTATTGTTTAAAATCTCCGATGCGGCCTTGACACTAAATCAAATAGCTTGTTGAGCGGTCTTGCATGCGAGGAGCCGATGAAACCGCGGCCGGCAGCGTCTTTTGAGACCGCGATGATGTTTTGAATGGTAGAGATGTAATTGTCGGTTGCAAAAATCTGGATCATCTAAGTCGGATAAATTGAAGTCGAGAAGGTTGGATGGGTCGAAGTCTCGGGCGGCGGTTGTTGTTGACTAGTATCGGCTCTTTGGCGATATATCTGCGAGGTTTGATAAAATATTGGCCACTTGTCTTGATCACGGTAGGCTAGAAGAAAGAACATAATGAGACCGATGGACTAAATCGAGATTTGTAAATTTTAAAGATAAAAAAATACGAAGCGATGCTTGATTCGTGAGGTGAACTTTCGCCACTTTGTTCTGTGGTTTAGAGTATTTCTTCTTGAAGGAACTTTAGTGGACTTGACTTCTTCTTTTCTAAATAACCATCATTTGAAAGTCGGTTAATGAGAAGAATGGAAAAGAACAAAAGATGATTGAGCATAACTTACTTGGTTCTTTGTTGCCTTTCTAAATCGGATAAAGATGGGCTTTGAATGCCCAAGGAACCACAAGTGTAGCAGTAAGTGCGGTTGCCTTATGTGGTCGTTTTTCTTTACTAGTTGCGAGGAGCATCGATTAGCTTCTTCCGTGACTTTAGTGCGCAAAGAAAAGAAGTTAGCCAATGAGATAAATTCATATGGGCTATGATAAAGAAAAGCTAAATCGACTAATACCTCGCTAGTAATATTTACGAGACTCGTATTATCATATCCGAACTCGATTCGTCCTTGAACTGTTATCGGAAGATACCATCGGCTCGAGAAAGGTGCAGGAAGAGGGCATCAATAATAGCCGATGGGAGTGCGATCTAGGAGAAGTGCATCCGCAATTGAAGACCACCATGCGGAGAATCGGATTTGGATCGACGATTGTTCAAGGCGAAATGTGGCAAGATTTGATCGCATGTCATCGGCTATCTCCAAGACCATATTGGTGTAGCTAAAGATCGCACTCTAGTTCTAGGTGAACTAAGTCAAGAAGTGGGAGGCTGGAATCACTTGGCGAAACCGGTTATGCGGCAAAGATGGAAGGATGATAAAATTCATAAGAAGGTGAAAGGTGCGGTTCCTTGTATTGAAGCCGACATGCAAGATACTAGGAGAGATAAAAGTTTTAAAGAAATCCGAGTCAATTCGGGCATTTGAACTATCTAGAATCAAATGAAGAAATGATGGCCATTCAAAATCAGCATGCCTTGGTATAAGCGAAGAAGTCTTGTTGGCTAAAATCATTACTATCAAGTTGAGAAAAAGATAAATATTTTCAAGCCCATTGAGATATCTTCTTCTTTGCTAGAGCACATTATATATCTTTAGCCATAAGATCGGCTAGCTACAGATTACAGTGCTGCATTTTCTAGTGTATCTTGAGGAAATCTTGAGTCGTCGAATGGATCGATCTGAAAGATCGGCTAAATAAACAATACAACCATATCTGGATGACACGAGAGGACCACCTCGTTGCCAGCATAAAATTTGGCAAAAACGGTGAAAAAGCCCGACTCCTAATCACATGCATCATTTGACAAAAGCGCCCCAAGGAACATTTTCCCCAATGCA